>CM052437.1:168900225-169121490 GCA_028533085.1 Varecia variegata
CTAAGCCCCTCCTTTGATTCCCAGGCCCCCAGAGTCACCCAGGCGCCAGCAACCTGCTAAGACGCATCGCCAGACCCCTTGCTGATATCATAAGCATTTTTTCCCTTCTCAGCACAACTGCCAGGACGTGGCTTCCCAGAGAAGAGGTGAGCGGAGAGCTCCCCGGGCCTGGTGAGAACAGAGGGGGTGCCAGTCGCTGGCTCCTGTTTCTCTGCCACCACCCCAAGGGGCCTTCCAGGCGGGGCGGGCTAATGACGGCACGGGCTCCGCTAACGGGAGAAGCAGAGGGCCATGTGGGAAGAATGGAAGAGCCCCCTGTGCGTGTAGCATATGCCAAAGAGAGGGCGCCTACCAACGGTGCTGGTGGAGAAAAACATCCTCCGCAGCCTCAGCCCAAAGCAGCACTTCATGTCTGCCCTGAAACCATCACTTTGAACAGCGAGCTCATCAAAGAAAGGGAATTTTTGCAGACACTCTGCAGAAGAATGATTTTGATACCTAATCTGTCCATTACAGCCCCCTGGGAAGCAGGCATAAAGAGGTGGTGTGCAGTGAGGCCCCGTTCCCTTGCAGGGGAACCCAAGCGTTTAATGCTGAAGAGACAAGAATCAACTTGGGGGTCTGCCCTTCCCAGCCTTAACTCCGTGTGGGAACTCGAGAGTAGAAAATCCAAGCACGTTCCTCCCAAAGTGCTGTTCTGGTGGGCGGATTCAGAGAGATTGGACGTGACGATGTTGTCGCAGATGCTGCCCTGGCACGAAACTCGAGGGCAGCTGAGGGCAGCCAGCTGGGGATGGGACTGCTGGGTAACCCACCGGCCTCCAAAGCCAGGGGCTCCGTGGTCTCTTAGCTGGGACGTGGCTAAGCACATCTAAGGCCTTCCGTGATACTCCCCTGGCCTTATTTAGAATTCTTAACCCTTGCAAATAACTTTTATAAAATCATCCATTGGTTAAAAAAAAAAATCTGTATTTGTTAATAAACCTGGCCTCACTCTGCCTATATTTAGTGGTGCCAACTCTCCTGGACTCTGTGTGTGTTTCACCCGTTTCTACTCCTCTCAAATCACTAGTAAATGTCTGTGTGTGACAGACTCACTTGGGGAGCAGCGAGCAGACTCTTTTCTTGGGATGTTGGCTCATTCTTACCACCCTTCTGCCCGCCCTGCTCCAGCCCCTGGACGGCGATGGGTATGGCTGAACTCCGCCACTCCCTACCTTCAGGCTGAACCGGATTCCCGGCAGGGCACACCAGGTCCCAGGAGTTGACAACCCACTGTTGTCCCAAGGGTCCTCGGGAGGATGCACTCTGCCCTTGGCAGGTAGCGAGGGCTGGTGCCTGGTGTGTTCGGGCACCTGACTGAGTGCTGGCTACATGTGGATGGCCACACTGATGGGCAGGGGCAGGGAGGGGACAGGAAGAGTAAAGGAAATCCCAGGATAGAAGCTCATGCAGCTGGAGTGGGAGACGTGGGGGTGGGGAGGAGGAGGAGCAAGGTGGGAGTGATGACGAACAGCTCTCAGGTCCTTTGGCTCCGAGCTGTGTCTGTGGAAGCCACAGAGACGGAAGGAAAGCACGGGGGAAGTTAGGACAAGGGCCATTTGGGTGGGCGGGAAAGAAGCTCACAAAGACTATCCCTGAGATGGCCCGGTACCCCCAAAGAAAGGGGCCCACCCTCTTCTCCAACCTTTAGGGTCTCACAGCCCTTCCTGTATCTCCCAAATCTTAAACCACTTCTTGGGAGAGTTTGCCAATGACCCCAGTGCCTTTCCAACGTGGGAGCACATTTATGGACGCAGCTCTGTGCATGAAACCTGGGGGTGGAGACTTAGTTCTCCTCCTAGGAATTCATAAAACTGAGGCATCGAGGGGCCTGACGGCTAAGACCAAGGTTGCAGTGAGCCTGGGAGGGTGCTGGCCACCCCAAAAGGAGCCTTAACTGGGGTCCTTGGAAGGGAGGAATTAAAGTCACCAGAGACAGTAACTCCCTTATCACAGTCCCTGCTTGGGGCTTCTCTGATGTCTCCCCTTCCTGCCACACACACACACACACACACACACACACACAAAGTCTGGGACACACCCTGCCACTGAAGAGTGCTCCAGTTCATAGAAGCACACTGAGAAAGGACCCTGGAAAACCCGATTGGGAAGGTGAGTTTAGCCTGCTGTGAAAAGCTGCCACGGTGCATTCCAAAGCCAAAAAGACACGATCTTTTGATTATCTGTGTCACTACTCTGATTAATGTAGGTGACCATCGCCTCTAGATTGACACCTGTATTATTTTTGTCCCAGCCTGACTTGTCTCCCATCAATCAACTCATCGCCCGTGCTCCCGCTCACCGTCCGCACGCTGACTGCCACAGGGCACGTGGGGACGCTCTGGGAAAGACATTCTTGCCACGCCGCGCTGTGTCAGGGCTGCAGGGCGAGGTATGCAGCAAAGGCACAGTCCCTGCCAGCAATGCACTGAAATTTTCCAGTGCAAAAGAAGCAGAAAGGAACGGCTGGAGCCAAGTGAGAGGTGGTACCCTTGACTGGCTCTGCTGTTTTGATTTTTAAATTTCCCCAGAACAAACTGCATGGCATCGGATATCACCACATGGATCACACACACGGTGTGTCTGTGCCCTGTTTACTCCAGCAGTTTCTGCTGGTGATGGTGTCTCTCCACACCTGAGTGGCTCCTTTTCCCTTAGGACTTGTGGGTGATGGTCCCGAAGGAGGGGACATGGACCCACTGCAGGTCCCACCTCCAGCGGCATCAGCTCAGCCGCTGTGCCCCAGGCCCCCGGCAGGCATGGAAGCTCCCACGCCGGCCAGTGTGTGCTCTCTATCTTTAAATACCTCCCAGGCCAGGAGACGGTGCTCACTCTCTCCATATCCCACACACTGGAAACCAGCACGGTGAGCTGGAAAGCTGAAGGCCTTTAGAATCAAACTCACAAAGGTTCCAATCCCCAGCACCTGGCAGTGCCTGACACATGGAGGCACTGGACAAACATTTGATGATGATATTCTGGCTCGATCACTCACCAGCAGTAGGATCTTGTGTAACATCTGGAAGTCTCAACTTTCTCATCTGTACACAGATGAGTCGGGAGTCTGAAAGAGGGTAACCTTTGACTGTGGGCTCAGCAGAGGGCTGGCGTGGAGAGCAGGGAAGCGCCATAGAAACTGCGTTTCTTAAGCCTCTATAACCAAAACCATAAAAGACTTCAATGCAATGCCGATTATATAATACTAAACATTGAGTTCTCACAATGTGCCGGGCACTTTTCTAAGGGCTTAGCCTTCATTATCCATTTTAATCTTCAAAATATGATGTGGTCGGTAAATATCATCAGCCCCATTTTGCATGGGCGACAATTTCAAGGTTTGAAAGTGGACAGTGCACGACGAGGCCCGGTAGTAGAAGGAAGCAGAAAGTGGGTAGAGCAGGGGGGGACAAGCCCCAGCTGCCCCCAAGTCTCTAGCTCAGCTTTGGTGCTGAGTTTACTCTCAGCCCTGGCAACTGGGGACTCCAGTAAAGCCTTCTCCACAGGACCCCATCTTAGAATGTTCTCTCCACGGTCTGTAGGAGTCAAGAGGAAGGGAAGGCAAGGGAGAGGCTGCCAGGCCTCCGTAGCTCGAGCTGTGCATGGAGCGAGTCCTGAGACCACCCGGAGGGGCTGCATTTGGTGCACGTGGTCGTCAGCATCTCTGGGACGAGAGACACAGACACACACAGTTTTCTGGCTTGTCTTATTTTCCATGGGAAATCCTGACCACATTACTGCACTGAAGCTCAGGAGCCCTTTGCAGTTGCTGTGCTCAAACTTTAAAACCACTGGGCTTCAGGAGGGGGAAAGCAGCTGTCGGATGGTTCGGCTACTCACTGCTTTTTGGCTTCTTGGCAGTGGTTTTAAATAATGAGGCACCCATGGAAATGGAGGGTGGAGGAGGGGGACACAGTGGCAATGAAAGGGCGGAATCTGGGAAAATGGGAAACTTTCCTGCAAGATAAGAAACCCTTCCTGCTCTCATTAGCCTTTCTGTTCTGCCAGGGAGGTCCCCTGGCCTTAATAAAATCACATTTTCCCTTTAAACTCTCCCATGTGGTAGGGGCCCCGCTTTTAACAGGGATGTAAGAGAGGATTCCAACCTGAGGCTCAGGTGGTGGGGGCTCCCCACCCTCCGGCCCAGCAGCTGGGATTGATTGCGGAGCCCCCGCACATCGGAGAACAATCACGAGCCATTTGATGCTGACCGGGGCCAAATGAAGATGGCAGCGTGGCTCCTGTTCCTTCCTGCCCAGAGAAAGAAGCTCTTCCTGGTCTCTATTAGAAGTGGACACGAGGAGTGAGGGATGAGTTACAATGTGTGATGGTTACGGGCATCTGCATTTGAAAGCCTCCGTGGCTTTAATCCGTGCCTAACTCCTTACGGTTCCCATTAGCACCGAGCAATTGTGTTCATTAGGACCTGCTGATTTTGATGAATTCATCTCCCCTGTCACATGCAATTCTATCCGGGGGTCTCACTCTCAGTTCTGAGGGGCTGATCCACTGTGCCTTAATGCCACACGACAGGCTCCTTCACAAAACAAGCAAGATGTCAAAGGCTAGCTGCTGGGGGGACGCCAGGCTAGAGCCAGTGAAGGCTGGAGGGAGGCTGAGGGTGAGCAGCTCGTAATTAGAAGCTACTGGCGGGTATCGGAATGCATCCATCAGCGATCTGCAGAGACCAGCACACCCAGTCTTTGTGGGTTACCGGAGCTGGTGTTGGTTCTGGGCTCTTCTTCCACCATGGCCAAAGGACCACCGCTTGTTAAACCATGGAATCCTAACCATCGTTTTCAGATATACCAAACTCCTGCTTTGCCATCTTTGCCCCCAGGACAAATAGAAACACCATGACCGGCAAAACAGATCTGTGTGACACCCTCACACCAGCAGAGAGCATCTAATTTGTATCTAGCAGTTTTAGTGTCAGCTCAAACAGACACACTCTTACATCTACAAAAATGTCCCAGCTTTCTGTGGGAAAAGAGCATGTGAGGAGGTAAGCCACCCGGAGTCAGTCACAGCCATCCTGCCCGCCCCGGGACAAGCCTTCTGTCCTTTTCAAGGTGTCAGAGAGGTTCTGATAGACAACGTGCTAAGGTGTGCGTGGGGGAAGACAGACAAAGGCAAGGCTGTCTCTGTCCTCCCTGTTCCAGGGCTGGACATCACAAGCTCCCATTAGCAAGGCTCTGATGGTCGCGCCCTCACCCCATCCGTGTGCCTTGATCCAAAGCAGACACTTCAGCTGGGATTTCGAGTCCTAGTAGAGGGCTGAGTAGAGCTACACTAGGAAAGGTGCCTGGTCAGACAGACACTGGTGGGGCTTCTCGGGGCCCTGCGACCAGTACTCACTCATCTTCCATGTCATCTTTGTCCCTGCCTTTGAGAATTCTCCAGAGACTTCAACCACCCCCTAACTCCACCCTGACCCAGCCTCAGGAGGATTTAGGACATCATTAAACTCACAGAGACATCTTCCCTAGGGTCCCGAAGTCTGGTCGTCCCTCAAGAGGTGGAAAAGTGTCTGGAGGCTCAGACACGATGCCAGGTGGACTGGGCTCCTCAGCCCAATTCCATTCATCCAGAGCAGATACTACACACAAGTTCAGTGTGTGGCACTGGGGACCCAAAGGCAAACGTGTGCATCTGTGTCCCTGCCCCGAAGGGTCTCATGCAGAAGAACCCAGGAAGCAAAGCAGACAGGTGATGAAATCACCACCACACAGCGTGATCTATGCCCACATGCACATGTTGGAGGCCCAGCAGCAGTGCAGGAAAAGGGGTGCTTCGGTCAGCTCAGGGGTGAGGAGGAAGGGAAGGACAGGTCAGAGAGGACATCCCAAGGAAGTGACGTCTAAGCTGGAAAGGTGATCCTAGAACAAACGCGTGGAGAGGATGCTATAGACAGAGAAAGCAACATGTGTTCGGTGAGGGGTCGGGAAATGCAGGTTAGCGTAGCTGGAGGGTAAGGACGGAGTGAGGGAGCCCTTAGGTGGAGCTGAGAGAGGAACGCAGGGGAGCCGGGAGCAGTAGCTCCTTCCAGTCCAGCGGCCCCTCTGTGACAGGAGAGAGCAGAGAGTAGGGTTCGAGTCCTAATTCTGTCAGCGTGACCTCAGACAAATGCCTTAACCTTGGGAGCCCCGGTGTCCTCACCTGCAGAACAGGCACAGCCACACCTGCAGCGCCCGCCTCACTGGGTTGCGGTGAGAACACGGCTAGATGATAAACTAAAAGCATCGCTGCTTTGAAGACCGAGAGGCACGGAGGTGTGAAGAGGCTTCGTCAATCACCACCAGGTCAGCCAGTGCTGGCCCAGGGACCGCACAAATTTGCCAAAAGTCCTGGGAGTTTACATGCTAAGGGGAAACCGTCCATTGCTCCACGAGGCAGAGCGCAACAGCCAAGGACGCGGGGCAGGGAGGAAGACATCCGTGTCTCTGCCGCGCGTACCGGAGCACCACGCTGGAGTCCTTGTGCCCCTGCAGCCCAGGTATGTGGCTGCTTCTCCTCATTTATGCTTGGCTCAGCCCTCCCAAATACCTCCCTTTAAATTTTTTCTCTAAAGGCTCTTCAAACTCAGCAACTATAAACAGTGATGTTAGGCAAGGCACTTCCAGCAAGAAACGGCCACAAGGAAATGAAATTGCTGCTGTTAAATCCCTACTCCCAGGAAGCGATTTTCTCAGTGATGACCATTTCTCAGGAGCCCTGATCAATCACGGTTAAGGCAGGAGAGTCCCCCCGCCCTCCTAATCTCTCCATCCTGCGGGGGCTGCAGCCCTCATCACCTTTAATTCCACCCAGCAGGCCCTGCCAGAGACTTTGGTCTGGATTTGGAATCAGGAAAAATTGTCCTGTGACTCTGCTAGAAAGGGCACACGCTGACCATCACCCCAGCCCCACCCCCACCTGGCTCCCTTGAGCCTCTCTGTCCCCTGGGTCAACACTCCATCCCCGGCAGGGTTAATCACCTCTCTGCTTTCAGGGGAAGCACCGAATCCCGCCTTCAGCAATGTTTGCTTATGGAAGAAACTTATCTTCCTTCATTGCTCTCTCTTTATCAAATATGAATGCCAGCAAATGCTCCTCTCCCAGCCTCATGAATTGTGTAAAAAACAAAACACAGAAAAAAAAAAAATCCTACACTAGATTCCCCAGGTGTTGTCTATGAGATGATTGGAGAGTCAGCCCCTCTCTCTCCCTCTCTCTCTCTGCTGGGAAAGGCTACTTAGGAAAAAGCTAGCACATATGAGATGCTTATGCCATAAAATAGCAGCCTGGTAGCCTTGTTTACTGGGACCTAGTTGGAACAAAACCAGATCCCCAAATAAATAAGTTTTCTCCTCTTCCTACCAAACTGTTTCCAACCATTTCAATCCTAAAGCTCATTTTTCCAAGCCAGATGCCCTTTGCCTCCTTCTCACAGCCTCCCCTAGGATGGCACGTACAGAATGTGTTTCTCCGATAAGCCCAGAGCTTTTCCAGACACAGCTTTCTAACGGCTCAGAAGAAAAAGCAAAGCGAGAGCTGGAATGATCACTTCTTCTGCACAAGTAGGAAAACTGAAGTGCTCGATGCAGCATCCTCCCTGTCTCTGGGGTACCCCCATACCTGATTGGTGGCGCAGAGGAGAGGGTGCCACAGCCTTCTGCCTGGGGTCCCTGCTTTCCCCTGCAACGCGCCTCAAGGTGTCCACAGGAGCAGGAGCAGCCCCTCCCCACCTCCGTGCCCGCTGCTTGGAGAGACCACCTGATCTCCTCGTTGGTCTCAGCGGCACCAGCACACCCTCAGCGGAGGAGGTTCCGCTTGCTACCTGCAAACCACTTTGCTTTCCCGGAGACGTCAGTGAGCAGGAAGATGTGGCTGGCAGTAATGGTGGGCTCACAGAGACGTGGGGCTAGATAGGGGACAGAGCCAAGGTGGATGGCGGGGCCGTGCTCTGTTCTCCCAGCACAGCCTTACACGAGAGAAAAGAATGGAAAACCACACCCGGGCACTGCGGTGTGAGAGAGGCGATGCTTGGGGCCTTTTGGAGCAATCTACCAACTTCTGCTGACACCGTGCTGTCCCCTGCACACTGGGAGGCTCCATCCCCACCCCTACCATCACACACTCCAGGTGAAACCACCTGTGCTCTTCCCCAATCAGCTTGTTTCCGTCAGAGACACTTAGGTTATTCTCCAGAGTCGTGACAGTGGCTGGAAGTGGGTACTATTTTGGCTCGGTGTCTCACACTGCAGCAGTGACTTTTCTCCCGTGTGCCAGGGGTCTAGTGTTCTCAAGTCACAAAAACAGTTATTCTTCCCATTTAGCCCTGGAGCTGTTCTTGAGAGCAAGGAGTGGGAGTATTTAACTCGGAGCTCCAGCTTCTTACCATCGCTGGCACACGGCTGGCACCCGGTGGGCTCTGGGTGTTGTTCCTTGAGTTACTGGTTAATGCCAAACCTCTCTAGCATGCAACAGCCCTAGAGATGAGGGAGGTTTAGGGAGAAGGCACAAGGCATGCTGTCCGCAGTCCCCTAGCATGTCATATTTCTGAGGACTGTGCCCACCCCTGACTACATGAGCAGTGTTCTTCCAAGCTCCCCATTCCCTGAAAAACTACTAGACTTTCTAAGAAGTTCCATGGGTAGCAGCCAAGGCAGATTACCAACTTGGGCCAGCCACTTCATCTGGGTCTCAGATCTCTCCTGTGCCAAGTGGGGTTTAAGGAAAGAGAATGAGAATGATTTAGATTACTGAAAAGTCCCTTCCACCTCTGATATCCTTCGAGCCACTGAAATTTGAAATTCCACTCAGGAATATCAGGATATTCTGCTAGTGAACATTTAGTCTGCTGTATACCAATGGCAGCCAACACAATCCTGAAATGGGCATTAGTTCTTTTATTTATAACAGATGCCTGTAACACTTGGTGCAAAAGTTCCCCATTCCCCATGTTCAAGTGTAGGCTGGACAGAAACTTGGCTGGGTTGCTGTGCGAGGGCAAGGCTGGGTGTGTATTGTGGGAGGGGACGTAAGCGCCCAAGGGGTAATGAAACCAGGAAGCGTTTCATGACCTTCTTACTGTGGGAGCCTGTGATGCATGTGAGAGAACTGGAACCAGGTTGATATGACCCAGCTTTTACAAAGCCCCTGGAAGGGAGGGAGAAATGAAGGCAGAAGCTCAAAGCCTTGTCTGAGAAGCACTCCTTTCTCCAAAGCATCCATGGCTCTGTCTTCTGCGTCCCAGCGGACTTTGTGCATACTTCCCTGGAAGCCCCCTCTCGGTACTGTGATCCACTCACAAATACCTCCCTCCTGAGACTGTGGGCTACTGAAGAACAGCGGCTGGGCTTCTACCCTTTGATGCACTCCCAGCAGCCAGTGTAGTGCCAAGAGCACAATCAGCATCAGTCAGATGTTGAAGGGAAGAATAAAAGAGTGAATGCAGAAACAAGCTTGCCCAAGGTTGCAAACCACCAGTGGCAAAGCCAATCTTAGAACCCAGGCTTCCAGAATCCTCGGCCTTAGCTCCTCACAGTAACGCTCCAAATTTCACAGACAATGAAAGATAACATCCAAACGATTACCCTTAGTCTATGCACTATCTCTAGATTTCAAGGCCTTTGGGGTAGGGGCCAGTTATTTAATTCTTGCCCTACCTTTCCTAGTCTAAGATGTGTTCTTGGATCCAGCCACCACCAGCATCTCTCCCTGCCCTACACCCATAATATAATAGTGGCACAACAAGGGAGGTGGGGCGCGCCACATACTGCAATGGTGTTGTCTTACTTATGGCTTGAGGACTGGTTGAGGGTTGCTGAGACTGCTCCGTAAGGGATTCCAGGAGTAGCAGCAGCCCCTCCCTTTGGGGCTTCTGGGAACTACAGATAACTTTTTAATGAACCAAAATACCAAAGAAATAACCTTCCTGACAGTTGTTATCCATTGCCCAACTCCCTGCAGAGAGCAGCCTTGGAATTTGCAGTGTGTGGTCATGTGTACAGGGCAGCACCAGGCCCCAGTGGTGATAACAAGGAGCATATTTAGCCAACACCTCTCCCCCAGGAGGCGTGCTTTTTCTCCGCTGCAATCCCGTGGCCCTCTTGGCTCAACCTGCCTGGTCGCTGGCAAGAATGTGGCTCTAGGAGCAGATGGGTGGGATCTGAGAACCTGCCCAGAGATGAGGACCGAGGCATGGGAGGGGCAGACGATACAGTACGACCCTTCATCTCCTGGGCTGTTGCTTACGCAGGGAGGGCGGCCAGCCCTAAAGAATCTCATAACCCTGATTGCAAGAAACCTGCCAACATTCCCAGAACCCAGAAAATGGACAGCAGTCCTCCACGGGGAGGATGAAAAAGACACAGGACAGATTTGAAGTATCAGGAGAGGGGCCCGGTGGGAGTGAGCTCTGACTGTGCTTGGCAAAGTCGACACAGCCAATGCTTTGGAGCAGTGGCTTCCAGACCTTTGCAAATATCAGCGTGGCCGGAGAGCTTGCTCAAACACCGACGGCTGGTCCCCAGTTCCAGAGCACTTGCTTCAGTCAGTCTGGGCCAGGGATGTGCATGTCGACCAAGTTCCCAGGCGATGCTGATGCTGCTGGCTGGCCATGCCTCAGGGGGAGACGGCATTGATTCCAACTGCAGTGAACTAGGAAGACACCAGGAAGAACTTCCCACTGCCAAGGTGAAGGACGAGGCACGAGATCAGGTTACTAAGGACAGCTGCAGAAATCTGACTCATGTTTCTGAAATAGATCTGAACCAGTTCTGTGTAGCTACAAGTTAATTTCATCTACCAGGGATTATATTTATAATCAGTTTTAATACAAGACAGGGTATCTCCTGTATTCCAAGCAACGTGCTGGGCACTGTTACATACAGTACATAGCACATACAAATCGAGGGTTGCTTTGCTTGGTTTTAACTTTGTTATAGATGAGGAAACTGAGGCTTAGAGATTCCTGCAAGATCTCACAGCTGCCATGAGGCAGAAGCAGGACTCGAACTCACATCTCTACCCTCCTCATGTCTCTTTGAGATGTTAGGTGGGGGGCAGAGCTGCACATACCACTATTTTCCTAAATTGTATACTTGGGAGAGTGACCCTATAAGATTTAAAAAAAAAAGAAAAAGGGGTGATCCAAAATGTGGTCTCACAGTTGAATAAGTTAGAAAACAAATGCAAATAAAGAATTTGCTAGATTTCACAGGAGTTTTAATATACTCGAGTGTACAGTGAATATCCAAGAGGAGGACATACAGCATTTCCCAAATTTGACCAGAGAATCTTTATTCAAAACCAATTATTTAAATTTCCAGCCACATTACAGTTGTGAGGAATGTAATCCGGTAACATCTGGCATGGATATTGATAGGGCACAGGATTTACCCCATTAGCCCGTGTTCTGCTTCACACACGCTCACACAGTTGGGGTAAACATGAAACCCATGTCTGGTGTAATTCAAATTGGAACAGAGAAGAACCTTCCAGGATCCTGCACTGTTTGCCCAGTGCGGAGGCTTTAGTGGAGTATGCCAGGAGCCCTGTGCAGGGTCAGGACATGGCCAGGTGTCACAGGGCTCGAGGGGGTCCCTGCAGCCTACAACCCCTCTGGGATGGTAGTCAGAGGGGCCTGGCTGTCATCCACTCACCTCCCCAGGCTCCCTGACATGAGAGACGATTCCAACCAGAACTGTTACTCATTCCAGCTTCCCTCAATCAATTATTCACACTTCTATCTCTTTGCTTGTTTTGAGAGACAAAAACAGAGAAAAAGTCACAGGGGATGATAAGATACAAGGGATGGGGAGAAGAAGCCAGAAGACTCTTCGAGCTGGGCACAACGGCAGACCACCAGACACTCTTTCTGATAGGTCACCTGCACTTGTCCTCCTGGACAAAGCAAACAGGCTCAGGAGCTCTCCTTCTTTCCCTGAAGCCCCCAGAAGACGAGGTGGGAAGAGAGTTAAGAGCACAGGGGTCAGAATAACGCCCAAAGCTCAAACATGAGCTTCTTGCGGTTATTTGCTTTGCCTGCCTGGGTAATATTTGACCAGCTGAGGAGTGCAGTGTAGTCACAAGAATCACAGCTCTGGCTGCTGCTGGCTTCAGTCTGTCATGCAACTCGCTCTAGGCTCAGTTTCTTCCTCTGTAAAATGAGGACGGCTGTTCAAACTCACCTGGAGGGGAACCAGGTGGGAGACAAATACGAGGTCCCTATGGCAGGAGCCCCCAAGCCTCCACGAGCCTTTCACCCTAATCATGCATAGTCAATTTTGGCAAAAGGATCAAGATTTTAAAATTGCTATGTGTGGCACTTTGCAAATGGAGATTGCTACAGCATTAGCTCATTAATAACAGAGGGTATTGGGAACGGTCTGCAATCATTGTTATCGCTATCAAAATGATCTGCAATGATATGCTGTCCTTTGTGTTCAAAGACAATGCTACTAACATAGTATAATAAGTGCTTATTTTCACACATTGCACAATTATCATATATTGTCCAAGCTACCAATATATTTGACAGAGCATTTGTGGTATGTGTGTGTCTGAGTGCATATAACTGTGTGTGCATATATTCGTATTTATGATTACACACATAAACACACCTTAATATTATATGTGCACACACAAACGTAGTTATATATTATCATGTTCACTTTTGGGGGTGTATATGTCTTAGTATCTTATCTCTAAATAGGAATGCAAGTTCTTATGGGCAATGATTTTCCTTTGCACTTCTGTATCATCCTTACTTCAAAACAGGGTACATCCTTTGTAGGAAGCTTTAATAAATTCTTGTTGGCAGTCGGATTTATCCCAGCAGTGGGGGAGGGCCCGTGCTGATCTCCTCATCCGTGCTCCATCTCTCTGAGGCCCACTCCTGGCATGTGTTGTGCGATGGCCAAGCCATGGAGCAAACCCAACAACCCACTCAGAAAAGCCCCCCTCGCTCCTGAGTTAATTAGCTGGCTGGCTGCACATCCTAGGGTGGAACATTGATATTTTTAAAGCATCTTTGCTCTCAGACTTAAATGCTAACTAAAACATTCTCTGAGATTCTTTCTGGTGTTTTACATTTTATTTTTTCCATTATAAATGTAATAAATGCTCATTAAAGAAAATTTAGAAAAATCTAGATAAATAGAAAAAAAACCACATTTTGTCCCATTTTCCAAGCACAATAACTATTAGCATTTTGGTGGATTTCTTTCTAGTTTTCATTTTATGCATTGTAAAAAGTTTTAATTGTATCATGCTTTTTCACAGAATATTATTACAAGGATTGGTTATAAGATCAGCCTTTATAAACTACATTTTCAGTGGCTGGGTAACATACCAAATCTTCCTAACCATTCCCCTATCAATGGGTATATAGATCAATTCCAATTTTTCATTTGCTAAATAATGCTGAAATATGTATCTCGGTGATTAGCACTCTTTAAAAAGTTGGTATTGATTCCTATAAAAGTTAATACTAGTCCAAAGGGTTTGACGATTTTCAAGTTTCTTGCTAAATATTTACACATTGTTTTCCAAGAGTGTTGTACTAGTTAGAATTCCCAACAGCCGTGCTTGGATGCAAACAGCCAGTTCTACATTGCACTCCTGGGACTCCTTTCTGAACAACTGTTTATAATGCTTTTCAGCTCTTCAAAGTCCTGCTTTACCTGCGCAGGTGCAGACGGCCTGTTAGGGACCTCTATCTCCAGAATACGGACAGTCAGACACAGGAGGTGCCCACTCTCACGAAATATCCAGCTTTGGAACTCATTTCTAGAGCACTCACCCAGGCAGGCTCTCAAGAACCTTCCTGATCCATCGCCTCCCACAGGCCAGGAACCTATGGAACACCCTAACAAGAATTACACTGCTGTGCATCTCACAGGGACTATCTGGGTTAGTATGGTGGTTCTTAATAGAAAAAATCTGCAGCACTTTCACTTGTATTCCAATAATCAGATCAGTGCATCAGTCTCTAATTTGACATTTTGCCTTCATGCATTCTTTACTACACTTTATTTCCCTGTGAGCTAGTAGAGATTATGGGAGCACATGACACCAAGTGCTCTCACTTCCTTTGCCACTCACCTCCTCCTCCTCCACTTATCCTATGGAGAATTATGGAATCGTGCTGCATACTGGCCATGCACGAGACACAGCTCATGCCTGGTTGTAACCATAGCCTTAAAGGAAGGAGACTGGACAACGCTGCCTAACTTTTTTCTGGTGCTTTCCTGCACCGGATGCCAACAGAGCTTTTGTACGTATGATCAGCTCAGCATGCACTTCTGGCTCCCTTTCCTTTTTCCTGCAGGGGGTCGGGATGGTTCTGAGCACTGAGTTAATTACATAATGCTATAGTAAGGTGGGTTCCACCCTCTTTGTCCTGTGCACACACACACACACACACACACACACACCCCTTTATACAAAGGTGAGCACACATACATGCATATACACACACAGTATCCAGTTGACTTGGCTGCAGAAGTGGACAAATGAGCCTAACATTATACCGTCATAAATCAGGATAGAAATAAACCAGGTCCAAGAGACAACTGTATTCTGATGGGCAGTCAGTTTTGCTGACGTATACAAGTGATAACACCACAAGAGTTGAATATCCCTACACTCTAATGTCTAAGAGTACCCATGGGGTACCTGGGGCAGGGAAAAGAGACCAACTACCTAACCAAGCTAAGCAGAGAGACATTCTCAAATGTCTTTTCTCCCTAAGGACTTGGGGTGGCAGGGTATGAGCCATGATGTATGGCTGGGGTCACACCGAGGTAGATGCTGGCTCATCTGTTTCCATTTTCCAATATCCAAGGCTAACAACATGCTAAATAAGTGCACACAGCTCTGGAGTTTTTCTGATTGCTGAACAGCTGGAGAACAGGCTGCTCTGTTACTCTGGGAATCTGGGGGCCCATCTGTAGCTGAAGGGTGGGGCAGAGGCTGGGACCAGGCATCTGAACCAGGTGAAGCCTTTGAGTGCCTTCACAGACTTGGACCATGGCACACGAGATGTGGCCACAAACCCATTCTTCCCCTTATCCTTTCCATTTTCAGTAAATACTTATATTAAAGTTCAGTTACACAAAATGTATTAAGAGGTTCAAGGGCTATAGGACAGGACTACTGAGGCCACAGCCAGAGGTTGAAACCCTGGATCAACCAAATAGCTTTGCCTTTGTTCGCTGGCCACGGATATCACACCCAGCCCCAGACACCAGTCTGAGTAGCTGTGTGGTGGCATGTGTCTTAGGCAGCAAGGCGGAACAACCAGGGTAGGATGACTCACCGGCAGCCCTGAAAGAACAATTTAAAAGCCTCTGCAAGTATCACCTTTTATACAGAGGTGAGTGTACACACACACATACACTCTCAATGACAAGTCCTCCTGTGACCAACCTGGCACCTCACTAACGAATTGCACAAATTAGAAGATCAAGCCGCTTAGGGTCACCCAAAATAAATCATAAGCACAAATCAAAATCTAACCACTCCTTTACATCTGAGGTTACCTAAAATCACAGCCTTTTTGAACACTGGAGTGGCTGATTTCCAAAGGATATAAGAAGACCATTCAACACATAGTTATTCAATATCAATCTCTTTTCTCTGTGATTTTTAAACTTAATGAGCATTTAGTAAAGATGGCAAGATGTTTCATAGAGCAGATATATTTGAGGGATTACCTCCAGCTCAGAAGAGGGGGCACCTAAAACCAATCAGTGCAAAGGCATTGATGGAGGGGCCCACAAGCTGCCCTCCACTGGAGCAGGTACCAAGGGTGGGGGGTGGGAAAAAGAGGACGAATGTAAAGGAGCCCTGCCAGTCCTGCGTCCCCAGGGTCACCCCCGCCAGTCCTGGCCGGCACGCATGGCAGCCCACAGTGGTCCAAGAACAACAAAGACAGCCTTTGCAGGGAGAAAACAGGGCTGTGATTTCATCTCTGACCACTCCCCCAGCAGTCTGGGTCCTGCCAAATGACCGCTGGTCAAACATGGGCGGGCCCCAGCTGGTCTCATTCCTGTTATGACTGCACTTGGGTTCATTAACACCCAGCCCTCCCCTGCGTGCACGCGGGGCAGGAAGCCTCCTCCCTGGTCTGCGTTTCAGCCTGGCTTTTTCTTCCTCAGGAGTGGGGCAGGTGGTTGCCACAGTGGAGTCAAATCCCACTTAGGGATGAAGGGAGTGTGCTTCCCAGCCTTGGTGCGGGCACCTGCAAGGCTGTGTGCTCAGACGCGCTCCGGCTGCCTCTCTCTCTCATTAGCTGGCATTTCCTGGCATATCCCCCTGATAGGTTCAACCTTTGTCTGAAACACCCAGAGCTCTGCCTTGGAAAGAAAACACTGAGCTGAGGCTGGAAAATAGGTGAGATGACGATATGCTAAGGACCTGGCTAAAACCACAAAATACAAACCCACTGACCACGCTCTGGGAGGTGGCCTCCATATTAAATTGCTATATAAATTTCTAAATGCTCACTCTCAGTACCTGTACCTATCTCAGCACCAACCACTAACAAAGAGCTCAGACCACATTTGAAGAGCACTGGTCTAGACCTTTGCAACCCAATGTGTTGTTCGGGGACCAAGAGTATGGACATCACCTGGTAGCATGTTAGAAATCTCAGAATCTCTGGCCCCACTCAGACCTCTGGCATCAGAGCACACCTTTGCCTAAAATCCCCAGGTGATGTGTGTGCCTGTGCAAGTCTGAGACGTGCTGGAATAGACCAGGCTCCCAAGCTAATGGGTTACAAATGTTTTCTTCACATCCAACCCTCACGATGTCTTTGAGTAAAGGAGACATTTAATGTTGAAGGATCTGGACTAAGTTGGAGAGCAGGAGACGGGTGGAAAAATTCGCAGTCTTCAGGCTGAAATGCTTGACAGGAGTTGGGTAACTGGCACGAGTGAAGGAGAGGAGCTGAGAGGATGGGATAGTCCATCTGTGGCCAGATAACTCTACGGTTCAGAAGCCACCAGAGAATGACAGCACTCGCTTGCCAGATCTGAAATGAGCCGAGAAGCGTGCGCACCAAGGGTGGGGGATGTTTATGAACCTGCTATTAGGAAACGGGCACTGCCCAGGGTGAAGCGGGCAGTCCAAGGTCAGGGTGCCGGAGCAGACAACTTGATTCTCTAGCAGAGCGCGGGGCCGGCCTGGCTGGAGACAACAGCGTGTTTATTTAGATCTTGTCTGCTTAGCTGGTTGACTGGCTGCAAGTTTGATTATCATTCACCAGGGCTCTGTGCCCTCAGCCGGAACCATGTTCCTAATCTGCTCGGCCATTAAGGGCTCCCTGCGCCCCGCTCTGTCTCCAGCATAGAGCCAGAGAGGCTGGATGCTCCCGGGGGCCTCTTTCTGCACTGCCCTCCTCCAGCGTGTCTCTGTTTCTGCCGGGGCTGCAGACCCGCTTCCATCAATTCCCACTGACGGGCAGCCCAGACCTTAATTAAAACATTCAACCTGCACCGGCCGAGGAGAGAAGGGACAGCCCCATTAGTCCAGGACTGTGCACGGGTTCATGAGAGACTCCTGTCTCTGGGTGCAGAGTGCGTGCAGCCGTTTCTGGGTTCCCCGTCCTGGGCGCCCCCATCTACACCATAACTCTTGCTTCAGTCCGACCACCCTGCTCTCCTCTCCCACCTAAAATCACCAATTTACGGAGCAGGGGAGGCCCTCAAAACTGAGGTCCCCAGTGGTTAAGTGTCTTGCCCAAAGTCACCCAGCTGGTTTGTGTCCCCACCTGAGATTAACATGTGAAAAGTGATGATTTGTGAGTCAATCGCTCATACTCATCCCAGTCACCAGATAGTCCATCGCAGTGACAATTTCTGTAGTCAGTATTATATCATAATAGTCCACCCCAACTCTCAATTTTGATTCAGAAAAAATGGTCCATCTATTAACATAGTTACTCTGGTCCTGACCATGCATTGCTACCTATCCACCTAAGGGGTCCAGCCAGCCACCTCTCTGGAGAACAGGTGTGTATGAAGAGCCGTGCCCAGCTACTTCTCCGAGGAGTCCCAAGAGGCCTGTGCCCCACATTGGGGCAGCATTGGCTCAGGGTGGCTGAGATGGGAACCACCTTGACCTTGGGGCTGTGGGATTCAGGATGGGACCAGATCAAGCCTGGGGCCCAGGACTCTCATGCCGTCGGTCGATCCTCCCTCTCAATTCTGGGATTGTCTAGGGTGCGTCGGCCTTCATTATTCTATGATGCAAAGTGGGGCTTCTCTCTGTCAAGTCCTGTAACGTATGAGGGGAGCCTGAATCACACAAGCAGTGATAAGCAGCTCAGAGCTCTGGCTGGAAGTGACAACATTCTCCAGAGAAAAAGCCCCGCCGCAAATACAGCTCTCGCTGACCAAGGGAGCCCCACACACGCCCTGTGGGACTCGGTCCCTGTCACCAGCAGCGCCCCGCCCGCGGTGCTTCCTGAGGGACGCCCGTCACACCCAGCACTGGGCTCCCTGAAAGTTCAGTTTAGCTTGTGTTTGCTCTCCCTGTTTGGGCATGAGCTGGGCAAAGGCTTTTCCCTTCTCCTTTTGTGCTTTTAATCTTGGAAGACGATGTCTGTAATAAGAAAGGAAATTCTTTGCTGGTGACTCAAAGGCCAGGGCGCAGATAAGACCATGGAGTCAGAGGGAGGGTGACCTCAGGCCTCTCCCCAAGCCCCACACAGCGCCGCTCCCTTCACCCTTCACCAGGGATGACGGGATCTTGTCTGCGCCCCTCCAAAAACCAGTTAGCACCCTGGGGAAGGTGATTCTGTGCCCTGCAGGAGGAACACAGGCGGGCAGGAGCAGGGTGTGGTGTCCGTGTGTGTGTGCGCATGGGTGTGTGCCCGCTACTGCAGCGTGGCACCAGGTGGATGACAGGTGGAAATGAGAGGGGTAATGTCCAGCATCAGGACCAGGGCAGAGACGGGGGACTGGGGGTCCCCTTCGCTTCTCTCACCTGAGCTGCCCACGTGTGTCCCTTCCTGGTACGGAGGAGGGTGGAGACCAGCAGCACCCGTGGAACGGGACCGTGGGGCCTCCCTGAGTCTGTCTTCTGTCAGGGGGTGTGATTCGTGCTGGTGGATTCCAGCTGGCTGCCCTGTGGGAACTACAGGGAAACCTCGAGGGGAGCGTAGGTCCCGGGGCCAGTCAGAGTGAAGGACCCTCGCAACCCCCTGACCCAAAGGAGAAGGCTGTGGGGAGCTGAAGGGAGAAGGCGGCTTGGAGGGCAGGCCACCTGAAGAAGTGACCTCAAGGAAAGCATGCAGCCAGCCCAAGGCCACCCAGGGAGGAAGTGGGGGGGTAACGGAGAGGAACTGGGGGAATAAACCCCCCACCTCCCTCCTTTCCAGCCCCTCAGTCTCCCGCAAGGCTCCTCATGGCCCAGCTCAGCCGCGGCCAGAGCCAGGGAGCCCACAGAGGCAGCTGCCCGGCGAGGGCTGGGGGAGGCTCTGGGCACAGACAAACGGCACCTGGGACTTGCTTATCTACATCGCTGTCCTTCTAGACTGTACAGTGCTTGAGGGCAGGGTCCAGGTGCCTGGTGCACAACGGACACTCAGTAAATATTTATTCCATGAACAAGTGCACGTGTGCTCAAAGGAAGGAATGGAGCGGCACCGAGGGAGGGGACAGAGCTAACAGCGCTCACGTGGTGTGTAAATGTGAACCTGGTCATCGCAGTGCAGCCTGTCTTCCAGAGCCACCCCTGAGGAGAGGTGGCGTTTCTCCCCACCTGTCCTCTGTGTCCTCCACGCTGGCAGGAGGCTCACCTGGGGGCGAGCCCCTGGACAGGCAGCCAGGTGACCCGAGGCCCTGGCAGTTGCTGTGTGGCCTCAGTGCCGCGGTGGGGAGACCGCCCAGCAGTTACTGTGGCAACAGCCAGCCTCCCCTAGACTGTCCCGGGGGCCCCACTGTGGGAGATCCTGCAAACCATGGCTGTCCTGGTCACTGAGCAGGTCCAGGCACCTCAAACACCGAGGAATGATACAGACCCGAGAGACTCGCTGAGCCTGCAGATTAAACCAACGTGATCGCTCACAAAAACCCCGCAGCCCTAGGACGTGCGCCTCTCTGTGTCTGCGCACTCAGGCCCGTGGTCGGGACCCACAGAAGGTGCTCCTCTCGGGATGGTATGACGGTGCCTCACAGCCCCCTCTCCAGCTAGGCCTCGCCCCCGACCCAGCCAAACAAAACCCCTGCAGTTCCCCACACCCGTAATGTCAATTCCTCCTCCGAGTGTCTCATGTTGCTCCTCACCCTTCCCCACCCTTGTCATGGGAAAGGCGCACTTATCCTCCAAGGCCTAGCACCCGCACACCCTACCGTCAGCGCCCCTGACCCCAGCCCCCACCCCAGCCCACCTGCCCACCCCATTCCCCACCAGATGGTGAGGCCTTGGTGTCAGGGAGACTGTCTCTCTCATCTGATTGTCTGCTGGCACCTATGACAGTGAATGGCACTGAGCCTTGAGGGCCTGCAGACCACAGGTGGTGAATGGCTCTAACCTGGGTGTCAAAGCCAGGAGCGGAGGGCGCACGGCACCACACAGCACCTGGGCTGGGGCAGGGTTCATGATCACTGGGAGCCCCAGCAAGCTCATCTCTCGGGTCCTAATTTTGTTAGCCATCATTCATTCATTCAAGAAATATTTGCTGAGCACCTACGACATACATCACTGTGCTAAGCACTGAAAATACAGAGTGCAGCAAGAGGCAGTTCCAGCTCTCTAGAAACCCCTAGACTAGGAGGAGAGACCAAAGAGCAAATGGCCATGGCAGGGGAAGCGGAGAGGGCCGTGGGAACCCACAGACAGAGGCGCCTGGCTCCACGCAGGAGCAGAGAGAGCCTGGACATTTAGAGGCCTGAAGTTCAGTCTGGATGAAACTGGAGAGCGAGGTGGGACCAGGACACAGCCATCTTCCAGGCATGGCAGTAAAGCCCAGGCCTGACTCAGGGGAGGGCCGTGTAACAATCCAGAGGCCCCGGCCAGTTTCTGATGAGACCCATTACAGATTCCAGGCGCAACGCTGTTGAGACGCAGGCTGCTAATTTACACCCCACCCTCTTTTTTTTCATGCTAACTGGCATCCCTCCCTGACCCTCCCCAATCCTCTGACAACCTGGGGGTCTGCCTGGCTAGCAGCCATCCAGATTGTTTTTCCCAAGCCCTGGCCAAGACCCAGGACACATGGGAGGGGGCAGGCGCGGGGAAGGGAGCAGTTTGTGCTTATGCAAAGCCTGCTCTTGCATTCAGCCGCTGGGCCGGGATGGGGCCGACTTTCCTCTGAAGTGGTGCCCAGCCGGCGGGGCTGCCTCTGTCCTACCCCCTCGAGACGCCCAGGCCGACTTGGTGCAGATGGCATCAGCAGATGCCAGTCCCTAGGAGGGTCCTGCCTCCCTAGCTAATGAGGGGAGCAGCCGAAGGGACCAGTGAATGTGATCGGGGTGGGAAGTGGAACAAACACTAGATTAAGAGTTAGGTTCTGGTCCCAACTCTGCCACTAATGGGCTGTGTGACTTTGGGCAAGTTGCTTCACCTCTCTGAGCCTGGGGGGGTCCAGCCATCTGAGTCTGACTGTAGCTGTCAGGAGTGCATACAGTGCTTTGGAAGGAAAGAGAACTGGGTCTTCATTTCTACCCCACCATTAGCCTAAAGTGTGATGTTGGGTAAATCCCTCACCTCCCTCTGCTAAAGTCAGTTAGCCGTCTTTTAGCAGTCACACTGCATACGACATGAGAGTAAAACTGAGTGAGTGTGAAGCCAGGGCCACAGCTGAGCCCAGGGAGAGATCATGAGAACCCGTGCAGCACTTTTCCCCACTTTCTCCCACCGCTCCTGCCCTGGGATTCCAGCCATGGGGGGAAGCCGCTGGCCCACTCACTGTGTTTTCAGTCCTGTGCTGAGCTCCTGCCCTCCCTCCCCACTTCCAGCCTCCCTCTGCTTAGCCGCAATGCTCTGTGGCCATGTGTGGCTCTGGGACCAGCTCTGGGAATTCTCAGACTTCAGGGACTTGGGTCCTTGTCATGTGCACATGTGGCCCTGCCTTTCAGAGGGGATGGGCGGGCTGCACACTCCAGCAGCGCGAGGCTGCCTCTGTCTGCAGCCCCACAGCAAGTGCGCGACCACCACAGCGGCTGAGACGCCGACGGCAGGGCCACTGATGGGATGACCCACTTTCACCCCTGGAAACAGCGGAGGAAACGCTCATTCGGCATTCAGGCCTGGACTTGAGTGGAGGCCACAGCCGGCCCTCCAGCCTCCTAGAAAACACTCAGGTTTGCGTCTGCTGCAGGGTGACAGGACCCTGGGCTTTGCAGGGGCCAGGTGGCATGGCTGAGGACATGGGGCTGGCCAGTGGCCGTTCAGGTAGAAAGGAAGATGGAGGAGCAGACAGAAGATGGATAAGAAGTTTCTTTAGACTCTGAGGCCCTATGAGAGGAAGAAAGAAACAAAAACCTTGGGAGGGACCCCAGAGAGACTCCTGCTGATGAAGGGTGCCAGCCAGATATATTTGGTGACACAGCACTGAGCTGGGGTCTCAGAGCCCTGTTCCCAGTATTGCTGGCAGCCCCGCTCGTCCCACCGTGCACCTCGTGTCTGGTCACATGGCCCCCGAGGTGCTGCTGGGCGGAACCGGGAGGAGCAGCAGCCACCAGTTGAGCCCCTGCGCCCACGCAGACTGCATGGGGTGCCTCCCATGGACACAGCCTGCACACTGGGGCTCTCGATGAGCCTCCTGTGAGGAGAGGGAATGTCACTCGGTTCTGTGTCTCCCAGAGAGAGCAGGAAGCCCGGGTGCAAGTGCAACCCGCAACCACTTGGCCCAGGAGGACGCAGTAAATGGAAGGTCTCTAACAGCCCGGGGATAAATGTGAAGCCAGTTAGCAGCCCAATTCCAAGTTCAGAGTTTCTTCCATTGCACCCTCTGCCTGCACACAAGTTCAAGGCATAGAAAGACTATTTGGGGATGCTTTGTTTTATTTTCTTCCAAATTATGGGATACTAGTATCCCAAGAGCTGCCATAGCTTGATGGGATATAAATTTCTGATCCTTTGAGCCTTACTGGAGACAGACAGATACACTGTCTGGGGGCTTCCTGGGACACGCAGCTGAACCAGGGTAGGCTGAGGTCAGCTGTGTCCTAGAAATGCAAAGCCAGGTGGCCAAGTGATCCCATCAAGAGAAGACTTTCAGCCTGCCTCCTGGGATGTCCCCTCCACAGGTGGGCAGCAGAGGACTTCAGAGACTCAATCCAGATACTGAAGAGCCACCATGCCAGTCTCATGCTTTGAAAACTGGGGAGCCCATGAAGGGAATGGAGAGATCCAGGGGTTCCCTAGACATCCATGGAAGTTTCTTGAATAATAATAATAGCCAACACTTATGTAGTACTCACATCTATTAACTCTAATTTTCACAACAGCACTGTTAGATAAGCACTGTTTTCACCCACACTTGAGAGATGAGGAAACTAAGGCACAGAGAGGTTAAGTACCATGTCCAAGGTCAAATAACTAATTAGTGAGTTGGCAGGGCCAGTCTTTGAACCTAGGAGGCTCCTCCCAAAGCCTGTGTGCTCTTAACCACTAAGCAGCAAGCCTGTCCAGGGTGGACTAGGATGCTGACCTCTTTAGGGAAGGACCCTGCCATGGTGGGGGGACTGTGGCCCCCGAGGCTGGTCCTGCCCCATGCCTGCCTGGGGCCTAGGGGAGCTCAGCCCCAAGACCCAGCCCCAGCCACCTGCCATCCCAACAGCTGGCCCAGGGGTGGGGGCTGGGGGTCTCACACCACCCACATTCTCTGCAGGGATATCCAACCATCCAGGAAAAGGCTAAAACTCTTCTCCGTAGCCCAGCCTTCCCGAACATTTTACAAATGCTGGAACATAAAAGAACAGGAACCGGCATGAATGAAGTGGGTTTTTAAGAGACAGTGTTTAACATCAAGATCCTTCTGATGTGAGTAATTTGGATTCTGATGCAATTCTGGATTGTTTGTTGAATTATGCATCAGCAGCTTCTGCTACCGTAAAAAGCGCCACCGCCACGCGGGCTGATCTGAAACCTGCAGCGGTGGAGACAGTTGGGTTCGCAGTTTGGATTCTGAGATTCGCCTTTGATGACAGAGAACCAGCAGAAAGAGAGAACTCAAGGCAAGGGGAGCGGAGAGCAGCTGGCGGGAAGGATCGGAGACACGGGAGTGGGACTAGCCACCGTATTTACCAAGCACACCAGGGAAAGCCCCACGCCTGGGGGAAGAAAAGACCCTAAGAGAAGGTGAGCAGACGCCGGCTTCCCTGAAGTCCAGGGAGTCCACAGTGCCTGGCGGGAGGAGGAAGGGAGAGATGAAACAGCACCTGGCCTGTGCAATGCCCACCTCTCCACCACCTGAACTGCGATGCTCCTATCCATGTCGGGGTTCCCTATGGTGGGGCCTTCCTACTGGGACAAGGGCAGTTACTGCCACATTATTAATTTTTTCTCTGCGTTTTCACATTTATTGCAAGCTGATATCCTTATTTAAAAACAAACAATAACAATTAAGGACAGTGTGCCCATTTGACAGAGGGCACAGAACACGGAGGTGACAGACCTAAAGTCACACAGCTGCTTCGTGGCTGCAATGACATTGGAATCCCAGTTTCTTGATTCCCAGACACCTGGTCTTCCATCATCCCAGGCTTTGCCATCTTACCGTGGAGGCTCCCAGCATCTCTGATGACCCATCAGACCCATTGCTCAGGCTGGTAATGCCAAGTCCCGTGCCTGGAGCAGTAGAAAGCAAAGGCACCAAAACCCCAAGCCAAGCCCAGCTCTGCCTCTGCTAAGGTGTGTCCCTAAGCAGGCTATTTTACCCTCTGAGCCTCAATTTCCTCATCTGCCAAATAGGCCTGATAATAGTTCTTGCACCTCGTTGAATGAGATGATCCCTTTGACATCTTTAGCTCAATGCCAAGTAGATATTAGGCAGACAATGAATGTTATCTGCCACTTTCATTATTATTATTCTTCGGTGAAACTGTTGTGATTTTAGAGGACTGATCCCAAAGTTGGCCTGGAAGGCCCTTCTGAGTGTCCTGTCCTCCTGAAGGCACAAGTTCTACTTGTTCTCCCAAACAAGGAACCACATTGTCCAAGGTGGCCAAGCTAGGATGCCCTGGGCATGCTGGAGTCAGCTCTGTGGAGAGCCACCCATGCTGGTCTGGAGGGAACCCCATCTCTTCATTAGTCCTTTTCATGAAGCCAGTGAGCCAGAACCACCCTCCCGAGCTGGCCCAGTTTAGCAACCTGGGCTCCAGGGACGCAGGGAGGCCCCTCATCCCAATTATAAATCAATCTAGCAGCTCTTGCCAAGCCCGTTGCCATAAATGGCTCTAAAAGCTCATCCCCTTTCAGCCCAGCAGGCTCGGGGTGCCAGGATTTATGAGCATCAGCTGCTGGCAGGCTGGTGGGGACAGATGCCGACCTAATGAGCAGGGTGGCCCAGCCCTTGCCTGCTTGAGGTGGGCAGGGATGATGAGCAGGTGTCATGGTCACAAAGGCCCTTTGCCAAATGTCACTTTGAAAGGCAAGGCTGTTGTCATCGAGTGACATCTTATTACCCCACCCCATGCCAACAGGAGACTCAAAAGACCATCCACAAAGACCAAGTGCTCTGAAGCTGCAACCTCTGCCCCTCGGCTGCGTTTGGGACCAGACTTTACTCAAGGCCTCTCAGCGGCATGGCTGGAGAACGGTTTTAGAATCCTGGGCACACCCTCCTGCCCCATGCCACCCGCTTGGTGCTGCATCTGAGTGCAGAGGTCTGCGCCAGAATTTCCCTCAGTCATGTCTCTGGCGTAGTCAGACTCCCCAGATCACGGGCTTTGAGTTTGCCTGGAGTTTGCACACAGCCGTGCAGATTCCAGTGGATTGAAATGAGCACAAGGGCCCAGCATGCCGCATGATGCTGGGCACCAAAGGGACACAACGCAGCCCCTGCTGGACTTTATGCCAGTCAAGGACATAGGCCACAGGGAGACTGACCATGAGCATAAAATACAGCAGCAACAAAAGTAACAGTGATCATTTGCTGAGCACTTACTTTGTGCCATCCACTGTCCTAAGCTCTGCACGTGCACGAGCTTGTTTAGTAAATACAGTTGAAAGACCCTGAATAATAAAGGGTCAAAGCAGCCAATACAGGTGAAGAAGAAAAGGAAAAGATTGCTTCGATGGACTGGTGATAGCAAGAAAGGCTTCGCTGGGGAGGCAGGACCTCAATGGTCCTGGTGGAGTGTGGGAAGAATGTTCCAGAAGCAGGAACAGGAGCAGGCATACCCAGGCCAGGGCTGGAGCAAGCGTGCTAAAGGACACACATCTACACTTGGGAGGGCGGAGGTTTGGGGCCACAGGTGTATTCAGTTCGGTGGACGCCAGTATCTGAAATTGTTGTTAAGGATAAATGTTGAAAATCAGGGTTTTATCCCCGACTAAAGTGGTCTCCTCTTAACTAGGTCTTCACTACTTCTTTTCTATTTCTGCTTGGTATGTGATTTTTTTCAAAGGTAAAAAATTTACACACAGTGAAATGTACAGATCTTAAGTGTACACTTTGATGAGTTTTTGACAAATGTATTCACCTGTGTAACTAACACCCCAATCAAGATCTAGAATACTTCCATAGGGCATGAAGAATAAGGAATGTGATCTTTAAAATTTGATTGTTTTATACCTACATCTTCTGGGCATTTGTAAATTGGAATAAACCAAAATGATCAACTTCCTCTGTTGCCCAACCCAAATCCACCTCCCACCCGGGAGAAAAGATAAAGTAAAATTAAGCCACATCTAGAGAGACAAATGCCTGGTCAGTCTTTGTGTTACTCATCTTTCTGTCCCCAGAACCAAGCTCTATACCAGGCACAGAGTGTGTGATCCATATATGTTTCCTAAGTAAAGGGAAGAATTAATTTCCTCAGATTAGAGTCTCCCAGGAAGTAAAGGATTCCACTTTCTCTAAGCTCCCATGTGACACTGCCACTCATGAAGCCTTCATGTCCCCTCTCTTGAGATTAGAAAGGAGACCTCAGTAGGATGCAAAAGGATTCATCCTTGTGTCTGGCCACCCACCCCAAACCCAATGCAATTCCATCTCAGGCCTCAGAGCCCAGGGGGTTGACAAAAACAAGCAGGTGGCCCAAGGTGCCCATCTCTCCCCAAAGCTGTTTAGCAGACAAAATCTGAGACAAACTGTGCCCCAGCCTCAGACATCCTCAACCTTCCTCCCCAGATCCTGTGTTGATGGGCTAGGCCACTCCTTGACAGCTTTCAGGCAAAAACCATTAGAAGACTTCCAGGGAAAAGAGAAGCTCCCAGGAGTGCCATCCATATGCACACGATGCATTTACTTCCTAGCAGAACCAGCACGTGGCGTGGCTGTAGCTAACCGCCAACCCTTCCACCCTCCAAGTCCCTGGACGTCCTCCTCGGGAAAGCTCCCTTCGCACAGCTTGCTGGAGACTGCAGGCTTATAAACAGCATAAGCCAGCATTCCAATCAGATTATTTCTCACTTGCAGTATTGCACAAAGAGAAAAAAAATAATGCTGAACATTCTGTTCATGGAAGAAAAAATAGCAGCAGAAAACTGTCACATTGTTTGGTCTATTTTCAATTTCATTCCCCAGCCCTGCAAATAGCTATCCGTGCAAGCAGGCCAGAGGAAGACTCCAGCAACCTGGCACGCGCGATCCCATCCCAACTCAGGTCTCAGGCCTGTGATAAAGGGAGACACCTTTGGGTGGCACAAATCTACACATGTGATAAAATTGCATAGAACTAAACGCACACACCCATCAGTGCAAAAGCTGGTGAAATCTGAATGGATAAGTTTGGTGGGTTGGACCAATGTCAATTTTGTGCTTGTGGTATCGCACTATAGTTAGGCAAAATGTTGGGAACGGGGGGGGGGGGGCAGGGCGGGGAACTAACTGAGGGAAGGGCACAAGGGACCTCTCTGTACAATTGATTGCAATCACATGCACATCCACAATTATTTCAAAATATAAAGTTAAAAATATGCTGCCAGAATCTCATTTAACAGATCTAGGTGGCAACCTCAGTATCAGAGATTATGTGCAGCTCATACAGGCAGAAAAGGTAAGACAAACACGTGAAATCAGGAAACAGCATGTGCTTCAGCATCATGGGCATAGTTGATACCTGTTGAATAAATCAATGAACCACTGAACAGATACATAAGGTTAGAGGAAGCAGAGAAAGGGCGAGACGTAGTACAAGGGAGGGCTTCATGGTGGAAGTGGGACTGGGCGGAGGTGGAGAATTTGGATAGGGGAGGAGAAAGGGGCATCAAAGGCCAGTAAAAAAGGGCTTGGAGGTGGTGTGGCTCTCCTGGGGACAAGGAGAACTTGGAGACAGTCGAGGAATGAGGGTAGATGAAACTTCCAATGATAAACTGGCTGTAGCACTGTGCTTAGACAGGTAGGTCCCTCAACCGCATGAACCAGCTTTAAGTCCTTGCAAACTGCCAAGAGCAACTGTCAGCAAAAAGCCTGTTCCCCCGAAGACACTTGGCACCTCTCAGGTAACCAAAACGTAGAGAACTTGGAGAGGCCTCGGAATATAGTATCGACGGGTATAAAAGTAAGCAGTTCCTGTCATGACCCTTTCCCTCGCCTATCTGCCCTTCAGCTGACCTTAGATTCCCCAGCCGAGAACCCAGCTCAAACAGAAATCTCGGTGCCCACATACCAAAGCTTATGCACTTGACTCAGTGGGTCCCTTGAGGAATCGCTCAATGTCTTTTTATTCTTATTTTATATACAAGTCTAAAAAGCTTGAGTATCTGTTTCCAAACCCATAGAAAATTAAAAAGAACAAATTAAATGGCAGCAGGAGAGCTGCACCAGACAGGATCACTGATAACAGTGACAAGTGACAAGTGACAGACACCTCAATGGTGGGGGATACCGGGTAGACAGAAATCTATAAAAAGTAACTCAGGGCACTCATCTGACACAAGGAAGCCACCCTAGCAAGGCTGAGGGGCTCCCTTGTAAAGGTGGAGAGAGAGCTCTAAGATGCTCAAGTCCAAGTTCTAAGAGCAGAGCCTCTCCTTGCTTTTTCCTTGTGCCTGTTACTAAATCGCCCAGTGTACGCACAGCGGCGAGAGCAGTGTCCTGCTGCAGGCTGCCACAGGGAGGGCAGCTGGCTAGCCATCCGATTCCAGGGAATGCCCTCTGCCAGAAACACAGTGCCTCCCTCAAAGCCTGTTTTCTCTCCTGGTAGCACTGGCCACGGCCATCCCAGGGTATGTGGAGCAAAGGGCAGGCTGCTCTCCAACTGCTCTGTCTAGTGGCTCAATCAGGCTTATCAGGAAACCGTCCAAGGGCCAGGAGAAGCCCCTCCCACGTTATTACCACGGCACCATGGCTTTGCATGCGATGGGCCTGGCTGTGAACTCCACCTCCAGCGTGGTCAGACACCATGTGTCCTTGACCCAGTTGCTTCATTTCTTGTGCTGAACACTCCCACTCGTTGACCCACCATCCGGGGAGCGGGTGTCAAAGAGCTCATTAATGAAACACAAAATGCTCAGCAGACTCAAGGCCACCATGCAAATGTGTGATAAATGGAACTCGCTTCCCCCTGCAGCAGCTGACCCTCCGCATCTCCTCCTGGCCAGCTGCATGGCCTTGGCTTTCTGTGTGGTTCAAGGTCAGAGAGGACAGGCTGGGCAGTCCCCTCCCTGCCAACACCCCAGAGGGCAGTGCTGAGAACAAAGACGAGAGGAGACTGGTCTCTGCGGCTACACAGCGCCCAGGTCCCTGCCCCAGACTCAGAGGCCTGGACACCTGCTGTGCAGTCCACCGCCCCACCAAGGGTGGCCAGGGGGAGGACAGAGGCTCCAAATCCAAGTGTCCTGCTGTCTGGCCCAATGTCCCCTCAGGAGCCCAGCACCCAATAATGTCATCTCTTGGTGATGCCAGTGTCCTATTTTCATCCAAATAGGAAAGTTGGGAAAGAGAATTTGGGCAGGGAAGAGAGGCTTTTAAGAATTCCCGTTCTCATGGGAGGAGACGGAAGCCTTAGCCTCAAACCAGGCAAGCAGGCAAGGGGAGGGGCCCTAATTGCTGCTAAAGATCACGGGGCAGCCCGGTGACACCTGAAAGTCTTCTGTGGATCCTCAGGCACAAAACATAAATCATCTCCCTCTCACTTCTTCCCGATCTATTTTCTTGCTGTGTCAGCCAAATTCTGAACTGTCCAGGGTTTAAATGGGGACTTTTGTTCCCGCCTGACTTTCCCTCCTCTCTCGCCGACCCCCTCCCACGCCACTGAAAGTGATGACAGAGGAATCTGCCTGCAAACTCCGAAATGCAAGTTTGTGGCTTCACTTGGCGGGGGCGGGGGAGAAGAGGTGACCAGGATGGAGAAAGTTGCCACCTGGACCCACACAGACTTCCCGTGTTCAGTCCCCCTTCCAGGCAAGCCCCTCCTGGGCTCCCAGGGTGGCCAGGAGAGTTTGCAGCAGGGGTGCTCCGTTTCCCAAGGGGCTGGGCTTGGGCATCTCAGCGAGATGAGGGGTCTGTGTTGGCCCCGTCAGTCTGGGGAGCACGGATTCGCCCAGGCTCCATGGGCGGCTGGGAGACAAGGGCTTCTTTCACTTATTTTGTTTCCACGGGCTCCCAAGAGCCTCCATGGCAGAAGGCTGCACCTTACCCGACCCTCCAGGTGGCGGACATGAGGCTGCATGTGATGCCACCATCTCTAATGGGTCCCACCTGTAAAACTTCAGGAAACACACCCTACAGGCCTTGCGAAGACTCCTCTTCCTAGAGCTATGGGAGACTCAGCCCAGTGACTTCCTCACTCGAACCCCAGCCGGTGCAGGTGCTTGCCCCCTTGGCCTTCGCGGGGTGGGGGCTGGGAGCAGAGCAGCAGGGCCTGCAGCCTCCACCATTTGTCACAAACCTGCCCTTACAGGCCCAGAGCCAGGGAGGCAGCGGGGGGCGTCATCCCATTGAATGGCAGAATTAGGACAGCCACATGGCCAACACGGCTTGTGGGTGTCACAGTGCCCCCGTTACACAGACCTGGCAACGAACTCGGCTGCACAGAGGCCACGCGCTATGGGACGCTGGTTGAGAATGAGGCTCCAAGTCCGACTGCTTAATTGGCACCCTAACAAGCAGTGTGATAATGAGGTAACTTTCCGGCGCCTCGCTGTATCCCCTGTTAAAGGGGGTGGTGGTAGCAGCACCGTCTCGTAGGGGTATAGAGACCGAGATGATTCGTGTAAAGTCCTTAGAGCAAGGCCAAGCCTGCTAAGGCTGTGGTTACCGCTCAGATTCCTACCACTATTATTATTGTTATTGTTATTGTTATTACTCTGGTGGCAGAGGGGACCAGGAGGCACGGCGCTGCAGGGGCTGCCCGTGAGGAGCAGTGCAGAGGGAAGGGTGCCAGTACACGTCCTGTCCCCCACACTGCCCCCACTGGCTTCCCCAGGGCTGGTCCTGCTGGATGTGAGGGCACCTGACTCTGACACTCTGCTGTGAGGACACCAGGGGGACCAGCCGTTCCAGGAGAGATTAAGAGACGGCAGCTGAGGGTGCATATGTGTGCGTGTGTGCACCCGTGTGTGTGCTGTACAGGTATGTTTTCACCCCATGGCCCACAGACGCCATTTGCCGAAACGTGGCACTCCAGGCTGGGCTGACAGCAGTAGGGCGGTAGGCCTGGGCTTCGGTGATGAAAAGCCTGGGTTGTAAAGTGGCCACAGTGACACAGAGTTTCAGGTTGATAGGGAGGGACTAGGATGTTCCTACAACTCCTCCTACCTAGGAAATCCTAGGAGCTGTGGTTCCTCGCCTGCCACGTTGGACTCACCATGAGATGCTGAGCAGGTCACTCCTTTTTCCTCCCTGATTTCACCCTTCCTTGACTCAGCTTCATCAGTAAAAAAACAAAAACAAAAACAAAAAAACCAGCCAGAGGAACAAGGGGGAATGGAGAGTCCCAGTTAGTGCCAGCCTTGGGAAGATCGGTGACAGCTATTGGTCCTCCTAGGGGAGGAGCCATTGGCTCAGCAGCTCCCCTGGGCCAGCAACTCAGGTCTCACAGCCAGGGACAGGGGGCTGAGAGGACACTCTGCAGGCCCCAAAGCCCACCACGAGCACAGCCCAGGAGGTATTACTGGCCCCCCATGCAGAACAGAATACACACTGTGCGGCTGTAGAGAGCCTCTGAATTCCTTAGGCCTCAGGTTCCCCACCCTTCAGAGCAGTTGCTAACACTGTTGTGATAGAGACCTACCCAGGAGATCGAATATTGCAACTCAGGAGAAAGCAAAATAGTTCAGTAAAGCACGTCTTCCCCTCGCTGTCTGCAATGCATTCTGACATTTTCCTTTCTTATTCTATTCCATTTTTTTTAAATACTGGTCACAGCCCAGTAAATCGACTTGATGCCACAGTAAGAGGTTGTGGCCACTGGTCTGAAAAGCCCTGCTTGAGAGGCAGGGCAGTGACGAGGACCCCGGGTGGCCTCCATGCAGGCAGAGACCCCATTCTGCAGAGGGACAGACAGACTGCCCAACAAGGGCAGAGACTGAATGTCCCCAGGCCTAACTGCAAGTTTCCAAGGACCTTCCAGATCCCCAGATCACAGACAACAACTTCTGTACCCTCCCGGGACTAATTCTTAGCACAGACATAAGCTGGCTCATTTGAAAGGGACAGCACACCCCTCCTGCCACTCAAGGGTCTGTGTGTTTTCTCTGTGGCACACAAAGGAAGCTGACCTTAGTTAGATAAGTCACTCAATGCACTCTAAGAACTTCTTCAAAATTGGAGTCACTCAGCTACTACACTAGAGGTTTTTTTCCTCACTTCCGACATTTTTAGGAGTTCAGCAAACTAAAGCCCTTTCTAACTCACTCATTATTCACCTTGAACTCTTATCTCAGCCTGGTTGTTACAGAGACCCAGGAGCCTCCCGACCACTTGAGCTAGAGGAAGATGTTTGCTTTTCTTCTTGATTCAGAGCTTTTTCTGCCTTTGGACCAAAATATCACTTATTTAGGCAAGCTTGATTTTTAACATATTGCAAATTCATAAAACTAAAAAAAAAAAAAAAAAAAAAAAAAAGCCCAGAGTTCACCTAATCCAACCTTCACAGGTTAGAAGAACATGACCCAGGAAAGTTTGCGACTCACCTGGAGTCACACAGATTGCTGGAATGAGGGCTAGAATTCACGTGACCTGTCTCCCAGGCACCAGTGTCCCCCAAGACTCTCCATAAATGAAAGTAAAAAGGGCCAAGTCTCCAGCACCCTTGAGTTTACCCAACTGTGTGCTTGCAGAGAAGGTTGAGTGGGTATCATGAGAACCAACATGGAGGAGGTGATGCTTTTGACGTGAAAATCAACCTTCTAGGTCTCATTTACCCCTTTCCTAAAGATAAGGAAAACAAGCCCCAGTGGGATTTCCACTTTCATTTATCCTCAATGTCCTCATCTACCTCACGGAGGCTGGGGGAGAGGGGGACTTCAGAAATAGCTGCACTCATGGCCCTGCATAGACAGATACTGACACTCTCCTTTGTCCCATAAGGTCCCTGCCTGCCAGACCTCCCTGCGATGAGCAGAAGCTCATTATCTCTGCTGGCCTTCTCTCTAAGCCAGGCTGAAATGGCCCCACCCTTGCTAGGACACCACCCCCTCAGGGGGCTGGGAGGCGCTCTGAGCAGCGGGGCTGAGATGGGATGACATGGATAGTCAGAGCAGCCAAATGAGCCACCATGGTGATTTTCACGGAGTGGAGCCTCAAGCCCACTTTCTAGTGTGACAAGTGTGTTTATGAGTCCATCGACCCAGCACTCTGGATTTCTTCCAGGGACGGAGATGCTTCACATGTGCACACACACACTCACACGCATGCACACGCACACACATATAACACAGGCCTGTGCACACGCACATGGACTGTTGAGGTCTACATCCCAGCACGCCCCCTGAGAACCAATCTGCTTTGTTTTATTTTTATTCCCAAGGCTATGTCAATACATCTGTCCTGCAGGTGTCAGTTTGGGGGATCGGTCCTAGTCAGCTGGGCTAAGTGGGCCAATTCTTTGCTTTCTAGGGTGGATCCAGGGCTCTGTTGGATTTCCAAGAATGTTAAATGGAGCTTCTTATTGATATCACAATCTCTGCTACATCACAGCCACACTTGAACTTAGAACACCCAGAGTTTGCATGTCGGAAATGAAGAATGTCTACCACATTAGCAAAGATTTAATAAAATTCCATCGCTTTCTAGTGGGAACATAAATTGGAACAATACTTTTGGAAAACAATTTAGTAATAGATAGCCAATCTTTAATGTGCTCATAGCCTCTGGCCTAGAAATACCACTTCTGGGACTCTAGCCAAAGGAAATAGTCTGAAATACGGGGCTTACAGAAAAAAAAATCTTTATGCACAATAATTCTCACATTACCTTATTTATAATTTGAAAATGAGAAGTAACTTAAATATAAAACAGTAGGGGGTGGGTAAGTAGGGGGTGGGTAGGTAAACTATGATACATTCACATAATAGAATATTAAGCAGATGTTTAAAATTATGTTTATGAAGAGTTTACAATAAGTGGGAAAATTAGTTGAGTTACAAAGTTCACTGAATAGGTAGGAAAAAATCGTAGTTATAATCTTATCTATGGAAAATAATTAACATAAAAATGGAAAGGAAATATTAACAAAAATTGTGGGCTGGGTGTACATTTTCTTTTTCTTATGCATTTCCACATTTTTCAAATAAACAAGTACTTTTTAAAAAACATATTAATTTTTTTTTAACTTTGAACAAAAAAAATGCATTATTTAGGTGAAGGCCCAGTCACACGTCTGCCACCACCTCTGCAGGTGACCTCAGGGAGGTTTTGCGACCTTTCTGCCTGCCTCCCTCCCCAGCCCCGCCCATACCCCTCCAGCCTCCCTGTCTCTATAATGAGTGTATTGGATCACATGATCTCTAAAACCCACTCTGCCCAACATTCTATGTCTCCAAATATCCCCTGGTGTTTGAGAATAGGATCTCCAAAAGGGGTCCAAGAGGCGTCACCATCGCACGAGTAAAATACTATAATCATCCTAACAAGCGGTGGACTTGGACGGTCTTCTAGAAGATGCAGCTGTTCTTTTACAGTCAGCGGAGAAACATGCTGACTTGATGTCCTTCAGTTTGGACATCTGGAGCCAAACATCCAGATTAAGAAGGGGGCTGCTGGCAGCTGCCCTGTGAAGCCAGGACTCGAGACTGTGGGACGCGGGGGCTCAGCTCTCTGTCTTCATCCATGCGTCACAGCTGGAGCTGATTTTTCAGGGTGCTGGGCTAGAAGGCTTGGTGACCCTCTCCGGGACAGCAGGGCAGATCCCACATCCTACAACCTCTCCTGGAAGCTGCAGCCCCCAGACATCTCACCTTGAACAAACTCCACGGGAATTTTTGTTTTGAGCATGTAGCTCCTCACAAATTGTCTGATTGTCTCATGTTTTTAAGTCTCATTTCCCCAGTGCGACTGTCTGTCACCCCTTGAAGTCTGTCCCTCCCTTGATAATCCCACAGCAGGTGAATGGTTCACAGGAACAGGGAAATGAGAGTCCACACACTGAACTGGCTTCCCACCCTGGATGAGAGGTTAAAGTGGATCTTTCACTCTTTCGTGGTGGAATTCCACAATCCGACAATTACATGGGACTGTAGCTCTCCTCTGGTACTTGGCCATCTTTCCCAAAGTGCAGAGAAAATACAATTTGCTCCTAGACCCGGTGTTCAGCCAGCATGCACCAGGATGGATGGAAGATAAAATACTGAAACATTTCTGCACCGGTTGGCAAATGGCCACTGCCTTCTGAGAGCTGCTCGTAGCCCAGCAGCCCTGGCTCGCCCTCTAGGAGATCCCCCAAGACCCCCCTAGGATGCACCACCTAAAGGGTTACTGCCTGGGCCTGCAGGGACCCTCCAGGAGCTTTGCCCAGCATTAGGCTTTATGCCCTTGAAGGTTAAGTGTTTTGAATCTCAGCTCTGCCTGTTCCTCTTGCTGAACCCAGTCTGTTGGGCTGAGAGAAGCTGCCTGCAGATCCTTGAGGGGAGATGGGATGGGGATCACCGGGGTGGTGTAAATTCGATAAGGACAAGTTTAGGTTTGGATTCTCAAGCTGCCTCTACTGCTTGGCGTGGTGAAGGCTGGGGACGGCAAACAGGTAGGAGAGGGGGTGGCAGGTGACAATCCCAACACCCATGCCCCTGTGTTATTTGCAGCGTTCACATTTCATCTTTACAGACCAAGTTGAAATCCTTCTGAGCCAGCACCATGGCATCCCAGAAACAGCACAGTGCCGCTCTTCTGAGCTCCTGGAGCACCTCTGAGCAGTAACCACATTTCCGAAATGGCATCTTCAGAAGGTAGAGGAAGCAGAGACACTTTTCCTGGATTCGTCCAAGAGGAGAACGAAGCGCAGAGATGCACAGCTGGGAACAGACCCAGCCCAGCCTCCCCGCCCCCCATAGCGATAACCATTAGGATGGCCACCTCCGTTCCAGTCAGCAGCAGGGAGCTTTGACAGGATTACATCGTGTTCTCTGCAAGTGGGAGACCAGTGGGTGAGCTGACACCCAGAGAGGCTGGTGTCATGGAGCAAGGAGGTTATGAAGTGCTGTCTTTCTCCAAGAACTTCGCCAGAAATGGGCAGGCGCTCACTCCCCTCCCTGAGGCCCTGCTGGGCAAGGCCACCATGGTTTATGCCTTTACTAATCTCCATCAGGAAGTGGCAGAAAATGCTGAGACCTGCCTGCACACCAGCTCACTCCCCTTCTGACATCCATCCACGCACCTGTCCTTCCCCCACTGCAGGCCAGCAGCCTTGCTGGTGGGGACCCCACCGAGAGCCAGAGCTTCAGGCCTGAGCCCCAGGAGATAACACGCCCTGTGATGCAAGCCCTGGTCCTCAGTGGCGTCTTTTAGCAAAAGTTCTGGTGCTTTGGTCATTGTCCTAATTATGTTTGCTTATGACATGATCTGGCTGTCATGGAATAAAGAAACACAGGGGTTTTAATGCAAGTAAATATTTAGAAACAGAGAATGCAAGGAGCGCACTTGATCTCGTATGTTTCTACTTTAATACATTCAGAGCTGGCAAAGGGGGACATTTAACTTCTAATTAATGAGTTGCTCCGTTTGTCCCAACAACTCTCCCTTCTCTCCCCTCACTGCAGAGGAAGGCCTCAGTTCTCCTAGAGCTGGGGGATTCTCCACACAGGTGACATTTTCCCCAGTCTCTGATGAGGCGACTCCCAACAGTCGGGTCACGCTCTAGCACCTCTCCACCCTGCCGCGCCGGGCCCGGGAATCCCTCAGCAGCCAATTCTGACGCGTAATTGACAAGACCACAGCAACAAAGGGCATGTTATAGGCTTGGCTCTCGCCACCAAATCTATCTTCAATTGAAAGTGCTTTCAATTACTGCCACCAAAGAGCCCGCGAGGCAAGACCGGGCTGTTATGATTTTAACATTTGTGGTTGTTCTTGAAACCTGGGTCTTTTCAACTTATCACAAGGCTTCAGGTAGGCCCTACCTTCAAGTTCTGTCGCCATATGAGCAGGAGTTGCATGAATCCAAATGCCCTGTTTATATCACCTCTATAGACAGAGTTAGAGGAGCAAAGACACGAGGAAATGAGTGTCAAAGTGCGAGCAGAAGAGGAGACCCAGAAATTCTGGCATCCCCGGTTCAATTGCGCCCATACCTTCTCCTTGCATTTCCACGCCGCACACTTCCCAGGGGCTTTGTCTCTGGATCAGATGGACCTCTATGCTTGGAGAGAGAGGGACCCCAAACTCTAACCCTGATCACGTGCTCTCATCCCTGAATGCTCTGACCTCCCCTGACATTTCCGAAATGGTCTAGCCCCTGCAACCTCTCTGAACCCAACCAACCTCCTTCTGCCTTCCTTCTCCAAGACTTATCCATGGAGCCTCTCCCAGGCCCTCCGAGGGGCTGAGCTCGTTTCCCACCTCACGCCCTCCAGGAAGGGCTCTGCCTTCACCTTAGGATGCTCTACCCTCCACCTGGGCTCCCTGCCATCCTTCAGACCTCAGCGTGAACATTCTTGCCTTTCGTTCTAATAGTATCCTCTATTTCAACACACTATTTGTTTCACTGAAAGCCCTGATAACTCTTTATTGTTTTATTTGGGTATTTTTGTCTGTCTCCCCTCTAGACCTTAGCACCATCTGTTGAAGGAGTAAATGAATGAATAGAATGGACGGATGAAATCGCATCCTGCCGGGCACCGGGCACCCCTCCTGTACTGGTGATGCCGCATTCAGCCAGACAGATGCATCGGCCCTCGAGGAGCTGATCACCTTGCAGGTGGGGCCTGCGAGAAACTGACACCATAGGAGCCTCGTGCAAAGACAGAGGGGCTTGGAAAGAGGCAAGATGAAGGGAACAGCGTCTCATGAGCTGACCACGGAACCCTGTATAAATATCACACAAAAATCTATTAGTGTTCCCGGCGTAGGGAGCAATTGCTTTTTAATATAATAAGATCTTCCTTGGAGGCAATTTTGAGGCAGTGATAAGGATCAGGTGACATGTTGAGATTTTCTCAGAGATGGATTAATTTCTGTTTACAGTCGGTTGCTGGCAGCATGGGGGAGTTCTTGGTTCTCAGAAGGTGGCAGAGAGGACCTCTGGAGCAAGCAGCCCCTGCAGAATTCTTGTAGGTGTTATCCCAGGGAGCCCACTGCCTGCTGACCTTGACCCCAGGGCCTGGGGCCCTAGCGAGGGGCCTCCATGCAGGAAACACTGGCCAAGCCTTGGGCCAGGGTCCCCTCTCCTTCCCTCCCAAACCTCAGGGATGCCATCGGGTAGGTAAGCTATTCCTGATGCGGAGGAAGTGGTGACACCAGGAAACAAAGGCTGGAAAGGACTTTAGAAGCAAAGTCACTTGATAAATGAAAAGATTGCAGGAGTAGAGGTGGGGAGAGAAGGAGGGAGGAAACAGAAAGAGAAGGCACGATTCTCTCCTACAGCTCAGCCCAGTGCCGTCTCACGTGTTAACACTCTTGTTAGTAGATAATATTCCTCCCTGAGTTTCACACACAGGTAAACTGAGGCCCGGGGCAAGTCAGAGACAGACCCAACCACACTAGGGCAGAGTTGAGCTTCCAGTTCACTGCTCTGTGGCCCCAGGGCACACACAGAAGAGCCTCCTAGAGTGACCCTGAAGATTTCCCGGACAGGGTCAGCTCCTCCCTCCAGCTCGCTCACTGGGCTTCCTGTCTCTAGGAACTCAGGGCTGCCGGAGTGGTCACCAAAGTCCCCCAGGATCAAGACATGAGCATACAACCAGGACATTTCTGACCCTGGAGCTATGAGCCTAGGGAAAGTTCCATGAGGCTGCTTTTCTCACTATGTGGCAGATGCTGTGAGTACCCTACCCACCAAAGAGGCAACCCCTGCCCACTCCTCTGAGCACCAACCCCAAGAGACTCACCCTCAACTTGAACTCAACTCAGGGCAAAACACATTGGAAAACACACCTAAGCAGTTCAATGGTGCCTTATAAATGGAGTTACCCCATGCTCCCGACTGCCTGGAACAGTGCTGGTTTATGTGCGTGGCCCAAGCAAAATATTAATAATGTTCTTCTTTACTTTTAAAATTCTTCCAGTTTGGACAATACACTCTAGGCTCTTCCTACTTACAACGCACCTGGAAACCCAAATGTTATGGAATCTTCACAGAGATGATGCTCTTTTAGAGTACATACACCCACCACTATTATACACCTACTCTCATATCAACCACCCAGCAAACAAAGCTCTCGCTGCCCCATGCAGGACACGAAACCATTCATCTGCCCTCGCACAAAAGGTATGCACCCAGCCACCAGCCATGCCCCTTCACTTCTAATCACTGCCCAAATCTCCCCGTCACAGCAGGTATAGCTTTCTCTTTGCCACTGTTCAGGCCTAGACAAGACTATACATGTCTCACAATTTGGGGGTGCACTGGGATATACGCACCCACTTGGGCATCCATCCCAGTCAACTAAGCCTTCAGGGATTTTTAAATGGAGAGGCCTTGGTTGCTGTAATGGCTGCAACCTTGTAAGGACGTGAGTCCAAGTTCATTAAGAAGCTCGGTGCAGATGAACCCTGTTGGCGTTGTGATTAATAATCATCACAGACAGTCCGCTGGAGGGCTTCCCAGCTGTGCCTCCCAGGGCCCGGTTCTGGGATCCCCTCTGTATCCACTAGTGAGTAATGGTTTGGTTTATTGGAAACTCTCTTTTCATTTTTTATGGCTTCAATTAAGTGATGGGGAGAATCCATCATGTAACCTTTCTGCTGTACTGCTAAAGACTTCCGAAGGGGAAAATATTTATCAAACCCCAAACCATCAGAGGAGAGCCTGCGGTAAACCTAACAGGAGGCTGGGGTGGCAGGGAGGTGACCAAGATGGTAGGAAGAGGAGACGGAAATGTTCACACAGAGGTTTTCTGCCTGGATGAGAGCCATACTCTGTAAAATATCTGCTCCTTTCACAAACATCAGGCCACTGTTCCCTCCTCACCTCAAACCCCATGTCCCCAGGAAGCATTCCACCAATTATGGGGGGTGGACAATCACCCCCACTCCCTAGTCATGTGGACCCCGATGGCCCTACAGGTTCACAGTGGCAACAAGAACAGAGACTGGTGAGGGGGGTCCTCATCATGAGAGGCACAGGATGCGCTATGATGTCCGTGGAAACATGGCGCCGATGTGGAAAACTACCCACGTGCCTCATGAAACCCACCATCTTGGTATTAACAAGAATGCCCAAGAACCCATCTTCTGGTTGTAACTACAAATGCTTCCCAGCACCAGTGACAACAAATCCTCTACCGATCAATTCGTTTGAGTCCGCCATCTCCTATCCTTGGCCCTACATTGGCCCCTACCCTCTCCCTGACCTCTGCCCAGGCAGCCCTGCTGGTAAGCGGAGCTGGCTCTTATTCTACCCTTTAAATTATTCACACCCCAATCTTGGCCACTGGCATTAATCTTTCATTTGCTATTTAGACATCTGATTCCTGGGGCAGGATTGAGAGATGTCACTTGGGAGATCAAGTTGGCCAGAGGGGAGGTCCAAAGGGAGCTGGAGACCTGCAGAGCAACAGGGGCCTGCCTGGAATTAATGGGGTCATCACCCTGCCCCTGTCATCCAAAGGAGGAGCCGTAGCCAGAAGACACAGATGCGTCTGAAGGAATGAAATCACAGGGCCATCTGCTTTGCAGGAAGTGTGTGTGTGCACATGTATATGTGTGTGCGAGCGTGGGGTTGTGGCCTCTCAGCTCACAACAGGGAGCTGCTAAGAGACTCTTATCTGCCCTGGTTCAGGGCACAGTGGTATCAGGAGAGCTGAGCAAAGAGAACAGGCGTCAAATGAAAATGATACCCCTGAGAGCGCCAGGAGACACAGTATTGTCTCCATGTGCTACGAATAGTAAGTAATACTACAGGTTAGATAGCCTTAGTCCTCAAGACTTAACTCTAATAGAAGAAAGAAGCCAGGCATGGTGGCACACACCTGTAGTCCTAGCTACTCGGGAGGCTGAGGCAGGAGGATCACTTGAACGCAGGAGTTTGAGGCTGCAGTGAGCTATCATGACGCCACTGCACTCTAGCCTGGGTGACAGAGCAAGACCCCATCTCTTAAAAAAACAGAAAAAGAAAGAAGCTGAAAATATATCCCCCCCATTCCTCCTCCTCCTCCTCCTCCTGGCTCTCAGCTAACATTCATAAACACAAAGTGCCGGGGACAATGCTAAATGTTCTCTATTCATTATCTCAGTCAATGCAACAATCCTAGAAGGTAGGACTATTAGTACCCCCATGTTAAGGACAGGAAACTGAGGCTTGGACAGTTTAGGTAAATTGCCCAAGGTTCCACAGCTAGTAAGTGCTCAAAGGAGAACTGGAGCCAAGGAAGTTTGACTACAGCTCCCAAACTCTTAACAAAGAACTTAAGAAGAAATAAACAGATAAATTCAATATTGACCAAAGAGCATTGGGAAAAGAATGGATTAGAGCTGTGCTGTCCAATAAGGTAGGTGCTAACTACATGTGGTTCTTTAAAGTTAATTGAAAAGTAGGTAAAATTTAAAATCCGGTTCCTCAGTCACAGTGGCCACATTTCAGGTGCTCAGTAGTCACACGCAGCTGGTGGCTACGAGAATGAGCAGTGCTGATGATGTGAGTGTCGCCATCATCGCTGACAGCTCCTCTGGGCAGTACTGGCAGAGGACAAGGCTGGATGCTGCAAATGGAAACGCTCTTCGGGAGAACCAGCAGGAGGGAGGATTGCACTAACATGTGAGCTGCTCAGATCTAGAAAGGACAAGAAAAGGATGAGGAGGAAATAGGAGAACAGAGGGCAGCAAGACACAGATCAATTGGTGGGTGTCATTAACAAGTGAGACTGCTCTCAATGTCACAGAAGGGAGAAGGGTGTTCAACCCCTTCCCATGACAATGAGGCCAGTGACCACTGCAAAGGCCACTTGCCCAGGTCACATGGTCAGCTAAGTCCAAGGCTCTTCTCGTTCCGCCCAGTCTGTCACTCTGGGTTCTCCCCATCATCCCCACTCTGGATCCCTCTTGAGACATGTACAGAAAATATCAGAGTACCCAGAGGTGATTTTCATCATGACTTCACACTACAACTCCTAACAGGTAAGCTTTGTTAGGGAGCAATAATTGTCATTAGCCCTATTGCAGCTTCTTCCTTTCTCGCAATGGCACAGGCTTGTCCAAGAATGAGAAGTTGGGCATTTGCAAAACAGCAGCGATGGGAAGGATAAATGGCAGTCCTGGTGTTTGGAAAGCAGCCACGTAGGACTCGCTTCCCCCTCTGTCCCTGGAATACGGATGAGGGCATACTGGCAGCAGTCAGTAAGTACTTCTCAGGTAAACCAATGGATGGATGGATGGAGAGACGGATGGATAGATGGTTGGAAGGATGGATGGATGGTACCCACCTAAGAGTCCCCTAACCACTTAATGGACTGGTGCCCCATTCTCCGCCCCGCCCCCCACCCTGTTAATCACATACTCACAATTGCTTCTCCACAAGCTACTGGAGAGGAAAAACATTTCAATATGTAGAACAAATTCAACTGTATTTCAGACCCCAGTATAAAAAAAGTGACTGTATCCTACCAGTGATCCCAGTACAAACAAGGAGTTTAAGTCCTGCAAAGGAATGTTGCGGGATGCCTTCTTGTCTGCCTTAGAAATCCACAGGCACTCTCTTAGGCTAAGTTCATGCCCCTTCTACAAGGCCCCCACTTCCCTTCTGGCCTCAAAGATCATTACCAACCTCATTGCGAGAGCCCAATCCATCCTTCTGACATCTCACTTACTTACCAACCGGGGCTGCCGGGGAGGCTCTGACAGCCTGAGATGAAATGGCAGAAGGTGCCCCTTGTCTGAAGGCTCCTGGGCATCGCCCACCTGGCAGGTGTATAGAGCCAGGCCCGCTCCCTGCCACAGAGGGCCTGCACTTGGGATGGGGGCTTCCCCCTCTCCCTCGCCTTAGACTCCTGCTCCACGGTGTTCCCTCAAACTACGTGTTTAGCCATTTCAATGAGGCAATTGTTTTGAGATAAAATTAAAAATCTCAGGATATAGACTTCATCCAGTAGATAAGAGATGAGGTAATAATTTAGTTCACAAATTCCTTGAGGGCAGAGATTTTATTTCTGTATCTTTTAAATCCGAATTCTCAATATGCAGAAAACTGCCTAGCATCGAAGACACGATCAGTACGATAGATGAATGAATAAGTGTGTGTGTGTGTGCGCGCGCGCGTGTTGTTTTGTCCGAGGACACTGGCTTACTTTCTGGTCCTTGGGTCCCTGTTCTTGTTCTAGCTGTGTCCCACGTCTACCTCCTGCAGTTTTGTAGTGAAACTGCTTTCTCTGTGAACCACCTGATAATCATCCTCTAACGTCTTTCCTTCTGGGTCACTTTGGATTATTTGGACAAAATTCCCCCAATCCATTGTTCCTGGCACCTAAGGTTTTTGAGCTGATTTAGAATAGAGGTTCTGGGTGCCGGAAGAGTCTTTAGTGGTCACCTGCAGCCAAGGTTCCAGACAGCTCTCGCCCTGGAACTGGCACAGCCACCTTGCTGCTGCTGCAGGTTTTATTTTATTTTTTAAAAGAACGATCACACCTTTTTCCCGGGCTCTAAAGTGACCTGAACCAGGAAAGGTTCTCCTCCCTGTCCATTGAGGTTCTCCCTTCTGCTCCAAAGTTTCTCCAACCGTGATGTCCACACCGTCCTTCCGACCCCAGGGCCACATTCCCCTCACACTTTTGGAGTCATGTCTGCTGATCGTTCCTGATTTACGAGACGGCACACTCTATCCTCCACCATAACTTGAAGGTCAATGCCTCCTGCCAAACACAGCTCCTGGGCTTGCGAAAAGCTCCTGAACCAAGATGGACCCAACCCGGCTTAGCGCCAAGTCCTAGAACAGCCTGCTGAAAGCACACGGCATCGAGACAACCTTTGCGGGGGAGGCCTGTGGTGCGCGTCTGCGGGAACGTGAAGCTCGGTGAGGTACGTGCTCACTAACTCGCTGCTGGACATTCAGCGGACACCCGGGACACAGCCCGAGAAAGGCAGGGGAGAGCAGGAAGCCCTGTTCACATTCGCCCCTAAGGCCAAGGCAAAGGCTCTTGTACGAATCACTGGTTTTCCTTCCATGGCACAAAGGGAAGCTGGCGGTGAGACGCGGGAGGCAGATCAGGGGAGACAGGAAGGGGGACACGGAGTAGGGGGCAGGGAAGAGAAGGACCCGAGTGTGAACACGTTCCCACCCTCTGTAGATCCTTCTCCTTCTCCTCCTCCAGGCCTGGATTTATTTTCTTCTTTAATGGCTGGGGCCAGCAATTTGTTCCCATTGATCGCTATTGATGTTTTTCAATTATATCCGTGACACTTTTGACAATATGTTTGTCAACACAAAGCCTTCTTGGATCTCCCTTCTTGTCACCTTGCTTGGTGATAGCCCTCGTCCCTGCCTATCAGCTGTCAATCGAATGGTCGGGAAGGCAGCTCTGTGTCCTTGGTCCTGGGACTTCTTTTCTCTTTCTGCTAAGAGTGAACAGTCCTCATTCATCCCCACTGGGAAAATGGAAACTTTCCCCGGGGCCAGGCACTGCGTCATGGGCAGAGTTGGCCACCGTGCTCTGGGGGAGAGAAATGTAGCAGAGGGTCCTGTGCCTATCAGCTTAGCTCAGGCCTGGGCTGCAGGAACAGAGAACCGCCACCCTGAGCACAGGTAGCTGAGCAGCATGCACCCGGATTTCACCCAAGTCACCTGGGGAACAACAGGACATTTCCTACGTTCACCTAGACAAGCAGCTTTCCAAGACTCACAAGTAAAAAAAACGATTCACATCATGACTGAGTATACGCATGCATATTTGATTGAAATAAAAGTGAAAGGAAAGAAGAAAATGTTTAAGGACAAAAATAGCCTTACAACAAGTGATACACTGATGTTTTTTGTCCATTCTTCCATTTTTCTTTTTTTAATGCTGGTCATGTTCCACTAAGTTGATTCATGACCATCTATTGTGACCCACAGTTTGAAAAAATACTAGACTACACCAGGGGTCAGCAAACGTTTCTGTAAAGGTCAGATAAGAACTATTTTCAGCTCTGCAGGCCATATGGTCTCTGTCATAACCACTCAACATTGTCATTGTAGCGCAAAAGCAGCCACAGACGATACATAAACAAATGAGTGTGGCTGTGTTTCAACAAAACTTTACTTAGGTACACTAAAATTCAAATTTCTTATCATTTTCATGTGCTATGAAATAGTCTTCTGATTTTTTTAAATCGATAAATACTATAAAAGCCATTCTTAGCTCGTGGGCTGTGCAAAACCAGGGACCAGGTGGATTTGGCCTGTGGGCTGTAGTTTGTCAACCCTTAGACCACACAGTATCAGCCAATGCTGTGGTGTGTCGCCAGTCCTTCTCTTCAAGGCTTCCGGCATCTGCAAACAGGTGGGAGTACAGGGAGCCCTGACAGCCTCCGGCACAGCTGCCCGTAAATCAAGGGCAAGTCCATGCTGATCTGTGCCTCTGTACTAGAGTGTGACCTCTAACATATTTAATCAGTGGTCTCTGTTCTCTCGGAAAACCGTGTCCTCTGCGAGAACATGCTTTCTTGTGTCATAGGTTTTTCATGCTGCCTTGAAATGTCTCCTTGTCTTCTCCTTGAGACTGTGATCCAGTAGACTTCTGAAGCTGCTGGTGCAGAGAAGGTGGGAGAGCCTTTGCCCTTTCCAAGACTTTTCTTGGCTCGAGTATGGAATCTGTAATACCCCCGAGCGCATCCTGGGCTGCCCCTTAGTACCTAGTGGTGGGTTCCAGCCTCCACCGCCTCCTCAGCTAACCTAAAGCCACAGGGCCCGCAGATGGCCCACAGGTGCCAGAGCACAACCAAACTCTCTTCCCCTTCAAACACCCGAATAGAAAGGAGAACACTCATTTTTTAAAAAATTGTGATAAAATGTACATAAGAGAAAGTTTACCATTTTCACCATTTTAAGTGCACAGTTCAGTGGTGTTAAGAACATTCCATTGTTGTGCAACCATCACCACCATCCATCTCCAGAACTTTCTCATCCTTCCAAACCAAAACTGTACCCACTACACAGTAAGGTCCCCTTTCCTCTCCCCCAGCCCCTGGCAACCAGCATTCTACTTTCTGTCTCTATGAATTGGACTACTCTAGGTACTTTATATAAGTGGAATCATATAGTATGTATCATTTTTTGTCTGATTTATTTCACTTAGCATAACATTTTCAAGGTTCATCTATGTTGTAGCATGTGTCAGAATTTCCTTCTTTTTCAAGGCTAAATAAAAGAGCACTCACTTTTAAAGGTGGGTCCCCAATTTTCCTAGAAAGTAAGAGCATGAGTGTGTGTTTCCCAGTTTTGACATAGGACAAGATTCAAGAAAACTCTCCTCAATCTCCCCAGCGATACCGAGGTTGGATTCCACTCCGTCTCCTCCCGGTCACTCTGCCCCAGAACATTTCCCCGTCCTGCCCACCCTCTCCCTCTTATCTAGTGTGGTCTCAGAGAGAGAAAGCAGGCTTTATTTAGGGCTAATGTCCCAGAATTTAAATATTAGCTGCTTCTCCACTTTATTACCTCAAGTTTTTGACCAGAGTTTCATCTATAAAGTGGAAATATCTATGTTACACAGAATGATTGTTATAAAATTGAAATGAGATGAAACATGTAAAATATCTAACATCAAGCTTAGAAATTAATGCTCAAAATGGCAATTATTATTATTAGCCCAATTAATGATGTTTTCCAGGGTCACAGTCTGGTCCTAGTATCCCAAATGAACCCCAAAGGTCTCCAAGAGAATCCCAGAACCTATTTCTTGGGACACCAATTGAGTTACGACCAAAAGTGCCACAGTTGGAGCCCTGCTTGGAACTCAGATGTCAAACACATCACTGCCTCCCTGTAACCCTGGGCAAGCTGGTGTCTTTCTCTATCTCTCGCCCTCCTTGTCTGTGAAGTAGATCAAATGATGCCTCTAAAATCCTCCCAACAATGAGGTAATGTCTTCAAAGTGCCCTGAGCCTTTTGCGGGGAAGTCATTGTCAAATATACACCTGCGGTCACAGACAAATGCTAATAGTTTGAGAATGATTCACTCGGTTGGTCGCCAAGGGCTTTGAGTCTGTGCCATATGCCAAGCCCCATCCCAGGGGCTGGGAAAAAAAGAATGAGCTTGTGAGCCGTGATGCCCACTGCCAGGTATGGCCCTGCGTGTGGGGATCCAAAGACCCCGACGTACTGCAGCACAGTGGGCGCCTCACGCAGACCACACTGATGGCCCGTCTCAGAGGGCAGGAGGCACAGCACTGACATCTATTGGGGATCTACTGTGTGACACCAGGTTTTCTACACCCACATCCACAATGACATTTAGTCCTCCCCATGCCAGGCCACATATACAGAAGCACAGGACATGTGTTTTACCCAAAGTCACACAGCTGGTGTATCACTAAAGCTGAGATCCCAAGCAGGTTTGGCTACCTCCCAAATCTACAAACTTCCTACTCCTCCAAGAAGCCATTCTAATAGGGACCCACCCTAATGGTCCCTCAGTAATGCATCCAGAGACAGATTCACGTCAGTCATATCTAATGGCCTGGCTCTCGTTCCATTCTGTCTCCTCTATGACTCACGCTAATTAGTGATGTGCTTAGACGTCCCGTTGGCGGTTTACTGGCTATTAGGCTCGCAGAGGGAAGGGAAGTTACATTCATTGAGCACTTTCCAAGACCCAGGCCCTGTTCCAGGAGCTCCTGGCCATACATAATCTCTCTTAATCCTCATAATAGCCCTGTAAAGTGGATATTATTACCCCATTGGACAGAGGATCATAAAGATTAAGTACCTCTGGATACCCCAGAAGATGGACACACAAGCTGGCCCAGCACCTCGGGAAAGCTCTGAAGGTGACACTTGCCAGGCACGCCCTGCCACCCCTCAGGGAGACAGGCTTCCCCCCTCAGCAGACGCAGAGGGGTGGGGAGAGTAGAATGGACCTTGTGGTGGGTTCTGATTGAGAACATTTATCATCCCTACCCCTTTAGCCTCCTGGGGTGGCTCTGAATTTGTGACCTGACTCCTGAGCTGTGTTCATCCTCTCTGGTCTCCGCCTTCATGGACAGCGTTGGAATCGGCCAAGAGGGGACTGTGATAAGATGAAGTCTGCTCTGTGGAGCGTCCCACGTTCCCAAGCACTGTGCTAGACACTTCACATTGGTCATCTCCTTTCATTTTTACAACTTTCCTATTGAGTCAATACTTCTTTGTGGCACAATTTGTGTATTACTTAATATTTCATTTCATTTTTCCCAATGGACCAAAGGTCCCGAGGTGAAGTGACTCTCCCAAGCTCCCCCAGCTGGCAAGTGTGGGGCCGGGATCCAGGCCCTGCTCCGTGCTCCCTCAGGCCTCCAAAGAACCGTCACACCAGCAGAGAATGCGGCGCTTCCCTCTTCCCGTCGTTGCTGAGGGATAAACGGGGTCTGCGAGCAGAGCAGGGAAGCTGCTGCAGCTGTCTGCAGAGACCCGGGGCTGGAATCCCAGCGGCACCCCCACATGGCCTTCCTCGAGCGGGGAATGCAGCCAAAGAGAGGAGGTGAGGTCCTCGATGAAAGCGAATGTTCACAAACAGACTGAGGACTCTGTTAATTGTTCATCGCTCCTGCGGTCTACGCAGCACGGGGTCCCGACTGACCTGAGCCCCCTCTCTGGAATCCTACTCCTTCCTGAAATGACTGAATGACAACACAGCTGATTGTGATGATCCTCCCCCAGCTCCCTGGGGAATGTTTTCTCTCTGTCCCTGTGCCATGTCTTCATCACTGTGTTATTCACATGGCAACACATGGGAGGGCAGGACCAGAGCCTCCAGCATTGGAGCCAAAAGGTAGGCGTGCCCGTCCCCTGGCATGAGAGCACCCACCACACACTGGGGACTCTGCCCCTTCAGGTCCAACTTGTGATTGTCCTTGGCATAAACAGTCCCCCAAATGGCATGTTCTAACATAAATGTCTGAGGTGAGGGATATTCCCATTACCCTGATTTGATCATTACACATCATATACATGTACTAAAATATCACACGTACCCCCCCAAATACACACAGCTATTATGTATCAATAAAAAACCAATTTTTTTAAACTAAATAAAAGAGGGGAAAAAATGGCATGTCCTGCTAGCATGCCGTTTGGCAGCTGTCAGATTTGTGCTGGGGCTGAGTCCCGACTGGGATGTGCCCCACGCGTCCCCCACCACCCATCCTCCTCGGAGGGCCACCCCCGGGCTGGGTGTCTGGCACCATGGCACTTAGCGGGTGGACTCCTGGCCACCCCACCAGGCCCACCCGCGCTCTGCAGACACGCTGTGCAGTGTCCCCTTCCCGAGGCCACTGTCTGGAACACGGAGAGCCGTTCCCCCGCCCTCTCGCTGCCAAGTCCATAAAAGGGCAGGCACCCGGCCCTCTCCTCGGAGGCTGCACGGACTGCTCAGGCCCTGTCAATCTCTTCCGCATCTCCCTGGTGCCAGGATAATAAGAGGGGAAAGTTTTTCCTTCTCCTTCCAGAGTACAGACCAATTAGCATTTTTTAAATTACCATTGGAGAAATACACCTAATTAGCCACTTTAAAGGAAAGCTTTTTTTTAAAAAAAAAAAAAGTCATAAATTTCTAACTGGCCAGAGCTTGGAGACACTTTTAAAGCTAATTGTGTGTTTCTGGCACTACCAGGGGAATTGGTAAAAGTTAGAAACGGATTTTATGGCCTTGGTGGGAAGGGGAGGGGATGGCCGGGTGACCTCCGTGGGCCAGGAAAGGGTTAATGTCTGTGTACAGGAACCTCGGCCCCTCCCCACCTTCCCCTGTCCCCATCTCTGGTCCTGCCCAGGTCAGGGCACCTGCCTTACCAGAGGAGGGGGACACACAGGCCAGACAAGCATTGGAGGAGGAAGAAAAGGGCAGAGAACAAAGAGAGAGGAGGAGGAGAAGCAGAGAAGAAAGAAATGTGAGGAAATTGCAAGAAAGGAGCCTGTTTCTCATTTGTGCTTCCCATTAAACTCCACTTCGGGGTGACAGGGGTGGGGCTCTGGTCTCCTCTGGAACGTGGTGACTCTTCAGAGGGTTCTGCGGAGCAGACGGGGGCTTCTGCAGCCCTCGGGCTTCCCGCCCAGGCCCCCCGCCCTGCTCCGTGGCCCTGAAACTGAGAAAACACTTCATAAAGTGCGGAGCAGGCTCTGGGTGCGTCATTTAGGAGGGGTGCAGTCTCTGGTTCCTCCCCACTGCCGGGGACTTATTCCTGCCTGGGGGAGGAGGCGACAAGGCCTCCCCCCTAGAGGGAAGCCAGTGACACCTGGGGGTGTGTTAAGAAGGGAGGCCAAGGGGGAGAAGATGCTGAGTGACTGCACAGGGGTCCGGTCATCCTGCAGCCCCCGCCATGCTTCACAGCCCTCAGTGGCCCCAGGAGAGCCACCAAGCCTGTGGGCGGGGCTCCCCTCCCCTAGGACCCCTCTCCTCGGGCCGGGTTGGCCGGCGAAGCTAGGAGAGGAACCGTACGGGACTGTCGTCTCGCCCCACCAACCCCACCGTGAGGCTTGCAAGTGTGGCCACCAGCGAGCTTCTTTGACCCTAGGTGTGGCCTCCCCAGTGGCTGAAGAAGTAAAAGCAGGCTTGAGTTTTACAAAGGGAAAAAGGAAGCAAAGATGCTCCAGTAGCAGATTGAGCACCAGATCCGTGCGACGGACCATGCTGGAAACCACACTCCCCACTCATGAAGCCTCTCGTTTCTCTATGTTAAGGGAGATCTAGAGAAATTACACAGTTTCAAAGCATGTTTTGAGGGCATACCTTCTCAACGGGGGTGACAGCGCCCCCACGAGGGTGAAAACTGGAGGGCAACTAAAAGATCTTTGATATAATGGTTCGTGGTCCTCCAAAGCTCAACCCTACCCCCAAAATTCGAATACCCTCTCATCAGAAAGAATTTAAATTTAATTTACTGTTTCTCCAAGGGGGAAAGGGTGATAGTGAAAATAAGTTGAGATGTGCTGGCCTGGGGCAGTGGCCCCCGAGGTCCCCCTCCCTTGCCACATGGGCCAGGGCGGGATCCCCTCGCACGTCCATCCTCGGGACCGACCCCAGCGGATTGAACGAGCAATGGGCACAGGACAGGCTCTTCCCCAAGCCAGTCAGCGAGCCCTAGGTGTGTACCGAAGCCACTCTCGAGCTTTGCGAGTGGTGGGAGAGTCAAGCAACCCTTCAGGGCAGCTGGGTGAGAGGCCCGCAATGCTGTCTGCTCTGCCGGGTCAGAGGAAAGAGCTTCCAGAACACAAAAGACCCCAGAGGCCTCTTCCCACCCCTCACCCCAGACCTTAAGCCCCACGAGAAATGGGATTCTGGATGTTCATGCTCCAGGCAGCCTGCTGAGTCAGGAGCAGAGTGTGGGGCTGGGAGGATTCACAGCCTTAAAAGCAGCCAGGAGAGCTTGGGTGCTGCTTGTGGAGGACTGAGCAGGGGTGACCTTAGGGTCCCCAGCGCCCACCGGCACCCCTCACACCCTTCTCCTCTTCTCGCCTCTCTGGCCCCAGAGGCGGGGAAAGAGGGAGGAGAAACAGCTACACAGTAGAGTGGACAGAACTCCCTACCCCCCCATCACACACTCATGGGTGACAATTCCTTGGGTCCCACCCTTGCCCCAAAAGAATTGGGACTAGGCCAGCTCCACCAAGCCAGCGGTGCAGCTTCCACCTGCCAAGTCTCAGCCTCAACAGGCAGCATCAGGGTCTGGTGAAAGAGCCTTGAGGTGGGACATGCTTGGCTGTGCACACCAGCTCCTCACAGTGTGGCCGTCCCTGTGAACTTGGACAGTTGAGGCCCACAGGGAGGGGCTCTGTCCTGCTCCGTTCTCGGTGCCCAGTGCCTTCTCTAGGGCCCGTCACACACTGGATGCTTCATACGTGTTTGTGGAATGGAATGCGATCCTCCCTTCTCAAATGTTTTCTCCAAAGGAAAGTGGGAAGGATAATCTCCCCTGCCTCAGAGGGTTGCTATGGATGTTAAAAGAGCTGGTGCAGGTGACACGCAGGAGGGAACCTCATATGCAATGGACAAGGTGGGTCCACCCCCAGCCCCTGCCCACCTCGTCTCCCCTTTCTAGGAAACTGCATGTTTCTGCAAAGTAGGTGAGAAGAGTCACGGGGGAGGGGAGGACGTCATCACAGACAGAGAAACTGAGGGGCACTGCAGGTCTCGGGTGACATGCAGACCCCACATGCTCCCCGTGTGCCCTGCAAGAGTTGCACTCTGCCTGGCCCCTGGGAGGACACAGAACCCTACAGCCAGGGGACATGTTCCCAAGCAGGGATGTGCCAGGGAGCACTGATTTGGGTCCCTTTCCTGGAGTTCTGCCCCAAAGGTGGCAGCACCCTTGCTGCTCTCCCAAGGATGTCCTACCAGGGACCCCACTTCACCCACTCCAGCTTAAATCAATGGGAAGTCCCCATGCTCTCCCTCCGCTGGCCCTCCCTGGCCTTCTGGGGGTGATGGATGGCTCAAGAGTTGCAATTTTTGTTCTGCCAAGAAATCACAAACAATTCGATGCCAGGAGGGAAGGGCCTTGCTCCCTCCTGGCCCCTGGCAGAGTCCCCAGGGGGCCCTGCTGACGTCACGGAGGCAGCAGAGAAAGGGAAAACAGTCCTGTCTCTGGGGCCAGGGAGCAGGAGCGAGATTTATTATTTCAGAATGATTAAACCAAAGCTCCCAACACCTCCGTGAGTGTTTCCTTCCTGCCACCCCTGCTGCTCAGACACAAGGAACCGTGCAGGGCGGCCTGGACCCAGGTGGTCCCCTCAGTTCCCACCCCTGCACCCACCCGGCGGAGACGCTGCCTCCAGCAGACAGGCTGACTCTAGCCCGGCCGCCAGGTCCTCGCCTACCTCCCACTCCATTCCCTGTCTGCAATTGTTTCCAATCAGTTTAGGAAACAGCTCTGAGAACAATTAGAAGAGAAAACAAGGAAGAATTACATAATTACAGTCCGCCTAGATATCAGGCGCTTCAAATAAAGAGGCTGAACTGAGTCCAAACAGGGACCATTGTGAAGAAAAGATGGCGTTCCCCATGAGCATTGGGGGCGCAAGAGCTGGGACCCTGGTGGGACGTGGGCAGGACGAGGGAGCTCCTGCGTCTACCCGCTGGCCGAGGTGGGGGCCTCAGAGGGTGACTTAGAGATCCGCATGCGACGCAGATTGCCCTGTGGGACGGGCCGTAGGCTAGAGAACCCTGTCCACCTGCAGCAAAGAAAGGGCCTTAGAGATCACGCAGCTTCATTGTTAACATGAGGAATAAAGACTGAAAGAGAAAAGGTCTCGCCCCGAACCTCACAGAACTCAAGACTGCACACCCCAGGCTCGGTCCACCTGCAGGCTCCTTGACACCTGCCTTTCACCCCCAGGCCAGCCACTGCCTGGTCCTACCCCTGGGACAATTGGGAGGGTCTTTCTTCTTGAGCCAAACAGATGGTCTAGGAAGAACTTTGTCCTCTAGCACAAGGGTTGGCAAAACTTTCCTGTAAAAGGCCAGATACTAAATAGTTTAGGTGTTGTGGGCCATACAATCTCTGTCGCAACAACTCAGCTTTGTCATGATAGCATGAAAGCAGCCACAGTATGTAAGCAAATGAGCATGGCTGTGTCCTCGCAAAACTTTATTTGTGGACACTGAAATTTGAATCTCATATCATTTTCACATGTCATGAAATATTATTCCTGTTTTGATTTTGTGCCAACCATTTAAAAACATGAAAACCATTCTTCACTTGTGGGCTCTATACACAGGTGGCACACGAGGTCTGGCCCCTGGGTTGGAGTTTGCTGATCCCTGCTCTAGCATGATGTGAGAGGACTCTGTGTTTCTCTGATTATTCCCCACCCAGAGTTTAACCATTGCTTGACTCCATGAACCCAGCATGGCATTTGGAAGGAGTCTCGATGGCAGTCTTTGCTAGGTCACACGGGCATGCGAAGCCAGGCTATACCAGCCACATCAGCCCTCTGGAACTCACCCTACAAGGTTTGCTCAAGACATTCCCGCCGTCTGCGAGCACCTAGTCTCCAGGGGCAGGCTGGGCAGCCGGATGACAGCTTCCCCCAGCTGGGCAAGTGGCCCCTCCCCAGAGGAGAATGGAAGAGGGATTGTGTTCCAACTTGCCCTGCTCTAGGTAGAGGATCTCTCTGCATATAAGGTAATAAGAAACCGACGTCCCGGCAGCACAACCCAACTTACCACTGTCTTCCCCCACTGCCTGTCCTTTCAGCAACAGCAAGAATCGAGCAGCTTCATTCATTCAAAAACAATGTGTTGAGCTGAATGCCTTCTGTGACACCACAGCAGATGAAAATCGGGCACAGGACACCAGACACACACTGATACCAAGTCTCCCTGCAGTTAGCACCCTGACAGCGGGGACCTATTATCCCTCTTCCATCCCCAGCACTTGGCACTGTGTGGACACAGGGAAGAGGCTCGGGAGACGTTGAATGAATGAGCGAATAAATGTGTGTGCCAGATGGACATGGCTGGTAGCATAAGACGGATCACACCCCACGCAAGTTGGGAGGAAGGAGAATTAGTGCCCGGCAGGGGAAGCCAAGAAAGGGCCGGGACAGTGTGGGCTGTTGAGCTAAGCCTGGCAGGACAAGTGGGATCCGGGCATGTCCAGTTGGGGCACAGAGAACGAGGAGAGAAGAGGAAAATTCCAGCTGGAAGGAAGAAGCAGCATGTCAGAGCCCACCGGGACGCGGACAGTTCAGCTTGCTGAGTCTGGACGCAGCGTGAGGAATGCCCGTGTGCATGCGCAGAGCCCACAGGGGAGCTGCGTCTACATCACCGAGGGCCAGCAAAGGAGCTCACACCTCTGTGGGCAGTCAGAGGTGTCGAGTCTCCTGAACAGAGGCGGTTGGATGCAATGAGATTAGGAAAGTCGGCCTGGCGGCAGAGTACCTAGGACTGGAGGAAGCAAGGAAGCCCTTTAAAGAAACCCTAAACTAGGACAGGGCAGGCAGGTTGGGCCACACCACCGGGCAGAGCAGAAGAGTGGCCAACGGCGCTGGGATTGAAGTGCAGCTTATAAAGTGATCGCTGGTTGTGAACTTAGACCCTGGACTCAGATACGCTGGGCTCGAGCCCAGCTCCCGCACTTGCTCGGCGTGAATGGCCCGTCCTCTCCAGGCCCCTGTTTCCCTATCTGGAAAATGGGGGCGATGAAATGGAGTCATTGTCTTGCAGGGTCCTTGTGACGTTTAGATGAGGTTATACATGGGTGGTGCTCACCGGGCTGCCTGGCACAGAGCAAGTGCTCAGTAAACACTTGTCATCACTGCTCAAATTCTGCCTGTTTGCCAGGAGTCCTGTTTGAGCTGGAGCAGCTTGTTTGGGGCAGCGAGATGCAAGGGCAGCTACGGCAGCAGACAGTCCCCACCCACCTCCCTGCTCACCCTCCCACTCCGGGGTGGCGGGGCCTTCTCCACATCCTCAGGAAGCTGCCATACACCCTCCCAGCCACTCCCCAGTCAGCTAGGGGCAACCAGCAACCGGAAATGTACAGTTCCACGTGGGGCCTTTGCTGGGAACGTCAACGTGCTCCGTAGAAAACTCGCAGCCCCGACACTGTGAGAGGGAGGGATGAGAGGGGAAGGCTTGGCCCGCAGGCCAAATGCCTTCTTTCTTGGAACACAGGAGTGTGGCAAAGGGACTCAAGCCAAGGCCTGTGACCTGCAGGGAAGTCCAGGGGCTAATACCCAAAGCCTCTCTTTTTGGAACCCTCACACTCAAGATTTGGTGATGGGGTGCTTGTTGGGCCTCTGCCTGCTGGGGACGTGGTCAGCGTGCTGGCCATAAGGAGCACAGGCTTCGGATGCAGCCAGCCACAAGCTCTGGTCCTGGCCTCGCTGCTCTCTGGCCACGTGACGATGAAAATAAGGACAACTGCTAAACGAGATACATGAGATAATGTGTGTTCGCACAGTCTGTACGTAGCCCAGTGCCTGGGACTCTGGAGCAGAGACAGAGGAATCTGGAATTCAGAGATGTGACAGAGGTTCTGCCCACCGTCTGAGATAAGGACGGGGCCTCCTCACCTCTCAGGAGTGACACCTGCCTCAGACTTTCCCTGCCCACGGCCTCCGAGCTGGGTTCTCCCCCACCCACTCCCAGATGGCTCTTCTGTCCTCCTTTGGGGGTTCTGTGTTTATCCACAAAGGTCATCTCTTCTCTTCCTTGGTCCAACGACAGTCCACCCCTCATCCAACCAGCCGGATAGCCCATCCCTGCAACTGAAGGGGAATGGAACAAACCAGCTGCTCACAGCAGTCCCAAAGACGCCTGAGTCGTCCTCTTTGCAACTCCCTTCAAATGACTTTACAAGTGACCGGTCTCCCAAGAGCAATTAAGCCAGACTAAGGGAGCAGGAATGGAGATTTGGAAAATACAAAAGAAGAAGGAGAAGAAGAAAAGAAACGTGTTTCTGTTCCCAGGGATGATCTCCACACAACACAGCACAACTTCCTACCCTTGCATTTCCATCTGGTTGCTATTGGCAACCAGGCAATCATATTTTTCTACTCCCAGACATAATCATCATAATCAATATAGGGTATTTATCCCACTCCTTGGTTTCAAGGAACTCAAAGCTTTTCGCATCTATTATTCTTTCTCCACTTATGTGGGGGAGAAAAGTAGAGAAGGTCTGTGTATTGGTGGGGGTGGGGAAGGGTATTTCAGAGACAGAGAAACTGAGGGAATCGGGCGAAGGGAGCCATGGGAACGTCTCACAAGAAGAGAGTATTGTTGATAGCAATTAGCGTCTGGTTTACGCTTTCACCTCTATTCTCTCAGTTAATTTTCACAACATCCCTCTGAAGTGCATTCATTTCATTTATCTTCCAGATAAAGCCCATAAAAGTAAATGACTTGCCCAAAGTCACACAGATAGAAATGGCATTGCCTAAACTCCAACCTGGGTCTCTTGAGTCCCTTCCAGTATATTTTCCCCAGGGCAACTTGGCAACGAATGACAATACATTGTTGCAGTTGTCACGTCTCCCGTCTGCATTCCCACCACTGCAAACGTTCCCACTGTGCTCACACTATGCATGACAATACATTGTTGCAGTTGTCACGTCTCCGGTCTGTATTCCCACCACTGCAAACGTTCCCACTGTGCTCACACTATGCACGACAATACATTGTTGCAGTTGTCACGTCTCCCGTCTGCATTCCCACCACTGCAAACGTTCCCACTGTGCTCACACTATGCACGACAATACATTGTTGCAGTTGTCACGTCTCCGGTCTGCATTCCCACCGCTGCAAACGTTCCCACTGTGCTCACACTATGCGCTACCGTTGCTCTCACACAGTGATTCTTCTCCCTCGTTCTGGTCGCCACCCACACACACGGGCCACGAGGACAACAAAAATGACTAGATTAAAGCACTTGATGGGGTTGAAGAACCGAGGAGCTGTATTTAATTTTCCAAATTCTATGAAGGTTCCTTTACTAGAGTAAAAATTTCGGGGAAAAAAAAATCAGTCTTTTGGACTATGAAATCATTCACCACTTTTGACAATTCTGTGATGTTACTTATTACTACTACAGGAACTGGTTTGATGTCACCCTTTTGTCATAGCAACAAAAGTGACAGCAAAAAGCATGCCTTTGGGGTCCCTGGCGTGGACAAGGCACGCGAAGCCTTCCGTCCGCAGAGCCCAGCAGAGGCTTCGGTGCCTGGCCGGCTGGTTAGTGCTAAACACAGGCAGCTGGAGGTAAATGGACAACAAATAAAACACAACTGAAAGGGAAAACATGTGACCACAGGCAGAACGGTTCTAAAATAGGATGTTTTTCTGAGTTTTATGCACAGTGTTCGTTTCCCTTTGGAGACAGCGCAAACACCTGAAAGGAGGGAGAGAGCGGCTGGTTTGTGTCTGAAGCTTCCTCTGAGTGCAGAGGATCAGCTGGACATCTTATCGTATCGCCTTATCTTTTCTCGTCTCACTTAGAGAGATGCACATGTTAACACTTACGAGGAGAGGCCCCCAAACAGAAGACCTGGCCTGTGATACCCCAGACCTCCTGCGCCATGAAAGGAAAGGACCCCGGCCAGCTCTGACTTCCTGACACCTCACCTGGCATCTCCCGGAGTTCTAGAAAGAACCACCAACCTGGGAAATTCCCTCGCACCCTCATTCTACTCAGTTGAGTAGGCAGAGGAGGAAAACTGGAAACAAAAATGCCCAACATGCTAAAACCCAGGTAATACAGTTTGGATGCTTGTCCCCACCAAATCACACATTGAAACTGATCCCCGGTGTTGGAGGTGGGGCCTGGTGGTGTTTGGGTCATGGGGACAGATCCCCCCACATGGCTTGCTGCCCTCCCCTTGGTGATGAGGTGAAAAGTGAGTTCTCGCTCTATTAGTACCTACAAGAGCTGGTTGTTTAAAAGAGCCTGGCACCCACCCCCCTCGCTCCCTCTCCTGCCATGTGACACGCCCACTCCCCTCTGCCTTCTGCCACAGGTCAAAGCTTCCTAAGGCCCTCACTAGAAGCAGATGTTGGTGTCATGCTTCTTGTACAGCCTGTAGAACCGTGAGCCAAATAAACCTCTTTTCTCTAAAAATTACCCAGTCTCAGGTATTCCTTCACAGCAAAGCAAAATGAACTAAGACACCAGGCTAAGGACACACAGAAGGAAAAGCTGGTGACCCAGCTTGATGGCCAGCATTGACAGCCAGCATCAACCAGTAAGTGCACCTACTAGGTGTAACTCCAGTGTAACTGCTCCAACTTGGGCTTGAATCCAGGCTGGCCTGCCCACCCCCACAGCCTTGCCAGACTCCAGGGCACTTTCCCCCTGTGGCTTCTCCCCTTCTGTTCTTGTATTTCCTCAGTTCCAGGCATTTTGCCTTTGTCTTCCATTCCCTTGCCCCAGCTCCCTCACTGGCATCAGACTGGGCACTCCCAGTATTGGCCTTCAACTCTCTCTTTTGTGGCCACGGTTTTCACCCATTCCCCAGTTTCATAGTTTCCTGGCCACTTAAGTGCCTGCATTGCTGTCCCTGGGGCCCAGCCCACATCAGCCAGCCCAGTTGGCATCTCTGAATGCCTGTCCCAGCCGCCCCTGGTGGGAGACAAGGAGGAAGGAGAGGTGGGTGAACACATTGTAGACACTACAAACACTACACAGTTTCTCTCCCTGAAATTTAGCAACATGCAAACTTAGAAGTTCAGATTCTCTGAGACAAATCAGTTTGCAGCTCGTTGTAAGTGACGCTTTCCACGTCTGTCTTGAAGTAGTCCCTGACAGCTACTCCTTTCCTTTGTATGACACTAGCTTCTTCCCAAAGAGCTTGCCATCTGCCATCTCCTTTTAGCCTCTCAACTTCTTGGGATAGATGCAGTCAGATCAAGGCACATGATCCTCATTTTGCCACAGCTGGGGACACTGAGGCAGATGGCCCCTGAATGATGCTATCCTGAGAGCAGAGTGGCAAGCTCAGCTTTGCTCTGGCCACCCTCGGCTGCTGCGTGAGCTGGCATTGCCTGGGTGCAGGTGTGAGGGGTTGGAGGATTAATCTCTTGTGTGGATGAAGCACTGGCCTTGTGGGTGGTGATTACTGATTTTCCCCCAGGATGAGGAACCCAAGTCCACAGGCGCCAACATCCTCCTCCCACCCAAGGCTCTGGGGCCACCCCTGGGAAGAGTTCCCCAGCCTCTGCGTCTCCAAGTCCTTCTCCATGCACAACGGGCACTCATCAGGTGTCAGTTGGTGCTTCTAGCACCTGGACACAGCAGCCCGTATCTTTAGGACCCTAGCAGGAAGAACGTGTGCCTTGCCGCAGGCTTCCTGGCCGCCCAGCCCCAGGTCCTCATTTAGAAGGGCGGCCGCATCTCGGAGGCCAGCTGAGATCTGCAGCCCTCGCTCTCGGCTGCCGGGCCACAAACCCCTGCTGAACATGTACCCATAGCCCCAGGGGAAAAAACAAGGAAGGAAGGAAAATAACCAAGATGGGGAGAGGGGAGGGATTCTAAAATCTGGACAACATCAAGAGCCTGTTTCCATGACAACCGCGCCTTATTACAGTTGCTCAAACCGCAGCCTGTTCTAATCAGCCCTGTGGACGGAGCCTTCAGCCAGATCCAGTGACGGCCTCCCCCCGGGGCCCCGAGCAGCCTGGAGGACCACTGCCACCCTCTGATGGCCCCCACGGCCACCCTCCAGTGGCCCCAATCTCCCTGAAGAGAAGACAGTGCGAAGAAGGGGTCTGAGTTTAGACAGGGGGAGGTGTTGCTGGGGAGGGGCAAGGAAGGAAAGGAGAGTTGAAGAAAGCGGAAAGTGAAAGGAAGGAGTAAGGGGCACAGTCTGGCATTAGAGGAGTTGCCTGTGTTGTCTGCAGGGAGCACCTGTATCTGGGGACACTTGTCTTTGTGCTGGTGAGCCCCTGAGCACCCACGTGACTCGTGACAGTCTGTGGGCTGCTGTGTGAGTGTGGCCAAGTCCCCTGACCCTGTCTCCCTTCCTCCTCCTCCACCCTGGAGCACAGGCCTCTTCTCCTCCCTCCTCTCCCGCATAGCTCTGAGCGGAAGTGCAAGGACCACCCTGTGAGGCAAAGGCCAGGGTGAGCGTCCAGCAAGAAATAGGTCTGGGCAACTTCCAACCATTTCTCAGCTCATCTTCGGGATGGAGAGAACAATTGCGCTAATATTGTCTAGAGTCGCTGCCAAGGTGGAGTGTTTGTGGCTTTGGGACTCACCCTGCAGACTTCTCAAGTTCCCAGAAAATGATGGGCGACTTACCGATTTTCCTCCAATCCACAGATGGGGTTCAGAGGCAAGCAACTTGTCAAAGTCACCTGCTGGGTCAGGTGTCAGCTTGGAGACTCTGTCCCTAGAAAAGCAAACCCCCTTCTCCCTGCAAGCTTAGAGCTACCCTCTCCTTCCTCCTGTGCTCATGTGGCAATCGCCCAGACATGCTGCTAATCAGATGACATATGACACGTCACACTATGTCCCGCTCCGAAGGGAGTCCGTCTATGGAGACGAGGGGTCTGGTTTATATTTTAAGCAGCTAGAGTGAAAAACGGGGGGCAGGGGTGGGTGATGAGGTAAGGCCACAGCAGCAAACACTGTGCAGCTGTCCAGGATAATTGCTCTGCCCCGCCACGCTGGAGCCGGGCCGTGCAGCACAGGGAGGCTTGCCCCATAGATTATGAGCAATGGGACAGAGCCAGTCGACTTAGGAATTCCCTTCCTCCACCTGCACCTTAGCTGCAAGTGTCACTGCCACTGCCGGAAACACAGCAGAAGGAGCCAAAGGGGTGGAAGATCCCAATCAAACCAAGGTGACTTTTCCCTCAATTTCCAACTCTCAGAGAAACCCACAGAAAAGCCCCCTGGAAACCCCTCCTCCAAGTTGCTACATGGAGAATTAGGGCTCTGAATTTCGGTTGATGGCTGATGAGCCAAGAGACAAGGGAGACCTAGAATCAGCACAGGACAGAAACAGTGAAAAGGTCAGTGGAAGGAAGAGGCTGAAAGATGTTTGCCACGAGCTAGGAATGACCTATGAAATTTCCCAGCCCCTCTCTCTAGCTAGGATGCGGCCACCCACCCGATGGAGACTATTTCAGGGCTGAGGACACTCAGAGCTGTGTGCAGCCCTCTGACTTGGGTGTCACGGGGCTCCCTGGCTGCAATGCCCCACAGGTGCCCCATCTCCACACAAGCACGACTTGCTCAGGGATAATGCCCACTTTGACCTTGAACCCAACAAGGATGGGGAAGAGCATGCCCAGGGAGCATCCTTCCAGGTCTCCCTTCCTTTGCCCCCCAGTCCTTAGATGAAAATGTCTACAAGCTGACCCTGTGGAGGAGAGATCCAACCCAGGTGATCCACCAAGTGACACGTGGCATCTATTTTGCTCTTTAGGGAGACTCTCCAGAGTGCGACAGTCAGGACGTGGAGCTCAGAAGTCAGATCTGTACCCGCTGCCTCTCCTCCTTGTGGTCCTGAGCTCAACCCATTAAAGCACCTGAGAGATCTAGCAGGGAGTGTGGGATGTGACCACACCATGTGTGTGTGTGTGTGTGTGTGTGTGTGCACTCGCAAGCACACGTGCACATGCACAGACACACATGCTCTCACAAATGAAACTGCAGTAGCTGGTGATGTGTGGGTGTACGTGTGAGAGTGGGGGTGTGCACGTGACAACGTGAGACTCAGGATCGCAAATGGAAGGAGAGCTGCATCTGAGGCAGAAAAAAAAATAAAGCCAGCGGCTCTGTACCTCCACACCAAGAGATCCTTCGCCTGTAGTGCTCTAACTGGTCTCTTCAACTTCTCCCGTGTCCAATAGAGCTCTCTCGTTTCCCCCCCCCAGAAAAGCCCAGAGGTGGCGACCACAGTGACTTGGGCACACACACGGTTGGAGCTGCTCCGTGCAGACTGGCGACAGCAGGAGGGCCCGTGCCATCGGAGAGGGCAGCCTGACCAGCCCAGGTGGGTCACCACACATTAGGTGGAAACCGCTGTCCCCACTAAGAAAGGGAGGTGAGGAGACAGGAGTGAAGGTGGAATGAACAAGAGCCAAGATCACCCCAGGGCGCTGGGGCGGCAGGGCTGGGAGGAAAGCCACAGGGCAGGGCCGGAGCACGTCCAGCGTGGGGTCGTGGTTCCAGACGCTGGAGCTCACGCCTGAAGATGCTGATCCTGACCTGAGGGCCCTCCGCGAGGGCACCTGGCCACAGCTTTTGAGAAGCGTGTCTTTGGTACACCCTACACAAGAAAATCACAGCACAACTTACAGGAATACAAGTGCATGTGTTGCTTTGCACACAACATGCCAAAAGCATGTTTGTCAACTGGGGTTAAAGAATAGTAGGACCACAGACCATGTGACCACTTGGACCTTCAGTTTCTTCACCTATGAGATATAGACAATATTAAGCAACAGTCACAGGGTTGCTTTTATGACATAGTCCATGGGAAGGCACTGGACACAGTGCCTGGCATGTAGAAAGTGCTCAATAAATATTCATTTGTTTTATTATTATTTTCCAGCACCCCTCATCCGACATCTAAAATAACATAGCAAAAGTTGGGCAGGGGTAGATGTGTAACATCTACACAGCTAACCATGGAACTGCTAACTTCTCAACCACACACTGAATATCAGCATAGGATGATAATTCTAGCTAGATAATCTCAATATTATTCCAATGTATATTTTAAAATATCAGATAGTATAATGCTAAAACAAGGGCTCTGATATTAGACAAGTAGTATCCTATTTTTACCACTTGCTAGCAATTAGACTGGCTTAGTCCAATGCCAAGCACATACTAACACCTCAATATATATTCTCAAAAATTAAAGTTCTGGAGAGTTTTAGATGTGCTTACTATTGACAATTCTGTTCTTGGTCTAATAGTTTTTTTTTTCAACAGTCCTTATAACTGATTGTCAGCATATCAAAATAAAAAGATTTGTTCCAAATCGGCTTGGCTCAACTACACAGTAAGTCACTGATGGACTTCAGGTTTATATGAAACACGTGGACATATTAATTCTTCAACCAGCACTGAGAGGAACTATTACGTCCCTTTTAAACTCTTTAGCCCAGGCAGCAAGTACACTTGCAATTATTGCCATGTATAATGTGCCTTGCTATCAGCAAGAGCATTACCTGTCCCCGGTTCATTCAGCAGCCCTGGTATCATTCATGAACTGCAGTTCTCATTTTATCTTTGGCCCAGAGGGATTTGAGAAGCAGAAATAGTCTCAGCCGGATCCAGCTGCCCTGACACTCGCAGCTCAGCCGGCAGGTGCCGGAGCTTCAGACACGACATGTGGCCCGCAGGTGCGGCAGGCCCACCTCGCTGGGGCTCCACAATCACAGAGGCCAGCCCTGGCCAAAGAAGTCACCCCTGGGGCCTCTGAAGATCCTCCAGGCTGTCTCAAAACTGGTCTCTCAGAATGTGTGACCATCCACACTTTAGAATACATGAAGAAGCAATTTACTTGGTTATTCATATGAGATATATATATATATATATAATATATATAAACACAGAGCTATACACGTATACACATATATGTACATGCACACACACACATACACATGCATATATACATACACACCCGAATACATGTGTATGTCTGTGCATGGCTCTCTTCCTTTCACCTTAGGTGACACATTTGACAGGGCTCTTTGTAGGGGAAGGGGCCACTCAAACAGCTTCTGGAACCAAAAGATTTGCAAACCACTGGTTAAGGGAGTAAGCCCTGAACTCAGAGGTTCATGGATTAGGTGACCAACCAAAGTTTGTGGTCCTAATACTTTCTGTTCTCTCCTCCCTTTCCCTAAAGCCCCTAGTACATATTTTTACGCTATTTCTTTTTTACCCATGGGTCCTCTATACCCTGCTGATGACTGGGGCATTACCAGGGTGAGAAGCTCTGGTTCCTGACCCCAGAAAATGTCCTAAAGGCGAATGAGCAGTGTGGCACTTTCTGAAGCTTTATGGGATTAGATAAATGCTTCCGGCTGGCTAATTGGAAAACCTTACTGTGCGTGTGTGTGTCTGTGTGGGCATGTGCCATGCTGCCATAGAACACAAATTTTTCTTCATAATGGGGTCAGTTACATCCTCCCATTTCCCCACAAGTGAGGCAGCAAAACAACAACAACTACATTGAACTTCAACCTACAGGAAAATGCCAGGATCCTTGTGTTTAGAAACAGAGCCTTGGTTTACCTGTCCCACTGCCTTGCACAGACAAACACCTGGAAGGTGGTTCTCAATCCTTTGAGTTGCTGCTTCTCACATGCAGCTGTCAAATCGCCCCAGATCAACACGACACAGCAAATAACACTATGACACGCACCCGGCAACTTTCGAAAGTGCACTCTCCCCACCCCGAGCCCAGCCTGCCTTCTCCTGCGTGGGCTGCTGTCTTCAAACTAACCATCCTGAAACTGCTTAAAAGAGCCTGACAGGTAATTTATTCTGTGGCAGAGGATAGCAATTTCACTGTCCAGAGGCAAGAGACCCAACTGCATCAGAAAATCCATACACTCAAGGAACACAGGTTTAATATGATAATGATTCCAAGAGTGTGTGGTCGTAATTCTTTCTGCTCATTCCTCCCTGTCCCCAAAGCTGCTAGCAAATGTTTTTACATGGTTTTTTTTTTAAAGGCTTTCCAAAGAACCACCATAGAATAAATCAAATATTTCCCCATGAAGGGTGGTTATCAAGCACTTATTTGTGAAAAGAGCCAATCATATGGGGATCAGAGCATAGCTGCTGCCATGGGACCTTTGCCCGTAAGTAAAATGTTTTTAAAAACTGGATCTGACTCTTTGCGCAGTCCTTCCAGGATCTACAGGTCTTCGCCTGGACACCTGGTAGAGAAGTGAACCAAGCAAAGAAGGATGATAAACAGGACACTTGCTTCTAGAAGCAGAGTCAAGATCGCTGTGCACTTATTCTTCCAAAATATTCTGACAGCTATTCTCACAGTTTATTTGCTAAAATGCGTGCAAGATAATTAGGGTAAGTATTCCATTATTATTTCTATTTTACATATGAAAGAGGCCGGGGCTTGAAATATTGAAGACTCAGCCTCTTCAACCATGACATGGGAATAGTGGACCCTGAGTTCCTTCCAGTGGCAAATCACAGCTTTATAGTGACTTCCCCTCAGGGACAGAGGGAAAACCTAAGCCTCCTAATGCTCAGCCCCTACCACCTAGCTTTTGCCCTAAGTGACTGCATTTCACCTACGTTGCAACAAAAGGCAAATTCTATAGGTGATTTCTGAACTTGCCTTTGTCACAAAACTTGCTACAAGATCTTGGACAAGATGCTTCTCTTTCTAGTATTTTGGAAGACTGATCTGTAAAGGGGTCTGGGGGCTCCTCAGATCGTGGTTAATTCTTTCTGGGTTGGCAGTGCCCAGCAGTGCCTGGACTATATAACATGTCCCCCATAAATGCTCCTTGAATTGAGAATAACGACCAAAGTCTCCAAACTCCCACTGACAACCCCTAGCTAGGAGCACACTGTGTTCGGGGGCAGAGGATATTGCCCACGGATCCCAAGGCCATAGAACGTAGCATTTCCATGTGCTCATTCCACTAAGCTCAGCTTTTTTAGGTAGTCATGAATGGAATTCTTTTTTAAGCTCTGCTTTTGGAGTTTATTTCATGCCTTTTCACATTTCATATTATATTTATATATTACAAAAACTCCTGACTCTACCACATTTTAAAAAATCTATTCAGTCAAATAATAATCCTCTTGCTTGGCTGCCAGTCAGGGAAATGAAGGTCTCTCAGAGAATGATTTGCCCAAGGCCAGCAAAGGCTGAATATTAGAGAAGGATGGTCCCAAAGGTAGACCCCACTTAACGAGGCCAGAGGTCCGTCTGGGCTTTGCTTTGGAGAGGCCCTTCAGGGTGAGGAGTGCTAGCGCTGCGTGAAGTGGCACGTCACCAACGGTCTCGGTGGAAATTGCATGCAAGAGTGATACTCCCAACCTCACGTCAGAGTCAGAGGTGAGATGAGGGCTCAGCTCTTCTGAGGGTGGGGGGAGCCCCAATCTCTTAATGATCACACTTGGCCTTCAGGGCTGCCTGGGGCTCCAGAGACAAAAAAAGAGGACAAACCCAGGCCTGAAGGGGCAGAGAAAAAGGTCTTTGTCAGGAAAGGAGCAAAGAGTTAGAGATTATGGGAACATGCTTAGTGTCACCAGCCTGGAGTTTAGTGCCGGGTCCTTGGCGGTCCCTGATAACAGCAGCTGGGGTGAGCCCTCGGGACATGTACAAGCCATAGTGCCAGCAAGCAGAGAAACAGGACAGAAAGGGGGAAGCCTGGGAAGGTGGCCAGGCAGCATCCCCCAGCCCCCAGCCCGTCTTCAGAAGTTTTAACAGATGTCCTTCCACCCCCTTGCTTCTTGGGAATGCCTCAAGATCTTACTTTCCTCGCATGGGCAACTTTCCCCGCCACCTACGTCTTCTCTCTGGAGCACAATCTGCTACTTCTCCATGGGATTCTTCCTGTTCTTTTTCTTTTTTCTTTTAGAGGCTGACCTCTGTCCTCCCAAATGCTGTCACTCAGAGAAGTCCCCCTCTGCTCAGGCATTTAGTAAGTACTTATTAAGCGCTCTGTGCCCCAGGCCCTGGGCTAAGCACCAGATGTGGAACAGTCACCAAGACAAAAGCAGTCCCAGGGCCCCCCCCAGCTCACCATCTAGGATGAAAGACAGGCATTAAACAAGAAAGCATGCTGCCCCCGTCAGCAACACCTCTGCCCCCTGATTTTCCGTGTGGCTTCTTCTTGAAGTTCCTGGGATTTATTTTGCCTTCATCTAACAGACTTAAAGTTCTAGGTTGTGGGGACTGGCAGGGCCTGTGAGGACAAACCCCTACGCTGTCCCCAGGGCTGGCCAGCAGGGCCCTATCACCAGGAGGGCTCTATCAGCTGTTGGCAAGCAGTTTGGACCTGCCGGCCCGGCCTGTGCTGCACCAGCGTCCATCTGAGCGCCACTCCTGGCTTTATCACGAAGGAGACCAACCATGAGGCCTGCAGTCATGGGAGAGCCATGCACAGGGCTAGGCCTCTCCACTACCTTTCACACTTCTGGTGTCTCCTGGGACGCAGCTCCCTCAACTTCCTGGAGGCACAAGTTTTGCCCAACCTGAACGATTCTCCTTTGCCAATGCTCTGAGCTTCCTTTGCAGCCATGTTCCTACAGCAACAGCTAATCCAATGAGAAGTACCATCTTTGTTATACCCCGTTCTCTTTTGGGGCGTCCTGATGTCTTCTGGGCTGCTCTTGATTGGGTCCTAAACTCCCAAGTCTTCAGAGACAGCAGGCATGCCACCTGAAGTTTAAATCCACTGAGCAATTTTCTTCCCAAAACCCAATTCTGCTGACACTCTGTATGGTCTTCCTTCGCTCAGCACGTACAAGACACTGATGATTTCATGACTGTGATCTCTACGCCCCCTCCTCTTGGATGTTTCTGGAGTCGATTTCCAGCTGCCAGTGGGCCTGTGTTCTGTCTCCCTGCGTGTGCTCAGTCGATATGAAAGGAGGACGGTGGCGGAGATTCTGCCGGTGGTCGTGACCGTGTTCTCTCCGGGTTGCTCTGGACTCGGCCTTCCTTTAGATACATCCCTCTTAATTAACCTCGTGTCTGCATCCTTTCTTTATTACATAGAAGGGAAAATATTGTCACTGAAGGATTCAGCAGAGAAAATTTCCCAAGACCAACATGTGGCATCTCCAGGGTTCCCCTTCATTTTCTAAATTGGTACTTCTCTCAAATTAAAACATTTCTGGCATAGCTCCTTTTCGAAGATGTGTGCTTCCATTCCAAGAAGCACAATAATAGACCGATCCCGTCAATGAGGAGAGGAGGGCCAGGGACTGGTTCTGCTCCTTAGGTATTGTTCGACGTACTAAAATAGGCACCAGCCAGGATGCACCCCCTCTTGGTGAACTCCGTGGGATCCCCTTACTTTGTTCTTTCTCCCCAAGTGCCCTGCTTACAAACTGAGCCAGGGTGAGTACATGTAGATGAACCAAAAAGCAGTATCTTGCTAAATTTCAGCCTTCATTAATATTCTTTCCTTGTTGATGGTCAAGTGAGATACTGCATGTAGCACAGTCAGACCAGAGGCTGCACTTCACACACATCGGTGAAGGTTGGGTAATGACAGAGCAACAGGAATGAACATCCCCAGTATACCTCTCACTGCAACCTCACCAGCCAATAAGCTAGGCCCTGTCACCATCCCATTACACAGGAGGAGATCCAGCCCCTGTGCCATTAAACATGAGCCCAAGTCTCATGGCTAGAAGAAGAGCTGAAAGGAGAATTAGAAAAGGTTGGAATTTGTGGATTCCACCTGAGGGGCCCAGTGAGGCCAGATGGTGCATGAAACCCAAGTTTTAATTCTCTGCCTCTCTTCGCCACTGAACTGCCCTCTAGAAGGGAAGGGAAAGGAAACTAACTTAATGCACCAGACACTATGGCATGTGTTTTGAATAAGAAAATAAAATAATAGCTGTTCCCATGTATCAAGCATCTACTACCCAGGTGCTGATGACACCTCACTACATCCTCACACAAACTCTACCCTATCCATGTTCCTAACAGCTCCATTTTACAGAGGAGGAAACGGAGGGTCAACCAGGTGAGGTGACTAGTCCAAGGCCACACGACTAGTAAGTGGCAGATTTGGTATTCTGATCCAAGGCTAGCTGGCCTTGGCCATCAGCATTGGCAGGGGGCCTCAGCAGACACAAACACCTCTGCCTTCATCAGCAGGCCCTGCCTGGACTTTCCACCCTCCCTTTCTCCCCACCCACCACATCCAGAATGCACAGTTTCACTGGGCATCTTTACACAGTGATCTGTTGATTTGTTATATTAGAATTGCAAACAAATGCTCTCATTTCCTCCTCCTCTCCCCCTCCTGCCCTCCTGGCATCTAGATGTCAGCATTGATTTTTCAGGCCCTGCTCCACTGCCTGACTGACATTTCTGGTTGATTTCCCCTTGGAGACTTCCACTGGCTCTCAAGGCTCTCGCTAGAGCCCAGAATAGAATAGCACCTCACCTGGATGCGCTGAACTGGACCTCGTCCCTCCTTCCCTGCTCTCAGGTGTCAAGACTCAGTGCCCCCTAGACTCTGTCCCCATTATCCAACGGATGGACACATCCTCCTCAGTCCTACCAGGCTCTCGACAGGGACGGGAGGAGGAGAAAACTGTAGGAAATGGAGGCCCTGGCAGGTAGGACCAGGTGAGTTCTGACCTCCTGAGTACTGATGTTTTTGACCACACCTGGAGTAATTTGACTTCTTGGGGATGGGGAAAGGCATTACCCTGGAGCAAAATGGTTTGAAGGTACAAGGAAGATGAAATGGGCTCAGCAATAAGGGAAGCAAGGTGACCAGGACACGGTGTTGTGGGAGGCGTAGGCTACCTCTGTTCAGAGAACTCTAATCTCTGAAGCCATCAGAAGGATTCATAGAACTATAAGTTTTCTAAAAGGGGACTTAATAATCCCCAGAGGTCACTGATGTCAGTCTTCTGTCCACGCCACACAGCACATCTCAGGAAGATGAGCTTCTCTCCTAAGCTTAAGAACTTAAACAAACACATATACCTTTTCTCTCAACTTGTAGCTTCTGTCTCTGATAGGTATGTTGGAGTACTGGGTGCCAGAAAGAGCTACATTTTCCTCCCTGAACCTCCCTTTCCCAGTGGATGCTAACGAGTAGGTGCCTGAGTTGGTCTTTTATGGAAGCTACCCCTTTGTCAGTAAGGGCTAGGCCTGGTGCCCTGTGAAGTGGTCAGTGATGACCAGCTCAATGGGCAGGGAACGCACAAGTGGTGTGTGGGAGCAGCCATTGCCAGCTCAGAATAGCTGATTGCTAAATGTTTAGGAATTTTGCGATTTGGTTGTTAAATCATTGGTAGCTTGAGCTCACCATGGTAGAAGTGTTTACACCACAGAAATTGGCATATGCTATAAATCAGGGCTTATTTTTTTTCCCATAGAGTCAAAGGTTTAGTAGAGAGTTTGCCCAGTCATGTGGTCAGCGTAGGTGGAGGGCAAAGAAAGGTGGGAGAAGGTGGGGGAGATGGAGGCAAGCCAGGGAATCCCCATTCTTCAGTATCGTGGAAAGAGCAAACTCTAATCTAGTAACCACCTCTCCTTCTATCCTAACCAGGTACCTCTTTTCCTCTGCATCTACATCCTATTTCTTCCTTTAGGAAAACAATTATTGTTTTGTATTCTCAGACCTAAAATGGGGAAAACTGAAAGGACAGATAGAACTTCGAACCCTGTCATTTCTCAGAAACTATGAATTGAAGAGAGAGGAACCAGCAAAGAGCTCTTGACCACAGACAGAATTCTACATGCACATTTATACATGGCCCAGCCCTGGTTCCCTCTAGCTGTTTCTCGTACAGATGTTTGTTCTCCACAGCTAACTGATGAAACTGTGCCTTTTATTTCTTATATATCCCTGGTAATGCCTGGTAAGGTACTGAAGTTACAACAGGTAATTAATAATAATAAATGTTTGGTTTATTAATTGAATTGAATTGAATTGAATTGGTGGCAAACCACTGGCTTATTATAAGAGGTGAAGCCTTTTCAAATCCCTTTTCTAAGAGGTAACAACCAGCTGGCTGGCTGGCTAGACACTGCTGGACACTGGGTTAGGCTGAGTTTGACCTTACGACTGATCTAACCCATGGCGCGACTCATTCCCATTGCTTCCTTCTTCATGGTTTCCCGGGCTCCTTGGCCTCTTGCTCAGATCCATGTGGTTTGGGATTTTTGTTCTTAGTAAGCTGGCAATCTGGCCCCTGACAATGTTCAACTGCGCACTTTGAAACAGCCCAAAATAAGGAAAATCCAAGGTCCAGTCAGGTCAAGACAACGAGGCCGGTGTCACTGTGTCCACATCAGAGGGCTCAGAAGCCAGGAGAAACCGTCCCCTCAAAACCGCCACCGCGATCAGTGCTTCCCATGGCAGATGATCCCCTTCAGGAAATCCTGGTCTCACAGCACCAGCTCTGCTCCCACAAAGGGGTGAGGAGGCGGGTACACCTCATTTGGAACCTGTCCTTCTCTGGGTTCCTCTGTCACATGTGGCCACCTCCATTTGTCATGCTTCTCTCTCGCCTAACAGCTCCCCCCAGCACCAGAAGCGAGGCTCCTTCCGTGCCCCGCACAGGAGGCCACGTTGCCGACAGGGGTTCTGCCTCCAGGGAGAGGCCCATCCTCCCAGCTGGCTGAAGTCCGGGTTACTTCCATCCAAAGTTGCCAGTGGATGTTAACCCTGGGGGGACCAAGGACTCTCGGAGAATATTCTCAAAGATTTTGGAAAATGCTCACATACCCATTGTTTAACAGACAACTTTACACAGTTCAGAGATTCCAAAAGCCCAGCCGAGGGCCCTGGGCCGGTGGATTAAGGACATATGATGCAGTGCCTCTCTCAGTCACAGCGTCCATCCCTTTCCTTCCTGGACACAGCTCCTGTTTTGCACCTCTCGAATCCCCTCTCTCCTCCAAGAAGGAGGATGACTGTTCCAGGGGACCCCCCCACATACAGAGGAGTAAAGCGAGGCCCACAGAGGCCAGGGTGCTCACACAGTAAGTTACGGTCCAGGAGGCCGTGGCTCTTTCTGGGCCGTAATGCGGCCACGTTGTGCTGTGTTCATAGATCTCAGAACAACCACACCAAAGCCCTGCCCTCTTCTTCTCCTAAGAGTTCACGCCAAAAGTTCCAAAAGGGAAGGGGGTGCTCTTCCTGGAAAGCAGGGTGGGCTCCCCGCAGGGGTAGCAGGACAAGTGAGCAGCTCTGTCTGTCTGGGCTGACGTCTGGAGGACAACGTCACACACGCCTCTGACACCCCCACACGCTGTTAATGAGGGAGCTTTAAGGGCCCATTAATTTCATTACAGTTCTATCAGCAGCAAGTACTCACGGTCACGTCACGCCTGCCCCACAACTTCTGGGTCACTCGGCTGTGGAGGAAAGTGGGGTGGGGAGGCCAGAAAGATGAGGACCCTGCCCTCCAATAAAGCCAGGGGCGGCAGCACTCCAGCACCCCCAGAGCAGAGGAACCTGCTCCACCTGCCCAGAGCCAGTGGCCAAGGAGGCAGCCAGAGCGTGCCTAGAGATTCTTAACCCCCATGGTGGGCCTCTGCAGCCCTCTCCCCGAGACCCCAGAGTAACCCCCACATGATCCTGAGTGAGGGCTCTGTTCCACTGTGGCCTGGAGCCCCCGGGGCAAGCTGGAGGCCCAGAGAGGCCCAGGTGGGCAAGTCAGTTCCTAAACCCCTCGCTTCATGGCTCAGGATCCTAGGGAGGGCTGAATCTTTGAAAGCTCAACCACCCAAGGCTTAGGAGCCTAGAAAGAAGATGATTCAAGCCTGAGGAAAACCCTAGGTTACACTCTTTTCTGTAGCCACACCCTCAAGGTATGGGTCACACAGACCCAAAGGTCCTAGCTACTCACCAACCTCCACCCACTTTTTTTAAAACGATGCTTGACTCTTACAGCTCACAGGAGACCATGTCTAAGGAAGGCAAGTGAGACCAGGTGCAGTAAACCCAGACGACAAGGGCTTCAGGGTCCCATCTGCGCAGGCCCAGAGGTCCTCACCTGGGGGGCATGCCAGGGGCAGCCGGATTCTTCCTCCAAGTCCTCTCGGGGAGGTCCTTGCATCCGGCGTCCCCCTCACTGCATCCCTGCCCTGGGCCTTCTCGAGGTTACCACCGGAAATTGGGGGGGAGAAGCCGGAATGGCAGACAGATCCAGTCCTCAGGAAGTTGGGGAAATACACCAACACATGGCAACAGGCAGAAGCCTGGCCCCAAGTCGAAATTTTAGAAAGGGCTCTCTTGTGCTTACGTCCAGCAAGGAAAGGGTTGTTCTTTCGTGGAGTCTCTCGTGTTTTGCTGTTGGCTGTGCCTGGTGGGCCCCGAGGGGAAAGGACAGAGGGTTGAGCAGCCCAGGAAACATGTCTGCCCTGGAGTCTATCTGGGAGAAGGAGGAGGCAAGAGCTTGGTCTGTGAACCCAGTGGGATCCCAAGAGGAGAAGGCAGTGCCAGGCCCTCTGAGAGAGACCAAGCTCAGAGGCCTAAGCTGCCTCAGTGGCCCAGAACTGATGGGGCCAATGACGCAGGCACTGGGGGGTAGGGGCAGTGCAAGTCTGTTGGTAGGAAGGACCTTCCTAGAGATGACAGCCAATGACTCCTCCCCTTCTTCAATTAGTACTTCTACTTTCTTCAGGCTTTCTTCCCCAAAGGAGGCTCAAGGTATCAGACCCCAAACATTACGTCACATTCACTGCCCTCTTCCTTCCCCGACAGTCCCCTCCTGCTCCAGAGGGGACACACAAGAGATTCTTGGCCTTTTCTCTTGGTTTTATTTTTGTCTCAAGTCTGGCTTAGCCATGGGGGTCACAGTGAAAGCGAGAAGAGGTTTTCCTCCCCTGCTTTGAATGGGGGGGTGTTGCCAAAAGAACTTGGAAGGATTCATCTGCCATCATCTCCCCCAGCAAGGCATGCATCACCAGGCATTCAACAAAGAAATCAGTCTAGCACAGAGAGATGGAAGAGGCAGGACCAAAAGGCCAGGCTTCTGCCTCCCACATTTGTCTCCTGCCCACCAGGACACGTTCCAAGTCACTTCAGGCCTTCTTAGCTCAGGGAGCTTGTGGCAGGCCCATCTCTACCAAGTACGTGTTAGCAGGGCTCCAAGGCCAGGAGGAAGGGGAGTAAGACAGCCTAACACAGGAGAAGCAATGGTGGCCACGAGGGGTTGGGGAGTCCACAAAGACATGCCATGGGGTGAGTTCTTAGTCTCAGATCTCTCCCCAGTGTGGCCATCACCGAGCACATCCACACCTCCAGGTATGGCAGGAAGGGTGTGAGGGCCACACTGCCACTCCCTGCAGGATGGTGCTCTGCCCTCTTGCTGAGTGGGGAAAGATGCAAAGAAAGGCCACCTGGGCATCTGGGCACGGGCACCTGCACTCCACCCCAAGCCCCCTGGTCTCAGGGGTAAGATGTGAGCGCCCCACAAGGGGCCAGAGAAACAAGTATCAGCTGCAAGACAGCTCCCAAGACGGGCGGAAATGAAGGTCCTAATTACATTCCTCCATTGGCTGGGACCTAGGGTCACCATGCACCAGCAATTATTTACTCTGGCAAAGTGATCAGGGAATTGGGACCCGGGAATTGATACGTGTTGGGGTAGAGGCACACAGGGGTTCAGAAGATGAGGATGGCAACGAGAGAGATGCTCCTTCTGCATCTGCCGCCCTCTAATTGGGGTTGCCGCAGGCAACAGTCAGGGAGTTTTGCACCTGAGTTCTACTTTTTGGTCATGGTGAAAAATATGTGGAGGCCCAAAAATGATAAGAGAAAACCAGGAGAAAAAAGAGGAGATAAGGATAAGAGCCAAGGAAACAGGTGCCCACGAACAGATGCAAATCCTATGTAAACCAGGGAGACGAGACGGTTCAACAAAGCTGCTCTTCCCGCAAGACGTCAGGTCGGGCAGGCAATACAGCGGCGACGTCAGGACAGGCTGGAGGAAGAGGAGATGCGAACCCCACCTGGGGTCTCAGACCGTGGGGCAGTGCTGCTCCAGCTGTGGCCCCTGGGCCAGCAGTGGCAGCGTCACTCGGAACTTACTGGAAATGCAGCTTTTTTGGTCCCACCCTAGCTCTACTGAATCAGAAACTCTGGGGCCGAGGCCCAGCAAGCTGGGTTTTAACAAGACCCCGAGGTGATTCTGATTCACATTCAAGTTTGAGAAAAACCCCTGTAGGGAAGAGGGAGTCGTTTCCCATGTCATCCTTTGCCCACAATGAGTGTTTTCAAACTTTGTGTCAAAGTTCCCCATTGAGACCGGGCCCACTTTCAATGAACACGTAAGCATTTGTATCCAGAGACGTTGTCTTTGACCCACTGTCAGCAGAAATGGCATCTGAGCAGGTTTGAAACAGCAGAATTAGGTTCGTGCTAAGTGCCGAGCACACCCCCGGCCCAGAACCTGGGCGTGGACGGCAGATCCGGCCAAGGAGCGCCTCGGGTTCAGTGCGTTTGTCGTCGCCACACATTCCTGCGCAGGAAGGCAGCAGCGTCAGCACTGTCACTGGGAATAGAGGAAGCAAGTTGGTTTTGAGCACCTACTACGTGCTGGGCACTGTGAAGGCATCACATGCACGTTAGCTCACTCTGTCCTCACAGCAGCCCCACGGTATAGACAGAAAGCATGTTCAGAGAGGTGAAGACATCAAAGCCACACGACTGTTAAGTCTCATCCCAAAGTTCTTGTTCGTGCTGCTATGTCGCATTGCCTTCTCCTTATCCTATAAATATTGGAACAACAGCAACAACAAAACTGTCCATTGTCTTTGCGGTTAATTTTCAAAAAGCTGCCTCATCACCCGTGCAGGAGAGGGAGCGGGGTTCTGGGAGGGGCATGCCCTGGCTGCAGGCGGCAGCCGGCTGGGAGACGGCCCCCAGAAAGGAGGCAGAGGAGACGCACAGGAAGAAGGACTTTGTTATGAACTGAATAGCGCCAACCCCGAAAATTCACGTTAAAGTCCTGACCCTCAGAATACCACTGTGTTTGGAGATGGGTCTCTAAGAGGCAATTAAGTTAAAATGAGATCATTAGAGCATTAGGTGGAACCCTAATCCAATATGACTGGTATCCCTACAAGAAGAGATTAGGATACACACAGGTACACAGGGAGAAGACACATAGGGGAGGCAGCCATCAACAAGCCAAGGAGAGGCCATTGGAGAAATCCACCCTGCCCATCCCTTGACCTTGGACTTCCAGCCTCCTGAACAGTGAGGGAATAAATGTCTGCGGCTTAAGCCACGCAGTCTGTGTTTTGCCATGGCAGCCCTAGCAAACTAGCACAGACCTCTTCCTGCCCCACCGTGGGCTGTCCACCTCCCACAGCTCCTGCAGTGCCCTCAAGGGGGCCCGCGCTGGCCGGCCCACAGGTGCCATGCATCCCTGCCCCAGGTGGGGCCAGAGGCTGCAGGGGTGCTGCCCTGCCCGCAGGGAGACGGGCAGCTCTGAGAGGCAGTCCCTGCCGTCTGCCTGCAGCCTCACCTGGGCTCTGCCTGCACAGGCAGGCACTGCAGGTAGCCACAGCCGTGTTTGCCTCCTTGCTGGCAGGTGCCGAGAGAGTGTGAAGCCCTTCCTGATGGCCTGGAGGAAGGAGAACTACAGAGCGGAGACAAAATGTGTATTTACAGAGAACAGGTTCACCTTCAGGGCTGGGAGGGGCGTCTGGCTCTCAGGATGCTGCGGAGGGAAGGAGACAGGCGGCAGGTGTGTAGCAGAGCGGAACAGGAAGAGAAGGGTGGCGGGGCCAGCCCACGTGGAGGTGTGCCCGAGCATGTCTCTCTCTCTCTCTCTCACTCACACACACACACTGAGGGCTGCTCGCACTTACACTTGGAGACACACCTGCACGCACGCCCTGGGTGATACAACCAACCACAGTCTTCATGTCTGCCGGGAGCCCCTATAGTATGTTTGCTGAGTGCAGATACTCCTTGGAGGATCCATCCTTTGCATTCTCCACACATACACTCTCTCTTTCTGGGCTTTGAAAGTGTGCAGCAAGCATGCAGCCGTGAAGACTTACACAACCAGAGACGCCTGCCAGAACATCTGTGTTGCCTGGCGGAGGGAAAGGGACGTGGCCCACATGGTCCACAGCCTCCGTCCCTCAGGCCCCCTGCCCAGACCTGTCCAGCATCCCCTCTGCCCGTCTCAGGACCCCTCTGGAAATTCAGGGCTGGCGAAGTCGCTGGGAGAGAGGAGGCAAGGCCAGCTCCTGCAGCTCATGGCCAGGACGGGAGAAGACGCCCCCTCCCTGCCCCTGGCCCTGAGGGGCTGGATGCAGGGCTGCCGGGAGGGCAGGAGGAGACGACGCCATTTGGATTATTTGTGGTGGGAGTGTTTGGAGGTCCTGGTTTACATCGTCTCTGTTCTCTTGTCATAAGGCCAGGAGCGCTCCCCGAACTCCTATCTGGACCGATTTCCCCAGAAGAGGCTGGAGGTGAGGAACTAAGTCACAGCAACCAGAGGGACTAATCAACCGGGTCTGGACAGTGATGGGATTAAAGTCGGTGACAAATTTTATTACAGAGCTCTAACCGTGCCCAGATAAGTGTGTGACGGAAGATAACGAGTGAGCTGTGAGCAGGCAGACCACCAGGGAGCCTTAGCAGACTGAGCCGGGGAAGGCCAGGAGAGAGGCGGAGGCAGGGGGCTGACGAACCAGGCAGAGAGGCTGCCAGAGACCACCCGGAGGCCCTGGGAGGCCGTGGTGGTGACTCATACGTCCCTGTCACGACAACAAACATCATCTTGTTCGTATCACAACCCCAATCTCCATTTGTGCCTTAATGGTTCTGTTTTAAACCTCATCATCACCTTTCAGATCTCCCAAACCCGTTTTGCCAATGCCAGACCCTATCTCCATGTCACATACACATACGGAATGTGCAGTTTTTCTCTGATGCCTAAGTGGATACTTTGTATTTTTTTAATATTCTATTATATTTTGAAATAATTTCTGATTTATGGAAAACTTGCAAAGATAATACAGAGCGTCCTATATAATTACACCTCTTTTCCCCTTATGTTAACATCTTATATACCCATGGTGCAATTATTAAAACAAAATCAACATTATACTGTTAACTAAACTATAGGCTTATGTGTGGATTTCACTGGTTTTCCACTAATATCCATTTGCTGTTCCAAGATCCAATCCAAGATCTCACATGGCACTGACACTGTCTTGTATTTTGATCTTTTTCTTTCTATCTATCTAGAGTCTTGGTTGCTGCTGAAAGTCAATTACAGTTGTGAAACAAATCCTAAGGCATCTGTCCTTTGAGCACACTTCCTGGTCCCATCCTGCAACCTTCTCCCACGACGCAATGGGAATCACAGGCAGAAGCAGAACCCCTGGGCCTCCAGAGCTGAGAGAGAATAGATTACTGTTGTTTGAAGCCACCAAGTTTGTGGCCCTTTGTTGCAGCAGCCTTAGGAAACCAACACGCTCTACCATGTAGAACGGTGGGCACGCCATAAACACTTGTTGAACTAACATACCCAGGTCTCCCTCCCTCCAAAACCCCCCACACCATGCAGTCTAAGAATAACAAGGCACACCGTTTATGCTACTTTCTGGCGAGGATGTTAATTCACTAGGCTTCCAAAACTAAGAATCCCTTTAAAAATGTCTAATCTAAAACAAACACATTTTAAAAAATAATAAACTTTAGAAAATACCTAGTCTATACTTGCCAGGATCTACTAAAGCTGAGTATATGCAATGACCCAACAATTTCATTCCTAGGTCTATTTCCAGTAGAAACGGGAATGTATATGGTCCCCAGAAAACCTGCACGAGAGTACCAAGGGCAGCACTGCTCGTACAAGGCAAAATTGAAAACCATTCAAATGCTCATCAACAATAACATGGAAAAATAAACGTTGGTATAGACACACAACGGAATGCTCCACGACAACAAGAAGGAATGAACGACAACTCATGTGACAACATGGGTCACACTTACAAACACAAGGCAGCGCTAAAGACAGGTGACACAGAGAGCGTGCACCACAGAAGTTCAGCACATCGAGCACAAGGCAGACGGGGCAAGTCTGTGCTGGGAGAAGTCAGGATGGCTTCAGGTGGCTGCCCCTGGGAGGGTAGGGGTCGGAGGGGACTTCCGGGGAATGGGAATATTCTATTTCTTGCTTTGGGTACAGGTGGCATGGAGGAGTTTAGCCTGTGAAAACTCACCAAGGCTTAGGATATATGCCCTTTCCTGTATGAATAGGATAGTGTTATAAAAAGTTACCCAGGAAATCCAAGTTTGGAAACAGTCCCTAGCCAAGCCCATCCACTCCCGAGCCGGGTGCGTGTGCGGTGGGAGCTGGGCGACGTGCCTAGAGGGACAGGCACTGCAAACAAGGTCTGCCTATTACCATAATTACATCTCCGGGAACGTGCAAAGCCCTCATTTTCCCTTCACGTCTGTAATGTTGTGGGGACACAGGATGCAATTACAGCCCTGAAGTATGCGGCCTAGGAGGCATAAATACATACATCTACATGGGCCTAGGTGCAGCGCACGCATTTACACGGCGCGACCAAGCCAGAGAGTCGGCACAGCCCACATGCTGCCTCCTGCCGCCCAGCCAGGGACCTTCTGACCCTCTGGGCTGCCGTTGGAACAAAGACAGCCACTCTGGGGATGAATTCCCCTGAGCAGGCCGTTTTCTGCGACACGGCCTCTAATTTAAGAGTTGCATGAAGCAGCATAAGGGAAGAACTTAAGTAGTACTTGTTGCTGTTGAAGTTTTTAACACCAACGAGATTTTAGGTTTGGGGAAAAGATCTGCCACCCCTTTTCTTGTTTGAAATTCAACCTCCTTGCTTATAATCTATCATTCAAGAGAAGCTGGATACAAACTGAAAGGCAGCAAATGTGAACTGGAACAATCCTATTTCCTTGGCAGTACGAGAGGAATACCCAGGAAGGACCAGAGAGCAGCAAGCGGGCTCGGGCTCGAGTCAGTTTGATTTTGTAGTTTCTTTCCAAGTAGAGCACTTCGGGGTTAGGGAAGCCCCTGGAACAGGATGGGCGGGGTCCAGTCCTGAGGGTTTGGGTGGGGTTTATTCCCCATGGACATTTTCAGCTCCTGGTCCTGCTCCCCCGAACACTCAGGCCGGTGGGCAGAGTGTCAGCAAATCTGGACTCGTTTTAATGCCAACCCAAGTAAGCACAGACCAGAAGGGAAATCTAACAGGGGGTGGGGGCCCGATCCAAAGTGAAATGGCTCCTCCACATTTGATATAAAGCACCCTAAAACAATGTGGAAATAATTTTTAAATCATCTGCTGGTTTTAATGATCTACATCACACCTCCCTTCCAGAAGTACGTATAATTGGTGTTGACTAAATTGCAAAAGTAGCTGATTTTCGAATTCACATTTATACAAAGTGTGTCCACCCCCTGCCCCTTCCCTTCCCCTGGCCCCCCTCCTACAATCAGCTTACATGCCAGCACATGATATAGTCACCCTCCTAGCCCGTAATGATGCACATTAGTGAAGGGCTCCCGTTTTCATGCAATATTTTGTCCAGATGTGGGAATTACATGACGGCAACCAATAGCAGGAATATGTATGGCCGTATATGGTTCAGGTACAACAGAAAAATAATTAAAATCATAATTTCTCCAAATATTTTCAAAAATAGCTGCACAGAAAAAATTAGCTGCATTTTCCCCCCTTCCCTCCTGGGGCTCTATGGAGTCCACCTCTCGAGTGACAGAGTCACAGCGTTGCCAGAGTTTCAGGCGCCAAAGGACCCGGGTGAGGTGTCACCAGCAGGAAACCCAATCGAGTCAGGACCACTGGAGGTGGGGCTGCCAGCTGGGAAGTGTCAGTGGGGGCCTCAAAGCAAGCAGGCCGTGTCGGAACTCAAAATGGTGTGTCTGTTGTCACAGCCTCTCTGTGCCTCAGTTTCTCCCTCTCCTTCCTTCACTGAATAACATAGAAAGAAGGAATCCTACCTCTGCTGATCTCACATGTCACTCATTATAAGGGTGAGTTTGGTTTTTCATTAAAACAAACGGGGGGTTGGGGGGAGAGAGAGAGAAATCTAAACATTTCGGAAAGCAGCCCGCACCATTCTCTCCTAGGCCCACGGTAGCTCTGGGTACCACCTCTCTCTGTAAGGCTGAGCAAACAGAACAAAGCTAGCAAATAAGTAGAAGATATTACAGGTCCCCAAAAATAAAAAAGACGAGGCCTAGCACAAGAAATACCCTTCTACAAGGTAAATTTACTACAAGGAAAACAGGAGAGAGAGAATGTTTGTGAAACTTCCTTATTTATTCTTCAGGAGATTCAAGAGGACTTTTGTCTGAAAAATGAAAGCAAATAGCCTCTAGAGCAGGGGTCAGCCAACTTCCCTTTGAAAGGCCAGCTAGGAAATATTACTGACTCTGGGGGCCCCTGGTCTCTTTCGGGACAAGGCTCCCCAGAGCAGTAACCGTACGATTCGACAGCCACATCCGATCCCCAGGGAAGGACTGCAGGCAGGCAAGGTCACGTGCATGGCTGGAGTGACAACCTCACTGAAAACTGCCAAGTAGTAGAAAGTACACTGCAAAAAATAACGTCACAGACACACTTGAAAAGCTTCCTCAGCTATCGGATGATAGTGAGGAAAAAAATATGAGACTTGGACCACAAAACCGGGCCAGCTCGTGTGTACATACAAGGAATCCTCCAAGGAGAGAACAGCATGGCATGGAAATAATGATGAGAATGATAATAATCGTCATAACAAAAAGCTTTCCTGCATTGAAAACTTGAGGCCGCAGATTGAAAGAACGTATTTAAAGGCAAGGCAAAAGAAATTAAGTCAACACACACACATATCCTGATAAATGTTTCTGATAGCTACAGAAAATTCTATAAACCTTCAAACAGAGAAAAGGGAAAGATTACCTACAAAGGAATCCAAATCCAAGTGGCCTCGGGCTCCTCTCCTATATTCTCTGCTCAGAGACAATGGAGTCATTTCAACAACTTTGAGGAAAGAAAAATAGTCAGCCAAGTTTTCATTTACATTTAAGGTCAACAGAATGACAGTCTCAGATATCCAAGGGCTTAAATATTACATTACCAGTATTCTCTGCACAGGAAAAAAAAAAAAGTCTCAGTGAAGGCTGATCTACCAGGAGACAAATCAAAATTCCCCTACAGGTGGGGAATTTGCAATGTTACAGATCTGTGAGCGATGATAAGCTGGTAGAATTGTCTAAATACTTAGAATAATTTTGATTATAAAATGGTAGAAATGTCAAAAACAATGTTTGAAAGGGATGAATGAATATGGAAATTATCATAATATAAAAATATTGATATAGGTCTTAAAATCTAGAACACATTAACAAAAATTGGAGAGGAGGAGGAGGAGAAGGACATAAAAGCAGACTTTAAGTCTTAATTTTGATGCTTAGGGAATATGAGTTTAAACATGATTTCAAAAACTTAAGGGTAACCACTATTATGTTAAAATAGGATGAATACTTTCCAAATCTCCAGAAGGAGTGAAAGGAGAGAAAATCCAATCCATACAGCAAAAATTAACAGGGGCTAAAAAGGAAATAGGACATAAATGCACCAAAAAGAAAAGCAGAAAGCTTATAGACAAAGCAGAGAAGAGCAAGGATTGCACCGTGAAACATTACACTGCCGTTAAAAATCATCCATTTGAAGTATATTTAATCATACGGGGAAATGTTCACAATGAAAAATGGGGACAAAAGTATGACATATACATTTATATATAAACTCAACTTTGTATATATTTATGATACATGTTTATAGGAAAAAAGACACAGGCATACAGTCAAGTATCAATAATAATTTTCTAAAGATAGCAGGATTTCAAGTGATTTTTGTTTTTCTTGTTTATTCTTTTTCTATATCGCTAAAATAATTTTTAAAAAGCAATCAATATTATGAAAAACAAAAGTTGTAGGGTACCATGAAATAAGCTGACTATTCTTCCCATGGTAGAGAAGGAGGGCGGGAGGGGATCTGGGAGGTGTTACCCGCTGCAGGTCGGGTTCAGGCAGTCTCTGGACAGCGCTGGATCGGAACCTGGACTTTCGATGTCCCAATGCTTTCAGCACCCTCTTAGCCCTCGGGCTTCTCAGAGCACACGAGAAAAAAATCACTATGAACCGTTCATTTTCAGAGTCCTCACTCTGTGCTGTGTGCAATGTGCTTTGCCCTCACAACAACCCAGAGGGGTATTCCTAGCCCCATTTTACAGATGAGGAAACTGAGGCCAGAGAGCTCGGGAGACTCGCTCGAGGTCACACAGCCGGGGAGGAGAGCTGCCGGAGTTTGAACCCAGGCCGTCTGTGGATAGCCCGTTGGCTGAATCCTTGCATAGTATGTCCCCTTTCTTCTCTTCCTTCTGCAAGTTGGACAGAACTTGTTTAGCTTTCATCGCTATTATTTTTTAATCGGTTCATCCTCCGCTCTGGCTTAGGGGGACACACCATGCGGGCTGCTATCTCTTGCTTTCAGCTGGCTGGGAGCACACGTGGCCCAGATTCTTTCACAAAGACCCTGTAAGCCGCACCCCACGGGCGCTTCCCTAGCAGGCACCCCTGCCTGCCATCCAGCGCCAGCGTCGGTGGATAAAACAGAACCGAACTCATGCGCGATTCCGCCCACCCCCGCTGCAGCCTGTCCAACGTGTGTCGGAGTCCTGAATGCTTCTCCCCACGGGCCGGGGCCGGGCAAAGAAACCTGCGCCGGCTGTCAGTGAAATGAATAAACTCCCTATCTTTGCCTAAAAGGTGGGGAGGGGAGCGGGGATCTTACCTCTGAATTGCAATGTTACTAGGACACAGTTTGCTGTAATAATACCAATTAACATTTCTCCCCACTTAATAGTTTCTAGTACAGGATAAAAATAGCAATACACGTGGTGCTGAGATGTGGAAAATAACAATGGGAACCTGCTCTGGAAGAGTCCTGCTCCGTCCTACCTGGGAGGGATGGCGGGGTGAGCCGGCATGTGAGGAGAGATTGAGGTGGGCTCTGCAGGGGACCTCCTGGAAGTTAAGGGCCTTTCATTATCTTATTTGATTGCTGAGTTCTCACCCTGGCACTAACTAGTTCTGTGACCTTGCTTGAGCCAGGTAACCTCTCTCAGCTGAACTCCTCACCTGTAAAGTGAGACTCACAGCACCAGGTGGGTATGTCATTGAAACTCAGCAATATGTGAAAGGGCTTTGCAGACTGTCACCTGCGATTCAGATATGAGAGCAGGTCTCTAAGTATCTGGTGGCAGTAGTGATGCAGGTGGCATTTGGCAGCACAACTGTTATGGATCTCTAAAACAAAAAATGCCATGAGCTAGCCCCACCCTCAGCAGGATTAAAGGACTACAAATGGCCGAGGCATTCTAGGTACAAGCTCAGGGGACCTGTCTTCAAGGGCCAGCACCTGTCCTCAAGGATGTTCCTCAGATGGAAATGGCTCTTCCTAAGGCCAAAGGTGGCCTGGCCAGAAGCCTGTTTTCCTCGAACCTCAGAGATATTCATTCGGGTAGGAGAGAGGATGCTCGATCACATTCGAGAAATTTCCTGGCTTCTCTCCAATGGCCATGATTCAGAGCCTGACCCAGCCCCAGAAAATCCAGATGCCAACCACAGCAAGGCTGTAATGGCAAAGCGCTGGAAGGTCCCCCTTCCTCCTTCCCTTCCCTTACACACACGCATCCCCCCATTCCCCAGGCCTCGCCCCAACAACACAGCCCGAGTACAGGATGGTTTCATGATTCGGAGTAGAACACCCACAAGGCAAGTGCACAGGGTGGGACTTCCTGTTGTGCTACACAGGGTCCCCAAGCTCCAGGAGGTGTCCTAGGAGTCTTGGGGGGACACTGGGAAGACAGAGAGGAAAGCTCTGAAACCCCTGCACACTCCCCAACCTGAAATGATTTTTATCAGTTTAATGTTTGGCTTCCATATGAAGTTTTATATGAAGAAAAGGTTCTCTCTCTGAAAAGTTTCACAATCTTTGTTCTTGAGACTTGTAAGAATCATGAATGAGGTCTTTGGAAAGAGGACCTTGGTCCCCAGACTGAAAAGAAGTCACTTAAGGGCCTCATCACCCACCTAAGTAATGACCGTGTTTTTTTCTTAATGGGAAATGTAGTCCAACATTAACACCATCCAGAATGTCTCTGGGCATGTGGCCATCACACCTGCATACAAGGAATTTCCTGGTTCATAGAAAAATCCCTTCTTCCCCTCCCAGCTGCTGTGGTCCCAGGATCATGGGGCCCAAGATTTTCAACTAGGGCCAGCTGAGTGCAAATGAGCAATGTGTTATCGCAGACTTGGATGGGGACGTAGGCAGAAGGTTTCGTGGGGAGGAAAGAAAGCAGAAAGACCCAGAGCAGACAAGTCTTCCTGCAGAGCTGAAGGAGAGAGGGACTGGAAGAGCACACAGAGACCCATCTGCTTCTTCTGAAATGCACATTTTTGGAAAAAGAGGAGGCTAGGGAAACAGAAATGCCAGCTTAGAGCCAGAGAGCACTCCCTTCAAAGGATTAGAAAGCACATGGGCAACCACAGCCACTGTGCCAGGTGCCCATGTGGGTCAGGGGTCTGGTCTCAGCTCGGGGAAACATCAGGAGGTCAGCAAGTTGGAACCACTTAGCTCAGCTTCTCCGTCCTGGAGAAGGAGAAGCTGGAAGCCACCAACCAGCCAGGCAGGGAGGGGTCCGCCATCATTGCTTGGCTACAAAATACCTTGGGGCAAAAAGAGAGCAAGAGAGTGGGCCAGCTTCAGTCAAAGGGACGAATATGAAAGGGAGGTCATGCCTGATGTTTCTGGAAGGCTGCGGGTCTCAGGCAGGCGTCGTGGGTGACTACATTCTGCTCAGCCTGAGTCCAGCAGGGCACGATGGAGACAAGCAGGCACTCTGGAGCCAGACCCTGCATTCAAGTCCCGCCTCTGCAGCCTTAATCATGTGGCCTTGGATTAGCTGTTTCACTCTCTGGACCTGGGTTTCCTAAGCGTCCTTAGCAATAGTAAGCGTGTCTACTTTGTAGGGCCATTCCGAGGATGGAGTGAATTAAAAGGTGCGAGCCCCCCAGAGCAGCGCCCACGCCCAGCAAGCAGTAAGCGTTGGCCGGAGCAGTCCTGGATGAACCCACCCAGTGTGAGCCCCGCCAGGGTCAGCCCTGCTAGCACAGGAGCGGCCTGGGGTGGGCGGGTGGAGCTCCCACAGTGGCACAGGGATGTATGTGAACAGCACCCAACAGCACCTTCTCTGTATGTAAACCCCTCCCTGGGGCATCCTCTCCACTTCCATCTCTTCATCTTTTCCTTTCTCTTATTTCTCCATTTTCCTCCTTTTTAAGTTCTTTAAACATTTTCTAGGTTCTCCCTCTGTGCTCTTTTAGTAGATTTATAGAGCCATTTATCAGGGAACCTAAATAATGCATGACCCTAAATGCAGTTGCCTGTTCATAGGTGCCTGGGCTTCCTGGGCGGGCAGCAGGAGACTCCTGTTGGGGCAGTCACCTGTGTGAAATGTCTTCTAGCCTCCTGGAGACACTCCCACTGTCACCACCTCTTAGCTGGCCCTTGTGATCATTGGCCACTCCCTAAACAGCCCTGTCAGGGAAATTGCCCCTGTGGAAAAGCCACAGGACAGACTGAGACACCTTGGACAGGAAGGGGGCCGAGAGCCACATGCCCTGGTGCTGCTGTCTCCTGATACATCACGTCCCAAAACAAGAGAAGGAACTCCCTGGCTCACCACCCTGGGGTCACCCCACTGCTCTGCAGAGCGGCTGGTCGTGAGGCCACAAGAAGGGTAAGGGTTATTCACCAATACTGGGGAGGACATGGGGTTGCCTTGATTTTCCAGAGCCGAATCAGTCACGGTCTCTTGTCCCCGAGGTGAATGCCTGAGGCCACGGGCCAGAGGTCTTTGCTGTCCCCCTGCAGGAGGACATGTGAAAGACCCTGGCCTTGTTACTGTCCTGCTTCAGACAACTTGGCCCACCCAGCCTAGGCTCCAAAAACTAGTGCACTCACTCACCATGGACTTCCTAGAAAGTTTGCTTTTCTCATCTCCAGTACACGGTGGGGAAATCAGCACACAAACAGCGCAACGTCACTGCCCAAGATCACAAAATTGAAAGACGGTGAACCCAGCCAGGGACCCAAACCTCCCGCCCATTCCCATGATGGCCCAAGAGAACATTTCCACTGGTCGTGTGGAAGGAAATTGTTTCAGAGTCGCTCCAGTACTTCAAACAACCCCACCGTTCAGGACGGCGACGTCCAAGTGGTGGAATACGCCATCCCTGGGTGACAGCACTGCTGAGAAACCCAGCTTCTTGATCCCTGCTGGCTCACTTTGGAATGCCCACGTGCTCCAAATCTCTCAAATTTGATGAAACAACTGTCCCTTCCGACACCATCAGAGGTAAGAGCACATCGCTCAACACACTCGTACACACATGTGCACACAGCTCCGACGGGTGCGTCCCCCGGCCAGTCCTGTGTGGCTAAGAAGAGGCCCTCCTGGTCCTTATGTCTCTGGAAAAAGTGGCACAAAACTCAGCAGTCTGTATCCACCAGGCCTAAGATAAGCCTCAACTAATTACAACGGAGATACAAAAATGTTTATGTTCAAACTGTCAAGGCTTTAAGTGACTGAGACACATGCACACGCATACACACACGTATTGTTGAAAAAATATAATTCATATTTAGAAGTCATAATTTAGAAATTGTCTCCATTTATCATTTTGTAATTGATGTTTATACATATGCCACACATATGCTACACAAATAATTTTTCCTAGTAGTGTTATTAGCTTGCACACTCAATCCCAGTCAGCTCTGAAGGAAAAAACATCGTCTCAGCAATCCTAAGAGCTGAGGTCAAATGGGGAAGTCTTGGCCTTACAGTGAAAAAGACAAAAGTGCAAGCAACACTTCTAACGTCCCTCTCTAGACTGTGGCTCTGTGACTTCTCTCCCTGCTCCTGCAGAAGCGGGAGTAGAATGAGATGAGAAGAAAAGAGAGCAATGCTTTGGAGTAAGTCAGCAAACAGCACACAGGTCCTCCTCAGCTTTCCCAGGCACAGCCCCTACACACGCACATGCACACAATATTTATGCACATGCTGCTACACACACATCTGAAGAGAAAAGGATTATGTAACACTTCAGCTGTTCATTCTCGCAGGCCCAGCTGAAGTGGAGATCAGTCCTGTGAGTACAGAAGCCCAGGGTGAGAGTCCAAGGATGTCAGCAGGACGGGGGAAAGGCCCCCTCCCTCTGAAGCTGGGAGCATGGGCCATGCAATGCTTAAAAGCTTCCAGCTTGGGGGCCTAGCCGAGATGTTAGTACCAAGTACCTCCTCTCTGGAGCCTCAGTCTCCACATACGCCCCACACTATAACCCCTGCAGAATTGCATATTTCATGGGAAAACCAAATTAAGCTCTGAAATGCACACAGATCAAAAAAATCAAAAAACAAAGAAACTATTCCAGGTCCATAAAGGGAGCGGCAGCACAATGTAACACAAGGACACGGGTTTTGAAGTCTGTGCGTGGAGACGTGCTTACCTCCCAGGATCTAAGTCATTTATGGGTAAAATTGGAGAAAAAGACTCCCCTTGCAGGGTTGCTGTGTGAGCCCTGGACTGTGCCCGTGTAAGGTACCGGCAGCACCAGGCCCAGCATGGAGCAGTTGCTCACTGCTTCATTTTCCGTCCATTCTCTTCCCCTCCCGGCCCTGACCGGTTAAAAGTGATTTCTGACCAGATATGGTCCTCGTTCCAACACACCTTGGGTGGTTTCTCAACATGTTAGTCCATTCTAACTTGCTTTTTCTACTTAAAATCTCCAAGAATTGAAAGACCCTTTTTTCCCTCATTTGGTCATCTCACAATGCCTAAAATCATATCTTCCTCCTCTGTACATGTTAAGAGAGGATGGCAGTGGTGCCAGGAAATCACAGGAAGAAAACAAAACACACAAACACGAGCCTGGCCAATCACAGTTTCCCTTGACCAGTAAATAACCAAGGTCAGTGGTGACTCCCATTAGGGGAGGGGACATCGTTTACAGCTGTCACACCTGGCCTTGCGTGCTGACGGGTTCTGCCCAGATCTTCTCACTGGGTTTCAGTAGTTGTTCCTCATGCCAGAGCTACTGAAAGCCTTTTGGCCTTGTCAAATTAAGACACATATGAACTTTCCAAAAGTTTTTATATCAAAAGCTCTTCCAAAACCAAGCAAAAGCAGCCCTGTATATAATGAAACCCCAAATACAGTCAAGGACACTGAGAAGTTTACAAAGGGGCCCCTATCCATCAATGTCCAAGAAGGAGAACTAACATTGTCTGGACCAGTGCAGCCCACTGGGCTCAGCCATATGGGGAACTGTCCTCATCCCATCTGGCTTGGATTGGAAGACCTGAAAAACTCCAGTTGGGAACATGGCAAAGTGTGGTGGGATTTCTAGCCTTTGTAAAAACTTTTTCATCTTCTCTTTGGATGTGGACCTCCCATTGGCCCTATCTGGTCCTAAAATGCCACCCACCCCCAAATTTCCAACCTCACACCTAACCCCCATCAATTTTGCAGATGCTTTAGAGGAACCTCTGTTTGTGGCAGGCAGAATCATGCCCCGCTCCAAGCTGTCCCTGCCCTCATCCTCAGAACCTAGGAATATGTTACCTAACATGGCAAAAGGGACTTTGCAGGTGTCTTGAGTTAAGAACCTTGAGCTGGGGAGAGAATCCTGGATTACCCAGAGGGGCCCACTCTCATCATATGAATCCTTAAAAGCAGAGGATCTTTTCCAGCTGTGGTCAGAGGGAGACGTGACTCCGGAAGAAAGGTCTGAGAGATGCAGCATTGCTAGCTTTGAAGATGGAGGAAGAGAACCATAGGCATGAAATAGGGGTGGCCTCTAAAAGCTGGAAAGGACAGGAAATAGATTCTCCCCTAGAACCTCCAGAGAGGGATGAACCTCTGGACAAGAATGAAGCCCTGCAAGCACCTTGGTCTTAGCTCAGTGAGACCCACGCCAGACTTTGACCTCTAGAGCTCTGGGACAGGAAACCTGTGTTGTGTTAAGTCAGAGAGCTGGTGGTGAGTGTGAGAGCAGCAGCAGGAGACTGATATGCTACCAGTTCCTGGTGAGGTGTGTCTGTCTGCCCTCAGCCCTCCATGGCTTGGTTTCTCTGAAGGTGCTGCAGGCTGAGTCCTCCCGGGGGGCGGGGAGGCAGCTCTGCCTCGCCTGTTACTCCTGCGGACGCCGCGGCCAGGGCTCCCCACCAGCCCTTGGCCCGAAGAGCAGCAGCTTCTCCCCTCCTCTGTGCAGTGTCAAATGGCCCTGGTTCCTTAGAGGGACTCCCAATCCCGTTTCTAATTCCTGTGACCCTTCGAGGTCCAGACTCACTTGTGGGCATGACAGACCACAGTGCCTGGGAGGGTGAGGCGGGAAGGAGGCTCCAGTCTCTGGCTTCACGCACTGCCCCAGACGTGGACTTGCAAGACACCGACCGCCTTGCCTTCAACGCCAAACGACCGTACGCACAAGGGCACACAAGGAGGTGGCGAGCCGTTCCTTACCAGAGCCAGGCACGCTCCCTAACCTGTTTGTTTTGGGTTTTTCTTAGAATTTTTAAATACGTTGAATGTGCTTTGTTGAACTGCCAAAAAGAGGACATACCTGCAGCATGTCATAAACCGGTTTGATCAAACCAGCAGAAGCCAAAAACACTCTTCTGATAGAGAATTTCTTGGAACTTGGGTTCGGCAGAAAATACTGTGGACACGTTGCTCCATCACCTTCTACAAGTGTCAGAGGCTGAGACATCTGAAGCCACCCTGGCCTTTCTTCCCCTTCAAGTTCACTGTATTTTCCTGCACACTGCTTTTTCATTATGACAATAAAAAGTTTTGCTCTGACACTTTTTTCCATATCCTTGTGTATTTTTCTCGGGGCCTGGACAGGTCTTTCGGCAGCAAATCCAGATCTTGCCCAGCTCGGAAATGTTTCCGTTGCTGTATCTTGCTTGTCTCCCGGTGTGCCCTGCTCAAACCATCGCATTTGCCGGCTCCCCCACTACTGCCGCACTGATCGCGATCCTCTTAACTCTGTCTAGGGGCACAAAAGCCAATCTTCAGAACAGGGAACCTGGGAGCCGAAAGGAGAGAGGCGAGAACTGTGGGAGGAAGGAGGCCCCTCCACAGACAGCAGCGGGGCGAGGGCCGCGCCGGACACGTGCCCAGCTCGCTCCCTCCCCAGCCTGCGGGGGCCCTGGAGCCCAGTTCCGGGCTGTCAGCAGAGACATATTTAGCACCGATGATCTCATCTTGCAGAACAGCCCCAGGGCTCAGGGAAACATCACTCACTGCGACCAGTTGGCCCCATAATGTAGATGGAAGGCACAGGGGCCCTCCCTCAGCGCACCAAAGAGGAGCCCCAAGACCACGAGGTGCAGGTGCAGGTGCAGGTGATGGCCAGGTCAGGGGCACTGCCAGACGGCTTTCCCCAGGGTCCCCAAGACCCCAGGCACAGACAGCTGAAGCTTCAAGGCAGGTCTACAGATCCCAACATGCCTAGTTTGAGATGAACGGCCAGCCACACCAGGCATTCTCACGGTGGAGCTGTGGCTTCTGTCCCTGTGAATCTCCCCTCATGCCCACATCAGGACATGACATGACAGAGTATTCACAAATGCAGCAGCAGGCAGAAGGTGGGGGAGGGGGAGGGCGCATTCCCTCCGCTGTTTCCTTCCAATAAGACGGAGGGCCTACAAAGGGGAGTGAGGGTCCCTCGTTCCTCGCAGTGAATCGGTGGCAGAAAAGGATGAGAACTCATCACCGAGCACACACCCCCTATCTCGCCACTCGCTCAAGCTGTCTCTCCGGGGCTCTGACGGTGGTTTTCTGGGTTTCTTAGCTGGAGACTTGTGCCGGGCAGTTCCCCTGAGGGTTTTCAGTGCGTTTCAAGGTCAGATTCCCTCTCATGCTCCTGGAGCAAAGAGGCCACAAGGGCTCTTCCAATGCTGCCCAAAAGCAGCCCCAGGAGGGCGGTGGCGGGCGGGTCCTCCACTGGGTGAAGACCCCACCCTCCTGCTTCTGCAGCCAATGGACAGTGCCCCACGGGCCTTCCTGACTGAGGAAGGCATGAAAATCACTAAGAAAAATGAACTTGACACCTCTCGAGAAGAAGGAAACACACTTCTAAATGTCAAATAAACATAGGTACTTCCAGCAGGCAGGACCCACAGAAGACAGTGGTCCGCATCACATTGCTAAAGTTGATGGATGGTGACGGTGAATAAATGTTGTCGTATAAAAAAGGCCAGGTTTATATCCAAGCACACCCGGCCACCCCCATGTCAGTTTCAGTCATATTAGAGAAGATCTGCTTCCCGAGAACAAAGGCTGGGAGGCTGAAAAATTCCGTACTGGGAAGTGTCAAGGGAGCATAATGAGAGACTGTCAGAGAAATCAAAATGTACTGAGAATTTGGGGTGACCACCAAAATAAAATCTGTCCCTCCAAAGACAGCATGAACATTATTGAGTTTAAAGGAAGGAAAGTTCTGCAAACAACTTAGAGCAGAACTGACAGCATCTCGTCAAGTGAAGACTTTAGAGAGAGCTGCAAGGAGAAATGGCAAGAGACAGGACAGGGACGGACACCTAGAAGCAGGCATTAGGGCTGCACAGCAGGGCCCAGAGGGTAGAGGCAGGGTCAGCTGTGGGAGTGAAGAATCCGTACAGGGATCGGGCCCACAGCCCTGGGCCAAGGTCAGATCACACACACGTGTGCACACACACCACCTGCAGCACCGGGGCATTTCGGGAAGAAACAAAATTAGTTCAGATTGTGAACCATTTATCCTGCAGAGACAACACAATTTTTTTTGTGCTGTTCTTTTAATTAAAAGTGAGCTCATAAATCAAAGACCTTGTTTCCAGGCTGCAGGAGGTGGTAGGAGGGAACCTGAGCTTTGCAGAGCTGAGTGTGCCCTGCCTGTCCCGCTTCCCTCACCCAGGTGGCTCACCCCAGTTACAGCACCTCACACGTAGCAGGGACTCAGTGGCCGAGGGAGGCTCTGATGAATTATATCTCACTGTCTTCACTGGGCTCCCTGAAGTTCTTCCAAAGAGATCTTGAGTGCACATGCAAACACACGCATGCACACACACGCACACACATGTGCGTGCACACACAATCAAATCCCACTAGGACTGGTAAGTGCATCTATTAGGAGCATCTTATGTTTCCCCTGGAGATCCCCCCTCTGGGGACTCTCTACCCTCTGCATTTTACCCTGCCTGAGTTCACACAGCTATTCACACCCATGAAGTCTGATGATTCTTTTTAGAAGTTTAGTAAACACAGAAAGTCACATAGATCCTCACCATCTTCTTAATTTTTAATAGTTTTTTTCCTCCTGATGTCTCAAAGAATGCTCTACAGATGTGAAATCCTACTGCCTTCGGCTCATTCCTAAGAGAGGTGGAGGGTGCCTACGTTAATACATTCATTGCTCAGTAGGTGGATACTTGTGGATAAACACTTTGTCCAAAGTCAGGAGTGCAGCCATCAACAAGGCTGAGGTTTCCCTGCCGTCAGTGCCAACATTTTAGGCAACACCCAGGTCTGGCTCTTAACAGCTGAGAGCCCTGGACAGCCCCAGGTAGAGACACAGACCCGGGCAGACACTTGGGCATGAAGATGGCCAGGGTGCCACGAGCAGACGTGGGAGGCAGCAGGGTGGCACACAGTGACTCCCCTGGCTCCTCCTCGCCTTCCCTGGGCTTGCGAGATGGTTGCCATGACCACTGGAGGAAGCATATTGTGTTCCCACTTTCAAGCTGCTCCTCCCCTGAGCATCCGAAAGCTGTTTGTATACCCACACTTAAATGCCTTCATCCTTTTGGGGGAAATGAGGACAAAGGAAGGGGACCCACTAGAGGAGAAGGAATGTCAGAGAGAGAAGTGAACTTCATTTCAGTTTCCTGTCACGGGCGGGCCGCTCTATCACGGTGTCCCCCCCAACCCCTAGTCCCCAACCCCACTGCTTCCTTCTGCTCCTGCCCCTGGACAGACCAAGAATCCAGACAAAAGCTAAGGTCGAGGAAGGAGCAAAGGTCCCCTTTCCCCTGTCCCCAGACCCAAGTCCCTCAAAAATAATCAAATTTAAAGCAGAGAGATTAAATTATCACTAAGCTAATTATGGGAATCACACTCAGGCTGGCTGCCAGGAAGCGAGGTCACCAAGCAAGAGGCATTAAAATTAAAATTAAAGGCAGATGCAAGAAGCACTTAAAAAAGCAACTGGGAGACTCATTACCCCCACAGCCGGAGGAGAAGGAAACCACTCTGGTGGCTGAGGCCCTGTCCATCTGGGCGTTAGGCAGAGCATTTGACAGCTAAATAGCTCTACTCTGTCATCATCTGGAAGCCAAAGTGGGCGAGTCAGAGGTAAACTGATTAGAGGGTGTGCTGCTAATTTCCCAGACAGAACACGAGGGAGGCAGATGCTCCAACCAAGAGGGTGACCAGCTCCGGGCTTCAATGCAGAAAAGAGTGTGCTGGCCCCTAAGTGAGCACACATGGGAGCATGTCACCGTGCCTGGGTGAACACAGATACATGTGTGAATCAGGTACATGGGCATGTTTATGACTACGAACGTGTGTGGGGAGGGAGCACACAGCCATGCACGCATGGGTATATGCCTTATCTACCTGAAAATAGAAGGTGAAGAGCTTGGAGAAGATCAGAGAGCCCTCCTAGCATAATTGCAACCAGGCAACTCCTTACCAGCTTTCTGTGACTGCCAAGGCCCTCCCAATCACTGCCGCTAGCTCAGCCATGAAAATGCGCATCATGTTGCCCAGTTACGGATGATTGACGTTTCCTCATGCACCATCGATGCCACGCAAGTTTAAGACGTGTTGGCCAAAAACTTGGCCATCTACGAAATGACTTTGAGAGCTAAAAATCAATTTTTCTTCAAACTGATCTGCAGGATGGCTTCCTCCACGGAGGATTCCAACTCTGCCATTCTCTTGCCTTTTCTAGAGGGGAGCAGGCCAGCTGGGAACCCAGCGAGGAAGTCTGGAGCTAGGCTTGAGTCAGCAGCCAGCCCAGTTCCTTGCCCAGAGGAATGGAGTTCAAAGGGCAATGTCCTGCTCGAGTCCAGAGTGAACTTTTGGAACTCATGGTCAGCATAGTGGGTTCAGAGGAAAAGTGGGGGAATCTTTGGAGGTTAAATTACTTAAGGAAAATTAATTTGGAAAGCTCTATTTAATTGTAGGTAAAAGAAATGATTCAATAAATTTGGATAATTAAGTTATCCAAGAGACATCTGCTGAGCACAATCTAATCATTGCATTTAGTAGGAAAGTGCCCTCACTCTAAAGGAAAACTAAATTCAGGGAGATACAAAACACCCAGAGCCTGACTAATGGAAGATAATGAACAACTCCAATTTGAGTTTTAGGAGAAAAATGTAAATCACAAAAAAAAAAAAAAAAAAAAAAACGCTGAGAGAGGATTTACTTTAAAAAAATAATCTCCAACATTGTATCTAAGGTTGATGATATAGAATCAGCCACATACTATCTTTTTTGCACATTTTCCCTAACATTAAACAAGAAGAGACCATGAGCTCTTAAGTCAAGAAACATCTAGAACACCTAGCACATTACAGATGACTGGGAAGATGTTTCTTGACGGGATGTTGATGTCCACAATAATCATCCTTATGGCAAACCGTATTGACAAATTATGGAGAAATATTCCTTTCCCTTCTCTCCCACTTCCCCCAACACACACTCGCAGGCCCTTCCCGTGGTGGGGCTGCAGTTCCCACACCATTCACTCTGGCTGGGGCAGTGAAGTGGGAGTGACAGCAGCATGTGCCATCACCAAGTCGCAGGTCTCACAGCCACGGCACGGCTCTGCCATGTCTCTTTTCCTTCGGCCATGAGAGGGGCATGTCCCAGCCTCTGACCCACATTAACGATGGGGAGCAGAGCTGCTGCCGACCCACGCTGCACATGAACATGGACTGGAAATAACCTTTGTTGTTGCAAGCCACTTAAACTTAGGGCTATTTGTTATGGCAACATAAGTTAGCCTAAGATAGCTGATACACATACAAACAAACACACGCACCCACACAGGCACTATAAGACCTTAAACCCAGTGGTCAATCTTCAAATACATTTTTTATTAAGCACTTGTTACCTTCAGGGCAGTACTGTGGGGCACCCGATGTTTAATTGGGAAAAGGTTTAGACATGCTGGGGAAAAAAGATCCAGCTATATTAATAAACAGTATTTTCTCTGGGAAGAAAATGAACAAATTCATTTCAGAAAAAGATCTCAACTGCAATGTTAAAAATTTCTATTGCCTATGATTTCTGGGTAATCAAGATGTGACCAAATAAAACTCAAATTCATAAAATGGATACATTATGAGGCTATTAATTTTATTAAGAGAAAAGGATTTTTCATTTTAGGAAAACATCCATTGGCTTCCTCCAATGAATCCACATTTCCTACCTAAAAGCCCGTGACCCTTCATTAGACCAAGAACCACAGCACAGCTGGGGCAAGGAAGCAGCCAGTCCTCCACAAAGATTAAATATTCCATGCATGCGAAACTGATACACTTAAAATTTGGCTATATAATTACATACAACTTTTCAAAAAATCTGTTTATCCATCATGAGAAAAACATGTAGTACAAGAATCCTGTTTCTGGCAGAAAATCATGAGTAAATCCTATGCTCTGTAGGGGAAGGAAGAACAAAAGAAATGGAGCTGAATTTCCTCCTACCATGGGAGGAAATGCTGGTAAGTTAGCAGAAAGACCAAGGTCAACAATTCATTGACTTAGAGTGGACTGAAGATACCTAGCTATCTTCCTTGTTATCAAAAACCACAATGTGTATACGATGCCCACATGATTTTTGGGTATAATCCTACCAGTAGACTGAAAAAGCAATTTGCATCTAAGACTCCCTTGGGGAATACCTGGGACACAGTAGGATTCGGTTTAAGTTTTGGATGCAGTGATGAAAGTGAGTCATCAGGTGGCTAAAGCATCATTCTGGACTCTGAAGTCCATCTGTCTGAGGGCACCTCCAGCACCAGCATGCTCACATCTGGGTGGGGAGATGTGAGTGGTTAGGCAGAAAGACAACCCATCTCTTTCCCTTCCAACCTCCTTGCCTCCAAAGCCTTAGGAGCCTTCGCCAGGAGAGGAGCAACCTTCTTGAAGGGGACTCAAAAAAGTCCCAGCAGAAAAACTGGGACCAGGGCAGGTACTGGAGATGCTGGAAATTTCAGTGGCGAGAGGGCAGCCTAGGGGGCAGGGGAAACACACTTCTCAAAGACCCAATCCTTGGCGAGTCCTTCCTAAGCCGACTCATACGGGCACCAATAGGACAGAGCAGGTCGGCAACACAGCCCTGGGTCCCCACCCAGCTACACCATAACACAAGCTGTGAGGAACGTGGTCTTCCACCCTCCGCCTCGGCAAGTCTCAGGCTCACACTGAGCAACGGGACATGGCACTGGGCATTGAGGGGTGGCCTGGGCGGGGACAGTGTTGCTCTTTATAGGTCTTTCGGATTCTTTTAAAAGGACATTTGACTATCTAAGGGACTATGCAAGCACATCTCTGACACGCAGTCTCCTTAACCTCCCATCCAATCACACCATTCTCTCAAGTCCCAAAACCTATAAAGAAACCATGGGGCCAGCGCCACCCCAGGCCTTCCTGACCCCACAGTCGTCCTAGCAGCACGGTGGGAAGTTAAAAGCACAATGCAGGAAGGGAAGAGCAAGAGCTGAGAGGGTAAAAGTGAAGAAAATAGGTAAAGGATCCAGAGAAGAGCTGGGAGCTGGGGTCCAAGTGTTCGGCATTTAGAGAGACAAGGAAGGCTGGGAGCACCGGAGGGGCGGGCACTCCCGACAACCAGGAGTCACGACGAGGTGGCAGGATTAGGCCTCTGCCCCAGAGGGCCTGCAGCACAGTTGTGGCCTCTCACGGAGTGGAAGCAGCCACCTTCCCACCAGAAAAGACAGGGACCCAGGTGACCTGCGCCATGAATAATAATCCAGAGCCCAGGCTGCTGGGGGAGAGAATTCTATTGAGAAACCAAAAGACAAAGAAAGGCCCCAGCCTGTCCTAGGTGGCAGGTCGCGGGTAAGTGGAAAACCCCCGCCTCCACACGGCCACCTCCCACTCTGCTGCGATCGGACTCGGCATAATCACTCCTTGGGAGGAAAATTGCCCGCTGGGGGCGGCTGGTGATGCCCGAGCAGCTGCGGAGGGGGGAGTCCCATTGTTTCTCAGGTGGGAGCCTCTTCCTCGGTATTTAAATTTAGCCAGGGCCCTTGAGGACTCAAACATGAAGGCTGGAAGGCCACAGCCTCAGCCTGGGGGGCTGAAGGGCTGAGCTGGGACCTGTGTCCTCAGTGTGTCGCGGCCACTTACACGTGGCAGGGCTGCAGGCATGGGGTCTCGGAAGGGTGGGTGAGACAAGTTCAGCTTTTTTTTTCTTGACTACAAGGCTGAGCGGATTGGAGCTGCTTTAGGAAGAGGAATCTATGATACTTTATAGGATGCATTAAAGACGGGAGCGCCTAGAGACAGGACGATCTGTTATGACCACCCCAGCATAAACCTCACGGCCCCGAGCCAGGAGAGGGACAGAGGGGCTGAAGGAAGGTTCTGGCCCACAGGCACCACAGGTTGGGTGGCCACCGCCTCTCACAGTCGTGGAGGTGACTTACCCCACAGCCCGAGAGCAAGGCCTCTGGTAGAGTCTGTGATGTTACTGTAAGGGAGTCAGCCTTAGATTAGGTCGTGCAACCTCTGGGGAGTCGACCCCTTCCTCATGGGTGGAATGGAGGCTGTAATGTTTACCCCAGAAGGAGATGTTGAGCATTACATATGATAATCAATGTACGTAATGATTTGTGTCCAACACCCAGAACAATGCCTGGTTCTACAAAGTGTTCAAAACATCCCCTCTTCTGCCAGCCCCAATCACCAGGAAAATGACCCCTTCCTAAGGCCACAGGTGCCTCCCACAGAGGCCGAAGTCAGGAGGCGCAGGTTCCCCTTGCTGTGCACGCAGACTTCTCAGAGGTCACGGATTCCTCCTCTGAGTCGCTCTCGACCACTGTCAAGCACCACCCTCCACCTAGATTAGCGGAGCCCTGGCAGGGCCTGCCTGACTCCCAGGCCCCTAGGTGAGGAAGGCTCCTCCCCGCGGTGGCAGCTGCTTTCCCTCCCCCTGGATTCTCTAACGTGTCTGCACAGTCAGAGCCTCAGAAGCCGAAGACAGGACGCTGTGCTTGGACCGCTGTTCCCCACCAAGGCGGTGCCCTTTTCCACACCAACAAAAGTGAACTTGTAAAAAAGTGAACCAGTAAAGCCCTGGTTCAATGGCCCAGGAACAAAGCCCTCATGTGGCTGGTGGCCTCTACGGGCCTCCAAAGGTGCCCCCGTCCTGGCATTCACGCCCTTGTGGAGCCCTCCCCGGAGTGTGAGCTGGACCAAGTGCTGCCTCCTAACACACAGAACACAGCAAAGGGGTGGGTGTCACCTCTGAAATCAGGTTCCAAAAGATGATGGCTTTCATCTTGCTCACCCCCTCTTGTCTCTCTCCCCCGTCAGCTCTTGGAGAAGCCAGCTGCCATGCTGTACTGTTGTGTCGGTGGCCCTCACAGAGGGGCCCACGTGGCAGAGCTGATACTGGCACTGAGGACCGAGGCTTGCCCACAGCTGGGGGAGGACCCCTGGAGGCAGACGCCCGCATTCTGGCCTGAGGCTGGGGAGGACTGCAGCCCTAGCCCACACCTGCCCGGTGGCCTGAGAGCATCCTAAGCCAGAGGACCCAGCTCAGCCATGCCCAGATTCCTGACCCACAGAAACCGTATGATAACAAACGTCCTACGCCTCTATGTTTGGGGGAGCTTGTTATGTAGCAATGGGGCACTAATACGCCTGTGTCCTCTGGGCCAGGACAGAAGGTATGGAGCGAACGTGGAACACCTGACAGAGCTCTTTCTAAAAGTCACCAAGGGAGGCTTTTATGAGAAGCCAAAGCTGCTGGAGAAGGCACCATGACATCATCAAGAGGCAAGCCCGGTGGCCGCATCCACAGTCCCCTAAGAACAAGCAGGGACTCTGAGCAGACTCCCAATCAGAAGTCAGTCCGACTGCCATGACCTTCCCATCGTCGCGGCTGAGGAAGTCTCAGCAATGGCAGCAATGAAGACCTTCCCTGGCTCCGTCCTCACATCGAGACTCTGTTCTCCTCCCATCCAGAGTCCGGCAGGTGTGAGCCCAGCAGCGAGGGGACCGTGTGCAGCTGGGGGCCACTTCCTCTTCTGCATCTACCTCCGCCCTCTTCTCTGTACCTCATGTCTTTCCTCCTTTGCCATCTTTGTCGTCTTGGTTACATGGCCAGACTCCTGATATGCTGCTAGTTTTCATTTTAATGATATGTTCTCGTAAAGCACAATATTTTACTTCAATTGCATGTGTCACCGGATAAATTCCTCCAGTGTGTCTGACATTTGGTATCAGCTGACTGAATGTGGTCTATGATTTGGGGTGTTTCTGCAGCACTTTCTTCAATTTTAATGTCTTTGCATTTTAATTTATGATCAGAATCTTTCTACACAAATGTATATATATAATATATATACACACACACATATGATTCAAAAAAGTGGCACATGTATCAATAAATCTTGAATTGGCAAAGCTCATTTAAAACAATCCCCTTAAATCATGTGCACAAGCAATGATCATTTGGAAAATAGAATGACAAGTGTTCCCGAGGTGCCATTTGCTGGGCTCTCAACGTGTGTTTCAGGAGGGGAACGTGTCAGTGCCAGCTGTTGGCTGCGGCAGAAACTTCAGGAGAACACGCCAGTGCTTGTTCAGGTCAGCTCTGAGTGACCACTTGAGATCCCCCCAGGGACGTGCAGGGAAGGTGGGAGGGCCCAAGGGCAGAGTAGTGAGAAATAGGAAGGGGTATGAAAATAGAGCCAGCAGGGACACACTTAAGTCAAAGGATGGTTGGGCGAAGGCTTAATAGTGTTCTGGAATATAAAATATGTCCAAAAGGACATCAACCAGTGTAGTTGCTTTCCTTATCTACTGGGTACAACGTGGGGAAAAAAGCTGAAACACAGCAGAAGACATTAAGAGGAGGTGGGCGGAAGGCCCATGAGAAGTGCATGTGTTGGCACCAGGCAAAACTGGCCTGAAGACTGCAAGGACTAATGACAGAACACCATGTCCCTGTCCCTGGTCAGATGTGAAGTCAGAGGAGGGAGGGTGGCCCCGCTGGTACATCTGTGGGCTCTTCTGCCTGGAGCTCCTTCAACCTCAGCCTCCCCTTCCTGTAACCCACAGGTTGAGATCTAGGCAGACTCAGTATTTGCAAAACCAGAGGTGGAAAATGCAGAAACGATGCAGCAAAAACAGTGAAACAAAAATGCTTTGATGGCCTTTTCCTATCATGGAAATTGGTCAGCAATGGTCCTGCCACGTTTCTTTTCCTTTCTGATTGTGTTTAACCACATGGGAACCTGTGACAGCTCAGGTTTGAAAAACAAATAGCACAACAGAGCTACCCGACCAAACCCTGTCTCAATACACTCACCCTCTCCCTTCATCACAGGTTCCTAGCCAATTCGGGGTTCCAGCACTGTTATCTCTGTTCGATTTCCCGATACTTCCACACATCAGGACAGCTTTATGGGGCATGAATGTATTTTTAGTTAAAGTGGATTCAAATTTCCAGAGGAATTTTAGAAAGAATTCCAAGATACATTTAGGAAGTAGCAAAGCAGGGGCTGGACTCTCTGATCTGATATTGCTTTGCAATTCCAGCACTGCAGACACACACATAGACACGCACATACACACACACACACACACACACATACACACGCAGCATCCGTTCCTGAGAAGCAATGCTCAGAACGGCACTTGGTGGTCTCCCACCACGCCTTGTGGACCCGTGCAGAGGGCCTAGGGAACACAAGGAAATTAATTTTAAAACAGGCTCAAGAAAAAAAATTGTGAAGATTAAATTAATCTGCACAACAATTCCCAATAAGAAGGATTTTTGTGTTATATACTCCTATTAACTTTCCACGCAGACACATACCAAATACCTATGCAGAGAGGCTGATGTGGATTGGTATGTGCACATCCACCTGAGTGCATGTCCTGCAGCAGGCTAAGAGCTGAGAGTTCTGCTTAACCAACATCCACAGAGTGCTCCACCCCTTAGGAGCAAAACACCCAGGAAAGATGCAATCATAAAACAAAAGAAGCAATCACACCTCAAGCAGAAGTTTATGATGTGTTGGTTCACAATGAACATTAGTCTCTCCTGCTAATGTCAGGCAGTAATTCACTGCGGAAAAGCAGCCATAAAAATGATCATTTAGTAAAAGGTAAGCAAGAGGCACAGACAGACAGAGCGAGAGAAAGGATCCCAGCAGAAATATTTAAGCAAAGAAATCGTGTCCTTTTGAGAAAACACTGACCCGGTGACCTCAACTTGGGTCAAAGGTTTTGGGTTTGCTTGACCCTAAAGCAAGTCAAGATTGTATTTACCTTAAGATTTTTACTTACAGTTAAAATTTTAACAGTCTGTGCATTATTTCTAAGTTCCTAGATACCTCCTGATGACTGTGGAATTTATATGCCACATTTCATAACCACACACACCTTTAACACTCACATGGGAAAAGGCTGCCAATACCATCCATAATGCACACACATCAGAAAACATAAAAGACACCCAAATTGGTACTTTCATCACCTCCTTTCCCCCTGCCTCATGTCATGTGTGCACTAAAGGAGTGAAATTATGGTCATCAAAGGCAAGGTTGCAAATGATTGGCACCCACAACTTTCAAACAAAACGAAAAGTCAGTAATTTTGAGGGTAGCCTCCAAGTAGCTCAGTCTAGCTCCTGGGCCCCTGAAACCCACAGCAAACCCCCTTACTCTCAGCAAACCACCAAGCCCCTTCCCACCCACCCTCACCCCCACTTCAAGTCTCTTGTCATATTGCAAAGAACTCTGAAAGGTCCTGGATACACACAGGAGATTATTACAGGGCTCAGAGAAGCCAACTCTGTAATTTCGGCTACAGTATGATTTCCATTATTCTCACACCCCGGCCTCGGGCGCTCACAAAACTTCCAGCCCAATCTTTCGGTCCTCCTGCAGCCCCACAGCTTGTCATGGCTGGGCTTCTGCCCAAAAGGTGACTGTGGTCCTGATAACCTCTGGGAACAGCAAGTCAGAGTTATTACAAGGAAAGGGGCATGGCGCTTCAGGAGCAAGGGATGCTCAGGAATTCTATTGTTGAGAAAAAATAAATAAACGGGCCACTTTTGCTTTTTATTATTTCAAACAACAGACTGGGCGGCCCAGCCTTCCTTTCCCAACACAGAGGGTCCCCCTGGGCTGGCTGTGCTGAGTCTGCAGGAGCGGGGGCTGGGCCGGAGCAACACTATTGAAAGGCTGCCACTCTGAGCCCGTGGAGCAGAAAGTTTGGCCACCCCAGTGGCCCGGCTTTCCCCAGGGGGACGAGGCGGCTCATTCCCCCCACGTGGCCCCTCCACCGTTACCTTTGAAATGCTTATGCCTCACTGGCCCCACCACTGCTCTGGAAATTAGATGGCCTGTCCCAGGAGGCTGAAACAGAACTGTTCTTATATAAATCCACCAAAGGCAAAGATGGGAAATGCCGGCCAGTGATTTATGAAGCCCCAGCCTCCTGGTCGGGTGTTGCCTGTTGCTGCCGCCGGGCTGACTTCTGGGCTCTGCCCCAGGAGGGCCGTCTCTGAGCGTTTTGTGTGCCCAGCCTGCTGGGCTGTCCTCATCCCATACTCGTGGAGATGTGCCACACCTGGCCTCCCTGCAGATAGCCTTCCACAGGTGACAAAGTGCTAGCCACCGTCTGCCTCAACTCACCCTTGGACCAACGGCATGCATCTGCAAGTTGACTATCTTGGTTTATGATGCAGCCGTGGCCAAGAAACATGTCTTTTTTTTTTTCCCCAAGAGAAAATAACTGTTCTGTTACGTGCATTGAACTCTCAATGTTCATTTTGCTGACATCGTTCACTGTCCAACCAGCTCAGACAATAACAAGGAAAAAAAAACCCCACCCAGGGTCTACGCTGTCTTGCCCGCAAGTGAAGGATCTCGTGGCAGCTGGCAGGAAATTCCGTGGGTGGGAGTCCTTTAGGGCAGTGGAGGAAGTTACTTCTCCATTGCACTGAGACTGGGCCCACTGGAGGAGAGAGAAAGCCCCTGCACTGCCTTGGTGATGCGCCCTCAATAGCACCCCTTCACCCACTGGAGCAGGCAAAGCAGGTCACAGACATCGCACTGTATGACATGTACACGGCCAGGCCTTTGGTATTTAGAATTCATTGTTCCAGCAAAGCAAACTCCCAGTGAAGAACTGTGTCATCTGGGGAACCAACAGAATGTCCACAAGGTCCCTGCCTGAAAGTGCATGTGCGTCTCTCCTTGGAGTGACCAAGTACACAGAGGAAGAACCAGGAAGGATGCACAGACCAGACGCAGCAGCTGTGTGGGGACAACACGCCCACACCTCACAGCGTCTTCTCTGGGCGCCCACCAAGCTCAGTTCAGCATGTGAGCAAACATCACAACAGGGAGTCAAGGCAGCAAGGAAAGGTTCCGTTACGTTTACTATATGCTTCACAGAAAGGCAGGAAACTAGGAAATATAATTCTTAAAGATGTGCAGACGATGGTTGTTATTTTTTTAGCTGTGACACTGAAGGTTGAACACTCAAGTTAGGCGGTTGCCCCTTGCTGGGCAGTGCCCGGCGCGCAGCAGGTGGCAGGCATCCTCCTTGCAGAGTGCCAGGCGTCTCGCCAGTGCCCCTGCTCTCCAGTCCCAGACATGACCCACACAATTGCTCTACGCACGCGCCCCTCACTCACACACACTGTGCTCCCCCCTCTCGTCGTCCACACCCTCACATTCCAGACTCCCAACCTGCTCCATGGGGACGTCGGATCGCAGAAAGAAATGACGTGCTGGACCCTTACACAGCAGGATGACGGAATAGGCACAGTCCTCTAAATATGCACAGAACATTTCCTCTTGACCGTCCAGACCTAACACCCAGAACTACAGCCGAGGGGAAAGGAGGGAGTAAGGCTCGGTCTGGATCAGGCGGTGCCCCCACACTCAGGCTGAATCACACAAGGTCCAGAGAACTCCAGGAGAGGCCTAAGCAAGGCAAACAGGAGCTCCACGTGGGATCGCCAGTGTTTCCTGGAAAGGGACTGAAGTGCAATTATTGGCCAGCAGGAAACAGGACCTCTTGCCTTAGAAAAGCTTTTAACCCAATCAAGGAGGGCATGCTCTATGGCCAGCTCCAACTCATGGAGATGAGAAACCTAAGAATAGAACATTCCTGGATGGATGAATGCTCCCAACACGGAGCCAAGATCACTCCGTGTCCCCAAAGCCAGCCAGCGTCTGGAGGAAGGGTCAGGTCCCCAGCACATAGCGCTCTGCCCCACTGTAAGCAGTTCAATGCTCCCACCGCCCCGTGGTGTCCTCACCCCGGAGCTTGGCTCTAAGCCCCATTAGTGACTCTACCAGGCCTATGCTTTCCTCCGTCTGTTCCCTGAATGGATTCCAGATGCCAGAAGGGCTGGAGCAAGGGGGACAGGCACGGCCCTTCCCCCTGCCCACCTTCCCAGACCACCAAGACCTAACAAAGCCCTGGCCTTAGGGCACAAGCCCAATTGAACAGAGCACTCAGCCGTTTCCAGCAACCTAGCAGGCTGGGCTGACACCTTTCGTGTGCACACCAGCTCTAGGGAAGAGGCAAATCCTCACACTTACCCAAAACCTCTGCACAGAGGCAGAGAAATGACAAGGTGATCATGACCTCAACATCATGACCTCAACAGCTGTATAGCTCCTTAACTCAAACCCGGATCACCGGCCCACAGGCCCACAGTCGGAAAAAAACACGAAATAGTATCCATCCCAGTGGGGACAGACTGTCTTCACGATAACCAGAATGACGGCGCCTTGTTCCTACCTTCTTCAGCTTGCCACTTTTGGTGCCCACGAAGGCCAGAGAGTGATTCTTGTAGACGTAGGCGATGACAGAAGTCATGCGGTCCCTGTCCTCGGTGAAGACGGGAATGCCACGCACCATGTCGGACACTCCCAGGGGGGCGTTCATGTCCAGGCCACAGAAGTTATCATCAATGGTCAAGAGCTGAAAAAGTAAAAATAGAAAAATTAGAAGGGAGCATCAGGGCAATGGGCAGAGATATTAAGCCCAGGAACTATAGAACTAGAAAAATCCTTAGAGAGGGACCAACTGGTACAAATCCCTCCTTGATCATGTGAAAAACTCAGCGCCAGGGAAACTAGGTGTCCTGTGAATAGTCATCTGGGCAGGCAGCTGCAGGACCACGGCAGAAACACGGATCCCCCGTCCCTTCTCACCGCGCTCCCGGCTCCCTGCCCCTCCCCCAGGCCCGCCAGGCGCCATCTTGGTAGCTGGGATGGCCCCTCACTGCCACCGGGGTGGGGGCTCCAGACAGTGCTGCTCAGACACGAGAGGGATGCGGTCTCCACATCTACACACATACAGTTGTGCAGACACACAGACGAGGACTCGAAAGTGTAGAATGGAGAACTAGAAGCATTCACACATGAACAGCACTATCACACAGGGGTGTGTACAGACAATCGGTAGGGGAGGAGGAATGGCAGGTTCAGGATTGAACTCAAAGGTGCGCTTCACCACCCCCACCTCAGGCTCCCTATTCCTTTTAGAACACAGCAAGCGGGGGCAGCCCTGGCCTTGTCATGCCTACACCAGCCTTTCCCAAAGTGTCGTCTGTGGAACCCCAGCCCCCCGAGATGCTCGACACAAAAGGGCTCCTCAGGCAAGGTTCTGGGAAACATGCTAACACCATCTAAGAGGGTTATGATGATGAGTTCCATGAAAGTTCTACAAAGTCTTTTTAAGAAGAAATAACGTGTAACTTTATCTCAGCCTTTCCCAAACACGTTATTCCCCAAGCCACTTTGGACGGGAACGGCTACTAGCATTCCGTAAAGAGAATATTCTCTAGGTAGCCTGTGAGACACTCTGCCCCAGCTCTTGCTCCTGACTGCAGGGAGTACAGTTCCAGGAGTCAGGAACCAGCAGGAAAAGCACTGAGGCCCATTTCCCCCACTGTATTTCTGGCTGAATCTCTCCCTTTTTTGCACCAGGACCCCAGATCCCCCATGTGACAGAGGGTCTCGGCTGGGTTCCGTGGCCCTGGGGAGTGGTGAAGCCCTGATGGCGGCCGGTGGCCAGTGAGGAGCCCTCCGACCTCTCCACAAGTGGTTTTGGTCTTGCACCGACCTCTCTGCGGTGCCGGGAACTTACACTGGATATTTTAGTTGCTGGGAGGAACCGCGTGGCCTCAGAAGAGGTGCTCCGTTTTCCTGTGCTCTTACTTTCCACTCTATAAAGATGAGTGAAACAATCCCTGCTTTTTGTGGGCTACCATAAAGCCTGTTGAGCTCATGCCCGTAAACATCGCTGGACTTTTCAGAGAAAGGAGTGAAATAAAATACAAGGTGTCACTTTTTTAAAGGCTTGGAACCAGCCAAAGGAAAAGGCATCTGGAGCACAGCAGGCAGGCCCTCGCCTGCTCTGAGCAGCTCTGAGCCCCAGGGCCTGGGGGGCTCCTCCCACGTCCACCCAGCGAGACAGGGTGCTGAGCGCGCAAAGCCCCTCGCTGACCTCTCCCCGCCTTCCTGCCAGGGTGGCAGCAGTCGGGGTGGAGAGCGGCAGAGCGTGGGCAGCCCCTGAAGGCCACGTGCAGAGCAGATGTCCCCCCCACGCCTTGGATAGCCTCGGGCCCCTCCTGCGTGGTCTGGTCCAACAGCCCAGACCAAACACAGCTCTTTCCCCTCCCCCTAGAAAACCACAGGAGTCAAATTTCGGAGGGAGCTTTTAAGACCCAGTCTGATCTTTATCATTCTTCCTTACAATGAGGAAAGGGGGACAGGTGAGAGGGCAGAAGAGAGGAAGGAAAAATCCAGGCAGCGGGAAGATGATGCCCTTTCCTGCTGGACGTAGCTGTGGCAACCGGCCAGGCCTTACGAGGCAGCCCGGGGTGCTGGGAATCCGCGCGGCCCTTGCATGTCCTGCTTCTGGCTCACAAGGAGCAGGCATCCCTGACATTCTTGGTCCTGAGCTGTGGTCAGGGACCTCTGCCATCAGCAAACTTTGCCCATTATGACCCATTTTCCAAGTCAATGAGGCTGAATGATCTTCCACACTGCACAGGGGGAAACTGAGGCAGGGAGCGAGGCAGTCCAGGTTTCCCAGCCCCCACCCCTGCCACCAACATGTGCCTCATTAACCTGGGGAGACTTCAGGCCTCTTAGCTCCCAGAACTGCGTTTCTGAGCAGTCAGGGTTACTGACCACGAGCCTTCCCTTGGCTGGGCAAAACACAAGCAAATCAACAGCCACCTACAAAAAGAGAGTTCAACCACATCATTAAGTTACCAGAAAGTCAGGGACCTGTGAGTCCCTTCCTCTGTGGCACCTCACACAGCAAGAGGCCCAGGTGAGATTTGGGACGATGACAGCTTTCTCCCAAAGCCTCACTGTGGCTCTGTTTCTCCCTCTAAACGGGCCCCAGGTGATGAAGGTGAGATTGAGGCCTTTGCCAAACACAGCCCAGGTGTGCGAGGATGCCAAGATCCCCCAGCCACGGCAGGAGGTGGCCTTTCTCTGTGTCTCCCCAAAGCTGGGGGAGGCATTCTTACCGTCGGGGCAGTGGGAAAAAAATCACAGACATGGGCCCAAATGGCAGCTCAGCTGCTTCCCAGCGGCACAACTTGCTCCTGCTGTTTTCTGAACCCGACATCCCTCGGCTGTAGAGTAGGGAAGGTAGCAGGAGTCAGCGGAACTGGGAAGCACTTCACCAGCGTAAGATCATCCATGTAGAGGTTTTTAGTGGAAATCCTGGCAGGAACAGGGGCAGAAGGGCTGCAGGGCGTGGCCCCAGCGTGCCCGCGGACCAGAGCATGGCGCACAGGTTCACCGTGCATGGCGGGGTCTGAGCCGCAGCCACGTGGTCATTACGGTACCTGAAGCAGGAGGAGGGAGGGTCCCCAGGGCCCGCAGACGCAGGAGGTGGAGGCACAGGGAGCAGACGCCAGGGCTTCTGGGCCCTGGAAGGGAAGGCTAATTGGCGAAACCTTCGACAGGTGAGGCTTGTGCGGATGCCTGAGCACCCTGGGCGGTGGGGGAGGACAGTGTCTGCTCTGGCTCTGGCTGCACCTCCCCCGGGGCCCCATTAACGGTGAGATTAGAGCCACAGCCAGAGGAGCCAGGACCGGACTGTGCTGTAATCAGGAGCTCAGCCGAGCCCGAGGCCCAGGGCTGGCCTCCTGTCACTCCACAAATAGCCATGAGTGAGTTGTGGCCACCATTACAATGCTTGTTTATTAGAGAGCAACTCCACTCTTACAAGCGGGGGAGTGAGGGAAGGGAATGAGGTTGCCCATGCAGCAAAACTGTCCACAGACCCAGAAGCCTCGACAGGGCCAGGCCCTCTGGGCCCCTATCAGGAGGACACTATGTGCTCTTGCCGCTGCCTCTAACGTCCTCACAGAACCCATGGGTGTGAATTAAAACGGGTGATCCACTGCACTCCAGAGACTATGAGCTCAAGGACAGGGATCATGTTTTATGCATCTCTGTACCCTTAGGTTAGTTCCTGGCACAGCGGGTTAATATATATATGCGTTAAATGGATGGATGGATGAGTAAAAGCCTGGCTTTCACAGTGGCTAACAGTATTGAACTAGAGCCAGAATGCCTAGGTTTGAATCCCACCTCTGCCACATAATGCTGTGTGACCTTGGGCAACTCATTTAACCTCTCTGTGCCTTAGTTTGTCTCCTGCAGGGTGGGGAGTATAACAATAGTACCTACTGCATAGCGCTGTGGTGAGGACTACGTGATTTAACACACACGGAACAACACCTGGCACTTAGTAAATGCTACGAGAGTGGCAGCTCTTACTATTGTTTGTCATCGTTATCAATTCAGACAATTGGTGAATCTCAGCATCTTTGAGGAAATTCACGGTATCTACCCAGAGGTGTTATCAAGATTAAAGGGGCTAATGTTTTCAAGATGAAATAGCAAAGGTGGCACTTCCTAAAGATCCTTCAGAACTGGAGACACATTTGGCCAAGGAGGCTGAATGAAGGGGCAGAGGAACGGTCTCCAATGCAGAAGGTCGAGCGCTGTTCATTAGAAATGCAAATTGTGGAGCCCCGACCCCAGCGCTACTGGCTCAGAAAGTGTGGGGTGGGCCCGCGTGTCTGCACCTGCCACCCCTCCAGGCGACTGAGCCACTCCCGCTGAGGTTTGAGAAGCACTGGCCTAGCGCCATGGAGGACCCTTCCTAGCGGAGGATGGCACGGGACAAGCGTCCCCACTCTGGAGTAGGACCCTGAAGTGGACCTGGAAGCAGAGAGGCCCCGTGGTGTCCTCCCAGAGTCTGCTGAGCAGCAGTGGTGGCGGTGGCACGGGGAGCCGGAGCTGACACTCCGAATTACAATCTAATCACTTACCGCTTCCCTCGTGCACAGCGGCAAAGGTTACCGTGCAATTACGTGTCGCCACATACAAATGACAGAGCAGTTACGGTTACTTTACCAATTACAGGGAAATTGCTCCCACTCTGCAGAAAGACTGGCACTCTGAAAAGCTCTATCATCTCCACGGAAAGGGGATCTTAACTGCTGCCAGCATCGCTCCTCCAGCAGTGTCCCCTCGCCCCGGCCGGAGCTGCAAAGCAGACACCCAAGGACCCCGGGAAGGGCTGGAGGAGGGAAGACCTGGGAGACAGTCGGCATCGCCCCCAAGCCCAGGCACTGACGACATACTCTTCAGGAACCAGCTATCACCCTGACACAGGTGCCCATCCGTCTTGAAGGCCACAGGTGGTGAGGTGGAGTAGGAGCTATCTGACCCTGAAATCACCCCCGACCCCAGCCAGCGCGGCCCCGGCCCCGGGACTGATTCCTGATGCGCGCCTCCCCTGCCAAGAGAAGCTGTTTCAGCCCCAGCCCTCGGTTGCTCCACCTCTGCAGACACCCCACAACGAGTCCTTATTACGGAAAGGTCAGAACTAAGCCAGAGCTCAGTGGCCCAAATGCAGTGCTAATGAGGCAAAGGCCAGCAGGTCCTGCCCCCTGTGGGCCAATTAGCCAGCTCTGGGACACAGCCTCTTCCACAGCCACAGGCTGCCCTCTTACCCCGGGCAGCCACTGTTTACAAATATCCCAAACTGACCCCAAAGAGGCAGACCCGGCGAGCCGGTGCACACGGGCAGGTGCAGCCAACTCCTCCAACCGTGGATGCACCTGCCGGCTGCTCTGGGCCAGAGGCAGCTGTCTCTGAGCTCCAGGAAGGAAGACAAGGTCAGATCTATGGGAAACTCCTGTGGTCCAGCAAGGAGAAGAGTCTTCACATCTAGGGGCAAACCAGCTCTCCTGCCCTTCCTGAATGGAAAACTGTCACCCAGCCTCATGTTCTTCCACAGCTGGGAAGTCACCCTCCCGTCCATGATATGGGATAAGAAGACAGAGATCTGCCCAAGCTCACCCACTGTGGGGTCAACTGAACCTTTAGCCTGGCCCTTTCCCATCAAACTTTTGATTCCTTAGGGCCATTGGAACGCCCTTGCTTTCAGCAGGGGAAACTGAAGCACTAAATGAAGACAATGCTATTTGCTTTTGCTCTCTTATTAATTTGCTTATGGAGGACAAGTTCCTAAGCACCAAGTACTAGGTGAGGCCCTAAGAATATAAAGATGAAAAAGTCTCAGTTTCTGTCCCAAAAAACTGCCCCTTTCCTAGTAGGGGGACAGCCCCAGGCCCTGACTAGACAACGCCATGCACACCCTGCTTCAGTTATGTACCTGGGGAGTAAGGTGGCCGGGCCACCGACTGTGCGGGGCTGGCGGAGAGCAGGCACATCTTCAAGGAAGAGGCAAGGCTTGGGCCCAAGACCGAGTTCTCTGTCTTACGGAACAGTGTGCCACCCTCTTTCACATGTCATATTTCAGATGAGGGAAAACTCACCATCATAAAATCCGATAGGCCCATTTTACAGAAGAGGACGTTGAGGCCAGAAGAGTAAAGTGCCTAGTTACTCATCAATTTGCTGGGAAAATAGGTACCAAACCACAAATTCCCAGTCTGGAGGAAAAATACTGATCTTAAGCAGCAGCTTCCTCTGGGGTTCCTCGAGGGTGACCTCAAAGGGAACCTCTTTCCGGGTCAGAGGGCAGCAGGAGCCCGCTCAGGGAAGAGCCCCCATCTCACTCCTGTCCCCACCGTCCAGCGGGAGAGCCCTGCCCTTCTGCCCTCCCCAGAAACCTGCAAGCAACCCACTCTCGCCTCTCAAGGAGGCCCTCCCGCGGCCGATCATCCAAGCTGGGCTTCCTCCTTCCCGGGGCCTGTCTGTCCCACAGGAAAGTGAGAGCTGAAGTTTTGAAAAGAAATACAAGTTAGGAGAAAAAGAGGAGGAAAGCCCGTGGACTGCCTGCTGATGTGGAAAAGCAAAGTCTTTAGATTCTCCGTGCTCAGCAGCCCTAAATTTCTTCCCATTAATTACACTTACACACACACACACACACACACACACACACACACACACACACACCAGGAGCTGACCATAGCAGACCTCCGCTGGAAATGGGGAATCGGTGAATTACGCATGTGGCATTTCTTTGTAACGGGAGATATTGATCAGATAAGCTGTAATAGCTCATGTCTACATACGGACCCCAGTGGTAAAGCTTTGCAGTACAGGGAGATAATGATCACACACTTATTGGGAACCATATCTCAAATATGACTGCGGACCCCTAAGGTGTTCATAAATACACCAGGGTCTGATGCGCAAAACGCACCTACCCCTTGAGGTGACTGAGTGTGCTCCCCACGATACCTCCTCAGGGCCAGAGGTAGGCAGAGAGGTCCTCAGGGGGGTGAAACATCTCTGGGAGGCTCTAGTAGGCTTCGGTTTAGCTAACAAGAAAGTCTATTATTCTACAATATATTTCCATGTGCTTGAGTGATCATTTCTGTAACAAAGAAAGAAATCAAGAAAACCTGACCATTTAATCCTCATGGCTTTACTCTCCTGCATAAACTTTCCTTTCTCTTTTATGATTTCTAACCCTCCCCTGAACATCTGCCATGGCCCACGCTGACCCTAGGAGGCTGAACTCTCTCGAAAGCAGCCAGAGAAGTCCTGTGACAGAAGGTCGGCCCCAGCACCCCGGCTGTGAGCACAGGTGACAGAAATGGGGGGAACTAGGTCCATCCACCTAGTTCCTAATGCATCATCTCAGTGATTCTTTATTGTGTCTTTTTCAACGAGATGGTGGGAAAAATGAACGTGCACAGAGAAAGAGAGGGACCGCCAGCAAGCCACACAGCCACAGTAAGCTAGCTGGACAAGCATGTCATTGAAGGGGCTTAGTGAAAAGCGTCTCAGGATTGGAAAAGCTGCCCACTAGTACCTCCATCCTTGGTTTTGCACTCTGTGGTCTCAGTTACCCCAGTTTCAAGTCAACCACAGTCTGAAAATAGATGAGTATAGCACAAAATGATATTTTGAGAGAGAGAGAGAGCACATTTACATAGCTTTTATTACTGCATATTGTCATAATTATTCCATTTTATTATTAGTTGTGAATCTCTTACTGTGCCTAAGGTATAAACTTCATCATAGGTTCGTATGTATAGGAAAAAACATAGTATATATAGGGTTCAGTACTATTCATGGTCTCAGGCATCCAGTGGGGGTCTTGGAATGTATCCCCTGAGGATAAGGGGGGCTACCGTATAGCCCAGGTTCCCAAGAGTGAAGAGCTTTGCTAAAGGCATCTCAGAAAGGAGGGGAGTAGATCAAAAAACAAGATAGTCATTGTGTTTTAGGAGGTCTGGGGGGTGGCTTCTAATGCAAATATTCACCGAATTAATGCACCTAACTACCTGTGGAACAAGGAAAGCAATGCTTCTTTTAATATTATTTGGAAGTTTCTGTGTGTGCTTTGGGACCATCTGTGGCTCAATCCCACCAGATATCTAAGTAGCCTTTCCTCATCATAATAACAGGCTATCCTTCTAGGAAGGAACTAATGCCACTAAGTTGAGCTGTTTTCCCAGGAGTGAGCCATTGAGCCGACCATACTTTCTGCAGGCCAGGCTGTGGCAATGTACCCCTCTTACAGGGTTGCTGGGCACAGAAGTCAAAGAGCAGCTCCGACTCAGGACCCCAGGGCTGGAGTCAAAACCATCTCCTCATTAGCCGAGCTGCTGGGAGCTGTGTGTTTCCCCCTCTGAGAATGCACAGTGACCCAGGGACAGTCTAGACAGGCCAGAGCTGTGGACCAGCCCAGCAAGAGAATCAGGGTTCTGCAGATGGCAACCACACTGGGGACAAGTCCAGTAGCCAAAACTGGACCAGGGGGAAACCCCAGGGAAGCTTCTCAGCATTGTGATGGCACCAACTGAAACCCACTGGGACGCTGCCTCTCTCCTTTGATACCTTGGCGCCAAGGAACCCCAGTGGCCACCTGTCAGGGGCAGGTAAATCCCATGCCACCAGCCCATCAGTCCCAAGTTCCCACTCTCCTCCCAGAGTCTACGGCAGGCAACCTCGGCCACCACCAGAACTGCAGTTGAAGCGAGGAACACCACAATGATTAAGTTTGTGTGTTTCTGGAGGGTGCTGGGAAACGGGGGCCCCGCTCGCCAGGCTGAATTACAGGGTAGGTCATTCCCTTGTTAGTGGGAATAAATTTTATTAGCCCCACTCTTGTTGCTGCATGTCCTCCTCTCTTGCTCCTCAGGCCCATGTGAGGCTGGGTAATGCCGCCTTTCATGGCAGATAAATCAGCCGAACAAATCCCATTATATTTTGGAACACTGACAGAGGCACAGTAATGACACCGGGACCAGGGAACGACAGGCCTTTCTTCTCTCCCGCTGATCGCGTTTCACGTATGTGGAAGGCAAAGGGGCTAGATCCACTAGGGGAAAAAAATGTAAATTGAGAGGCCGAATGGAGACGAGCTATCTCCCTGGTCTCTTTTTCCTGCTCTCCACTAACTTGGCGGATGAAAAGAAACAAGCGCAGTGTGCTGATGTGCCGTCATTCCCTTCCGCCTCGCAAAAACCAAGGTACACCTGAAGGTAGCAGCAGGAAGGGTCTGGCTCAAAACATATCCTCTCCTTCAAACGTGTTCACTTAGCATTCACAGCAGGTGCCAGGTAGACAGGAGGGTGAAAGGAACACGTCCCAGGGGCTGAGATATTGAACATCACATCTGGGTTAGGCACAGCCCAAATCTCTCAAAAGTAGGTATTGGTAGATAAAAAAGAAATGTAAGTATGAAATCACAGCAATATTGTTAAGTCCTTTCTGTCACATCTGGTGGTTGTTATAACCAGAGGAGGATATCCAAGATGGTGCCATGAAAATGTCTGGGTGTCCTGCAGACATAAGGTGCTCTGTGTCTATCATTAGTTGCAGGTCATTAAATACGAAATGTCTGATTTCGAATCCAAAGTGTGGCTTATTACATTTCAAACAAGAAGCAGTATAATTAACCAAAGTATGTGCCTAAACTATCGACACAGTTTTGCCAACTTAACAGTAGATTGTTTACGCCAGCAGAGAAGAAGCCTGGAGAGCCAGCAGCGATGAAATCGAAAAAGGTGTTTTCCACAGCTTGTTAAGAATGGAATATTTTTCCTTGCAAGGAGTGATCCACAGCCTGGAAGAAGTGCTAGTCAGTTAATGCAATGTCTGCTGAATACAGTGGATGACAGAGAGTTTCCAAGTCCAGCCTCTGTAGTTTGAGCAGCGTTGATTGTGCAACATGTGGTCCAGTGCTGTCTTGCAAGAGGATTGGCCTGTCTCTGTTGAGCAATCTCGGCTGCTTAATCACCAGCATCCTCATCATTTCGTCCATTTGGTTGCAGTAGACATCCACTATAATGGACTGGCCAGGTTTCATGAAGCTGTAGTGGATAATAAATACCAGCACTGAACTACCAAACAGACACTATTAGCTTTTTTTGACGAGTATTTGGTTTTGGACTATGTTTCAGCACTTCATCTTTATCCAACCATTGTGCCAAACACTTGGCGATTGTCAAAAAGAATCCATTTTTCATCACACATAACAATATGGTGTAGAAATGGTTTGCCTTTATGTAGTGATAGCAAAGAAAGGCAAGGTCGAGACGATTTCTCTTCTTACGCTCATTTAATTCATGTGCTACCCATCTATCCCACTTCTTTACTTGCCCATTTGTTTCAAATGGTCCAATATTGTTGGAATAGTAACGTCAAGCCTTGCTGCTAATTCATGTGTAGGTTGAGAAGGATTCGCTTCCACTACAGCTTTCAGTTCATCAATATCCACCTTGGTCTCAGGTCACCCACGTGGCTCATTTTCAAGATTAAAATCACCAGAATGGAACTTCTCAAACCATCAATGTACTGTGCATTCATTAGTAGCCACATCCTTCCCAAACACATTGTTAATATTTCAAGCTGTCTGCGCTGCATTGGTTCCACGACAGAACTCATATTTGAAAATAACATGAATTTTTGACTTATCCATGGTTTCCCAAAAATTGCTCTAAAAAAGATTTGAAAGATAATCACAAGCCAAAATAGGTGTTTGAAAGAGTGAGGATGTACCTTCTTGGTAAAAATAAAACAAGAAGTGTCAAAGTGAAATGTCAGAGATAGCAACTGTCAAACTTAGTACGGAAGGGAATTGGACATTTCATACTTAATAACCTAAATATTAATGCCTGTGTATTTCTCTTCCCTGAGCCTCAACATGCTTTATTAAAGGGATATTATTTTATCACCTCCTTGAAGATAAAATGTATACTTCCAAGCAAAAGGGACACTGTTAACCCACCAGTGATATCTCACAAGCCAGGACTGGCTGAGACCTGAATCTCCAGACTCGCAGGCCAGTGTCCCAGCCAAGATGCCACCCCGTGAGGGAGACAGGAATTGGAGGAAAGGGCCAGAAATCCAGATGTGGATTGTTGGTACGGCTGATCTATGTGCTGATTGAACTAGAGGCCCAGCTTACCATTTGGGCGGGCTGTAGCATCCTGCAGGCGTGTACACATGAGAGAGAAAACTCACCATAGTAACTCTTGAGTGTAGAGAGTGGAGTGAGAGAGGACAAGTCACAGAAACAGGGGACCCCACACAGAGAGCGTGAGTGAGCCAGCAAGAAGGAAAAGCGGAGAGAGCAGCGGACAGTTGCCAATGAGGGGGCCGGACGTCAGGAACAGAGCAAGTGCGTGTGCTCACGTGGGTGTGTTACAGGCGTGCACACCACGGTGCCGGGGCTCACGAACTGCAGTGGGTGTCTCAGCACCGCGAGGCCCCACACCCTCATCCCTGGCCCGGGCAGCCTGTGCTGTGCTCCCTGGCAGCCGTCTGTGCTAGAATTCAGTCTGTGTGATTCCTGGGTCCCGCCTCCCTCCCTGCTGACCCGATGGCCTCCAGGCCGGGCATCCGGGGAGAACAAGTCCAGCCCAGGAGGCCAATCCCAAACCTTTGCTCTCGCAGACCCAGCACATCACCCACAGCACCACTGACACTCTCCTGGGAGGGGACCTTCAGTGCAAACTCTGCTGGCTAAAATGAGGGCGGTGGTGGGCTTTTCACCTGAGCACCTGGGACAGGAGCCATCTCCAGGAGAGAATGGGAAGACTTGGCCCTAGAAAGACGGGGGCTGTGACAAGGCAGGCACCCAGCGCTAAACAAGAAATGTGGGGCAGGGTCAGCAGGCCATGTGGGGTGGGCGCTTGGACTGACGTGCAAGGAGATTTTCCATTCATGTACCTATGCGGACGTGAGCGTGGCACACGGCGTGCACATTTAGCGGGCTGCAGCGTGAGCGGCAGAGGCAGTGGAGAGATGAGAAAGGAGGGAAAGGGCGGGGAAGAGGAGGAGTCCCCAGTCTGAGAGGGACAGGAGCCCAGCAGAAAGAGCAAGGCTTGTCTAATGCCACAAACAACAGGATACAACCCCATCTAGTCAGAGCCGCGCTTCCTGCTGACAGGGAAAAGAAAACACCCCTGGAAGACAGGCAGAAACCGGGCCCCAGAGCCTGGGATGCCTGCCTGGCCATTCCGGATGCTCCCTTTCGTGGAGTTTCCGGATCTCAGGCGCCAGACAAACCTGAGTGACCGTCCAGGCCAGGCCACGGGGCCAGCCTGAGTCCAAGGGAGTGACCCTGTCTCCTCCCCAGGACTGTTATGCCCAGGAACCCAGAAGGTCAAAGAAACAGCACACGTGCCATGAATGAGGTTTGCCTTTACCAGCCTGGCGATGCACACGGTGGGGCAGGAAATAAGGCTTTGGTTAAAGGAGAAGCTCAGTCCCCTGTGCCTTGGTGGCCCTGTGGGACTGGACAGAGCTGGAGGGTAGACCCCAGGGTCAGACTGGAGCTCACTCTAGCCACGGTTCTCGGCCAGGGGCTTCTGGAAACACAAGAGCCTTTCTCGTCTAGCAGGGTGGGAAGTCCCACTGGCACTTAGTGCTCTAGGGCCCAGGGTGCAAATGCCCTGCGACACTCAGACAGTCCCTGGCACCACAGATGCCAAAACACTGCGGGAAAAGGCCCAGGCAGAGAATTTAGGGTACAGAGTGGGTTTCAGTCTGCTAATTACATGACCCTCAGTGTGGCACTTGACTTTTCTGCTCCTTCGTTCCCTCAGCTGCAGAGGACGTCTGCCCTTCCATTATCCTGGGACAATGTTGAGAGAAGGATGGGGGGTGACGAAGCCCTTCATAAGCCACAGGTACCACACGAGGTCCTACGTGCTATTATCAGACAGCTCGGGGCCACCACTCTCCTCCCACTGCCGGGGCGTGGCGGGTATGCGGTGGTGATCCTGGTTTCTGCCCCAAGGACCCAAACTTTCTAGTGCAAGGTCGTTCTGAAGTCAAGGCTTGAGGGGAGATGGAGAAGTGATTCTGGCCCCCTCTCCTGCCACCTTCTCCATGCGGCCTCGTCAGCCCGCACCTGGGGACGCCTGACTCCTACGCCACGTCTCCCCTGGAGAAGAGCAGGGAGCTGTCACCTTCTCCTGCTCAGCACCTTGGCCTGTGACAGAAGCCACAGGCTGTACTGTCTGTCACGTGTGCTGCAGACAGGGGGCTTCAGGGAGCCTGGGGAGCAGCCTTCCAAAGGGGCCAGAGACAGAGACACCCCAGCGCTGAGCGACAAAAACAGAATTCAATTGTCATTCACCCACACGAGCATTTCTTAGCACATCAGCCCCGGGTTGGCCTCTGGTCCCCTGAGTCCCAAGGCAAACTAAAGCCCTGATAGAACTCTCTGAAACTCTCCTTATGTCTATGTCCTCATGAGCTCCTCAGAGCAGTTTTCAGACAGCAGCCCATTTGTTCTTGGATACCTCTCTCCACTCAGGCTGGAGAAAACCGGGACATGGTAAAAAATGGCTCAGAAGGAAAGGCGGGGCTGCCCCTGTCCCCCACAAACACCAGAAAACACCTGGCTGCTCCCCCGGCCTCTACACCCAACACCCGCTCAGGGACCTGCATTTGCAACATGCATTTACATTCTCGGTAACACACTGCCAGGAGGAGGCCACCCCCAGCCTGCCAGCCCTCATCTGTGATATGTGCAGCCACCTTCCTGGGGGCAAGTCAGTAGGCACCAGCCTCTCGGCCCAAGACTTCTCTCTCCGCCTGCTCATCAGGCTCTGGCACTCCAAGTGGCTCCATGGGTGTCCATGGCACCAGTGGCCAAGCCACACAGGGATTCTCCTCCCCACCCCTCCCCAGCCCCCCACTGGACACGGCTGCAGGGGGTGCTGGATCCCATGGGGCAAGCGGGGGGTGGGGGGGGGCCCAGGGTTATGCGGCTGCTGCCTGCTCAGAGCTCAGGAGGCATGAGTGCGGGGCAAGGAGTGTGGGGCTCAGGAAACGGAAGGGGCCAGGAAAGCCTGAAGAGCACCCGGATGAGCGTTCTAACCCAGACTGTCAGTGCCACGGGGAGAGCAGTCAAGATCGATGCCAGTCACATCCCCGTGTCAAGCTCTCTGAGTTGTAACTACACTGAAACCCACAGGGCGCCCCCATCCTACACAGCACGAGTCCTGGAAGTCAGCGCCTGGGCCTCACCCTCTGTTCGAGGTTCGCCCACAACAGACACCCCACAGGCCAGAGGCCATCTGGGACTCGGTCCCCAATTCACAGGCCTCAAGGGGAGTCTCAGACTCAGGGACAAAAGAGAACTCCAGAGTTCATCTGGTCCACCCTCTGCCTCTGGGCAGGAAGGGAAAAGCAAACCAACCCAACAGCCTTGCGAGGGAAAGCTAGGTTGGCCAACGGTGCCGGCGGCGGCCCCGGGGCAGCCCGGGAGCCTGGCCTGGCTGCTGGAGGGAGAAACACGTGTGGTCTGAGCTGAGTCCAGATGAATTGCAACAGGAGGGCCAGAGCAAAGGAACGCGGGGAGCTGCCAAGTCAAAGGAAACTGATACTGTGCGTTAAAAGGCAGCCTGGCCTTTTTGAGACTGGCTGGGGAGACAGCCCCAGCCCTGCGCAGTTTCTGGCCTCCTCCTTTCTACTCTCGGCCCTGAACTTGCCTCTAACTTGAAAGGGCTAATTAAAGCCAAAGAAAAATCAAAAGCTTGTTATCTGGCTCCATTACTCCCAGTCCTGGCATTAGCCTGCTTTGCAAAGCTGTTTTCTCTCTGTTCTCTCCCAGGCCACCACACCGTGTTAGGACCTGCAGCTCTGCAGACTTCCATGATGAACTTGGCTCTTTGTGCTGTGGCCAGGAGCGAGGGCAGGACAGACACCTGCCCACGGGCAGCCAGGCAGATCCCTGCTGCCAATTTTGCTCCCAAGAGTGCCACCCAGAAAGACAGGATTTGGAGCAAGTTTTCTGTAGAGAAATGTCAGAGATTGCCAGCCCCTCTGAGCTCAAAAGAACTAGTTGTTGTTTAGTAAGCACATGGCATAAACTTTCTATTTTCTAATGTAGGCTGGGGGGCAGGGGTAGTTATTGCATGTGTGCGTGTCCTGCAGGCATGGGGAACTCTCCTCAAGTGCTGGCTCTGCCACTCAAGGGTGTGTGACCTTGGTCAATTCATTCCCCTGCTGGGCCTTATGGTGCTCAAGTACGAAACGCAGGTATAGACCAGGGGCTAAGTGCCTTCTCAACACACACACTCTAATGCGTCTCCCCATGGACCTGAGTGTAGAACACACATTCGCACACAGCACAGCTGCTGGCCTGTCATTGGCTGCCTTCATTTCGGAGCAGTCCATGGCCCCCCAAGTTCATAACTCTGTCTCATGGACTCTCTTGAGTAGATCAGCTACTGTCCCAAACAAAAGGCTCCAGGAGGCATTCCCTAAGGTTAAGTCACCTGGGAGGAGGGCTCAGTAGGTACAGTTGAATGCCCTCCCTTGTCCGTCTGGCTCTGATTTGTCCATTTGTTGCAGTCTTGCTCGGTCCCTAGCACTTCTCCAATTGCCTTTGTGATATGAGGGGTCTCCTGGATTTTTACGACCTCCAAGAAGAGATGACATGTTTTAGTTTCAGCCCAAGTACCTAGAAAACTTGCCATGAGAGAACAGTCTGAGCCTAAATGTCAGAGCACCAAAGGCAAACTGCTGAGTTCCATCTTCCTCCTCCCTCTCCCTGCCCCACCCAAATCCCAGGGACCGGAGGAATGGCCCCACCACACGCTGGCTGGGGAGGGTGCCAGTCCTCTCTGAGATCTGTGTGGCATACAGTTATACTTTGTGAAGGGAAACTTACACTTTTTAAATCAATCAAAATACATTTTGATTGCACCAACATTTGAAGAGTCAAGAGTCACATCAGTACAGATGCATACTTCTATCTGATGGGTAAATTTTCCTTTCTTCTGCCCAATTAGGATTACAAGATAGATTTTCTCAAACTAGGTTCATATTTTTTTTAAATGGACCATTAAAAAGAAAGGAAAAGGGATTAACCCAGAAGATGCCAACAGCTGAGCCTTCCAAGTCACCTGAAGAATGATTGTGAAAAAAGGTGCCATTTTTTTGCTGTTGTTTTTGTTCCTGTTTTATTTTGACTTCATTTTTTTATTTCAATATATTACAGGGGTACAAATGTTTTGGTTACATGGATTGCTTTTGCCCTGCTTGAGTCAAAATTATTTTAAAAAGGAGCAAAAGTCAAGTCACAAAAAGATGCTTTTCATGATGGTCACAAGTGAGTTAGGTTGGGAGAGACAGGAACCCTGTCCCCTGTTCCACCTGTGGTCCCCCAGCAAGGCCACAGCCTTACGTCTGCCTACCCTCTGGCCCCACAGGCCACGGGCAGCCCCCTAGGCCCACCCTTCATTCTGCCCTGCCCGTCTCCGACAGCCCTCCTGTCGTCCAGTGCTGCTCTCTGGCTCCTTCCTGACTGTGATGTGTCTCTTCATGGCACTGTGTGTACAGAAGATGCTCAATAAATATGGTTTGTCCCCTCCTGTGCCTTTTCTAAGCAAGTTCTGCTTTCCCTAAAGGTCCACTGGACTCTTATTGTACCACATCTGACCTCAATTTACCATTTCCTTTATAAAGACACCAAAGGGCTAAAAGCACACCTCTCTGAAACTCCATATCTATCCCAGATGTAGAGTGACTCCTCACGCTCTCCTCTCCCCTCTGCCCCTGGGGTTTATTCTAAGCTCCCAGGACAGTGATTCGCAGGCTTGGTGGGTAAGAGGGATGGGTGCACGTCTTGTACTGTGGCACACTGCAATCTAGCACCCAGCCATGCCCAGTGCACATGACATCTGCTCAACACAATTCCTGCCTATTCCCAAAACAGCCTCTCATAACCAGTGAGCCAAGACGGAATAGAGAAATGTGCCCAACAGGAACTCTGTTTTAGCTCCAGCTCTGACTCTCACATGCTCAGTGTCACAGTCACAGACTGAGCTGGTGGTGCTCTGAGACTCAGAGCGGGATATACTGGTCTCGTGCACAAAAGGGGATGGGTGACACACACTCTACAGAGGCTGCAAGGCTCGGGTCCTCCTCCTCCGCACCCCACCACCCCAGCCCGCCAGCCCCCTCCACTCACCGCACTGCTGCAGGGGATGTCCTTGACCTTGAGCCAGGCCAGGTCCAGCGTGCCCTCACCCCGGTAGCAGGACTGCAGCCGCTCCTTAATGCGGTCGTTGATCTGCTTCAAGATGAAGATGCACAGGGCCGACTCGTCCAGAGATTTCATCTTACGCTTCTGGCCCTTGGAGAAGACGGTAAAGAGCAGGTCATCATCTGGACGGACCCCGAGGGTCCGGCCGAGCACGGCCCCAGCTTTGGACAGGTAAGCGGCCTGCAGCAGGCGGTACTCCACCCCGCTGCGCTCACAGCCAATGGGCACCTCCACGTAGGAGTTGAAGGCCGTGTCCTCCTTGCACAGCCTCACGAGCTTGGATGTGTAGACCTGCTCCTTGGTGGTGGAGCCCGGGGGAGACACCATCTCAGGCTGAAGGGTCAGAAAGTAGACAAAGTTACCGCTGCTGAAACCATAGACGTAGTAGATATCAAAGTCAGGGATGACGGTGAAGGTGTCCGAAGGGATCTTAATCATCGAGGCCACAAACTCGTCGTGGAAGACGTAGGCGAACATGCCATCCGCCTCCGAGTTCTTGGTCAGCTTCCGGCTGGAGATGGTAGGAAAGTACTCGGGCTTCCCGTCCACCGCTGTGGCAATGAAGAGCTTGTCGTCCAGGTTGCTGTAGGAGACGATCACTCCAAAGACCGAGCCGCTCTCGTTGACGCCCGACAGGTAGTGCTCCTTCTTGTGGAAGGGCTCCCCCAGCTTGAAGAGGTCCTCCAGCCGCAGCAGCTTGCAGATGCCCTGGTACAGGCTCCCGCACGCAATCAGCCTGTTCTCCTTGTAGTCTATGAGGAGCATCTTGTTGACGTTGTTGGTGGTGGTCAGGGGCTCACTGCAGGTCTGGACGAGGCGGGGCGGGTAACACTTGGGGTTGTCCTCATCTGGCCCTGTCTGGTGGGTCACCAAGACCTTCAGGTCACTGGAGAGCTTGTAAATCCGGTTGACGGCCCCCAAGTAAATGTGTCCTGTCCTCTCATCCACCACCAGGTGATTGAAGCCCTCGGCAGGCTCCCCTCGGAAAGTGACGAAAGACCGCTTCTGGGACGGCGGGGACGGCTGCCGGGACAGCAGCGTGGAGGAGCCCATCCCCACCATGAGGAGGTGGGACAGCAGGCAGGTCCAGTTCCAAGGCATGGCTTTCATGGCAGAGACGGGTCCTGGCGGCAGAGCAGCACTTGGGCACGGCTGTCCCCTCGGAGGGCCAGGACTCAGGAGTGCGGTCTCCCCTGCAGGAGAAAGGAAAGACTGTGACTGACACGGGGTCTTTTCACCCCCTGGCTTGTCTGGCTGGACTCTCAAAGCGCTCTGCACACACTGAACAGAGCTGCACCGGGGGACACGGGGGGACACTGGGAGGCGCTGGAGGCCGACTGAGCCGACCCTCACCACGGCTTGTGAGACAGTCAGAGCTGGGTGGCAGCCACCCCAGGAGGGACACGTCAGCAGTAATAATAGTGATGATGATAATGATAATGTTAATAATAATAGTGATGATGATCAACAGCCACAGTCCGAGTGCCTGAATTTGTGTCCGACATTGTCCAACACCTTCCGGAGACCGTCTCATGTCCTCTTAGCCAACCCTTCAGTGCTGGGCACCTTTCACCTGCCCACCAGATCCCTACCCACCCTTCCCTGTGCCTGTGAGGCTGATCTGTAAGGACCGTACATCAGCCTGGTCAGGTGCCACCAGCAGGTAGCAGCAGCTGAAGACTGGAGGGCGGTGGAGAGGGTGGGAGGACAGGAGGCGGGGTGACTCCCTCCAAGGTTCTCTCCAGCAGGCCTCTGCGCACAGCCTCTCTGGCTCCAAGATCTGTGAACCACTTCCTACTGGCCCCCATCTGGCCCTCGAGGTGGTAGCCGGGGCCTCACTGTTATGTCCCCCAAACTGCACTGCCTCTTAAGGAACCACACATTTTTGAAGAGTCCCTTTACTAACCTTAGCTCAAAGGACCAAATTTGTGTATGCTACCCATTGCCTGCTAGGACCCTGACTCGCAGACATTGGAAGTGCGTACTATTTTCTTATCCCCATTTTATAGCTGAGGAATGAGGGCTTAGGAAAGCTGTTATACATAACTTGCACACCTAAAAGAGGTAGAGGTGGCTTTGAACCCGACTAGTATAAGTTTCCCCTTAACTGCTGACCCATTTCCATCTCCCCTGGCCTTGCATGATGGGGCCGTACCTCGGTTCCTGCTGCACACAGCACAAGAGTGAAAGTTGAACCCCCGGCCATTACAGCTGCCACCTCTGGCCCTCTGTGTCTGTACCTCTTTCAGAGGAAGCTTTTCCTCTGCTGGACGGTGTGGTGAGGCCAAATTAAAAACCCATGTCCTCAACCCCTTCACACTGAGGCAGCAAACAGGTCCCCTGGGTACACTGCCCGGCTCTGAGCCCTAATGTCATTTTAACGAAGCAGATGTTGGCTGTCTCCCATAGTGGGTGGGACATCCTCTGAGAGATTTTCATTAAGGGGAGAAAAAAAATGCTTTACGAAATGGTCAAGCAAGTAAATATATAAATAACTCCCTACAGTGCAAAATTGCTTCCTTTCCTAAGGGTCTCCTTGGTTTCCATTCAAGATGCTTTCTGTGTGTGTCTCCAGTGGACAGCTTCGTAGTTTTTCCAGTTTTGGAGAAATCGGGGTAGGAATTGCCAACATCTTATTTGGGGGCATCTCTGCTCTGGGGAGTCTCTCTCCTTCACTCCCAAACCCCTCAGAAATGAGGACTAAGCAAAGGTAGGCCATAAAGCTATAGAAATCTCCCCAGCAGGGAGAGATTACTAGGTTAGACAGAAGCCAAAAACAGAACAAAGAAAACAAAATAAAGACTTTACATTGTCAGCCAAAATCCCGATGAAAAACACAGGTCTTGTGGAATAAATAGAAGAGGAAGGGTGGCAGATGGAGCACCTCACCACCAATAGCAGTCCTGGAAGCCGACGGCCTTCAGTCACTCACCTCTGTGACAAATGTTTGCTCAGAACACACACAAAACATTCAAGGCGCTGCAGGACCCAGGGACTGAGTCCTCAAAGAACTTGTAGCTGTCAGGTGGATCCCCCCAGAACCCAAATCATTGCACACACTGGAAAGTTGGGTGCCGTACAATGGAGCGCTCTGGAAGTTCCTGTGAGGAACGGAGACGTCTGACTTGGGGTAAGAAAGCAAGGAGCAGGCTTCAGGAGGCCGTGGGGAGGGGGTTTGGGGCTGGGCAGTGAACTTGGAGAGGACAGGCACCGCTGGAAGGGAAAGGCCTTCCCGGAGAGGGTCCGCACGGCAAAAGCACGGGCATGTCGAAGCAGGAAGAGTGTGTCTGGGAACACAGTCCATGAGGGAATCAGTGGAAGATAAGACTGGCAAGAGAGAGGCGGAGGCTTGTCAGGACGTCGCTGGGAGGCTGAGACCAAAACGCGCCGTGTTGAGGGAAGAAATGTGCAAAGGCCCCAGAGAGGACCCCCAGCTTTCTTCCGACTCAGCCTCCGCCTCTGCCGAAGGGGAGCGTGGGGCGGGGGTCCGAGAGCTCCGAGAGGGCAGGGCAGGTCTGTCTTGCTCTCGTGCGTCCACTGTGCCAGGACTCTACCCAACATACAGTGGAGGCGCCACAGCTATTTCGTGACTGGCAGAGAGGGGCTGGAAGTGAGGAGGAAGAGCAATATTTGTGGAGCATTTACTACACACCGGGTCCCATGCAAACACTTTCACGGAGATTGCCGCACCCAACTATCACAGCTGTCCTCTGGAGTCAGGACTGCCTCACCCAGTTTTCAGGTAAGGAAACTTCAGCTATGCAGGGACACTGGCTAATACATGGCAGAATTGGGATTGAAGCCCAGGTTTGCCTCTATGCAAAGCCAGAAATTCCAGAGCCCAGAATATAGAACACTTGGAAGCCCTTTTGAATTCACCCAAACACACACATCTCAAGACATCACCTCCCAGTATCAGGAGGAAACCAAAGCCCCTCTCAGCCACAGGGCATAAGCGGGCAGATAACACCTGCCAGGTGGGTACTATTACTTACCTCTAAAACTGTTAATGACTAAAGGCGCCTGGCACGAGGGCTCTGCCTGGCCCAGAGGAAGTGCCTGTTAATGACAGTTGGCGGTGGTGTCATTGTTGGCAAGATTGAAATAGGACTCGGATTATGATAATGAGGTGGGACCTAGTGGTACGTCTCAACAGGAGTGATGAGAAGTCAAGATGGTTCATCTGCAATTGCCTGTGCAAATCCAAATATCACAGAAGAATCTGGAAGTTTTTTGTCTGAAAGAGATAATCCAGCTCAATGATTCCCAATCCCTGATTTTAGAGACAAGGAACTTGAAATCCAGAGAGGTCGAATGCAATTGCAGGAGGTCACACAGTGAGTTAAAGACTCGACGAGGGTACGCTGGGGTCTCTTGCTCCCCAGCCCACACTCTTTCCACCACCCCGGCCTCTCTTCTGACTTTACATGAAGTCACCAGCATCTGTCCGCGGCCTTTGTCTGAGAGGGCTTGCTCTCTGGGCACCATATGCTCTGCTGGCTAACACGGCTCTGGAAACGTCTCTGCCAACAACCAAATTCCAGCAGGGCTGGTAATCCCCATTCTAGACAGGCAGTTGCGGGTGGGGGCTCCGCCACCAACCCTTCTGGAGGGAACTGTCTGCAGTCCCTGTGTCGGAGCCTGCCACGCGCTGGGGAAGTGTGCCTACCCCACCGCCCGCCTTCCTGTGCACACGCCAGACCCACAGCCAGCCAGCAGTGCCCCAGCCTGCGAGGGGCAAGACGAGGAAGCCTGTAATTATGAATTTACTGAGCAGGAAGGTGCCATGGCTCATGCTCCATCTTCTGTTAGGCACTGAAATGAGACACAGTTATGCATCTCAAACACTCATCATCCTCACGTGGGGACGGTGAAATTACTGCGCCCAGAGAGGACAGGAACCCACAGAAACAATAACGTGTGATGGGAATAACCTGCCTCTCATTTATGCACCACGAAAGGGACTAATTGGAAAACAAGTAAGAGAGAAATGGGAGAGAAAGGGGGAAAACAAGGCCTCACCAAAGACCCCACCAGGCACCACCCCAGGGGTGACCCAGTGGCCACCCTCCCCCCTAGCTTGGGACCCCAGGTAGGCAGAGCTGCCAGTCCCCTGTCCCCCACACCCAGGGCTGCCTAAGGCTGCTCCAATCTGCCAAAGCTGGAGCTTCCAGAGGGGTTTCCTCCCAAGACATCAACCCTTGTAAGCAGGAACCCCAACCTAGGAAACGCCCACCCCAATTTCAGATCCTACCAACCATTTCACTCTCAAGTCACCATTTAGCTGGTTTCAAAATAAAGTTCTAGAGGTAACTATCTGCCCAACTCTGATTCTTAACGGCAAAGAATGGGACCAAGTCACTCCCAAGATCGCCCTGAAGGATTCACTGTAGGGTGGACAAAAGGCAGGAGAACAGAAAGGCCCTGAACCAAACCCAAACACACTGCAGTTTTCCCTTCTTTGAAATCAGACTTTAATTCCAAGTCCTCTCAGGGGAGGTGGGACTCATTTTTAGAAGCTGATCATCATTTTGATTAAAGAAATTGGGGCTGTCTTTGTTTTACGCAGCAAGTTTTAAAGAGCTCAAACTAATTTCCATGAAATAGCACCATCCTCTCAGATTCCTGAGTGGTAGAGAAGAAAGTTATTACCGAATATTTTAAAATAGCAATTACCTCACAAATTACTTTAGAGTTTACAAAGTGTTTTCACAGATATTACCTTGTTCTGATTTTATTGCTCATGACAATTCTATTAGGCAGATGAGGTGTTTGTAAATATACTGCCTTTACAGTTAGGGAAACTGAGGCAGGAGTGGGTATGGGTCTTGGCTGAGGTCACACCCAGTCACATTGGGACTTGGAGAGCTCTTCAGGTCTCATTCAGTTATTCACAGTATGTTTCCTAACCTTCTGGACAGAGTCCTGGTCCTCAGACTTTTTGGTATAGGGTAATAGGATTTTCAAAAAAATGTATTCTAGCATGGTGTTTCAGAATTCAAGTCACAACCCACCATGAATTAGGTGAGTCACACATGCTTTTTTTAATGAAATAAAATATTTTAAAAATTAATGTGTCAGGTAGAAAAAATAAGCACAGTTTAGTGAGACTTTTGTTTCATCCAATATATTGATATATATATGAATTGAGAGTGATGTAAATACATTCTTTATTGTTGGTCACCATGACAGTTTTTATTTGTCAACTTGGCAGGGCCACAATGCCCAGATATGTGGTCAAACATTATTCTGGATGTTTCTGTGAGGGTGTTTTTGGATAAAGTTAACATTGAAATCACTGGACTTTGAGGAAAGCAGACTGTCCTCCACAATGTGGGTGGGCCTCGTCCAATCAGTTGAAGGCCTGGATAGAACAAAAGACTGACCTCCCCTGAGCAAGAGGGCAGTGTCCCAGCAGATGGTCTCCAGACTTGGACTGCAACACTGGTGCTTCTCCGAGTCTCCCGTCTACTAGCCGACCCTACAGATTTTGGACTTGGCACCTCCATAATCATGTGAGCCAATTCCTTAAATCTTTCTCTCTCTCTCTTTCTCTCCTTCCCTCCATATATACATACACACACATATATATATTTATATATATATATGTATATGTATATCCTATTGGTTCTATTTTCTCTGAAGAACCTGACTAATACAGTAATGGTCAAAAACTGTTGAAAGACACTATTAAAGGTGGTGCACATCTGCTGTTTTTGCTATTGTTCAGTTATCCTCTGGGGATCTCCCACTTCCCCCCTCTCGACCCAAAACCTTCCAGTGGAATTGGCTCCACCTCTGGTTCAAAGACTTGGGCCTTAATCAAGCAACGCAGAGCCGGGGTGGGAGATCACCACGATTGGTTCAGGGGCGAGTAACGGGTTGAACCAGATCTCGGAGAAGCAGTAGGCTTTGGATGGGAATGCCGGAGGAGAAAGTTCTAGCTCTTCTCTTCCCCCCGATGTGACATTGGAGAGGCACAGGGCTGAGAAGGGCTGGTGCCACCTCGTAACCACAGGGGTGGGAGGTGGAGAGAGGAGCTTGGGAGAACGAACCAAAGCACTGCAGAGAGCAGAACTAAGCCAAAGGGTGGAGGGTCCTGGGTCCCAGGTCCAGGTGACAGCATATACATGTCTGAAGCGCATGCACTGCAGCCAGCTCTATGCCTTTACTTTCCAGGTACAAGAGCCAAAAGAATTTCCCCTTTTGTGGAAACCAGTTTGGGTTTAGTTTTCTGGCACTTATTAATGAGAGATTCCTAACCATACACAGAAAAATCCAAGAGCACCATAGCGGTGGGGAGGGAACGGGTAAATTCACACCTAACGGGGACAATGCACGTTGTCTGGGGGATGCACACACTTACAACTTTGACTCACACGGTACAAGAGCAATTTATGTAACCAAAACGTTTGTACCCCCGTAATATTCTGAAATAATTTTTTTAAAAACAAAGTACAATAGTGTTTCTCACCACATTCTGCCTAACAGACTATTCTTCCGTGGGATGAAGTGGGAAGCCAAAGAGATTTCTGTGCCCTGCTGCCCACAGAGATGAACTATCCTTTTACAAACAGTGAGGCATTCTCCCAGCTGGGGTTTGGGGGTGTGCACATATGTGTGCATGAGTGTGCACCAACTTTCATGACCAAATACAGTGCTCCCCTATCTGCCCAGCATTTGCCGTGAGAGCTACGTCGGCCTCTTGGGAAGCCTCCCCCTGTTTATGCCTGTGTGTGAGTGAGACCCACTCTTCAGATGAAGGCTTCTGATCACAGCACTGGCCTAGGATTATCGCAGGAACAAGTGCCACTAGCCTCACATTTTACAAACTCTGTTATAATCGTCCCTTGATGCTGCCTCCCTTAAAAATACAAGCTCCTTGAGGACCAAGATCACGTTTCACCACTCTTCTCTCCAGTTGCAAGCCCAGAGCCCAGCACAGAGGGGTATGTAGGAGATGTTTGGGAGCACACGAATAAAGGAATGAATGAATGAGCACTCCACAGCAAAGTGCATGAGATGGCAGCTGGGATCGCTCCTGGCTGAAGTACAGAGTCAATCTTGGTGCTGAGCCAACCAGCTCAAGCAGGAACTACACTAAAAAAGCTGGTTTTGCCCTGTTCTAATCCAGGGCTTATAAATACTTAACATACTCAATTTCATCCTTATAAAACATGAGTTTAAATGCATCAGAGAAACTGCATCTTTCATACATGATTTACAGCGAGGCTGGCGGGTCCGCCCACTGGAATAACATAGCAAGTCAGCTGTGTCCGCAATTGGCCTTTGGGACTCACGGCTCCACTCAGCAAAGTCAATCCATGTGGACCCCGCTGAGCAGAAGGAGCTGAGCCTGAAAACAACATTGCGGGAAGGAAAACTTAGCCGTTGCGGGAGACACGAGTTGCTGGAAGGCAGCATGCAAGTTCATTCAACCAGCCACTGCAACTGAGCACACACCACGTGAGGTGCTCTGAGCTGGGTGCAAGGGGTGCAGATGCTCCAGAGCAGAAAACAGTGTCCTTGCTCTCCAGTGGCTGAGGGGCTCTTAGAGGACCCTCTAGCTGTCCCACCAGCAAGCTCTGCAGAACTGTCTTCCCAGCCCCTACCAGAAACAGTAACTTCATCATCTCCCTTAGTCCTTCCCGCAATGTCGTGCAATAGGTACCTTCATCTCTATCGTGCAGGTAAGTCAGGGGGCAGGCAGCTAACTCTCCACTGAAAATAAGCGCTTCCCCATGCGTGAGGCTGTTGGCGTGAGGTTGTTGGTGAGAGGTGGCCACCAGCTACGGACGACATTTCCCAGCCTCTGCATTTCTGCCTAGTATCCAGCGTGACCATGTGAATGGTGAGAGTGTCATGGCGACCTTTCTGTGCCAAAGCAGGGAAGAAATAAGTGTGTCTTCTCTTCCTTTCGCCACCCAGCTGGATAACAAGGACTCTGACGCCGTACGGGATGGTGGAACCTTGGGATAGAAGGACCCCCCACCAGCCAGGAACACCCACATAGGACCAGAAAGAAAACATCACTGTGATGAAGCTCTGAAGCTGCCAATGTGTGTGTTACCAGTGGCATCACCCTACCTGACAGGCAGGTACACAGTGAGCACACTGCATCTCAGAGCTGGGATTCAAACCTGAGGCTGGGCCTCGAGGTCTCTGTTCTTTGCAGTGTATCAGGCTTCTGAACCCAGGGAAGGTCCTCTCTAGATGTCGGCAGCCAGGTCCACGCTTTCCCAAAGCCAGATTGCAGATCGCCAAGCCCCGAGAGAGAGGAGATGACCACGCCAACGTTTATGGGATAGAAGAAACTTCCATGGTTCTCAGCGGCCAGGGAGGCAGTGTGTGTGCAGCTGAGCGCAGTGAGGAGATTTGGGGACACCTCCAGGCCTTCTTTCCTCTTCAGCCAAGAAATGCTGGACACTCATTGATCCAAAGTAACAAAATGGACACATGCCTTTTTTAGGTTCCTACTCCAATCTGTAATCTATGCATTCAGAATAACACCTTCAGTAAGTAATTGGCACTTTTTCCTGTCTGCATTTTTGACTTTTAAACTCTTGGTCTCTAGAAGCGGGAGCCAGGAATTGTTATTTTATGTCTTTTCCTGGGGGATTATATTTACATGCTACGTCTATGGTCCAGTGATGCATCTGGCTGCAGTCACGGTGCCCGTGATGGCCATCCCCGTGTGCTTGTCCACCTCATTCCAGCCACGTCCTGGCCTTCACTGCCACCCCTCCCCCGTGTCGCTGTCCCAGAAATGAGTGCCACATTCATGAAAAGAAAAGAGCCAGAGAGTACGGCTGTCCCAGCGCAACCCTTCACTACCACTAGGGGGAAAAATCAAGTCAAAGCGACTGTCTTCCCAAGAGACGGGTCCCCGCAGTGGCTCTGGGCAGTCACAGGTGCAGGTGGGGCCTGAGCAGGGTCGGCTCAGCTGGAGTCCAGCCTGCCTACGGGTGTGACGGTCCAGCCACCTCCCTCACTCATGCTTCTCTTCTTCTGAACAATGGGAAGCATGAAATTGGGGGTGAGGGAAGGGCCGGAGGAGGGTGGAAAGGACAGGGAGGAGGGGGGCACTGGGGAGCCAGGAACGGACTGAGAGTCCCGGCGCCTCCAGGCAACCAGCCCCGGTCCCAGGGAAATTCAGCACCAAGCTCAGCTACACGGGGCCTCCTTAATCCTCACTTCCCGGTTTATTAAACGGGATGCGGAAAAGCGATTACCATGGACAGAGCCTTTGGACCGGGCCTGGGAGAAGCCTGGCAGGAGGGTGAGTCTGTGAGCCACTCCATTCAGAGATTAGGTCCCAGCTGGACCTCTGAGGCCTCTATCTATGTTTCCACGCCCTCCCTCCTGCCCCTTCCCCAGGCCTCCCGTCCCTGGCCTGGAGGGCGCTCTCCCAGGGTGCAGGACTACCTTTCCCTGGCCAAGTCTGCTGCTCCCAGCAGAGCCGAGCAGGAGCTTCAGCCGAAGCCCAGGCAGCCCAAGATGAAACTCTTTATTATTGCCCGGAGGCAGCCTTGGTATTCCAGGCACTGCGCCTCTGAGCGGGGGAGTCGCTAGGCAATGACTCTCTTTACTCCAAGCCTGGCTGGGAGGCTTTAAAAACACAACACTCTCAATAGAAGCCTGGGATAGGGAGAACAGAATCCTAAACTTCTTTCCAGAGTCTCATTTAAACAAACAGGCTGGCCAGGAATTTGGGGTCAGATGCCCCAGTTGGAGCTGGCATTGAGACCTGCTCTGCAAAATGGCACAGTGTGGCATCCAGGTGGCCGTTGTCTCCCACCCCAGCCCATGAGGAACGCCCTGTCCACGTCTGTCCAGGGCGCTGGCTCCCAGACTTCAGAGGGCCCCCATCGGCCTCTGGGGGGTGCAGAAATGAAGGGATACCTTTGCTGTCACTTTTGCTGCCCCAAGACCTGGGTGAACATTTGGGTCACAGAGAAGGGGCTTGAGGCCCCCACACGCTGGGGATGGTCGCCTCTCCAGGCAGCCCTGTCTCATGCATGCAGCCCGGGCTTACTTAGCTGACTGATTTTCATCCAGAAAGTCCTGCAGCCCTCCCAGCCTCTCTAGATTCTCTACCTGGCCAAAGTGAGCAAAGCCACACACAGTGGTCTCCACCCAAACAGGCTCCTTGCTCTCTCTGCTCTCCTTCCAAGGTCAGGGGAGGAGGGAGGGTGTTCTTAGCTCATAGCCATTCGTGCCTCAGCCAATGTCACCCACAAAAGTCTCCTCTTTCTGAATCGCCAAGGCCAAGGATACTACAGGTGTCAGAAACAGTTGTTCTCACTGGCCACTGTCTTGCTACGTGACTGCCCTTCTTTCCTGATGCCTCAGTTTTCCCATCTGTAAAATGGTGTTTCTGGAAATAGGGTGGTCACCAAGTTTCTTCTTGGGCTAGATCCAGGAGAAGGGAGAGTGAAGCGTTTTAGGCTTCACAGAACACAGGCCATCGCTGACGTTGGGAGAGTGTCACAGATAGCCATGCTGGGCAGAGCCACGTGATGGTGGTGACCACAACACCTGGGGCAGTGTTTACTGGAAGACAAAATGCTGGTGCTATCATTTCCCTCTTGAGATCCTTTGCAACTTTGCTTAAATTGCCTTTTTAGCTGTCTAAGCCTAAATTGCAGGGAGCCACAGGAGTACCCACGAGGGCTGAATCCCACAGCCTGCCCTCAGAGAACCGGGGTGCTCATCTGCTAAGTGGGCCTCAATCGCTCTCCTTGGAGTCATTTTCTCTCTCACAGTAAGCAGGACCAAGGAGCAGGGCCCGCTGTACAGCTCGGGTATTGGTCCCTTTCATCGAGCCTGACAAGCGAGTTGATCCTTCAGGGCAAGGAAGGGCCTTCACTCCTCGTGGCCTCTGGGGACCTCTAGCAGGACAGCTGGCTGCAGGGTCAGCAGGGGAAACACCCCCACCTGCCCGAGGGCTTCATTTACACCCCTCGACAAGTTGATTCTGCCAGTGTGATCGGACCCACTTCATTCCCTGTCTTTAGCAAGGAAGAAAAGGACATGGAAACTCCCTTCCTCAGACTGCTGGTGAAATCTCCAACTAGACTTTTCTAACTGAAAAAAAAAGTCAGTCGCTTTGGAAACAATAGTAAATGCGGGGTTTGGGGAAAACCAAGCTGAAAGTCCAGCTGTCAGGTCCTTGGGCCTCGGCATCTCATTAGTTACCGCACCCGACAGGCCTGGCCGCCCCACGCCCCTGCCAACGCTGCCCCCAGCGGCCCAGACCTGCTCTCCAGCCCGGCCATCAGCCTTCCAGCCCCACGGAGTCTTCCCCCAAGGAAGCCTGTGATCCCACCAAACAGTGGCTCCGCAGGGCCCACTCAGCCGAGTGACAGCACTTCTGCTGCCGTCCGACGCCCATGGGAGCGCTCTCACCCCAGGGCCCCCTTGCCCTGCTACTCCCTCCCTTTCTTTTCCAATTCCAGGGAAAATCAGGAAGTGAACAGTTGTCTCCCTTGCTGGTCTATATTCATGTAATTAGTGCTATTTAATTCCATGATGAGCCAAAGCTCATAAAATACAAAACATATTTCAGCTGTGTGCCGCAAATCTTGGCAGAAATCTCCGCTGCAGCCGGAAGCCAAACAGAGCTATATTTGCTCCTTAAAAAAAAAATTCACAATGACTGCAACAAAGTTTTGAGGACAGGCACTACTACCTGGAAATACACAAGGGCGTAGCAGAATAGGGGATTTTATATCTTAAGGTTTGGAAATAATCTCCATTACCATGACGACACTAGCTTTTAAAAATATTTAGTATTAATCAAGTCACGCCAGCATACTATGTCGGCCCAACCTTCCTCACTCCCAAGAACTGACATGTGCTCTAAGGGTTTGGGTCCCCAGCCACCGAGTCATCCTGCCTCTGCCACGTGCTGGGCACACCTTGTGAGTGAAAAGGCCGCAGAGACATGCAGTTTCTGACAATGATTCCAAATTAACTAACATTCCTGTCTCCCGACTCTTTTCCCCTGCCTACCCCACTGTGACGAGATCCGCCCCCCCATTTCTGTATTTATGCCAGCAACACATGAGGCAAGGAGCAGGGAGTCTTGTCCCCATCCTGCCACCATCTCACGAAGGCACAGAAGCATGAAGCCCCTTGGAGCCCATTCTCCCAGGTGCCCGTCACCGCAAAGCAGCAGCAGATGCGTCCTCAAGTCAGACTCTGCCCCCAAATCCATGCCACGCCCTCTTGCCACCACTCCTGACATGACTGGTTCCCCCCCGCCATGGCACCCCTCTGAATCAGCTGTGCCCTCTTCCTTTTCCAGGTGACAAGAAGACAGACGGGAGCATGTTGGTGGAGGGCCCAGGACAGGCCAGGCTGAGGAGGGATTAAAGCTGGATGCTGCTGACACCCCTTTCCGGACCTGCTCAGAAGCTGTGTCCTGGGAACAAGAGAGGCCAGGAGGGGGACCGAGATGCAATAGAGGCACAAATGCACTGTGAGACCCAGGAGGCCGTTAAGCCCACTCTGTGTGTCGGCTCCGTGGACAGAGCATGCTCCAAGCAGAGAGGAAGATGTTTCCAGCTGCTGCTGCCCTCCTGCTCTCACCTAGCCCAAAGCTCCATCACCACAATGACCCCTCCACCTCCTATTGGAACTCTTTGCCTTCTGTAAACTCCTTCCTATGCAACAAGCCACTCATGACTCCAAAAATGTACAACCATCCCTACCCAGCCCATTAGGATTATTGTCCAGATGGAAACACTGAGGTTCAGAGGATTTCATTACCTTGCTCAAAGTCATGCTCTTCCCCTGCCTACTCAGGTCTGCTGTTAATCCAGTACTTCCCTCTAAACTCCAAATCCTCCCAGCAGAGTCATCACTGGAGAATGTATATCAAAAGTGGAAGGAGAGATCGGTCTAGAAGGCTGCATGCCAAGCGCACAGCGGTTCACTGAGAGGAGAGGAAGGCCCTCTAGCCTGTAAGAGTATAAAAACTATTCTGGACTGGCATCAGCGTGAGAGGCCTTGAGAGTTTGCACATGATCGAGCTCAAGGAGGTGGCACAACTGGGCAGGTTCTGGGTGGCCACGGGACGGGATGACAAGGCCAAGCAGAGGCAGGGAAGGTGGCCCACATACATGTGCTGTGTGGATAAGGGTTTTGGGGGAACAGGAGACCTGCGGGAGATCAATGAAGGGAGACGGTGGCCTGGTGCAGGTGACAGCGGTGGAAAGGGAGGATGGAAACCAGAGGGCTTACAGAGAACTAAGCTGTGTGCTCTGCATAAGGCGTCTCATTTATACGCTCCCAAGGGGACGCTAATGTCATCCTCGTTTTCTGGAGGAGGAGCTGATTCTCAATGACTGATACGAAGTGAGGGAGTCCCCTCAGTGATGAGAGCCCCCTCACTGGGATTGTCCCTCAGTAGATGCCGGGTTTGCACAGAGGGTCCTTAGCTGGAAGAAGATGACGCCAATTAAAATACATTACTTGGGAACCTAGAATTGTACGTGCTTATTTTTTGTGAAAGAAGAACTATCACAGCAAAACTTCCATTTTAATAAAGGGAAATAGCAAACGCTTATAAAGCACAGGGCAATTTATAAACTTCATAAATTTCCAACCAAAATTAATCACATTAAAGGGGTGAAAAGGACAAGGAGTAAACAGCTTTGGTCACATACTTCTTAGCGAGGACCCCACTGTTCACTGAAGCCACAGACAGCGTCCTCGGCACCCTCTTAGGTGAACTCGTGAAGGCCTAGGGCCAGTCTGAAGGAAATTAGACTGAAATCAAAGGACTCAGGACTACGGGCAAGACTTTTTTTTTTATATTTAAACTTTAAAGAATTTTGGTAAAATATACATACCATAAAACTCACCATTCTAAGGATCTGTAAGTGCACAGTTGAGCGGTATTAAGTACATTCACACTGCTGTGCAGCCATCACCGCCCTCCGCCTCTGGGCCCTTTGCCTCTTCTGACTGGAGAACCCTGTGCCCAGTAAACGCGGACCCCCCAGCCCCCCAGCCCCGGTCGCCGCTCTCCACTTTCCGCGTCTAGGGATTAAACTGTTCTAGGAACCGCGCACAAGTGGACTCTCGCAGCATCTGTCCCCTTGTGCCTGGTTTACTTCGCCAGGCATGATGCCCTCCAGGTTCATTCACATGGTCGCATGTGGGCAGGGGGGGTTTTAATAAACACCCATTCTGGGGTGGGGTGTCTAAAACCTTCCGAATTGTGAGTAACTCCTGCTCACAGTTGCCATTTCATCGATACAGGTGAGAATATGAAGAACTAGAGAAAACGTGTGGATAAACGCCTGTCAAAGCTTATTGAGTGAAAACATGTCCCTTTCACCCATCTGCACCTCCAAACTCACAGTTATAATAATAAAGTGCTGAGAAGGACATCGGTCCCTCCCCATGCTCTGCCCTTGAAAGGGTCCCCTATCAAGCAAGTTTAGGAACCATGATGCACATTAGCTTGTTAGAAGTCCTGAGAGGAGCTCTGATAAGGAAATCCACTGGAAGTTTGTAACCCAGGGTTTCTCAAACTTGTTTGACTGAGGAATCCCTTTATGGCTTAACATCTATTATTATGTCCAGGAGCACTGTTCCACGGTACACACTTTGGGAAACACTGGTATGTTGTTTTTTTCCACTCCTCAAAGCACTTTGACATCTATTTCCTCACTTCCTTCTACAAAAAAGATCCCGTCAAGCAGATTGAGACATTTAAGGTAATTTGTTTCACTCAGTGAAACAAAAACCAAAGCTCTGAAGATTTTAGGTCTGGAAAGAAAATCTCTAGGAGAGGAGAAGGAACTGTAACAAGTGGGGTGGATTCTGTCCTTGATTGTCCCTTTCTGCTGAAGGCTCATTCATGTCACACGCTGAGCCCACCATCGCCACGGCCACGACGGACACACAGCTCCCCCCCAAGCTCCCTGCAGCCACCTGCCTGCCGGAAAGCCCCCTCTGGTCCTCTCAGCACAGCTGACCGTGAGAAGTCAGGCAGGGAAACAAAATAAACGCAGAGCAAGGAAGAAGGATAAAGTGAGTCTATCTGGACAAAGTTCAGGTTTCCATTTCAGTCGATCCTAGTTCACTCTCAGACTCGAAGGCCCTGCCAGTCCTCACACCCAGAGAGCCGATTCCACTCCGAAGGCTCCCTGACTGATGTCTCGCGTCCTCGCTGCCTGTCCTGCAGGTGTTTCTGGTGCCCGTGTTGGGGTTGCTGTTTTCTGGGGGATAAAGATTCTTCTGTCCTGGCCTGTGGGGCGAGGCCGTGCTTGTGAGGGTTGGGCATGGTGAACACTCGTGGAGTCAGTCATCCGCTAAGAGGTGGCTCCCCAGGCAGGTCACGAGGACGGACAGCACGCCTTCACAGGGAGGGGAGGGAACCCCCATCCCTCCCTGCGCCACGGTCTTTACGCCTAAACTTTAGGGGTCTTGAGGATTGGCTAGGAGTCCAAGGTGGACATTGGTCATGGTAGCACAATGGTGGGTAAATAGGGGCCTCTTCAAGGGTGACACCGATGAAGTGAAATAAACCAAACCTTGGAAATCCCATTGACCTGTTGTAGTCACTGTCTCTATTTATTTCCCTTTTATTACCCACAGGCCCTTGGTAAAGTCCTGTTAAATGTCCAGCCTAGTCTCAACTGTGCTATTAGAAATTAATGGAGAGTTGTAAATCCAAATTGAGGATGAGGATTATCAGGAAGCTGCAACCCATTCTCTGGAGCCAACGTGGCCAAAGCTTCAGTTATCGGCAGGAGAAATCGAAATCTTCAGACAAGAGCTGAGGTGCGGGATCACAGCCCCCCTCCTCAAGCGGAGGTTCTTGCTCCATCACCAAGTCTAGGGTCTGAGTTTTATTCTACTCAGCAAGGCAATAATTCCCTGCTGAGCAAACCCTGCCAGCCCCCTCTCAGAAGCTACTCTACCAGCTACACAGCAGCCTCCCCAGCTGCCAGACGCTTCAGGCAGGACTTGCCACCCCCATTGAGCAGATGAGGAAACTGAGGCTCAGAGAAGTGGAATGCCTTTCCCAAGGCCACAGAGATCTTCCCAGGAATCTACAGTGAGTAAGGGAAGGACAGTGTGGCAAGGTGTCAAACAGGTACAAAAATAAATAAATAAATAAATAAATAAATTGGAAAGAAATGAAGCAGTCTCCAGTGAACGATGAACAAGCTTCAGTCTGCAGTGAAAAATCAATGAGGCCAGTGCTCAGCCTGTGAAAATCAATGAGGCAACCGACCAGTGACCTGTATTCCCACCTGAATGGACACCCCACCACATTATAATCAGATTTGTACTTGCCCAAACCCACTCCCCATCCCACTTGCCAGCATGATGCCTGGGTACCAGACTCAACCTCCACCTGATCCAATCTGAGCAGCATCTTCAAACAGCCCGAAGAGGTAGCTGGCAGAGCCTGCACACAGAGGCTCTCGAAAGGAGCCCCTGGAACAAGGAGATAAGGTGGCCTTCTGAAAGTTAATTTAGCAACAATCAAGACATCCGTGTGGACGCACCAGATATCTGAAGAAACCACCTTACGAGGGAAAGGTGTTCCCAAATCCCCACTGGAAGAGCAGCCCAATCAGGGTGACAAGGTTTCTTTCTCGGGATGAGAACATAACTTAAGAAGGCTGTAATCTAAACAGTCTCAATAAAGGTGTTAGGCAGCTCTGGGTGGTCAACCGGGAGAACGGAGCAAACAGCAAGAAGGGCTTGGTTTTGAATCTCCTGCCCACCAGGGAGAGAGCTGCGGTGCTGGGCTCACCAGGGAACTGAACTCTGAGGAAGGACAGCAGGTGGACAACCTTGTGCTCAGGGACACCCAATCTCCTGTCCCCCCATGAGGCAGCCAACTCCCCAGGGCTGCTTCTAGCTGGAATATTCCCAGCTGTATGCAGGAGTTGGCCCTCTGTACAGGGCCACACCTCAGAACACCTCAGAAGGGGGACAGCTGTGATTGGAGGAAGCCCCAACCAACAATCGTGAGTGGGCTAAGCCAGTCGTGGTGGTCTCCTTCCTCTGCCAGAGTTTAGGAACAGCCAGGCCACCCAAACCCAGCCAATGGGACTGAAGGGGAAGCCTGCTAGGAATTTCAGGAAAATGCTTTTGCTGTTCTCTAAAAGAGGCACATGTGAGAAGCACCCCCTTCCTTTCCTGTCCACCCACTCATGATGCCTGGAGCTGCAGCAGACTTCGTGTGCCCATGAGGGAGACATCACTGATGTGCCCGCAGTAACTGAGCAGAGAGGAGGGCAGCACCAGGAGCATGAGCAGTCCTGCAGCCGCCCAGCCCAGGGTCCTCTTGTGTGAGACCACCACTCACTTATGGATCACACTGTCATGGGGTCCCACCAGCAGCTGAAAGCATCTCACTGACTCACCCAGTACAGCTACAGACGTGCTGGCCAGATGCCCACCATGAACACCATGAGTGGTGTCTAGGGGAGCAGCCTCCATTCTGTCACTCACTGGGTAAGAGCAGACCCCAACAGTGAATACAATTTTACCTTAAATTTCACTCTACCAGGGACCAGGGTGAGCTAGCCCTGAGACCCTGTGCATCTCTGGGTAGACGGGCGAAGCCAGCCCTAGTCCATGATAACCCCACCCTGGGAGGCCCTACCTGGCAGCCATTGGTGGCCTCCCATTGCACCTGGGTGTCACCTTGTGTGATGGCAATTGAAGGGAATATCAGAAAACACATGGTCCCTTCCTATGCCCACTCCACCTCGCACCTTCTTAAGTCACCTCTCTGTCTGTTTCCTTGTCTGTACATGGGCTATACCTTTCTTACCTACCTCATGATGTTTCCGAGAGAATGAAATTAAATCAATATGAAAAATAGAAAGTGACATATAAATCACAGAGTTTGAGATATGAAGGCTGCGTTGGAAATCATCTCAACTTCCTGTGTGTAAGAATCCCCAGGAAAGCTTTTTATAAAACTCAGACATCAGGACCCTGCCCCTGGCTCGGGTATAAAGGGTCCAGGGTAGACATCAGCATTTTTTGAAAGCTTCCCGAAAGGATATTCTGATATGCAGCCAGAGTGGATGAGAATCCCTGAAAGCCGAGTCCTGGCACGTGCAGCCGGGGAAGCATCGTAGGGGAGTGAGGAGACTGTTCAAAGTCCCGGATCTGCTGGCAACAGAGCCAGAGCACCAGGGGCCTGGTCTCCTGAGTCCCAGTCTACGTGTCTTCCCATCATGCCTCAGTGCCAACTGCAGGGTATTTAGAGATTTATTATTAACAGACAGACAGGGGAGGGCAAGAGGAAGGAATTACAAAGGGCCATGAGGAAACTTGTAGGGGTGATGGGTATGTTCGTTACCTGGATTGTAGCTATGGTTTTTCAGGTGTATACATATGTCAAAACTCATTAAATTGTCTACTTTAAATATGCAGTTTATGGTATATCAATTATATCTAGATAAAACTTTATTTTAAAAATAGACCTTAAAAGACAACCAACAGAATGGGAAAACATATTTGCAAAGCAAATATCTGATAAGAGTATGATATCCGAAATATATAAAGAATTCCTACAACTCAACAAAAGCCAAGACCTCAAACAACCCCATTTAAAAGTGAGCAATTGATGTGAAGAGACATTTCTCCAAAGAAGAGATATAAATGGCCAATACCCACATGAAAAGATGCTCACTATGATTAGCCATGGGGGAAACGCAAATCAAAACACAGTGAGATGCCATTTAACATCCACTCAAATGGCTGTAGTCTAGAAAAAGAAAATAACAAGTATTAGTGAAGATGTGGAGAAACTGGAACCCTTGAATATTGCTCGTGAGAATGTAAAGTGGTTCAGCCATTGTGGAAAACTATTCGCCAGTTTCTCAAAAAGCTAAACAAAGAATTATCACATGACCAAGATTTAAAGATTTAAAACAGGAACTCAGATACTCATACACCAATGTTCACTGCAGCCAACGTTTAGGAGCCACAAGGTAGAAACAACCCAAGTGTCCGTCAACAGATGAATGGACAGACAAAACGTGGCATATCCTTGCAATGGAAAATTATTCTGCCATAAAAAGGAATAACATTTTGGTACATGCTACAACACGGATGAATCTTAAGAACATTATGCGAAGTGAAATAAGTCAGACATAAAAGGACAAACATTGTATGATTCCACTTATCTGAAATATCGAGAATAGGCAAATTCAGGCACAGAAAGTAGATCGGTGGTTACCAGGAGCTGGGAGGAGGAGAGATTGGGGAGTTTTTATTAATGGCTACAAAGTTGCAGTTGGGGAAGACCACAAAGTCCTGGAGATGGCTGGCAGTGATGATTGTACAACATCGTGAATGTAGTTAATGCCACTGCATCGTACATTTAAAGTGGCAAACTTTTTTTTTATATTTTACCACATAAAAAAATTTTTAAATTAGATACACTGTAGTTCTCTGCCATCGGACTTTCACAATAACCCTCTGTATTTGTAAAGAATGTTACAGATTCATTAATGACAAGGAGAATGTTCATGAAGATAGAATGTGCTAAGCACTCTACGTGAATTACTTTAGTTCTCATAACAGTCTATAAGGTAGATACTATAATATTAGAGCCTTATTTTACAGATGAGGAAACTGAGTCAAGAGAGAAGAAACTTGTGTAAGGCCACAAAGCTAGTACTTAACGGAGCAATGTTTCTCACCTGGGAACTTGCTAGAAATGTACATTCTCAGACCCCACCCCAGACCTGTGAACCCTGTGTTTAGCCAAGACCACCAGGGGACTGTGAAGCACATTCCACCGTGACAGAGCCAAGACGGAGTTCAGATGACAGCCTGAACTTTCAGTGTCGTGACAAGCAGCAGTTCTCCAATTTGTGTGTCAGAACCACCTGAGCAGCTCGCACCTGGAGCCCACCCTGAGTGGGCTGATGTGGCAGGTCTCGGGCAGGGCTCAGTAATTCGCATTCCTCACGAGTTCCCAGGTGACACTGCTGGCCCGGGGACCACACTTTGAAAACCACTGACATACAGAATCTCATTATTATGTCCATTTTACACATGCAGAAACTCAAAATCAGAGGTCACGAATGCTAGAACCACAGAAGGAGTTATTGGCTGGGCCTAGGGCCTGAGTCCACTGCTCTTCCCACTACAGAATAAATCCTTCCCCCCAGGGATCCCGATGCTTCCATGTGCCAACCTCGTGGCACCTCCCTCAAAGCCTAGAAATGTCTGAAGGCATAAAAGACATTTTTGCCCATTCCAACGAACTGGCAGTAGAGTGATCTGAAAAAATAACACATTTCTGCCAAAGAAATCTGGTAAGAAGATGGAAAAGAGATGGAATGATGATGACTAGAGCCCAGTCCAGGGGTCAGGATGATGGGTACAAACGTGTGGGTAGAGCTGGGAGGAACTAGTATACGGGAGACTTTTTCTTCATTCTTGTGAAATCAGTTACCTCTTATCAAAGTGAAAGGAAATTTTCTTTCCTGCATTGTTCAAAATAATATGATGTCATATTGTCCTCTGTGCATACTGCATTGTCTATCACATGTCCTCTTACAGTCACCTCTCAATGTTCTATACATCTCCAGATTCTCCTCTTTCTAAACCATTGTGACACTCTCCTACTCAAGAATCTTCAATGGCTCCCTATTGCCTACAGACTTAGCCTCCAATCTAAGACCTCCATCGCCTGGCTGTCATGATTTCCACTCCAGTAAAACTATCTCCATTTCCATATGCACCCTGTGCTCTCCTGCTTTCATGCCATCACCAGTTGCTCCCTTTCCCTGGGGTTCCCCTTTTCTCCTTCCTTCCCTAGCTCTACACTTACAAGTTTGACCTTGGACAAATTATTTATTCCCTCTAGGCCTCAGTTTCTTCAGCTATAAAATGGGGATGACAGTAGGATCTGCCTTCTAGGTGGTAAGAAATAAACAGGGCAATCTACAGAACTGGTCACCACCACCACAAGCCCATTCTAACTTCCAAGCCAAAGGGATTTCTCTCCTTCCCTTAATTTCTAAAACAACATACTGTGTACAAGCATGGGTCTTTATCACTTTCTACTTTGCTTTTGCCTTAATGTTTACACCTGTATTCCCTCTGCTGCCAAATCCACCCTACTGAGGAGAGGACATGCCTCTTACTTTTAGTGCCATGCACAGTAATCATTCCTGCAAAAGCACCCACTGGGAGTTGGAAGAACAAATGATCAGGATTGTGCGACCTTCAGTCACACCCGAGAGCAGCCCTTACAGCGCTCTGAGCCCCCACCGTAGGTAGCCACACCCTTGGATGTAAATTTCAGGATTGGATGGCTGCAAAGCCCCCAACATGAAAGGATTTCGCTTGTCTCCAGACACCCCCTGTTCAAAGGGTTCCCCCAAATCCACAGAGGCTGGCCTCAGCACAGTTTCCCATCCCAAAGCATCTTCCAATAATTCAAAGATTCCCTTCCACATCAAGAGTCCCTTGTGCTTACTTAAAACAAAAAACCTTGGCTCTACAAGAAAACCATTTTTCTCTATTTGATGCTCTGGGCCTCTGTTCTGTTCTGAGAGGCTACGAAGCTGCAGCTGCCCTGCCCACCTCGGGGAGTTCTGACCCGGAGCAGGCCCAGGGTGCCCCACGCTCCCTTCCCGCCTGCAGCCAGCGCCTGCCCTTCCTCTGCTCCCCGCCTGCCTTGGAGCTGTTGCCCTGCACCACCCCGGCTCCTTGAGCCAGGCCACCTCATCCCCTCATCTCAGGACCCCAAGAACTCTGGGTAGGGCCCGCTGCCCACAGAACCAGCCCCCTGTGGGGCTGCTCTATAGGACAGAATAAGGATTTATTTTGTTTTTTAGCAACTCACTAGACACAGAGGTTGAGAGTCCTCCAGGGGCCGGGAGCTGAAGAAAGGGAGGCTGGGAAACAAATGGCCACTTTGTGACAGCTCCCTGGGCCAACCCTACTTAGATGAAAAGGCCAGCAGAGAGGAAGCCACGGCCTGACGTGTGTGTAGGGGTGAACAGGAGCAGGGAGCAGGAACTCATACTGAAATGCACAACTGCTCAGCATAAATGAAGAGGGGACAAAGCACTTCTTGGCTGGAACAGGAATATCTGGTGAGAAATCCAGCAGCAGTTCCAGGTCCTCCCTGACCCTGAGCCAGAGCCCGCCAGCGAACCCGCCACAGGGCCACCACCCCTCCTGCTCCTGCCATTACACTAACTCCTCTCTGTGGCAACCCCCGTAAAAGAGGAGCGACTTCCAAGTGAGAGAAGCGGGGCCTGGGGTTCCTCCCGCCCCCACCCTCCCTACTCTGGTGTCTTCACCTAGTGCGGCGGTTAAGAGCCTGGCTCCAAAGGACACATCCATGGAGACTTACCCAGGAGTGTGTACGTGTGCACTGATACCGAGGTGGTGCCAGCGGGTGAGGATGGAGTCTCCAGACAGAGCAGCCAGGAGCTGGCGCAAATGGAACGGGCACTGGGCTGGCACCTGAAGTCTTTTAACTTAGTGGTCTCCAAAATAAGAGATATGGAAAGAAAATACTGGAACTTCTATTTAAATATATTTGTGTCTCAAAAGAGTGAAAGATAATGGCTCTACTAATATTCAATGCACAGCATGTCACCCTCACCAGGTTGGTGTGTCCTGCAGGTGCCTTGAGGGCAGAGGACGCTATAATGCAAGGGGCCGGCACACAGCCCTCAGTCCTTAGTCTGCCATCAGCATTTTGCAAGCTTTTGCAGTATATCTGTGCCAATTAAGGGCATTTGTGATTTATTGCATTATTTCATTTAAACAATCCTGTATTTTTTTAAATGGACAAGTGGCTTTAAGAGATTTCTATAAGGAGAGTGTGGATAGAAAAAATATAAATAATGCAGGCACCAGTAATCAGTAAGGAAATGAAGTGATCCTTCAATTCTTAGTACAAACTCTTTCTCATCCACATTACGGGCCACAGGATCAACTAATCAGACCAGAAATCACCACCCTCTCCAAGAAAAAAAATCAAAATTATTAGGAAGACCACTTTGACGTCTGGATTTCTGTTCACCGTGATTGGTGCTGAGCCTCCCGTGAGCTCTGCCTGACTTTGAGACGTTGTGCAGTGGACGGAGGCACGTGCCGAAAACATCGCAGAGCCTACGCCGCTTCCCACGGTGCCAAGGCTTGTCCTGGCCTGCAGGGGCAGAGGAGGACTGTGGCCTGGGTGGTGGGATCCCGGAAAGAATAGCAAGAGGGGGTCACACTCATGAATCTCAAGGTCCCGTTCCTGGGGATGGCCCTTTGTGGGGGAGATCGTCCACCTGACTCACGTCCCACCCGCCTCCTCGCAGCAGCTGCGGAGTTGGGGCTCCAGAGGAAAAGGGAGGGGTTCTTTGGTATTTAGGCATTTCCTTCACCTCATTCACCTCAATGGCAGCCACCCCATGCCCCACACCCCACAGTGCCACCCATTCATCCAAGGGAGCCAAGGGAGAGTGTGACACCGAGAGAATGAGGACCCAGGTTCCTCTGTTCCCAGACTCATGCTTCACTCCTTGGCTGAGGTCCTCTCCCCAGGCCCCGCAGACAGGACGTTTTCTCTGTGATGGAAAATCAAGGCATCTTCCCCTTCACAGCAGGAGCTAATTACCGAGAACCTGCCATGCACCAGGCACTGGGCTGGACCCCTGACCCCATCACCTCGGTTAACCCTCGCCACCACCCCACGAGGCAGGCTTTATCGTTACCATTAGACAGAGGAAGAACCTGGGTTCACAGAGCCCAGGCTCAAACCCAGGCTTCTGCTTCTCCCAGCAATTAGGAGTGCAACGCTTGGAGAAAAACTTAGCTCCTTCTCGTGACCTTGAACAAGGTCCCCTCTGAACCTCAGGCTCCCCGTGTGTAAAATGGGGTTGTAATGGCATGTCCTGCATGGGGCTATTGGGAGGATTAAATGAGCTAATAAGTGGAAATGTTTCAAACCGTGCTGCACACGCAGGAGCTGCTGTACTAGTGTCTGCAGTTATTACTGCCTTCCTGGCTGTGATACATTGCCTTCCCCAGCAAGCTCAGGTTTTCTTCTTCTTGTTCCCTGTGAGCAACTATCCTTACACTTTTATCGCATTCTTGACCCTTGCACCAGACCTAAGGAGAAGCTGTACATTATAGAGAGGAAAGAGTCCAGCTCCGCACACGCCCCACTGTCACATCCAGGTCCCAGCAAACGGGACCAGGATGTGAATGGAGCAGACAAGGCTCCCTTCAGCCCCCGCAAGGCCCCCACGTGGCACGGCCATGCTTGTCCTCTGAGCAAACCTGCCAGATATAGGCTGCTCTACTGGGGCTCCAGACACCTGGAGACTAATTAGGCAGCTAGTCCTTGGGCACATCAGCCCTGAGGACCCAGCCACGGGGAGCTGCAGGGAGAGGCTGGCTGTAATCCCAGAGCCCATCCAAGGAGTCACCTCGCCCAGCAGCTACGGCACAGCAGCAACCTGTATGCCTTAAAGGGATGGCTGACTTTGCCAAGTTGAAGGTCCCAGCTCCAAAAAGTCAGGGCGGGAAGGGATACAGGGAGCATTTCTGCAGAAAAGCAGGTTTTTTGGGAATGAACGGCTGGGCCCCCCACTCCACGTGCCAGACTCCGCTTCTTGCCAAGGAGGGTTGCTAAGCTGACCTTACTCTCAGGGGCATTAGGCTGATTAAAAAGACGACAAGAAAACAAGCCACTGGAGATGTCCAGGAAGTCTTGAAGGGACCGGGCATGTTAAACTGCTCTGGGGGCTGCCACCAGGAGGGGGACGTGAACTTTCTTTCTGGACTTCTGGGAAGGGCAGAAACAGGGTCTGTGCATGGGGGTGAGAAGGCAGAGATCTTGATCCACTCTGAGAACTCACAGGCCACTGGGCCAGCCCAGCCATGAGTCAGGCTGCCCCAGACGTACCCAGGTGGCTGCCAAATTACTTGGCAAGGAGGCTGTGCCCAAGATTCCCTCCTAGGGCAGGAGGCTGGACCACGTGATGCCTAAAACGAGCACTTAGCAACCTCTGGCACCTACCAAGTCCTCAACATATGAGAGCTTTTTGAGGAATTAGTAATCTGATGATAAGATTTGGTGGCTCTTTTTTGGCCAGAAACAAGGAAAGTAGCCTTTTGGAAAGGAGCCTTAATCCTTTGAGTCCATTCATTGTCCTGAAGAGGTCATTTTCAGCATCCAAAGTACTACTTCAAAAAGTTAAGACCTTTTGTAAGGGCATTAGCTGGGATTCCCTAGTCTGGGACGACTGTGGGTGTCTCAGGACCGAGGAGCGTGGGCCTGATCAGACCCCCACCCACACCCAGTGGAGGGCGGCAGGCGTTCACTCAGCATCCTCTACAGCTTGCGCTGGGCAGAAAGGAAGGGGGGGAGTCCAGAGAGGAAGAGCGAAGTGGAGGCTAAAGGCCCTCTAAGAGTGAGGTGTCAGATCCACAATGACAGGAAAACCTCAGGTATGAATAGGAGCCAGGCAAAACTTTTAAGTCTTTATCTGGATCAAGCCCTTCTTCAAGCCATGAGCTTCTGTTGTCAATTTCACGGGGAAGTGCGTGGGGTCGGGGGCCACCACGACCCACATGCTCCGCCTGGACACCCCGCCTGGGGTCATTTATCAAACCAGCAGAGGGGAAAATCCCCGGCACAGAGCAACTCCTCTGCAGGATGCAGAGCATCACTGATCCTGCCCTGCCCTGCACCTGTTAGCATGTCAATTCCTACAAGGAAAGACATCAGACAATCGCTGACCTCTCTTGCTTCCGGAGGAGGAGGGATGTGCGCCAGGCTTGCAGATACCGGGTGACAGTGGAGCCCTTGCCTGCCTTTGGGAGCCCCTGCACCAGCGTACTGGGGCTGGAGAAGGCACTGCCTTCCCCTCCCATGATCCCGGAGACTTATCTATGTCCACAAGGTGGCCCAGCAACAGAGGAAAGGGGTCCTGGTGCTCACCAAGGGGAGATACTCAGGCCCTATGAGGTTATATGACCAGCTCAGGTTCACGGGCAAGGTCTCAGGCAGAGCCAGTCTGAAGCTGGGAAATCACCAGCTTCACAAGGTTTAGGGAATACCTGACCTGCTTCTGAGCAAGGTGAATGGAACTAAAGTGTCCCCACAGTATGCAAAGAGTTTTCCCTTATCCGCACAAAGCAAGCACCAAGATTGTAAGCGAGCGTCAGTGTGAAAGCATTAAGGGCAAGGGCTTTACCCACGGCTGCCCTGGGCTCCAGGCCTGGCTCTCCCACTTGCATATTGTGTGAAGCGCAGCACATTTCTGAATTTCTTGAACTTACTTTCTTTGCCTATAGAATGAATTTGGAAAATCCGACCCATGACCCATCCCCCACAACTATTATCAGGTGCCCAGCTTAAGCCCCTACTCATAGGAAGCAATTGACAACAATGAATAATTAAATTTCCTGAATGCAGGGCTCTGAACCTGTACTAACTCACAGCTACCATGACTTCCCAACCTCCCAGGCCCTGCCTGTCTCCCCGTGGCCCTGCCACCCCGTCACCCACCTTGCCCTCCTCTCTCCTACCACAAGGCTCAAGGACTCCTTAGTGACTATTTAGGACCCTGCCTCTCCATCCAAGGGCAGAGGGACACAGGGAGTCTCAGTAGATTGACATTAAAGTTCAACTCGAGACTCTTTCCCTGCCACAACTACTGCACCCTGTCCAAGGCCACATACGGTCAAAGTTCTTGGGTGTGTGCATGGTGTGTGTATGGGGAGAGGGACATACTTGCTACCCGCCTTCCCTGAGCTTACACTACATTGCAAATTATTGGGAATTATGATCAGAAGACTCAAGTCAGTGGTTCTGACGTGTAATCGGTCCCCTGAGTGGCAGCACCTGGCAACTTGTTAGAAACGCAAATCCTCAGGCCCACCCCAGACCTACTGAGCCAGAAACTCTGTGGCCCAGTTCCAGCAGTCTGTGATTCTTACGAGCCCTCCGGGAAACTCTGAAGCATGCTGCAGTTTGAGAACCTAAGTTATAGTCCAGCTAGCTGCATGCCCTGGAGTAATACACTTAAGTCTTTGCATCTGTAAGGTGGGAATAAAAAGTTTCATCTGTAAAATGGGAATAATGATAGAACCTACTTCCCTGAGTGACTGGTTAGAGAGATAGATGAGATCATGCATATAATGTGCTTAGCATATTATAAGCACATACGACTGTTTGCTAATATTAATCTTCCTAACAAACCTAAGAGATGGGTTCTACTATCACCATTTAACCACCAACGAGCTCAGTGAAGGCTTAGAAAGTTTTTGAAAAAAATTGTTCAAGGTCACTTGGCTGTCAAAGATATCCCATCTCTGCAGGAATAGGCACAGATGTTAAATGCAGGCAAGGTGTCAATCACGCTCTTCCTCCTCTCAACTTGCCGAAGTTCTCAATCTGGTGCCATTTCCCTTTTCCATGGACATCTAGAAATGTATAGAGGCTTTGTGGTTGACTGAGTGCTCCTGGCTTTGGGGACCCGGAGATTCAGGGATGCTCCTCTTGGATCACGCAAGACGGCTCTGCATCATGAAGAACTGTCCCACCCAAAATGCCACTGGCACTTCCTTTGAGAAATGTTGACCATCCGGAGTTTCAGAGAGACACAGAGCAGAGCACCATGTCAGAGGTTGCCTGGAGAATCCATCATACAAGTCACAACAATTGCAGTGAAGGACTGGAAGTCTCACGGGACATTTGTTGCTGAAGTCCCCAGAGCTCTCCTACTTTGGGTGTTGTGGGGGCTGGCTTTCACTCTAGACATTTTGTTGTCTCGCTTTAACATGCAATGGCCTCACTTGCCCTAGTTCCAATCACCCCCTCCCAAACCTGTGCCAGCTGTCCAGCCCCACGGGCCCAGGCAAGCATTTTCCAACACTGAGGTAGCAGGGATTCCTCAAATTCTTCAAAGCTCATACAGGAAATAGACATTAGACCAAGAGAGTAGAGGGTGTAGTGTGGACCTGTCTTAAAACCTTTGCGCTTTTTATTGTTTCTACTCACAGAGGGAGAGGGAGGTGGGAACGAGAATAGAGTATTGGTACTGCTCAGAAAGTTAAAAAATCCTGGCTGTCAAAAATGCAAGGAGTGGAGTTAATCAGTAGAATCAATAAAGATTTATTTCAAAGGATGCCCAAGGAAAAAGTGCCAGACAGAGAGCCAGAGGGGGAAAAAACGTAGCAGCACACAAAAGCTTGCACAAATCACCGGTTTTCCTGCAGCTCTGACAGTCTGGCTCTGATGAAGTTGGCCATTTCCCCTAACTTAACACCTCTTTTCCTACACATAGCCCCATTTCTCTAGAGACTTCTACCTAGTGCTTTCACCAGTCTTCCCCCTCCCCGCAAGAGTAGCAACTGACTTGCTAAAATGTTCCTTGCCCCCCAAACCATTAAGCTGTCAGGCTGAGGTGGTGAACAAACCCAGAGAGAGCCAGTGCCAGAATGCTAATGGTGAAAATCGCAATTATTCTTCCTGCTCTCGACAATTCCTGCTTCGACTTCACCGGCCCCAGGTCATATTTTGTGATCTTTGGATGCTGATGGAAGAGATACGGCTTGATGTAGAAAATAACCAGAGGGATTATGTCTTGATAGAGACAGAAGTAACTAGTAGAGTTTTTTTCTTTTTTGCTTGTTTTCTTTTTGACATCCACACAGGTGTCATATAATGGCTTCTGGTTAGAAAGCCCCCATCCAAAGGAAAAACAACCTCTCCATAAATACCTGGCCCACGTCAGTGAAATAGCTGCGTTACACACTTGAGTACCATTTTCGAGGACACTTTAAATAGAGCATCGGTCACTGCTTTCAATTTAACGTGTGAACGGGTGCTGCTAAGGCAGGCAGAGATGATAAGGTGTGCAGATGGGCTCACAGTTTCCACTGGTGCATCTGCTCAGACTTTTAACATATCCACAGGCACTTAAGGCATCTCAGAGCCAAGCCAGGTAAATACGTGCAAGACTCACCCAATAAATTAATGAGCACGAGCACACTAACGCACAAGTAAAGCTAGGTGCTAGGCACTTCCCCTGGATGAGATGGGCTTTGTATACAAATTGTAATAGTCCAGGGGAAAATGTTATACGTGGTACAAGACAGGTAAAATGCCATACAAGTTCAGAGGAGAGCTATATGGAAGAGACACGGCTGTTTGTAGTTGTGCCATTGTCCTGGTACCAAGGACAATGCCTGGAACTAGATAAGTACTCCATAACGGTAGTAGTAGTCAAGGCAGTAGGATTAATATTGTTGACATTAAGTTATTATTGAAAATTTGCATTATAAATCTAGTTGGGGTTAAAAACAGGAGGATTATCAGACGAAGTTTGGTAAATAATGGCAAACACTTAGACAGATGAAGATCAGGGTGGGGGAATAGTGTAATATATGCCAAGGTACAGATGCAAGAAAATTGACAACTTGCTCAGGAAATAACAAATAGTGCAATGTGTCAATTTTCTATGTTTGTGTTATGATGTGTCTAGATGTAGATTTCTTTTTATTTACAAGGGACTTATTTGCTTGGAGTTTGTAGGCCTTCTTGAATCCGTGTATTTATATTTTCCCTTAGTTTCAAAAAATTCGTAGCCATTGCCTCTTCATACAATACTTCATTCTCTCTCTTTCTTTGTATATTAGAAATCCAATTAAATAAGTAAGATCTTCTCACTATATCCTCTATGTCTCTTATCTCCTTTTCTGTATTTATTATACTTCATTTTGGATTACTTCTTTTGCCCTATACCCTACTTCATTAATTATCTCTTCAGGTGTTTCTAAATTCTTTTAAAATCCATCTATTCAATGCTTAATTTCAGCTGCTGTATTTTTCCAGTCCTTGGATTTCTGTTTGGTTCTTGTTTTAAATCTACTATATCATTTTTATAGTTTATAGTTTGCTGCCAAAATTTGTAATCTTGACTTATTTCTACTTGAAAATAGTAAGCACAGTTATTTTAAAGCCAGTGCCTGATAATTGCATTGGAAATTATCCAGAAAACCTGTGAGTCTGTCTTTTTTTTTGCTGGCTCTTGTTTATGTTGACTTATTTCCTTGTGTGCCAACTTATCTTTGATTGAATGCTGGACATTGTATTCAAAGATTTCTTTGTAGAAATAATTTGATGACAAGGATAATGTATCTTCCCCCAGATAGTATTCTGTTTGCTTCTGCCAGATAACTCACTTTCAGTACAATTCAACATTAATCCCATTTCAGGAATTGATATTTTCTCAGCTACTCAAGTGATTTGAAGCCTGAATTCAAGACCTACAAAAGCTGGTTCACATATAGTCCCAACTCAAAATGTTCCCATGCTTGATAGGCCCTGGACTACAGCTTTTGCTTCCCTGATATTGTCAAATGCAATGCTTAGATGCTCCGCTGCCTCTTTAGAAACCAGCAAAAGTCTCATCCATCTGATTATTTACCTCTTGGATTTCCATCTTCTTTCAAAATTTGACCCTATAAAAATTCACCACCTGGCTAGCTTTTATATGTCTTCAAGCATACTTTTGAAAATATTTTTCCCAGAAATTTGAAAAAATTTTCTGAATTTTTGTCAGTAGGCAAATCAGTCTGAATTATCTAGTCTGCCATTATCAGAAGCAAAATTTGCCAATCAGTACATGATCTGACTGGAACATTGGATTTACCTTAGGGATGAAATAAAAGATAAAGCCAAACCATAGGCTGATTCCAGAACATGGATGCTAGGCTAAACAGGAAAGATAGTCCATAAGCTATGGGAAGCCACTGACGATTCTCAAGCAGAGGAGTTATCCCTGAGAGGGATACTTGAGGAAGACGAATTGGGCACTTAGGTGCCAAACCAACTGAAAGGGAATGAAACCAAAATCAGAAAGGAGAGTGAACAGGTTCTATCAAACTTATAGAGAAGAGATAAACCTATCTGAGCTAGGTTGTGGTGGCAAGGCTAGGAAGACAGGGGTAGATGGGAAGTCCAAGTTTCCTATATGAGTGGGGTTCACCAACCGGGAGACTGAGGCAGGAACTAGAATATGGAGAGAAAATCAGATGAAGGACTTGAGGAGAAAAGTAGAATGATACGATTTGTCAATCAACTAAGAGTGGGGTTGAAAGAGAAGAAAGAGTCAAAGTTAACACTGAGGTTTTGAACATGGGTAGCTCAAAGGCAGCGGAAAGAGATTACAAAGTCTAAGCCACATCGCACATAGCCTCCTTTCAGTCATGAGACAGCTCCCAGAAAAGATCTCAGTTTGAAGTGAGTGACAGTGGCCACTCTCCAACCCAAAAACTCCCAGAGGAGAGACGATTTCATGTAAGAATAAAGAACCTGCCACTGGAATACATCCAGACACGGTGTCACTACAATCAGGCAGGTGGGACAACCTCTTAAAGAGTGAGGCCACCTTATTTTGTGATGTTAGAGATTCTCCAAGTGAAATTGGCTGACAGGACAATTCTTGTTGGGAGCAAGGAGAAATTTCTCAAGGCCCCTGTTAATAAACAGAGATCCTGGGGTACCAAAACAAAAGCTAGAAGGTTCCGAAACAATAAGGAGCACACAGAAATAGACTTAAACGTGCACAGGGGGAGGGGGGCACATCCCCTCATTCTGCGACAAATGATCCTTCGGGGCTCCTAGGATTGTCTTTACTGGTTCCATGGAGTGACGAAAAGGTGCCCACAGGGTTAACGTACCAGGTTTCTAGGTAGAGTCTGAATTCAATGGAGATGTAAACCTTTAAACGATAATCATGCATCTTGGCCCAGACGTCTGCCACGTACTACAGATATTTCTCCCCATCCTTCCTTCCATTTATCCGAATGAGTGTCAAAAGGTAGCTACCTGTAAGAAAATAACTTTTGCTTTCACTGTGGGGATCTGGGAGATGAAATAAAATAAAAGTAAAATGTTACTGGAGGATGGGCTATATAATTTCATAAATAAATTACCGAGCTTGACATCAACCTGAGCTGAACCTGCGCTACAGACAGAGGAGGCTGGCGCAGCCACACCGGGCAGAGCTCACCACACATCCTGTCTGCTTCTGCCTTCTTAATTAATCGTCTGTACCAAATCAATAAGATCTGCAAACATAAAATGTACTTTCCTCTTCCTATTCTACCCCAGGACTCCTCTCCCTCTTCAGACCTGGAATTTAAGAGGATGGCAACCCCTCTCCCAATATGACCTGGGCTCAAATTGTCCCCCAAAATTCCTACTAATTCTCTCAAAGGGACCCTACCTCCTGCAGTCACTTCCTATGCTCCTGTGGGTGGCCTTAATTTAACCCGACAGGACTTAGGATTAGGTGTGAGTAGAGGGTTAGGAAACTGTCAAGGCAGAGTGAGACCGGAGCAGCAGTGTCCCAGGGATAGACTGAGAGCTCCCTGCGGGTAGGGCCATGTCTGCCACTCACCACTGAAGCCCCGGCCCCGGCACAGTACCCGGCTCAGAGGAGACACTCAAGAAATACTTGTTGAATTGTTAAACTGAGAAAACAAGCCAGACATCCTTGTCTCACCAAATAATCCTTAAACATTTGCCACCTGAGAGCAGGGCAATGGGTTACCCCAAAGTGTTTCTTTCCATTCACAGCCCCAAGGGGGGCTCTCCCTGTAAACTCTGACTTTTTGCCTCTCAAAGCCTTCAACCCACAAGAAAGCAAAACAGCAAGTAGATTTCCATACTACTGAGAAAGGAAGGGCTTCGTGACTTTCCTTTGTGTTTTGCAGGAAAGGAAGAAAGTAAGACTAGGATAAATTGGGATTAAGGTGTTAAGAAATGTAACGGGGTAGAGGGCTAAGGCGGGTCAGAGTGTTGCTAAGGTAGGGAAGGGTTTGGCTGACTGGTTGACACCATCCACCAAAAGAAACCACTGGGCACCTTGGACCCTGCGGGAGATGGCTGGGTGTATTTCTGCTGACTGATGGGATAACTTGGCACGTTCAAGGCTAAGCCTGGAACAAGAGAAGGGGACCAGCGGTAACCAGCAAATCCTGGAAGTTGACTAGTGCTGAGTGGACAGTCACCTTTGATAACTACAGTCATCACTAGCTAGTCCAACAGGGGACTGGTGTTAACACCAACCCTGGATGGACAAGGAGCTTCAGAGGGTGCACCTGGGTCCCCAGACCTATGTCCAGTTTCCCTCTGTGATGTTCTGGCCACCACCAAGGACTTGGGGTCCTTTATTCCAGCTACAGCTCCAGGAATGTTACCCCGCCTACTCCCAAAGCTAATCTTCAGAATGACGAGCCATGGCGGCACGGCAGAGAAAAGGCTGGAATGTGGATGTGTGGAAATGGATGCTTCCAGAACCATAAAAATACAGCATCCAGGAAGGGACAAGTATTAGAGATCCCCTTCACGAGGTCTCAATCTTCCCTCCCCCTTCTCCAGTCCTAGTGGGTTCCACATGCTTCACTGCTGTGACATGGGAACAGAGACAGAAAAAAAAAAAACAATGCACAGGTCAAATTTTAAAAGTCCAGAGAAAGTAGGCTTCTGGTGGAAGCCGTGTGTAAGCATATGTCCAAAATGTAGGATCAGTGTGGCCAATAAAGGCCACTGTTAATTCATAGCCAGACACTCATTTGGATTCAGGAGCAGAAGGGGGCAGATGCTGACAATCCCTTGAGCTTTTTTTAATGAAACACGGGAGAGCAGAGGGGAGGAGAAGCACCATTAGTGGACAGTATTGAAACAAACTCCCCACTAGTGAACAGCGATCTTGCCTTGGGATTCTGAAACTGGCTGGGCATCAGATCCACCTTAAACCTCTTTCAAAAAAATTCTCCATGCCCACCCCCTAATACCAACACCCTTGGAGATTTTGATTCAGCCAGGCTGCGATGAGGGAAGGGAATCTATAATTTTTCTAAAGTTCTACAGGTGAATCTGAGGATAAGCAGGGCTTGGAAATCATTGGTCCAACCCATGAGATTCACAAAATGAAAATACGCAAGTCAAATGCCAAACGGCCCCATCTGGTCTCACTATTCAAAGAAAGGGAGCCCAAAAGGATGCTAACTTGTTACAAGTGGCCTGAAAAATACATCTATTCTTTAAATACTTCCTCTCTTGAAATAGTAAACTGAATTACAGCAAGCTAGCTCCATGGTGATATTTTCCCTGCTTCCAGTTCACAGAGAGAATTGAATGTTAAAAATCCTTTTCAAGAGGAAATATACTGGGCCACGCTATGCTCACTCTGGGCCAAGTACTGGTGCTCACCACTTCGCACACATCAGCTCACGTCACCTGCAAGGAAGGTATGGTCACCTCCATTTTGCAGATGAAAAAGTAGCCTCAGGGAGGTGTAAGTAACTTGCCCAAGTTCCAAGCTAGAAAGTGGCCGGACATGAATTGAATCTAAATCTGGCTCTGGAGCCTTCCCCTTTAAGCCTACAGTATGTTGCTTTCTTAAACCTTCCCACACCTACATCTCTGCTTAAGTCTCTAGGTCTTTGAAGTCACTTATCAAATACCCCCTTCATGCCAACATAGTTGCTTCAGTCCCTTTGCCCGGGTGCTCCTGAATGCATGTAGGCATGGCCAAGGATGCAGCGGGTGGCAGAAGTCAGAGGAAAGGCTGGGAACTGTCGTACAGGGATCTCCTGGTGAAGGTGGAACTGTCCCAGGGATTCTGACTCTTGTCTCCCATGCAGAAGAACTGGGGGACACACACATTCCAACAGCCAGGCAAACCAGAACCACAGAGGAGACAGGGAAAGGGTAAAACCATCAGGACCCCACAAACATACCCACTAGGAGAATCAAATCAGGGGCCGTGGAGGCAGTGAGGAGTTTGTTGGTGGCCTAGATTTGTATTCTTTGGAAGGCTCTGCATTTCAGCCTAGGCAGCAGCTAGCAAAGGAGCCCTGGGGATGACAAGAAAGGAGAGAGCACCTCTCTTTGTAGCCACAACTACAGATCCCAAGATCACCATGACCAAATTAAGAGAGAAAGTCTTCACTGATGCACACACGGGCCCCTGGGAGTCTGAGCGTGAGCAGATCTAATGCTGTCAAACAAAACGTGAAACCCAAGAAAACACCCAGCCACACAGAGCCCTTTGAATTGGTGGCTTCACTCCAGGACCCCGAGTGGGGAGAGAGTGAAGAGAGACAAAGCCTCGCTTTGGAAAGTCTCACAAGAGTTTCTAGGAATGCCACGTCCCAAATCCAGTGGGGTTTGTGAGTGGTTTGAGAGTGCTGGTTGCTGAACAGCACTTAGTTGTCCTAGTAGCAAGTGGAGTTTTAGACTCGCCTAGCCCTCGCCTCAAATCAAAATTAAATCCTAATGCAAAATTAATTCAGAGTGGTGTTTAATTCTAATTGCAAGATGGCTGAGAAAGGATTTTTACAATAAGCAGATGAGCCTAGGGCAATTTCAAGTGCAAGTGAGGTTCTTCCTTATTTGTTTTGGTTTTTTAAAATGTCCTACCATTTTGTATGCATTCGGGGGTTTTGCTTGCTGGGGAGAGGCCGGGAGGACACAGACGTGGAAGTAGACAACACTGACCACAGTGAGGGAGGCAGCTGAGTTCTCTGTTCCTACCACCCCCAACCAGAGAAACGTGGTCTGACACAAAGTTGGGCATGTCCTTGCCGGAGACCAAGACCAAGAATTCTACTGTAGTTTCCAATAAATGACCACCATAGGTTTCTCAAAAGCTAGAAGAGGGAAGCAAAACCTTTATCTGTTCTTTCCTAATTTGCATGAGTAAAATGCACCCCCATCATCACCCCACCCTAGAAAACTGGAATCCCAGGGAACCTAATTTCCCCCTGCCCCAGATATTTGTTAACTACCCACCCTTGGAGGTGCCTCAGTAGGAACTGCACTGCTTAGGGCAGACGCCAGGACTGGCCGTGAGCTTGGCTGCACGTGCGAATCCCCAGGGAACCCGGGCAGCTGTGGCCCCAACCCTGACAACTCTCACACATTGGGTCCCTCCTGAGATCTTGGAAACCTGGAACCACAGACGCTGGAAAAACCTTAAAAGTGAGTGGACACTAGAATACCCCTGGGAACTGACATCCCTGACTCTGGGAGGACCCCCTCTGGTGCCCTGGAAAACGGTACAGTGCATGGAACGCCAAGAGGATTCCTCAGCAGCATGTCAGTTGGTATTTGGGTTAAGTTACTGCTACATCTGCAATATTCCCGTGGGATTTGTTTGTTTCTTTGGGAAACAGCATGGGGGTTAGTGTTTCTTTTTTCCTTAAAATGACTTTAGAATGCTCCGCTCATTTCGTGGAAGGGCATGTGAGTTACAGGTGGAGCGCCAGAGAGCGGAGGAGCAGGAGAAGGCGCAACAGGAGGGTGGGGCCCTCCCTTTCCAAGGAGGAGGAGGCTGAGCCCAGGATCCAGGTGAGCCTGGGGCCCTGCCCAGACTTTGGGAAATATACCATGTCGGACAACCTTGTCCTGCTGTTTTCACCCTGTTGGTGCCTCAAGGCGACACTCTACCCTGTACCCGAGGGTGAGGTTTCCCCCAAAGGCAGTGGAAATTCCCCGGGAAGCAAATGAGGGCTGGAATGTGGGTCTTCCACTGCCGTTCAGAGTCCCCCACCCCACAGCATGGTGGCGAGCCTGCCTTCCTCTGGGAGCGGGGTGCCCAGGAGCATGGCCCCACAAGCAAGGGACCACCCTCGAGGACAGGCCTGAGCCTGGGGATGCAATGAGGGCTACAATTTGAAGAATGCAAGTCACTCTCTGTGTTCCCTTTACCACCTGTGACCCTTCGGGAAAGCTTTGTTCAAACTTGCAGCCTGACTTGGATTAGTAGGGAGAACAGCGGTGGGGAGAGGGCAGCACTTCTTGAGCGGCAAGAGGCAATTAATGGACACTTAAAGGGGATCTGAGTGCAGCTCAGCTGGTTAAAAAAATCATCACAATTTGAGTTTTAACCAAAACATGACTTTATTTTGTACTAAAGTTTGCTATACACAATTACCTCCCCCACCCTCCTTCGAAGGGTTTCTTTCTGAGAGAATAGCTGGTAGGAGGAAAGGGACAAACAGCCCCCCTGCCTGCCCGTGGCCCCAATAACCCACCTCAGCCCAGGGCCCCAATCACCCACCCCAGTGGGCCTCTGGCCCCTCCTCCCAGCCACAGCCCTGACCTCTGTCCTTCTCCGTGTGACCTGCTGGCCATTCGCACAACCAGCCCTGTACGTCTCCACTAGGCATCCCACAGGCACCTCAAACTCAACTCTCAAAGCAGGTCCTGTGGGTTCTTCCACACCTGCTCCTGCTCCTGTGTCCCCCCTCTGTTGGAGCACAGCCACCCACTCAGTCCTTCATGCCCCTCAGCTGCCTCATTGAGTCACCACCCAGGCCCAATTCTGGACCACCTCTCCCTCTCCTTCCATGAGCCCCTCAAACCCAGCCCTCACCACCTCTGCCCTGGACTGCCGTAGCAGCCTCTTGACCAGCTCCCTGACACTCAGCGTGCAGTCCCAGCTCAGACGTGGGGCTCAGAGACCAGGAGCCTGGATGCACATCCAGCTCCCCGTACCAGCTCAGTAGCTTCCTTCACACACTTCCTCTTCCCCCGTCCCCTGACCAGATGCAGACATGCCAGTGGGGAATGAAGAAGTCCTAGGACCCGTGAAGCCACAAGACGGAAGGAACCTGGGTTCCTGAATGACTGCATGGAGCAGAATTCCCCTATATACTAACTCATATTGGACTGTGTTGTATTAACCCACTGACATTTGGCAGTGGTTTGTTACAGAATTAGCCTGCCGCAATTACTACTGAGCAACTCAAGGACAAATAGAACAAGCCTGTAACAGAAAAGCAATGCTTATCCATTCCCAAGACTTTCATTACAAAATGCCAGCCAGTCTGACAACCGGAGCAGTGAGTGTGCCTCACTGAACGCCGCCCCAGAGCCAGCCAGTCCCCACACCCAATCAGAGCTGTGTGCGGAAGACGACAGCCACCCTGCACCCTCGCCACTCTCTAGTTTCCCCACCCGAATAGTGGAGTGTCTATGATCACTGAAGGAAAATGAAATATGACTCTAGGTGTCACCTTTCAAAGGGTGTTAGTGACTGTCAGCTAAAGTAATTTAAGCCCCAGAAAAACCCCTGTGTCCTTTTAACATCCAAAACTAATCCTCTTCACACCAGACATCAATGTTAAATAAACAGAGATTTCCATTAACCTGCACCTCTGTACATTTATTTTTAAAAAGCAATGTCACTCTCCTTTAAATGAACATACTAATTAGTGTATTAATAAATAGCTGAATGGAATCAATGAGACATGTAATCAAGGTCTGACCAGGAGTCGGGGCCAGGTTGAAAGGGGTGGGGGAAGGAGAGAAGGGGAAAGAATCTTATTAGCAGGCTTGCTGTGGACAGACACATGAAATCAATGCCCCACACGCAGCCAAGATGCAGCCCAAGTTGACAGTATGTGGCAAGCTAAGTGCTCGTGTCACCTCCCTCCCTTTGACAAGAAAGCTCCTGGTGAGAGTTAATGTGACTAGCAGGGAGGACATTAATTGGGGCTGGAAAAGCCATTGGGAGATGGTGGCCAAGATCACAGCTGGCAGAGTTACCCAGCACCTCAGTGCTGGAGATCTGACTCCTAGACCTTGATTTAAGATACTGAAAAAGAACACGCTTAGGAGAGTTGATTTAGTTCTCAGCAAACAGCGGCTCTAGAAAAGAAGCCACAATGGGAGTTATTGGTTTGGGGCTCTTTGTTTGTCTTACTCCACTTCAAAAATCCTGGTTCACAAGGAGTAGCTGGAAGTTTCTTTGCCCCAAGACACAGGGCATTGGGAGCGGAAGGGCCTGGACCTGCTACAGGCAGTCCTGGGGGTGGGAACATGGTGGCCAGTCCTTCATCAGCACGCAATTTCCTGTAGCACACCTCATAGCTGGGAGGCTCTGGAAGGTGAGAAGAGGAAATTCCTTTGCAGGTATGAGGTTTCCAGCTGAAGTGGTGATCTGATCACCTGCAGCCCTGCTTGCTGGACCTAAGGTTAGCACTGACACTCCATTTCCTCCATCTGGAGACACAGCCCCTGGGCCCCAAAACCCTGAACACAAGAAACCTGGGATTTCATTTCCCTGGAGATTAATATCAGGAGAAACACCCTTCTGTACAAAAATCAATGAGGTGCCTGATCCCCTCCCGCAAAGCTGGCTAAGTGATACTAGCTGAAGTGGAAGTTGTGTTAGGATGAAAGAGACTCAAAACAGAAATCTTGCCTTAGGCCCAGCACTGGGCCCTCTTAGAGGTGGTTCTGCCAGGAGGCATAGGATTGGCTCCTTAGCCCTCATGAGAGAGCTCAGCCCAGGATTCTGGAGTGCTATGGGGCCCCCACGCCATGAAAATCTCCTAATTCTGCTCCTGGAGAAGCCAGTCTCTCTGGATGGACCTCACAGGCAGAAATCCTGCTGCTCTGAACGCCCATCTCTGGCACCCACATCCACGCACAGTGATCTAGAAAGAAGCCTCAGCAGATGCGTCCTGAGGTCTGTTTCTGCCAGCCCCAGGTGTGGCCTGTGACCTGCTCACTCTGAGGTCAGGGTTTCCTGGAAAGATAGTGAGGACACACAATAAAGGAAATGTGGAGCATGGGGGAGGCAGCTCTCAGCAGCCCTTGAGCTATTTCCCACATCAGTGCTAATGGCACTTTTCCCCAGGAGGCTCATAACGCTGCTGCCCGGAAAGATCTCCAGGTGCCCCAGACCTCCCTGGACCCATCAGAAAAGCCCAGGGGTGATGGCCGTCAGCTCAGGAGCAGAGCTTCCCGATAGGGCCCGTGAAAATGAAATGCAGGAGGGGCCAGAGACAGCGGTCCCCAAGCCCAGTCTATTAATAAAACACAGGCGCATAGAGCAGCAGGGTCACATAGGGCCTCCCTGTCTGTCTGGGGAGGTCCTAGCAAAGTCCCCCTGCACCAAGGCACATCTCATCCCCTCCGCCGCAATGCCGAAAGGCCACCACTGGGACATTGTTTCTGTGGGTCGAGCATCATTCTTGCTCTCTCAACGAACTACACCTTAGTGACCTTCTGCATCACCTCTGTCTCCCTGTGCCCCAGGGACTCTGAGGAGAGCCCTAAACAGAAGAGAGTGGAGAGGGTGCACACAGCAGGTCCCCACTGGGCTGTGTGGCCACTTAGTGAGAATTAGAGGATGCTGTCCTCTCTGGCTGGCCAGAGCTTGGTGGGAGGACGCATCTTGGTGAAAGAAAAAGGCAGCCCTTTCCCGAGCAAGCCTGGGCCAAGGGAACACAGGCAGAATGTCAGTTCTTACTCACCCCTGGGTCACAGGTACACAGACTACAGCACATAGCGCCAAAGACCCTGTCTAAAGAGAGAAAAAGAGAGGTAGAAAGGAGACACCGAATGAATTACTTAGGGCAATATTTAATTACTTCCCAATTTTGTCCAAGGACCCTCATTTGGAGATGATTGATAGACAGATAGATAGAATTTATATATAAAGTGACTACTATCAAACCCAAAATATCAGGACACGTGCTCCAGCAATGGCATAGACTATCTGAGAAACAAGCTATTCTAGTGAATACAGGGCCTGTGGTCACTCTAGATGGTCTGTGACAAGGATCCTGGGGAAACAGTGTGCCAGTGAGGTGCCATCTTTCCTTTGAGGGACAGAGAAGACATGACAACTGTCACCATGGTATGCTCTACAGTGGAAAGAAAGTCTCATTCAGAGCTGGCCCGAACTCTCTGTTCACAGGGGCCCCATCATCTTCCAAATGCACTGACACACTCAAAGTGTCCGGAATCTCCAAGCTTTTGTTTCCTCTGCACAGTGGCTAATCACCTTTCCCCACGGTCAACCAGTGGGTTCCTTCCTCTCTGAGCCAGAGTGTTGCTGGGAATAATGCAACGTTCGTTTCAAGCTTAATAGTTTGTCATCATGTGGTGATTTCACTGGTTTCAAAGCTAAGGTGCCTAGAAGCACCAAGCATGCTCTGACAACCAGGGTGCCTCAGGACAAAGGCTTCTGATTGGATAGCTGGCCATGCACAGTGAAAACCACAAAGGAATGTCCCTAGTTTAAGGCTACCTTGCCAGGAAACCAGGGCCTGGGGCTGAAGACAGCCGAGATGGGCTGTTTTCATAAATATCTCCTGTTGGATACAGGTGAACATATCCAAATATGTAAATGCTGTGCACACTGAACACACCCCTCTGATCTCCAGTGGACCACTTCAACTTTATGACTTTGTTGCAGGCAAACATTAGCAGATGCCCCATCCTGCAATGCTTGGCATAATTATCAGGTAGGCTCCAGGCAATAATTATCCGCTAATGGTTAGCCACTGTTTTGAGCCAAGAGTCTCCTATCTGCTCCTCTCTAAACCAAATTTAGAAGTCTTGGGTGGTAAACCTGAAAAAAATCCACCAACCATCACCATGGCCTGGCAAGAAAAACACATTATTATCTAAGATAGCACTGCAGGTCCTATAAAAATAATGTATGTTTACATGTGTGAATGAGCAAAATGGATGGCCAAATTGAGCACAGATTGGATATATAAATGTGGCTGTTAAATGTAGACTCTGGGAAAATTCTAGGTCTTCCAAAATAAAGGAATCCCTACAAATATTTTTAAATCTGTTTTAAGCGGTCATACTCAGAGGGAGAGCCAGAATTAATGCAAGGGGACCAGCCACCTGCTCTTCCCCTCTTCTCATTGGCTTATACAACCTCAAGGCAGTAGGCTTGTTGAAGCCCAGTGTTGGAAACAGTTGTGACTATTTATAAACCAAGAAAACTGAAATGTATTCATCCAACACAGGGTGGCAAGAAGTGAAACTAACAAGTTTTACGTATCTAAAGCGCAGGCAATAATTTTCAATAAAATTTTATGCCATCATTTATTGAGCAATTGGTATGTGCCAAGCAGTGTGCAAACTATTTCCCAGGTATTATGTCACTTAATTGTCACAGTAGTCCCTAATGGATTACTTTACTCTTCTAATGTTAAGGAAATTGAACATCAGAGAGGGTAGGTAACATGACCGAGGCCACACAGCTAAGAAGCCAGGGTTTGATGACATCTTTAAATTACTTTAAAATAATTCAGCTTACACAGAGTGGTATAATATGTGTAAGTTAGTTCTAATCTACACTCAAGGATGATTAGTTAACAAAAATGCATACTCCAGGGTTGTTAAGTTAGCTTTTGAAAGCCTCATATCAGAGTCTACTCTGAGTATTTCAACTATACTGTCCCGAGAGGCACTACCGGGTTTGTTAAACAGCATAGGAGATGTTAGAAGTATTAATAATTTGTCAGTGGGAAATTAAGTGGTGTCAAAGTTAGAGGATTGGTTAAAAATACCATCCAGGCATCTCTGCCCCATGGGTACAAGAACCTGGCAAGTCCAGAGCCCTTTGTGGCTCCACTCTTGGCCTGGAGCCCCATTAGGGCTTTGTGTTTTGTCTCTCAAAGGATTCTGTCCTCTGATCACACTAGAAGGTGAGCTGAAACCTGAAATCAAAGTATTGCTATATCTGTCTCAAATAAACCTTCCTTCAAATAAACTTGTCACAGCCACTAAGTCAGTGCTTCCGGAGCTTTCTCACTTCCTGGCACATGCAGAAAATGAGAATATTTTTACTACACCCTGGGGCCAGAGAGGGGCCTCTGCCTGCTGCATGCCCACATGCCTTCTTCCTGTCCTCCTGCAGGGTTTAGGGGATTCGCTATCTCAGCAAGTCTCCAAACTGTTCCCTGGCGTACTAGCTAGGACAGAGAGCAGGGTCCTCACTGAGCTTCAAAAACAGGTTCTGTGGCTGTTTTTGTGCCTGGTTACCAAAAAGATTGGTATGTGGGGTAGAATTGAATCTGCAACTTGCTTTCCTTGGAAAGTTGTGGAGGAGGACTATAGCTCTCACCTTCCTATAATCATTGGAAACTGAGTCCTCATAATCTGACCACTGGGCATGACCAAGTTGGCCTAGGTTGGGTTGCACTGCCAGGTCTGTCTGCCTCCAAAACTCTAAGGTGGGTCCTGGGTGTTCCACTGCTTCTTGGGCCCAGAGAAGGTAAATCAATGGCTATTTGTCAAACCCAGATGGGAAGCTCTCCGGGAAATGCCATGTCAAAGGGTTCTGTCCTTGGTGCTATGCTGTTTCATATTTTCATCAGTAATTTGAATGAAGACTGAGAGTCACATTTATCAAATTTGCAAATGACAAATTCCAGGACTTGTGAAGGTCAAGTGAGATAATATGAGAGAAATCATTTGGTATTATGGCTCAATCCATTGATGGTGATGACACGAAGTTTTAAATTATCTTAGCAGCCCAGAACAGGGTCAAAACTGGACCTCAAAAAAATAAATTTAATGTGGTAAACATAAGTTCAAAATTTAGGCTTCGAAAAATATTAATGGATAAAGTACCAGATGGAAGAAGTGTATGCAAAACATGTACAAAATGAGGGTGGGAGAAGTTTAGGGACCCCAGGTTCTGAGCCAGCAGTGGGATGGGGCTACCCTGAGCTCTTAAGGAGCTCTCTGACCAACAACCCTGACACACAGATGAATTCTGACATGGGGCATTACCGTCCCCACCTCCTGCAGACTGTGACCTGCTCCTGTGAGCAGCCACAGAGGCAGATGCAGAGTCGGGGCCAACTGCACCACAGGCAGCAATGAGCTCTCAGTCAATACAGAAAGTAATTAAAAGAGAAAGACCGCTCCGTCATGTGCTACCAAAGTTGGGTTGTTCCTGTCCCCTGCAAGGGCTCCCAACTTGCCGGCACAGCCAGGATGTTTGGCTCAGAGAAAAGAAGTAAAAGGAGAGTTGATCAAAGCCTGAAATTTAAGATTTTCTTCACATAAGATGGAAGAAATGGGGGAGGGAGGACATAAATGTAAGCCATCAGCCACCAAGGGGCAACTATTTGGGTGGGCCCTTATATAAAAATCGCTTTATTTCCTTGAATTTCACTTTGATGTCATCTTTTTATTTTTTCACCTTTTCAAAACTTCAGAACCTTATGGCCAAAGACAACCGGAAATCAGCCAAGTTTAATGGAGTTTTCATTTTGGAAAGGAAGTATCAGCAGCTCCTATGCCAACCAGGCAAGATGGTAAGTCTGTGGCTAAGAGCCCAACTCGTTAGGCGTTAGGCGTTCTATTCACCATCAGTGGTGAGCAAGGGCAATTCGAGGGAAGAACAAACACCAAGACACAGCCATCACTGCGTGCAGACTTCCTCATGAAGCTACTTCCCACTTCCTGTGGACTCTCAGTTGTTACAGGATGTGTGATGCCCTCTACTGTCCGACCACTCAAATACTCCTCTTTGCAAGCTTAGAAAACCAAGTTTAAGTGGACAGAGAGAGAGAGAAAATCAAACAACCTTATGTTGGGTCCAAAAGGAACTGCAAATGTATCTAAGACAATGCCTGCTTTCAAGAAGCTTGCAATTAAGTGGGAATATGAGACGTAAATACTAAATATACAAGTCAATAAATCATACATTTCCAGGAAGTTCTTGGCAGCCTGAATTTTCGAGGAGTCTCTCTAAGTACACTGTCTTCACACAAAAATGTCCGGACCGGCTAATACCTGGAATGTGGATGATAAGGCTGCTTGCAAAATTTGTTAGTTGGTTAAAAACACCCCCATGCCTAGCAGTATTTTTAAGTTTTCAAATATAGGTTTTAGGTGAAAATGCCATTCTTTCAAAACAATATGTGCTGGGGAAATGTAATTTGATGTTTTCTCTAAGTTAATTTTCTATATTTGGCCAAGTGATATTCCTTAAGCTTTTTACACGGGTGCTCTTGAACATTCCAAAAAGGCACGTCATCAAATTAGAACGAGAGAACTTCTATTACATTGCTGCAAATCCTAGATGCAAATAAAATACCATTTCACTCAATAATGATTGCCAGAAGTATAAATACAGTTCATAAAAATTATTTAATTAGTTTATTTTTAAGTGTTTGCCAAGATGGGTTCGGTCTTGCTAATATTAAGTCATGGAAGAAGGAACGAAGGAGAGTGGGACGAGTCGCAGCAACTTCTTTATGCAGTTAGGCAAAGCTTGGTCTCTTCTACTGCCCCTGACACCCAGCCTGGGGCCCGCCCACAGCCAAGGCCCTCTGTCTGATGTGACACTGTGCACATGGTCAGTATTCTGCATCTCAGGCATCTGTCTCCTTTCTTGGATCTTCTCATCTGAGCATAAAACTAGTAGCCCCACTGAGGACATCTGATAACCCACTGGCCAGTGGGCAGTCTCCAAAAGGAAACAGAAGAAGGCCGTGCAAGAAAAGGGGGAGACAGTGGGGACACCCTACCTCTGTTGCGGGCTCTGAGACAGCCTTTGAGAGGACTCAGCTCAGCAATCCCAGAGCCCCCTCGCGCAGTGGACAGAGGCATGTGCAGGGATGCAACAAGGACGCCCCAGGGCAGTGGTGACTACTCTATTCCAGGCCCGACCATAGAGCACTGTGATTAGATTACTTCCTTCTTAGAGTCCCAGGCCCTGCCCTCTGCTTCCTGGTAGGGAAACAATGTGCCACCAGATAAACTTGCAAAAACTGCTGAGTTCCCCGAGACCAAAAGTGCAGCTACATAAATATATCATGCACTGAGAGCAGCTGATAAAATGTACAAGGGCTGGGGAAAGAGGCGTGAGGAGGGACAAACAGAAATCCTGCCAACTCTGTGGGGTTCCCGAAAGGTTGGAGCCTGGTCTCTCTCCAGCAGAGAGCCCACAGCACAAGCCATTTTTATTAGCAACTCTGAGATGCCCAGAAGCAATCCAGAGAAGAGATCCACTGTTTCACTTGAAATTATACTGCAATTCTGCAGCTAAAGACACTCGTTGGGGCTGAACTCCCAGAGTCCCTCAGTCTAGAGGACTGGTCTCAGTGTGCCTGTGTCAGGTGGATGCCCAGCACTGTCTGAGGTCTCCCCGACCCCCAAGCCTGACCCCCTTCCACAGCAGCACAGACGGTTGAAAGGATCAGGATGGACTTGAAGGAGTTGGGTATCTTCCTTCAGAACCCCACTCAAACCAAGTCGCCTGTTTCCTACTGCTCAAATAGAGCACAGAGAATCTAAAAGAGTTGCCACCAGCCACAGCTACACCTCCCGCAAGGAATGGGGACCACTAGATTACAAAGCTTCCAGCAAAATGCAAAGTGCTTAAGACTAATATGTTAACTCATTTAGTTTTTTCCCACATATTGGAAAGACCACACACACACACACACACACGACTTGAGTACCGACCAGGTAAGAGGCTGTGTTTGGTATTTTAATTCAAACATCTTCACCATAGATGTGTAAAGCAGAGGTACAGGACAACAGGGAGTAGAACCTGTTGCTCCTGTGTTCCTCTGGAGAGGGACTGTCCCACCTAAAAGCATTCAAATAATAAAAACTTTTTCTTTAACACTCTTTAGGCCAAGCCAAACCTACCTAGGGACCAGATCCTAGCTGCAGGCCTTGATTGTGCAGACTGGCTCCTACCGCCCAGGAGGTAGGATTAGATAAGACATTATTCCTAAAAGGCAAGGTCAACACTTTAATCATCGTCTCTTAGCTCACGGTGGAGCTCATTTCATGAGACCATGGTTTTTAGAATGTGTGTTCACTGAAAATGGGGGCACGCACCAAGAAAGGGAACAAGCTAATGCCCAGGACAAAGGTCTGGCCGTTCTCCATCCAGCCTGCTCTATAAGCTGGGTGCTCCTCAACCTCCCAGGACCAGTCTTTCTCCACTGGGAAGTAGTGGGCTCTCCTAAGGCAAGCTGAATGCCTGGGATGCTTTCAGAACAATCACAAGCAAATACTCCAAGATAGTATGTTTAAGCCAAATCATGAACCACTTGAAAAATTAAGAATCTGGGTCTTGTTGTTTCTTTATCAAGCTTCCGCCAGATCCCAAAGTGAGCTCCTAAGTCTACAGCTGGGACGGGAAGTAAACAGCAGAAGTAAACACAGAGAAGAAACTGCCAGGAACACAAGGGCCCTGCATCTGCTGGCCTCCAGGCCACCTCCCCCAGCAAATCCCACATGTACCTCAATTCCAGGGAAGAATGCATCACCGCCCCCCCCGCCACTCCCCCCACAACCTGGTCTCAGTCTAGAAATGCCCAGCTCTGTGAATGGCATCACTTCCCCCAGCAGCCCAGCAGGACACCTGTAAGACGGCTGATGGACCCACTTTGCTCCCACCACCTGCACCCCCACATCCACCATCCTCAACTCCAGCTCCCGTGCACCTCTCACATCAGCCCCTTTCTCTCCTTCACCTCCGCTATTGGTCAGCCCCCCTTAGGACTCCCCAATTGACTACAATAGCCTCACTTGCCGTTGTTCTCCATGTCGTGACCTCTCTACAATGCCAACCTGGCTTTGATTCTCTTCGCTGGAAATCCCTGAGGCCTGACCGCTGCCTGCCAGATAAACCCCTCAGCCGGACACTGACACTGGTCCTGGCCCAGCCCCCGCCCAGGTTTGCACCTCGCCCCACTCTCTCTCGTCTGCCTTGAACTCGGCAGGCCTCCAGGGCTGCGCTCACCTCTCCATGCTTGGCCTTGCTGCTTCCTGCACCAGAACCTCCCCTCGTGCGTTCAAAGCGCCAATCTGACTGACCCTTTCAAAACACCCTTCGAAACTCAGTTTGACGCCCTCTCCCGGGAGGCCTTCTCCATGTCCTGTTCCTCCTGTCTCCCCCTCCCACTATTCCCGGGGCACCCTTCTCATGCCCTGACCTCACTTCTTGCCACATTGCATTTAAATTCTCTATTCACGTGTGTGCTGTGGCCACATGAAGCTGTGAGCTCCCCAGTGGCAGAAACTAGATCTTTCATCTCTGCACAACCAAACTCTTGCATAGGGTACTCAATAAATATTGGGTGAATCCACTGATTGAGGGATGGGTTCATTGGCAAAGTATTCCATAACATCACATCTACCTCTCTATCTAAAACATGTAAACGTGTGTATTTGGAGCGCGGTGGAAGGTAGGCATCGAGGGAAGTTACAACCCCTTTTCTCCCTGCAGTCCACGACTTAGCCCACTGCTGCCTGGATCCGGACCCCGCTGGGAGCCAGGCCTCTGGACTCCTGCACTAACCACCGGCTCCCACTGTCTCCCGCCCTCCCAACCGCACTCCCCTCTCTGACCTCTACAGGTGGCTTTTATCACTTACAGCTCCTCACCAGATCAGCAAACATGTGGGAGCCAGCAAAGGTGTGATGACAGGAGGACAAAGCTCAGTTTTCATTCTCTTTTTCTTGATTTTCTCTGACCTCGTGTGTAAATAGGATCTTTCTTCTGATGCTTACCCAGCCCTTTAATATGCATGGCCACATTCATCCTCACCTCCGGGGCTGCAGGTGGAGACAGCAAGGGCTTATTCCTGGCTTTCCAGAAGAGAAATTGAGGCCTGGCCCAGAGAGGGAACTCGCCGAAAGATAGTCAGCAGACCCAGGATTAGAAGCCAGGTCTCTCTATTCCCTGGCCAGCACATAGTACTTCTTCAATTGCTCTGAAAATGAAAACCTCAGGATGATTTTGCAGGAGAAAAAAAAAATAGGCCTGGAGAAGCCATAGCCACATTTCCGACAAGCTCCATTCAGAGGGCACAGTAACTTACATAAATGATTTCCTATTACACCACAATTGTCACTGCAACATGACAGTCTTGCAGCTTCCTTGAAGTGTTCTCTTTGTTGTTTTTCTGCACAGATCCCCCAGAATGAAGAATCAAATACGGTCCGAGCAGGAAAACAAACCACACGACACCCACAGGCCCGGATTCCCCTTCTGCGGGAGTCCTCCCGAGGAGGACCAGGGAGAATGCAACTCCCACCTGCCTTCTTCCCAAAGCCCTGCTGTAGCCCTGCAAATAGGATTCCTTTTCTAAAAAAAATGAAAGCCAACCGTTTATGAAGAAGAAATGAAGTGGCAATTTCCCAGGATGGCTGGGAATCAATACAAGCTGTTGTCAGGGTTTTCCTTTCAAAGGGTGGCTGTCACACTTCTCCAAACTCAAGAGCGACAGAGCTCCAGTGCTTGACTTACAACTGCTTCATCATGGCAAGGTATTTTTAATTTAGAACTCGCTGCAGTTGGGTTCGAACTCAGCTGGGACTTGATTTACTGCTAATTCATTTCTCCGATTCCTATAATTCTAAACTCAGTCACCAAACAGTTTAATGCTGATAGAATCACCAGTGCAATGCTTTATGAATGGGCGCCAGGGGAATTTGGTTAGTAAGTGTGTGTTAGCAACTGTTATTCACTCTGCAAAAGAGCGTGGTGCTTGGCAAAGCATGGCGGAGGCCCTAAAATCAGGCACTTGTGTTAACACCTGGTGTCCTCAGGTGATGACCCAAACCCAAACAGCACTGAGGTGTATCCCATTTACCCCAACACACACACACACACACACACACACACACACACACACACCATTACTCATGTGAGATGCATGCCAGGCAATGACAATGCTTCCCATGGGAAATGCATAACTTCACTCTCCAGGTCTCTAACCCAGTGATGGAAACCAGGTCTCTAACCCAATGATACATTTATAGTCTAATTAGAAACCTTCAGCCCTCTCTAGGGTGACAAAGTTTTTTTCCCAAGAGAAAATTTGTTTTAACCATCCAAAATTTAGGGAGATGTGTCTTAATAACTCAAGCCTCCTTTGTTAATCTGACCAAGACCATTTGTCTTTGTCAGTAAGCATCTTACTCAATAAGTAAGATGCTAGAAAAGAGCTAGAAAAAACAATTGAGAAAGTGAATGTCATTACTCACATATTTTGCAAACACCCATCTTGATCTATTACGTGCAGCTAAAAAGTGCAACTTGCTGGAAACATGTCCACACATCTGTCAGCGCTGCATTCACACCTCTTGAAATGGTTCCTTTATGAAATACACACCTGAAGGCAGATTCATGTGGCCACAGTCGCAAAAGTTTTGTGAGAATTCACAGTCATTTCTAGGATCTTCAAAGGCAAATGACAAGGCCAAGAGGCCGGCGGCACCTCTAAAAGTTGGGGTTACAAGTCATTCTCCTGTTTTTTTCAACTCTGAACTCAACTGAAACTTAAAAAGCTTCCAGTTGAAGGCACCATCTCCCAAAATACCTCTCTGTTGAACACTCTTTCCAGGAGATGCCAACAGGCTTAAATACACAAACACAAAGGGATCCCACGGTCCAATGAACTGAAAAGCAGTTGGCTACGAATAAACAAGTTTCTCAGTAGCAGGTCTCCTTCACTTTTAATAGGCTGATGTGCATATTGAATCTCCAAGAGGAAGACACAAGATAGGGTGTTTGCAAAACTTACTTGGCCACAGAATGCTTTTTCCATGGAGGATCTGTGGACTAGTCTTTGCAATGCTCTGGTCAATGCAGCTTGGTCATCCCTCCCAATCTATTGGTACCTACACCCATAGTGAGTTTTACATGGAGAGCAAGACTTCAATTCCATGTGCGTCAATGTGAAAAGATGCACCTACCTGCAACCTACCTGCCCCTACCCACTGTCACCCAGGACGCTGCGGGTGACTGATGGGCTCAGCTGCACTCGTCTTGGATCATCGTAATACTCTGAAATAGCCAGCCGGCTTCGGCCTGCCTTGATGTGGTCCCCCCTCTGCCCCTGCTGCGGAACAGGAACCCATAACATTAGTGTGGTTCCCACTTCCCTGGTGTTGCCCTTTTTAGGTCATTCTTCTTCACCTTATCCTGTTCTGTTTATTCATCCTATGAATTCAGCAAATAGTTATCAATTGCTTCTGGTAGGATAGGACCTGGGTTGGGCACTGAGAAGTAAGAAATGGTCCCTCTCAGTCTGAGACAAAAGGAAATACGTAATTCCAACTGCCATCATTGCCACTGCCAGCAGCAGCTTCTTACCATTGTTAAAAAGTATGAATTGAGTTCTTGATTGCACAAGAGACTGCCCCACGCAGGGGCTGGCCCTGCCCTCTGGGAGCCAGAACTCTCCGGCAGACACCCTAACACAGACCCGTGTCTCTATGTCGGGGAGCTGCTAACGTCATCAGCAGTTAAGGGCAAGTGCATTTAGGGAGGAAGACAGGTGTCGGTATCTAATGGACACCAGAGCTGGGAAAGAGGTCACAAGCACAGTGTGACCGTCAGTCCATTACCCAGCCTGACCCTAGATTTTACAACTCTTCGAAGCACAAGAGTTGTAAAAAAATAAAGGGGAGGGCTGGATTGGCTAGAGGCAATGACCTATGGAAAATATTTTATGCAGAAATGTCTCCTGTGGCTTTACATTTCAATGCTTACATTTCTGAGAACTAGGAGAGCAGTGAGGTCATTTACATCCCTCCCTCAGCTCCCACAAACAGGAGCAGCCCAGATATTCACACGCCACTCGTGGAAGGAGCCCTAGCAAGTTAGGAAAGCCTCTCAAAATCTGACAGGCACCCATTCTTAGTGTGGTTTCTATCTGGGGTTCACACTGGGTGGCCCGCAGTGTAGGTGGCTAGTGCTGCCATGGACTCATGAGTTGTGGGGGCTTCTTACTGCAGCATCCTGCCCTGTCTCGGTCTGACTCTGTTCTGAAGAGCCACATGTCCTTTGCACAGAAACCGTCATCCCAGACTCTCAGTTGATGTACCTGCCCAGATCTGCTCAGTTGCCCCTAACCTCCCCCACCACACCCCAATTCTGAGCTGCAGCCATCTGCCCTGCTTCCAGCCCGCGGGGCCCCAGAGTCACCCCATGCAATTCCTCTGCTCCTAATGCTCTCGCTGCCCTTCTTCCTTCAAGGGCAAAGGCCGGGCTCCTGCAGGGGTAACACTATCAGGCCCACTGTCAGGGGGCCACAGAAGCCTGTGGCCAGTGGGCTACAGCAGATGGGAAGGATGCAGCAGATAAACCGCTGTCTGTGCCTAGTCTCCACAGACTATTCTGAGACACTGTGTTCCTATCAGTCTTCTCTGGATATATCCTGAGTCACTGAGCCACCAGCTGTGTGGCTTGGGAAGCAGTGGCCAACTTGGTAATCCACCATTTGTTTCCCTTCCTTCCCCACCGCTCCTTCCCCTTTCCTTCATTCGAGCTTGCCTGGGATCCCACCCCTCAACAAAGTGCTAACACACAGCTTCCGCCTCGGGGTCCACTTGCTGGGCAGCCCTGGCTATGACCGAGAGGTGAGGGACAGGCCAGGGGCGCAAGGCCCAGGCTCCTCCACAGCTTCGACCAGAACAGTCTGCTTACATCTCTTCTGTGCATTGGAATTCCATGTCCAATTTCATTTGAATAAAGACTTCCACTGCAGACATATTAAAATATTTTTAAATCGCTGACCAAGACCAAACTCCTCATTTCATAAGTGGTAATACTAAACATAAGATGATCTTTCCCAAGCCCCCGAGCTGGTAAGTGACAGAGCTGGAATTATCTGCGTCTATCTGTAGCCAAAGATGGGCTTTATCCACAACATGGGTGGGTCTTAAGCAAGGGAACATATTGGAACCCTCTAGGAACATAAGAAAATGCACACATGCCTGAGAAACTCTCCCCTGCCTTGGAAGGACAAAGGTCAGGATAGGCTGCACAGATGGCAGGGCAAATGCTGAGGCAGGGGATGGACTGTCTGCCCACCTGGCACAGTTCTGCTAAGGACCTAGTGCATACACAATCATCAGAACTCAGTACTTTGTTTGTATAATGTGAAATTTTCATTGTAGAATCCACCCCTTTATTTGCAGTTGACAGTAGATGTAGGAAAGTGATTGTCTAGTCCAGTGTTTCTAAGTGGATTCCAGATCCACTGCATAGTATATCTACTTTTGTGGTTTCACAATCCATGTTAGTGTATAAAGGCTCTGAGAAGTCTTGCAGCAAGAAACATCTTTAGCTTTGCTTTACACCCAGGGGTTCTCAAACTTACTTGACCATGGAAACTTGTTGTGTGTAATACATATTCACTCCCCCACAGAATACACTTTGGGAAATTCTGCTCTGTTTTGGGTAATACCTTCAGGAAGCAGGTCTGAGATGGGGAGGAAGAAAATGAACTCCAACTCTCTCTGCCACATTAGCTGACATTCCACGTGGGCTGGTTCAACTGTACACCCCGATGCCTACTGCCCTGACCTGTCCTCCTCTCACTCTCTACTCCCTCCACAAGAAGAGGAACGATCTGCCAGCCATGCTTTGCTTACCGTCTCTCCTCTTGACCCTGAGCCAAAGCCAAGGAATACTGGTTTGCCTTCTGGTTCTAGACTCCAAGCTACCGAAAGGGGACTCCAGCTGGGCTCGTCTGAGAAGAGTTCAAAGAGTACATCACATAAGAAACTGATCTTGAGTGAAGACCAGGCAAGCCTTTGAACTGCTGTGGTTTTTCTTTCCTAAATTTCCAGTGACCTCTTCCTCAATTGCTTCTCTCCTCACACTTCATAATGAAAATACTCCTCCCTGTAAGACCTCGGGAATTGATTCAGCTAGGCTGAATGCGTTCAGCGCATTGACTGCGGGGACTATATCCTCTTAGCTAGTGATCCGTTTTGTGTTGGAGTGACAAAACATCCCAAAATCCAATTTGCTGTTGCGAATCCCGAGTCATGGAGAAGGTACTGTGGAGGGGGAGGGGGAAGCCAAGCTCAGAAGGCACAGAGAGGACGCCGAGTCCTCGCAAACACCTGTTGGTTAAGTCTGCACAGGACTCTACTTCCCACTGTAGCAGCCACTCCTGCCGTTGCCCCAGAGGGGAGGTGGCAAAATCCCACGTGCACACCTTCTACCACCTCAAGTTTGGCAGAAACTTCACTCATGGAATAAAAGTTTGCCTTTTGGAGGAAATGAAAGCATACAAAAAACAACTAAGCAAACAGCCTCATTTGTGGTCATTCCCTAAACCATTCAGACCAGAGGGACCAAGTCTCCCCGTTCAGCCTCCGCTTTGCGGTGGAACAGCACCCGAACCAGCTCCACAGGCTCCCTCAGGCCTTCACACCCACACCTCTCAGCACTGGGATGTAATTCCTGACACCTCACCTCACCCTATGCCTTCTCAAGTACCAATTATTTTCTCGGGGACCTACCATTGTTCTACTAAGTGCTACAGGACAACTATCCCTCCACACGGTCCATTGGCACCAACTTCCAGTGAGTTTCTGCTCCAACCACCAGAGGGTCCACCCAGCATGGCACGACATCCACAGGCAAAGATTTCTCCCCTGCCTCTGGATCCCAAAATTTGGAACTCTGGGGCTAACGAATGAATGAGTGAGCAAGTATGAGGCTCCTACTGTAAGCAGAGTGATGGTAAGAATCCTTGCCCAAGAGGATCCATCCCTTAGCAACCTGGAGCCTGAGACATCTCATTTAAACTCTCTCCTCAGCCTTAGTTTCTACACCAGCAAAATGGGAACAAACAACACCTGCCTTGCACACGTACTCTAAGGATTAAACAAGAAAGTGTTGTTTTTGCAATACCAGCAATTTGCAGCAGTCGGCGGGGAGAATTAGACTCCTACCAGACTTGGAGCCTCATAGAATCAAAAGCAGAGATGGGGACTTCATTTATTCACTCATTCACTCCTCCTTAATTTTTCCCAGGAAAAAATGGGAGTTGCCAAAGGTGGTAACAGTCACCCTAAGGAACTGAGCACTCTGCTAGAATGATCCATGCCAACAGCCAAGGATAAGACTTGATGAACGGGAATGTCAAGGCTCAATGAATAAATAAATTTGCCTGGAGTCACAGAGGTAGTCCAAGGGAGAGACCAGGGCCATACACTCTAAATCTCCCCCAAGCACTCTCACCCAGGAACCTCCCAAGGGGCCAGCAGCACGCAGAGTGCGTGTATTCTAAGGAGGCAAACAGCGCAGAGACAGGAGTGAGTCAGATTGCTCAGGCTGAGACTTGGCTCCGTCACTTAGCGGCTGTGGGATCTGGGACACGGCCCTTAACCTCCTGCTTCTCGGTGTCCTCAAGGAGGAGTCCAGGATAGGAATAGCAACTGTCTCTCCTGCTTGTTATGAGGAGGAAATGGGCCAACCTGGGCAAACTATGTAAATGGTGCCTAACCCAAGTGAGTAATCAATAAATATTGGCCACCATCGTCATCACTCCTTCTTACTATCTTCCGTTCCATTGTCTCACAAGGACTGAAACCAATACTAATGTCCTCACTGCCTCTTCCCTTGGGGGGCTGGTGCCACATGCCCATTGGACAGACTCACACAGGGACTCAGGAAGCTTTTCTTCCCAGCTGCTTTCTACCAAGCAGGGAAGCAGCCTCCTCCTTCTGGAACGAGGCTGGGCTCTGGGAATTAGGACCCCCGCCTGCCTTTCCTTTTAAGATCTATCTCCTACCACTTAGCAGCAGAGCCCCCTTCAGTCTCTCTGCTGGCTCCACCTTCCTGCCACAACTTGAATGCTACAGCCTGGGTGGCAGGGACAGACTGCAGAAGGAAGAGAAAGTCCGGACAGTGAGAGGGGATCTGGAGTCCAGGGCGGGGCGGAGGGGGCTGGCAGCTTTTAAAGAGACAGTGTCCGCAGCTCTGTGTGGACCCAGCATGGCTCAATAGAGCCTTTAGGGCAATTACCCTAATCATGTGCATCTCCCAAACAGCCGTTTGATTTATTAGCACGATGTCTTTTTAAAATGCCGCTCTTAAATATAAATAACACTTAATCATCCAGCTGTCGTTAAATTCATGTTATATTGATTTCTTGGAGTGCCGCAGATTTGAGGGCAAATGGGCTGGCGGATGTGCATACAAAGCCAAGAGGTAGATTAGCAAGTGGGGGAGGGGGGGAGGGGCGGAGGAAGAGGAGGGGGGTGTCATGGGACGGAAATGAACCTGTTCAACAGCCCAGGGTCTGAACCAGTTTCATGTTAGGTAGCACCGGACACAAATAAGAAAAGAGGAGAGGCTGGCACATCTGTTGCACAGACTAATCACAGCCAAGATCATGGTCAGGTTTTCTGTACTGCTGCCGCCCCATCACGGCCCATCACAGAGCCACTCCAACAGGTCTCCGATGTGCATTGTGTTTGTATGCCTTCTCTAGGTGAGGACAGAGAGACGCAGCTAAGAAATGCCCCCTAGCTGGCTCGGAGGAGAGAGATTTGCTGTGATTTCTTTGCATCAAAGCCTGGCGATAGCTGTGAGCCAAAAGCAGTTAGAGACCCAGCCCCCTTAGCTCTCTCCCCACTTCAGGACTGCTGCCGCCCGGAAAGCCCCCACGGAATTCCCAGCAGCCCTCATTGTGATGAAAAGGATCCAGAGGCCAAGTGTAGGCAGACTCTGCTCTGCAGATCTTGTCTGCAGCGAGCAGCAGCACAGGCGAGGGAGAGGCACAGAGAAGGAGAAAGGGAACAAGTTGACTACCTCAGATTCCTCCGGAAATGTTTGCAGAGCCTCAGTGGGCATCCAGGATGAAGTCCTGGAAGGACCTGGGAGAGCCTGGGAAGTACATGATTGGACAAGAAGGAACAGAGTGTGGCGACCCACGCCTAGTGCTCACAGGAGAGCCGCCTGGAGCACAGTCTAGCAGGCAGTGAGGGGCTGGCGAAGAAAAGCATTCCTGGCTGGGGGTTTTCTAGTGTGAATCCCTTCCCAGTGAGGAAGACACCAGGAAAGCCACAGGAGAGCGCGGAGCGGGAGAATGACAGCATGGCATGCTCCAGGGCTGGGCAAGAGAGCCAGGAAAACAGATGATGTACACTCGGCTTTACGCAGATGTTAATTAATGCCCGCCTTCTTCTAGAAACCAAATTGGTAGCTAATGCTAAGTGCGGAAAGTGCAGGGATGGTTAGCTGATAACCAGCATAACAACTGTTGGCTTTGCATTAAAATGACGGACCCCGAGGCTGCAAATGTATGAGAAAGGAAAGAGAGGAGGGAGGGAAGCATAGAAAGGAGCAGAGTGTACCGGAAAAATGCAGACATTTCAGGAAGATCTGTACCCCAACCTTTTTTGCATCTTCAAGGTCCCATGAGAGAATGTTTACCTGGGAGGCAGTCACTATTTCTGTTGCAAACCATGTGCTGCTGGATGCATAGGCGGAACCTCCCTGTCCATGCCCTCGAAGGGCATGAGTGTGGAAATGTTCCAGTTCTGCCAGCCCAGAAGACCGAGGCGGACCCCATTGTCACACACGGTTGGACAAGCCGACCACATTTAGCCAGGCTCTAAGAATGTGCACGCACGTGCGTGCGTGTGTGTGTGTGTGTGTGTGTGTACACATGTGCTCATATATGGCTAAGTGTGTACACGCACCCACCATTCTTAAAAAGAAAATAATGTTTCTCCCCCCTACTGGGTTCTCCCCATTGTGAGAGATTTGCTTTATTCCGTCTACCCCTTTCAATCCATCAAAGGACAGCTCGCAGAGCACACAGCCGGAATAGAATCTCCCTCCCAGGGTGGCTGCTCTTCTCCCCAGCCAGTCAGAGGCCTTTGCAGGAGCTGAAAAAAGTTTGAAAATAGCAGAGGCGAGGTGCTGAAAGGCCCTTTATTTCAGCACCCATCTTCAGGATTTACAAAAACAACCCAAATACTGTGCCCGGCGCTCAGGCCTCCTTGTTCGGAAGAATGTTTGTGTCTCTCCCCTCATGTTCCGAAGACTCCCAAAATATGTTTTCCACTGGTGGGTTTGTGGGACACTCTGAACACAGATCTTGTATAGAGGGTAAAAGCTTATTCCATTTTTAGTCAGTTGCCCAAAAAGCTACCTCAAGGGGACAGCTATAGCAATATAGGAGATTGCTATACATGTACATCAATTCCAAAATCATGTTTGATCTGGATCTCATATCCTTCTCCCTACAACAACTGAGGCCCCAAATGAGTAGCTCTTAGACCCAAAGACAGGAACTATGAAAAAGCCCTTTTGGAACCCCAACCACTCCTACTTCCTCCAGAAAAAGTTTGAACACGGGCAGCCTGTGAAACTCCAGCCAGGGAGAAAAGGAAAGGAAGAGCTTTAGGGGAGTAGCACCCTGAACCATGGGCTTTCGGACAGTGATTCTACACTTGGGAACAGCTGGGCTCTGGGGAACCCTGGCAGACCCAAGAATGCCTTGCCGCCTCACAGGGTGGGCCACTGCCTGCCTGGTCATGAGAGAGGGGACCTTCCTCTTTTGGAGGACTACAACCCTCTCGCTCTTCCCTCCCCTAGTTCTTTTTCTCAACACACACCTCTGAAGGCATATGACAGGTGTTGGCCAGCGAGCACAGGCGGAAACAGTCCCACGTGTGGAGGGCAGGTAGGAAGGTGAGAGCAAGACCCAAGTCCTGTGTCTCCAAGCGCTGTCTGCTTGCTGTTAAGCAGAGACCAGGGATGCCAATAAGGTCATCTTTTTTAAGGAGGATCTGACCCTCATGCACCGCCCCCCACAAGCAACACACACGCAGCGATGCTTAAGCCCCTTCCTGCCTGAAATCCCGGCGCATTCCCGGGCAAGCAGTGCCACGCTTCAGAAAGGCGTCTGTGCTGCCTCTTACTGGGGAAACGCAGTGTCTGTTCCACATGCACCGCCCTACAGAACTGCAGCCCCATCCGCCTATGTGGCCTCCTCCCCCGCGCTCGGCCACCACGCTCTCCAAATATTTGTCCGAGTATCTGTCGGTCTGTCTCGCATTAAAATCCCAGGGTGTCCAAAGGCCGAGGAGCAGGGATTACACTGGGCGGGTCTCCGGAGACCTCCCATGACTTCTCCCGTTTTAAAAACCAGCAAGGGATGACAGGGGCTGGGAACTGAAAAATCGCTCCCTCAGCCTACCCCAGCGGGAGGGAGAGCCAAGAATACACAGAATCCCCCCCGGAAAGTCCTGGGGAAGAGAACTCTGAGTCCCGGAGCGTGAGAGAAGAAAGAACCCCGGGAAATCCCTGCTCCGGCCACTGCACCTACGCGGGTGTCCAGGTGGGACGTGGGCAGGTGCGCGAGCGCCGTGTGTGCCCGATTGTATTTGTGTGTGTGCGTGTGTGTGTGCAGCGGGCTGGCTCCGGGGCAGCCGAGGACTCCCGGCCCGGCCCGGGCATCTCCGCCCGCGCTGCCCTCGCCGCCCGCCCGGCCCCGCGCCCCGGCCGGCCGCTCCTTACCTGGATGCGCCGCGTTTCTCTCCTTCAGCGGGAGCGCCGCATTGACACTGCAGATGGTGCCTGTGCCGCTGCCTCTCGCCCTCCTCTGAACGTGTGCGTGTGCGCGCGTGTGGCTGCCTCCTCCAGCCCCAGCCCCGAACGCAAATACTCCACGGAGGCACAGGGAAGCCGGGAGCAGCAAAGGAAAGCGGAGGGGGCCCGCTCAGAGCCTGCGGGGCTTGACAGCTCCTCTTGCAGCGTCCAAGGTGGGCGTAATGTCCAACAAAAAGGTCGGAAAATGTGGATCGATCCCAAGCACCCCTTTCCTCCAGCCAGCCCCGGAGCCCGAGCAGCAGCGGCGGCTCTCGGGGGCTGCGGTGGCGACGCGGGGCTGCCCCCCTTCGTCCCCACCCCCGCGGGCTGAATGTCCTTGATGCCAAGCGGGCACGGCGGCGTCACTCCGCGCCGCCCATGCTCGCCGGGTCGGGCCGCTGCCCGGGCGCGGCGAGTGCGCGGGGGACCCGCCGGGGAGCGCTCTCCGCGCCTCTGCGCGCCTCACTGGGCAGCGGCGGCCGCCCCCCGGCAGCCCTCGGCCAGCCGCGCCGCTGGTGCCTCCGCCCCTGCCGGGGGACTCGCCGGGCAGTGCCCAGGGACCCGGGCTGGGGGGCCGCGGGAGCCGCCGGCTGCTCCCCGGGGAGGCGCGGGGCTGCGGCGGTGGTGGCGGCGGCGGCTGGCGCTGCGTCGGCGGAGAGCGCGGCTGCGGGCCGAGCCGGGCCTCCGGGACGCGCCCCCGGCCCCCCGGGCGGGCTGCTAGCAAAGTTTGCAGGGGGCAGGGAGCGGGGCCGCCGCTGGCTCGGCCGCCGCCGGAGCTCCCGGGCTGCCTGCTGCCGCCGCGGCTCGCTGCTGCTGTGCATTGAAGCCCGGCCAAGCGCTGCAAAAACTCCAGCTGCCTGGCGCTCTCTGGGTCCTCCTCTCCTCCCTCCCGCCCTCCCTGCTTCCCTTCCTCCCTCCCTCGCCTCGCCTCCTCCCCTCCCCGCCGCCCGCCGCCGCTCCCTCTCTGGCTCGCTCAGGCTGGCTCGGAGCTCGCGGCTGACATCTAGACCGAGGGAGAGCGGCCGGTAGAGGGGGCAGGGGGCGCCTCCCCACACGCTCGCACCCGCTCGCCGTTTCTCCCCAGCACGGACTTTTGCCAACCTCCCCTTGGTCCCCTCGGCCCGCACGGAGTCACCCCGGCAGTGGCGATGCGGGGCAGAGAGGGGCGCGTACGTGGTGACCCGGGTGCACCGCGCGCACTCGGAGTGAGGCACACTCAGCCACCTAGGAAGGTGCAGATGTGGGCGCTGACGGTCGGAGGGACCCTGGGATGTTCAGAGGTGACACAAGTGCACACTGACGCCAAAGCAAATACCCATTCCCAATCAGAACCCCGCCCCAGCACCCCATCAAGGCACCCCCGCGGGGCACCAGAGAAGGCCGAGGACACCGGGCTTGGTAACCTGACTTATCCAGTCATGTTTATATTAAGAGGCTGACCCGGCTGCTCTCTTCTCTGAAACCCTAGATCCTAGACTACATCCAAAACAGACGATGCCAACATCAGGGTGGTGTCTGAAGTCCACAGAAAGAAACCATGATGCGCGCTCGTTTATAGCCACCCTGCAAGGAGGAAATGCGTGGAGATGGGAAGTGGGCAGCACCACCTCTGAGACCTCTGTACACATCCCCAGCGGATGTGCCCACCCACCAAGAGACACCCAGGGGATCCCCACACTTACTCAGCTCTGTGCGCACCTCCTTCATCCCCACTCCCACCGCAGTCCCAGGGAAGTGACACCAGCGGCAGTGTCCGCTAAGCTCCTCCTCTGATGGACAACCATCAGGGATGACCCTCTAAAGGAGCCCATGGTTCTCCGCGTCCTCCCTCATGTCCCTTCTTCAACTTTCGCTGTCCCCACACTCAGCAACTTCCTGCCAGTTACTGTCACTCCCACCCAAATATCTCCCATCCAAACACCTTATTGGATAGAAATGATTGACAACAGCATAAATTCCTGTACCTTCCCATGGGGGTTATATTTTCAGAGAAATCAAAGCTGTAAACTGGGGAGACTTTGAAACAAGCTGAGAGGACAGCTTATACAGGACCCAAGGTGGACAGCACGTGCAGGTGAGGCTGGGCCCACCCAGAGAGGACCCTGCTGAAACCATGCTCTGACCGATGAAAAGGAGACAGACCAAGCCAGAGCAAGGAGGAGGGCAGAGGTTTGATTCCTTGGTTAAAGGATATTCCAGGAGACAGCCTGGAGCCCTTTTAGTCTCTGGGTCTCTGCTGAGTGTTGCATGGCCCAGAAAGCAGCACAGAGTTATCTTATTAAGCTTATGTTAATACATCGATCTGGCTCCTCTTCTCAGAAACCCTGAATCCCAGACTCTAGATAAAGCACACAATATCAGGTTAATTTCAGAAGTCCAGAGAAATACATAACAAATCACTCAAAGCCACTGCGTTTTGGACATCCTTCTAGGGCGGAGGAAGCCCAGGGCCAAATGTCTCTGTCTGCAGGACCAGGACAAGCATGAGGACAGCCAGGTACCCAGGACGCAAAATCAAAGGCAGCCTCACCCTCAGGTCTGCAGAAGCTGGCCTCTCCTGGTCCTGGGACTGCTTCTAGGTGTCTACTCTAAAATTGCTACACAGGACCACCACAGGCAATTCCCAGAGGTGACAGCCCACATAGCCCCACGAAAACCCCTAATGGGTTACTTAAGGAATATGGTTCAATAAAAGCAGGGGGAGAATCCTTTCAAATGTATGTTTGCCACTCAGCTTTCAGGGTATGCTGTAAAAATGCTGAAACGGAGGGGGGAGGTGAGAAAACATCTCTGTCTCCATTCTCAGCCAGTCATTCTAGAATGTATTTTTAATACAATCTGATTGTCTTCTTTCCCCATTGTTGCATGTGTGTGTGCATGTGTGTGTGTCTGTGTGTGTGTGTGTGTGTGTGTGTGAGAGAGAGAGAGAGAGAGAGAGAGAGACAGAGAGAGAACATGGCTGTGAGTTCCAAGCCCATTTCCTGATGGATGGACAGGAAGTCAAAGACCTTTTTTTTTCAGAGGTGGCAAATAAAATGTGTTTATTATTCTTTATCTCCTGCCTAGTGTGTGGTGTCATTTATTTTCATTCAGAGAAATGAATGCCATGTGGTGCCTGAAGAGTAATAACAGAGCTGAATGACAGGGAAGAAGGACAGCGAAAAGCTGGACCAACCATGGGCACGTGAGGGCCCGGCCGGTTCTCCTGTTGCTAATGGGGCCATATCTCAAACTGCCTTGTCCACGATTTCCTCCCATCAAATAACAAGGTGAAAGCATACTGGAGGGGGCAGTTATAATATCATCGTAAGGAAGAGCAGGAAGGATCAAACTAATGACAGTGTGGGACTTGGTTTTCTTTTTGTGATGATGACCCATCGGACTGACTTCCTTGTGTCTGGATAACGGGATTGGTGGGATGAGCAGAACCCTGCACTGCAAGTTAGAAGACCTGTGTCCCACTCCTGGTTCTGCCACTGACCAGCTTTATAATTCGGAGCAGGTCACATTTTCTCAATGAGATTCCATCTCTCACCTGCCACATTTACCCCTTAGAGTTGCAATGACATTCAAAGGAGACACCATCTATTAATGCATCTTGAAACTCTAAGGTAAGTGCAATACATGCATAAGGAATTAGTATTGCTTTCAAGACAGGCGTATCTTTTTTCAAATGGAACAATACAATGAGGGTAGGTCTTGCCCACTCTCTGTGAATAAACACTCTGGCAAAGGCAGCATCATATAATGGTTCAAAACATGTTTCTGCATTAAGTCCAAGTCCTTCTGGTTCTCATGCTTCCCCCACCTCCCACCACCTGGTGAGGGGCCAGAGAGCCGTCCCCTGCTGACAATGTGTCACCCACTCTACCCCTAGCCTGGCGCAGAAGGTGGGGAGGTCATCACCTGGACCCATGGCCACAAGAGGGAGAAGCTCAAAGGCATATTGCTCCATAGAGTTCTCTTTTCTAAAGAGGCTGTTTGTGGGATTTGGGTTGTGGTTTATTGCAGGGTTGGGGAAGAAAAGTATTGGCTCATCTCTCATGGCTGAATAAAAGGGCCAGATTTAATAGGAAAGAGGAGAAGAAATCCTTAAGTTTTCCTTTACTTAGCTACCACCATTTTATTAGCCTAGGAACAGAGCTGCTATTTAAGTTGATAAAAGCCAGATTTGCTCGTTAAATAAATCACCAGAGCCTGGTGGTGCTACAGAGAAATGTTCTTTCCCCCAAGAGCTGCCCCCATGGCTGGATCCTGTACAATGAATGCACTGGATAGAAACCACGGGCAGTCAGCAGCTTAAAAACCTACGTTGTGGCGCCACCTGCAGGAGAGCAGAAATATCAACATTATCCCAAAGCTCAGCAGAGAACGGGAGGGCAGAGGAGGCTTTTCCAGCAACAGAGGTGCAGCCAGGGCTGCAGATCCCAACTCCCCTCTGGCCCTTGCTTTCTGGATGTGTCACCAGATTATGTCCATCACACACTCCAGAGGCCTTTCATCTGCATCCTTCTCGAAATCTGCCATTTCAAAGGATCAACAGCAGCACTCAAGATTCTCGGTGCGTTCAAACTTACTCTTTCCTCTTCCTAAGGGGTTAAGTAGGCCTGTAACCTACAGGCTCTATCTTTGAGACTCTGGGCCATAGAACAATAAAACAGAGATGTCACTGCCCTTAGAGGAGGGTGGGGGAGGAATGTCCCCATGTCACCATGCTGCCTAATTGTAGCTTGAACTGTGTGGCTGGGTATTCCTAGTAGACTCAGACTGGCCCATTCTTCCCTAGAGATATTAACATCTGAATCTCAACTCCCAGCCTCTTCTGCTCAGAGAGGACTTTGGCCACCACTGACAACCCCCTCCCTGTCACCTCCCATTAGTCAGAGCCCCCCACTGGTGGTTGTGTCTAGGAACAGGTCTGATCATAGCATTCTCCATGAGTGTCCTCATAGAATTCTACTGCCCACAAGCCACTTGGTGGAAGAACAGTTGTGTGTCACCCGCACTGTGGAACCTGCCCTCAGGACACCTCCCCTGCTGACAATGTGTCACCCGCTCCACCCCTAGCCTGCTGGACATGGCAAGCTCTGCTGCCGTGCTGTAACCTCCCAGGCTACACTGGGGGGTTGATGTCAAGGTGGGGAGGACACCCACACACACACACTGTAGATCTTGGTCCTCGGGGCCCTATATCATCTTCCACGCTACCCATGGCCCATGTCTTCCTCCCCTTCCTCCCCAGACCCTCTCATCCACTACCCCCGCTGCAGAATTCTTCCTCCTCTTCCAGCTAACAAAAACAAAACAAAAACTTGTCTTTTCAACTGCAGAACCAGGAATTAGAGGATGCAGCGTGGTGAGGGAAGATAGGGGAGGGAGGGGGTGTGACCTTACTCCATTGTCCAAAAACAGCAAAGTCCCAAATCTGGCCAGATCTCAGTATTGCTACAATAAGAAAGTAAAAACACTTCAGTGTGATCCTTCTTGGGGTTCAATTCTAGGAGGCACACGCCCCACAGCATGCCTGAGTTCCAAGGACGGGATGCAGTTCACAGCTCCCAATGAGGCCTCCCTCTTAGCACTGCCTAGTTCACTGGCGTAGCTTAAGTGAGTCTCTTGGCCCCTCTGTCTGTGGTACAAATAGTAAACAGGCCTCAAGTTGTTTCCCTTGTAGTGAAACTGGATTTATGCTGATGGGTTGAAGGCTCTTGCCTGGTAACACATTTACAAGCTGGTTGCCAGGTGTCTGAGCATAACCTGCCCTAAGCAGCTGTGGTACCAGCCCCCACATGGTCCCCAGTGAGCCTCCCCCATGGGTATTCGTGCCTTCATGCAGTCCCCTCCCACCCTGAATGAGAGCTGCCTTCAGTGACCAAGAAATCACTACAGAACTGACAGTGAGTCCTAGGTTAGGTCAAAAAAGACATTTCAGCTTCTAATTTGGTCTCCTGGATTACTTAGAGTGGCCACACGGTGAGGAACTGAGGCCACCCACCAACAAACCGGCCCCAACTCAGCAGCCACATGAGTAAGCCGCCTTGGAAGCAGATCCCGCAGGCGCAGCCAGGTGTTCAGGTGATTCCAGCCTTCAGAATGTTCCAGCTGAGGCCCCAGACGTCACGGAGCAGAAAGAAGATACTGTTTGTGCCAGTGATTTAGAGATGACTCGTTCTGTAGCAATGGGTAACAAATATATTAAATAGTAATTCGCACAGAGTAAATCATTCCCCTGACCTTGGCCTCATTAACCTCTTGCTCTTATTGTGTGAGCCCACTTGGCTTTAGAATAAGAAGGAAAAAGAAGAACATGCTTGATGCATGAAATTCCCATGCTGGGCAGGACAGAGCACCAGTACATGTCCTGCCAGGAACTCCCTAAGGAGCTCCTGAGTTCAGCCTCTTAGCAGATCTCAATGTGTTACACAGAAATGGGAAAACCCAGCTGAGGGGCTGGGAAGCATCAGCATGCAGAATGCTGACGTCCAGCACACCCTGGAAGTGGGCTGTCATCAGTTCCAGAGTGTCAGTGAGCAGAGACATCCAATAGGGAAGCAGAAAGTGGTGCTGGGTCCTGTCCATTTTCAAGAGCTATCTGGCACCTGCCTGTGACAAAGCCTTTTGGAGGTCCAGGTGAGTGGGACTCGAGTGTGAGGATTTACACCTGCAGAGCAACAGGACCCACGGTGCTAAAAACATTCCCTACTCCTGATTCCGACATGCACTGCACCACAGGGGAGGACAGAGGCCCAGGGACACATATTTTTGCTAGAAGGTGCAGTAAAAAGAGGCCAGGACCAGGAAGGGACTGGAAGCTCTTCCTCCACGCCGCTCCCCATGAGGACTTGCTGCATCCCCCTCTCTCCTCAGCCCTCAGCAGCTCCGGGACAGCACAGTGGAGCCCACAGGTTGTCAACAGGGTGACATAAGGGTTAGGACAGAGGAGGAGTGGGGAGGGAGCCAAGCAGAAGAAGCAGCAACAGAGGCAGGTGCCTGGACTAGGGCAGGTAGAGCAGACCATTGCCGCAGGGATCCCAGGGACAAGACTGTGCCTGGGCCCAAGGCAACCCCTTCGCACTTTAACTCTCCCTCTAGGATCCCGTGGCCTGGACCCTTTCACCTTCCTCTGCTTTTAAAGGGTTTCCCCTAAAGCAGCCCTGCTGATGCAGGCTTTGCAGATGCGAGGTGGCCCTTGTGGAGTCCAGAGGGGCGGGTACCCCTCAGCGTCCACGGCTACAGTGGTGTGCGGTAGCACGTGAGGGTTGGGCAGAGCCAATTGTGCCATCTTCCCCCAGCTCTGCATTCGGCCATGCCACGCTGGTAGCTGGGAACCAGCCACTGAGGAAGTATTTACACCATGGGAACCAGTGCGCACTACAGATCAGGACTTTTACTTTTTTGTGGAGAGCTGGTTGCTAAACACCTACCGGCACCACTCTGGGGCCAAGGCTGACAGTGGGCCCGGATAAGGTGGGTCAACGCTGCCTGCCCAGCTACTTGGCCGATTGTTCATGGGGACCCGTCAGACACACTAACAGCATCAGGCCCGTTCAGAGTGGTCATAGCCACAGTAAGAGTTCCCTTCTGCCCACCCTAGGTTATAAAAAAACTTAATATATACTCTTTCTATTTTCTGTTTTTCCCAAATCCTGTATGTAAGAACCTTAACACATATTTTTTGAGATGAAAATCAAAAGGCGAATTGTTTTCTTTCCCTGCTAGGCAAACTGAGGCAAGGGATGTTGACGTGACCCATCTCAGATCACACAGGAAGCTTGAAATGTAAGTCTGCTCACACCTGCGGTTTACTCCCTCCACTTCAAACTTAGGACTAATACCCTGGGTTTGGCAACAATTCTGCTTCCATTCCCTCAAAGCACTGCTGTTAAAATATGGTGCACCCCTGCAATAGAACACGGTGAAGATGTTAAACAAAGTGAAGTAAATCCACGTATGCTGCTCTGAAAAGCAACAACAAAGTGCAGAGCAGTGTATTCATGTATATACATTTGCATATTTTTTAATATACAGAATAGTGTGTTCGCATCTATACAGGCTTGTACATACATAGAACATTTTGGAAGGTTTCACGAAAAAACTTAATGGCAGAAACCTCAGAGTAAGAGACAAGGTGATGTGTATTTCTTGTTTGAGTGTATATCCTTTGTTCTTCTTGACGTTTTACCATGTGCAAGCACTACATTCTCCATTTTTTAAAAAGCTAGTTAAAAATGAACAAAAAAAATACTGCTGCTAAAAGCATCTTTATCACACCGTCAGTCCCCTGCTCTCTCTCCTCTCAAATCCAGCCAACCACTCCTCCACCCCATCTGTATCGTATCCGAGCGTGCCTTTGTTCTAGTTTCCTACTCTGCGCACCATGTTGTTCCTCCTTTGTGGGCTGCTGTGAAGGTCACACAGCAGCCTGTCTGCCCAGGCGTGGTGGGGTAAGAGTCCCAGAGAATGAGTCCTCATCTCTCATTTCCTAAAGACCAGCCAGCATCCTACTTGGCCTGAGGACTTGCTTGGCACTAAATTGATTAGAGGGAGATTCCAGGAATGATCCAGAACATCCTTTTCATGCTAAAGCAAGCAACTTTAGATCAAGTCAAAGGAAATATTCTTCTTCTACACCAGGGTCAGGAAACTCATGGAAACTGACACCCAGAGATGGTCCAGAGCAAAAGCATGATGATGCCAGGAAACATTTAGACACTAATGGGCAAAAGCACCATGTTGTTGTTAATTGTATCAGGAACTGTGTAGGGAGAGAGAAAGAAAGACTAGAGACAGACAAATGTCATTCCAGTTTTGCAAACAAGGAAAATAATGTAAGTTCTGAAAAATACAAACGAATGAGCATGACCCAGAAATTGAGCACTGGGTCAGTAAAAGGTAGGTGTATGATTATTTAGAAAGCAATTTGGTCGATCCTTAGGACTAAGGCTGGAACCACTGTCTAATTGTTTTGGGTTGCTATAATGAAAGAGCACACCGGGTGGCTTAAACAACAAATGTGTATTTCGATGGTTCTGGAGGTTTCTTATGGATCAGGGTGCCAGCATGGGTGAGTTCCTGGCGAAGGCCCTCTACCTGGATGTGCCCTCACATGGCTTTTCCTTGGTTCTTACAAGGAGAGAGAGATCTCATGTACCTCTTCCTTTTTTTTTTATAAGGACATTAATCCAACAGGGGTGGGAGCTCCACTCTCATGACCTCATCTAAACCTAACTACCCACCCAAAGGCCCCACCTTGGGGGTTAGGGTTTCAACACATGAATTTGGGCAGGGGTGGTGGTGATACAAACATTCAGTCCACAGCAGTCATGAAGAACAAACTTCGTTAGCTTGGTCTTGTTCCCTAACTCAACAAGGCAGTGAGGATTTTAGATCAAGGAAATGTAAGCAAGAACATCTGAATTGCATCAAGGCATTTAATAGACTCTTTAATAAAATCCTTGTAGAACATGGGCAATGTGAGCTGATGAATTAATTGACTCAACAGTTAAACCCCAAAGATGTTCATTAATGCATCAAAGCCAACATGAAGGAAGGTTTTCTTAGGGTATGTGTCAAAGCTCTGTTCTCAAAACTAATCCTATTCAATACATTTACTAATGACTTGGATAGAGATAGAGGAGACATGGTCATCAGATTTGTCCATGCCTGCAACAGAAGAAAAACGTAAAATATAGGTATTAGCAATCCTGCTCCCTCCTAAGGAGAAAAAAACCTTTGCCTAATATTAGGCATTTTTGGTGTTAATAGGGCATTTTGTCTTTGACTTGGGCACCATGCTGAGGGGTGAAAAAGGTGAGAAAGCTTAACGGATCTATATTTGAAAATATGTGGAGCTGTCCAGAAAGAAGAAGGATTTGGTAATGTGGAGAAGTATAGAGCAGCAGCCAGAAGGGAAGAATGAGAGCTGCCCAGGAGACGAGGGGCAGGAGACTGAGCAGCAGTCACGAGAAGAGGGGTTTTAAGAAGTCTTCCAGGGTGTATGACGTAATTCCTCCTTTTGGTGCCTCTTTAAGAGACCATCTGTAAAGAACATCATAATTTTTCAAGGCTTTGAAGAGGTTAATTTTGTGTTTCTTTTGGTTGCATCATCAAGTTGTGGTGGATCTTCCGGCAGAAGCAAGAAGACTCTGTTTTATTCGGGCTACAAGTGTATGATCAAAGCTAACAACACAGAATGTACTATTAGGTCATTAAATATGAAATGTCTGATTCCTAATCAAAAGTGTAGTTTATTATATCTCAAACAAGAAGCAGTACAATCAAAGCATGCGCTTAAACTATTGACACAGTTTTGCCATCTTAACAGTAGCTTGTTTATGCCAGTAGAGAAGCCTGGAGAGCCAGTGGTGATGAAATCGTGAAAGGCATTTTCCACAGCTTGTTGAGAATGGAATATTTTTCCTTGAAAGAAGTTGTCCAAAGCCTGGAAAAAATGCTAGAGTTGGTGCAGGGTCTGGTGAATATGGTGGATGACAGAGAGTTTCCAAGTCCAGCCTCTGTAGTTTGAGTCGCGTTGTTTGTGTGACATCAGGTCAAGTATTGTCTTGCAAGAACATTGACCTGTCTCTATTAACCAATCTCGGCTGCTTAATCACAAGCATCCCCATCACTTCATCCAGTTGGTTGCAGTAGACATCACTGTAATCAACTGACCAGGTTTCATGAAGCTGTAGTGGATAGTACCAGCGCTGGACCACCAAACAGACACCGTTAGCTTTTTTGGACGACTATTCAGTTTTGGACCATGTTTCGGCACTTCATCTTTATTCAACCATTATTCCAAACACTTTCAATTGTCAAAAAGAATCCATTTTTCATCACATGTAACAATACGGTGTAGAAATGGTTCACCTTTATGTCGTAACAGCAAAGAAAGGCAAGCTTTGAGATGATTTCCCTTCTGACGCTCATTTAATTCATGCAGAACCCATCTATCCAGCTTCTTTACCTTGTTGATTTGTTTCAAATGGTCCAATGTTGTTGAAATAGTTACATCAAACCTTGCTGCTAATTCATGCGGGGGTTGAGATGGATTCGCTTCCACTACAGCTTTCAGCTCATCATTATCCACCTTGGTGTCAAGTCGTCCACGTGGCTCATTTTCAAGACTAAAATCAATAGAACAGAACTTCTGGAACCATTGACATACTATGTGTTCATTAGCCACATCCTTCCCAAACACTTTGCTGATATTTTAAGCTGTCTGCACAGCATTGGTTCCACCATGGAACTCATATTAAAAAATAACCCGAATTTTTGACATATCTATGGTTCCACAAAAATTGCTCTAAAAAATTTTTGAAAGATAATCACAAGCCAAAAACCATGCTTTTGAAAGACTAAGGATGTACCTTCAGGACAAAAATAAAACAAGAAGTGTCAAAGTGAAAATGTCAGAGATATCAACTGTCAAACTTAGTACTCAAGGAAATCAGACATTTCATACTTAATGACCTAATATCTGTATTCAATAGTAATTTTGCATACTGAAACTATGGCAAAATTTTAAGACAATGAAGAAAATGAAGTATTATATGGATACAACCAAGGTCCTATATGTGGGTATAGAAAACAACTTTTCAAATACAGGATCAAAGAGATGTAACCATGCTTAAAAAAAGTACACGCCAAGTTGACAATAAGCTCAATATGAATTTCAACAGTGAGATGCTGCCAAAGTCAGTGGACTCCTAAGTTCTATTAACAGAGAACAGTGTCCCAAAGGAGGCAATGATGGCCCCTCTGTGCTCTGAGATAGGTAGACCATACCTGGATGATTGTGTATAGTTCAAGGCACCACACTGTAAGATAAATTTGAGCACATTCAGGGGAGAGTGGCCAAGCCCAAAAGGGAATTAAAATCCTGTTATATTTGAAACAACCAAAGGAACTGGTGATATTCAGCTTCTAGAAAGTAAGACTCAAGGCAACATGACGTCTTCAAATGTTTGCAGGGTTGTCAAGGGGAAGGGTTGCTGCATTAGTTCTATATAACTTCAAGACATGAAAGTGGGATCAATGAATGAAATTCATCTTATGTAGAGATATTTTGTCTCCATATGAGGAATACCTTTCTATTAGCGCTCTCTAAAGAATAGATTTCCTTGGGTGGCAGTGAGTTCTTCAGCACTTCATGTGTTCAGGGAGGAACTGGATGGTGTTCCAGTGAAGACTAGGGTGGATTAAATGATCTCTGACGTCTCTAAGGGTCTGAGATTTGTGTTTATGGTTGTAGCCCCATAGTGCCATAGGCTTTGCATTGCCTCAGTAGATGTTTATTGAGTTGAATGGGAACGTTTTGAGGTGACTTCTAGGGAAGGTAACCAATATCCTGCCTGTCTTAGTCTGTTTGTGTTGCTGTAAAGGAATACCTGAGGCTGGGTAATTTATAAAGGAAAGAGATTTGTCTGGCTTACGGTTCTGTAGGCTGTACAAGAAGCATGGTGCCACCATCTGCTTCTGGCGAGGGACTCAGCCTGCTTCCACTTATGGAGGAAAATGAAGGGAGCCAGTATGCGCAGACCACAGGGTGAGAGGGGAAGCAAGAGAGAGGAGGAGGTGCCAGTCTCTTTTGAACAACCCGTCCTCGTGGGAACTCACAGAGCAAGGACAGCTCCAAGCCGTTCATGAAGGATCTGCCCCCATGCCCAGTACACCTCCCACCAGGTCCCACCTCTGACATTGGGGATCAGATTTCAACATGAGACTTGGCAGGGCCAAACAAACCATATTTGAACCATAGCACCACCCGAGACCATCCCTAAGAGGGCAGCCAAGGATGAAGTCGAAACACAGGGTCAGAAGTGCGATGAGGAGAATGCGTAGGCAGAGCTAAATTAAACCCTGCTTCTCCGCTCTGTACTGCACACCTATCCATCAAATACACCATACTCCACCCTGTGCTGGCCTGTGTGGAGCCATTTGCCATTTTCCCTTTGCCTACTGGATGCTCATATAATCCAGGGTTCTGAATTTTCATTGTTTCTACTTAGTTTTCAAACCTTCCTTCCATTTCACATTCCCAAGAGTCCCCCATCTTTCCTGGTTGGGTGCCTGAATTCCTTGTGTCTTCCTTTTCACTAGGTGGTCTCTCCCTTTCCATTCCTCCATTCCTACCTCCTTTAGCCTCAGAAGTTTTCTACAGCTGATACGGTCCTGAAATCTAGGCCAAAGATCTTAATATCAAAGAGAAGTCTCAGGAAATGGGCTTGATGTCAGGTTGTGTCATCTCATCCCACAGACTAAAACCTGGGGGCTGGACATGACTTTATCCTATGCCTAACTACACTGTGGACATTTAACAAACTACACGTAATGATTGCTCTTTCCTCCCCTGAACAATGGCATTCTCATTTCTCCCCTGGAGGAAATTATTCCATCATCAAATGCACCCCTCTGTGAAAGAATGTGTGTTTGCTTCTTCTGAAGGAGTTCCAAATTTTCAGTCTAAGTGTCCCTTTGCCATTCTTAATTATGCTTCCTCCCCTATGGCGATCAGTATTATCAACACCTTAGTCATTTTCTTCTCCTGCAAATAAAACTAAAGCATCCCATCTTTTCCTCCCCAGTGACTTTATCAACATCTTTCAGGCATGGTCATAATTTCCTTTCCTGATTCTTCATGCTTATTCAGGCATAAAAACTACAGGAAGAAAGAACATATCTTGAATGGGAAAGAAAGGAAAAAAAAAAAGGGAGGAAGGAAGGAAGGGATGGATGATGACAATAATAAAAGTATCTTCCAAATACCAAAACAGCTATCACAGATTGTCATGGGAATATAAAGGATTTTTGTGGGTTTTGTTTGTTTTGTTTTGTTTTTAGTTTCATTGTAATTGTAGAGCAAAATATGTCAATGGGATATTTTATGTAATTCATAACATGTTTAGAATCACCCATTCAAAGAAACATTTATGGAATGCCTACCATATGTCACTGCACTGCAGATCAAAGCTGTTTCAGCCACAGTCACTACCCTTAGGGGTTTGCAGGTGAGTGGGAGACAAAAGAGTAAACAAATAAGCATAGTAGTATGTTGTTGATGCTAAGATTTAAGAATTTGCCCCACAGTGTGGAATCATAAGGAAGAGAGTGTCAATTCAGAATGTGATTCTTCTTGATTCTGATCATATCAACACATTCAAATTATAACTATTCTTTTTGTTTATTAATAGTGTCTCTTCTGTCACAATATTTAAAAAATCAGGCTCACCTCAATAAGAAATAATAACAATGTTAAGATATGTTCTTCTAAGTTAGGATTTTACATTATAGAAATTTGATGGTAGTACATTTTTTAACTACCATCTTGCATAGGAAGCTCTAATTGCTTCACCTTTTGTAAATACTGAAATATTCCCTAGGGGAACAAAACCAAGGACTCAGATGAGCAAGTACCTCACATTCATTCTTTCTTTCTTTCTTTTATTCATTTGTTCTATAAATATATTCTGAGTTCCTACTATGTGCCAAGCCTGTTCTAGGTGCTGTGGGTAAAGTAGAGCTCAAAACAGACAAGGTCCCTGCTCTTGTGCAACGTACATTCTGGATGGAAGTGAGAATTAACACATTAAATGAACTAACAAGATAATTTCTGGTAGTGATAATTTCTATGAAGAAAATGAAAACAGTGTTGTGAACAGTGGAGGTACACAGGTTAGAAACAACTTCCCTGGGGTGGTAGCATCTGGGCTGAGACTTGAAAGAGAAGAAGGAGCCGGCCAGGTGAGAGAATAGTGGACAGAGGAATGGATGGAGGAAAAACACTCGGTTCCAAAGATGGCAAGTTTGGGGAACTCTGAAAGGGTGGGCAGAACTACACATGGGAAAGAAATGAAGCAAGCCATTGTAAATACACAACACACACACACATAGTAACACAATTGGGAAAGAGAAAACAGTAAAGAGTTAGGAAAATCAACCATAGCTCTAAAAAGATCTTTGAGTGCTATGACTTCCTATGCCACATGGACCAAGTCTGGTTCCATAAAAGTTAATATGAAGACGAGAACTGAGACACAGAAGGAAGCTGAGGAAATGAACTGAGGATGGAAGGTGCTGATTGGAAACAGAGACTGTGTCCGTTAGGAAGGCTTTTGTCCGCAAGTAGCAAAATGTCCATCCAGCTGCTGAAGCAGTAAGACATTTATTAATATCTCAGGCGAGTTGCCTGGGGGTAGGTGGTTCCTGGGTTAGGGTGGAGACTCATGAGCTTACCAAGAACCCAGTCTCTCCCTGATTTTTCTGAGTCTCGCCCCTACCAAGTTATCTTTTTGCCCTTAGACTTATTTCCTGTGGCCACAGGAGGGCTGGCCTCAGCTCCAAGCATCCCCTCCACCAGCAGTCCCCAACCTTTTTGGCACCAAGGACCAGTTTCATGGAAGACAATTTTTCCACGGACAGAGGTGGGAGGGATGGCTTTGGGATGATTCAAGCAAATTACATTATTATGCAGTCAAACCTCTCTGCTAATGCTAATCTATATTTGCAGCCGCTCCCCAGTGCTAGCATCACCGCCTCAGCTCCATCTCAGATCATCAGGCATTAGATTCTCATAAGGTGCATCAACCTAGACCCCTCGCCTGTGCAGTTTACAGTAGGGTTCACACTCCTATGAGAATCTAATGCTGCCCCTGATCTGACAGGAGGCGGAGCTTATGTGGTGACAAGAGTGATGGGGAGCAGCTGTAAACACAGATGAAGCTTTGCTCACTGGTCAGCTGCTCACCTCCTGCTGTGTGGCCCAGTTCCTAACAGGCCATGGACTGGTACCGGTCTGCGGCCCAGGGCTTGGGGACCACAGCCCTCCACATCCATGTTTAAAACATGAAGAGAGCACAGCAGTGGTGCGGGGATGCCCTCTGGGACAGCTAGTGAAACCGCTTAGAGCACTCCCGCGTGTCAGACTGGCCAGAACTGGTGGCTCCAAGCTGCAAGGGAGGCTGGGGAAAGAGTGTTCGGAAGAGAGGAATGGGATCGCTAACTTTGGTTTGAACTAAACGAGATTCGGAGAGCCACCCCTGCAGATGCAATCAACATGGGCCCCTTGGAACAGAAGGAGGAGGGAACGTGGGCAGAGGGACACAGGGCCTGCGTGGAGGGGTGGGAGGGGAGAAGGAAGGCAGGGGTCCCAATCCCAGCTCGGAGTAAATCACTAACACAATCTCCGCCACAGTTCTTCATCCACACAACAGAAGTGACAGCACCCACCTCTCAAGCAGGTCGTGAGGAGTGGAAATTGCCAGAGTGGACTGTGAGCATCCAGCCTCTGCCCACAACTCCATGGGGATGAGGGGGAGAAAGTATTGTAACTTCTGTTTTTACTTATTTTTCTCGTCCTTTTAAAATATATACAGTTGGACATATACTATAGTATAAATCATGCCTTACTACAATAGCATATATATAACTTGTAAATAAATAAATGTACGTATGTTGGAAATGCTCAAAAAAATTACTGATGAGGGTCTAGATGTTTTTCTTTAAGCTTGGTAGTGCTTTTTAAAGAACATAATGCATATAAAGTACTTAGCACAGGACTGGGGGCATATTGGGCCCTCAGAAAAGGCTGTCCTGGCCTCCCTTTCGGATGTATTAGTGTTGCAATTTTGAAGGGCAAGGGCAGGCGTCCATCACCTTCCCACCGAACTTCACTCTAAAAATGATGCATATCATGTGCTCTTTTGACACCTCAAATCCCTCTCCCAGGAAACAGGATTACAGATGCTTCACTGTACACACAAGCCCCGGGAGCCATCATCACGGAGCTTCCCCGACCCTCAGCATCTCCTCTGTCCACCTACTGCCCATCTTCTGAATGTCTCTTGGCTGGTGGACACTCCCATGAAGGCGTGAGCAAGGGCAAGGAGGAAGGGGACAGCAAAGCCAGCCAGGAAGGTGACCCACCAGCCACGAGGTGAAAAGGCCCCTCTGGGAGGGGACGGTTAAAACTGAGGTCTGGGCATTTACCTGTGCCGTCCCTTTCCCCCTGGGCACCTGTCTCCCATTAGCATGGACACGTGAGAATTGCCCACATCTGCCTCCCATCTGCCCTCCTCTTTCTGTGCAGGCTCTCCAGGCCCTTTAGAAAGATCATCTCCTTCCTCCCAGTGTCACCTCTGGGGTGGGCAAGAGTCAAAATGGGAGTGGGCTACAGGGATAGAAAGTGTCACAGGGTCACTTAGGGGCTCAGCTAGAAACACCTGGGAGTCCTGATGCCCAATCAAAATCACTTTTCTCATTAAAAGCACAAAGATAAAACCTCCTTCATAAATGTGAGGCCCTTACATATTATCCTCTGTCATCAGTTATGCTTGCTGTGGGCCAGTGTTCATTTATTTAATTTAACCTTTTTTATTTTTCTGAAAAGCTTTTGGGTTTGCCTTTTAAAAACCCACGTTAAATTCTCTCTTAACGATTTGACTGGCTCCCCTTTAGCTCCCTTTAAATGAGCTGCCGATAAAGGAATAAACTTGCTGAAGAAATAAGAAATACGCCTCTAGAACACTGTAGCCTTTTATACCTCGGCTGTCCAGGCTGGAGCCCCTCTCAAATGAATTGAGAGATAATGCTAATGGAATTACACATTGTGACTAGATCAGGGGCTGCCACAGGAAGATAAATACCAAAGCAAGGCTAAGGCGTTTAATCAAAAATAAACCCCCTACATGTCTTTTTTATTCCTGAAGAAGAAGGAAAAAAAAAAAAAAAAACAGAAAACCCAAGACCTTGATTTGCCACGTATATTACTTCACTCGCCTTGATGCTGTTTTTCCAAATAATTTGGTGAAAGGGAGGTCCGCCCCCCCACACATATATCTGAAAGCAAATTAAATTATTTAAGAGTGACCTACCCAGCCTGTTTACAGTGACACAATGACGCCGCAGCAAACCTTTCAGAAGATAAACATACGTGGATTAATTCGTGGGGATGATATAGCGCTTATCTGTTTTGTTTAGGCTCAAGTTTAACAAGATCAAACCACTGGGCTCTGTGACGTGCCAGGGGTGACGCCGTCGACCCGCACAACCGACACGCAATGTGGGCTGCTGTGGAATGCAGATCAGCTCCTCTCCCCACTCGCCCCATCCCCAACCTGGCTGGGTTAGTCACCCCCTCAAAGAACAGGTCTGAGATCACACTCAGGAAAAAGAAAATCTACAAAATGGTAATTTGTCATCTTTTGGGTCTCATGATATATCCTGGCTCATTCTAAAATCAAAGTGAATTTAGTGACACCTCCCCAGGGAACCGGTGACACCCTGGGTGTATCCATCAGAGCTTGCTTAAGTAACAGAAATGGATTCCGTCTGCCTCTTGTAAGCAAAAATGGAACTTAACTAAAAGAACATCAGAGACTCACAAAAGTAGGAAGCCAGGGAGGTCTGGAGGATGACCCAGGAGGAGGCCCTGCGAGGCCACCCTACAGGACAGGCTGGTGCAGGCGCTGCTGCCGCACTGCAGCCCAATTGTGGCCTCCAAGTCGTCCGTCCCTCACTCAGGGTACAAAGCCCAGGAGAGTGGGTCCAACTGGCTGAGTCTAAGGCAGTGCCCACCCCGGCCCACTGGAGAAGAGGAAACAAGTACCACCTGCCAAGGAAGTGCCACACAGTAGGGCTTCCCCAAAAGGGAGATTAGGTGCTCATAAAAAGAGGTTGAGTGAGGAGCACCCCAAAACCGACGAATGACTCCCACGCTGGGGCTAAGAGAACATGCGCGGGAATCTCTTGTCTAGTCTGAGCATCAGCTGGGAGGCGGCTTGCAATAATGAAGAGAGTTCTGGATGATGAACGAGGACACCCAGACCCAGGCTTGGGGACCAAGGCCAGCCAAGTCCATGTCCCTCTAGCTCATTGTTAAATGGTGTCCCCCCTGCGAAATTCATATGCTAAAGTCCTAACCACCAGTACCTCAGAATGTGATTTTGTTGCAAATAGGGTCATTGTAGATACAATTAGTTAAAATGAGGTCATCCTGGAGTAGGGTGGGCCCCTAATCAAATATGACTATGTCTTTACAAAAAGAGGACATTTAGACATAGACGGGCACACTAGGAGAATGCTGCGTCTCTCATAATTGGAGTTATTCTGCCACAAGGCAAGGAATTAACAGACGCTAAGAGAGAGGCTTGAAACAGATCCTTCCCTAGTGCCTTCAGAGGGAGCACGACCCTGCCGACACCTTGATCTTGGACTTCCAGCCTCCCGAACTGTGAGAAGGTAAATTCCTGTTAAGCTCCTCAGTTTGCAGTACTTTGTTAACGGCAGCCCTAGGAAACTAATACACTTACTCACCTTCTACAAGGTGAGTGGGTTGGACTAGATTTCTGGCTTTCAAACTGAGTCTTGCCTTGAATTTGAACTTTCTCAGAGTCCTACAACTTCATGGCAGCACCCTTTGAAAACCATGGGACCCAGTGATCTTCAAAGTCCCTACAGCTCTAACTCTCTAAATTAAAGTCTTTTTCAATTTTGACAAAGAGCTGTTCAAAACTTACATGGAGGGAAGGCTGTACCAGGGGCATTTCCTTCTCCAGCTGTGTGGATAGGCTAGTGTCTTGACTGGCCCCATGCAGGCCTCCATCCCACACAATTCCACTCTGCTTCCTCATGCATTGAGCCATGGGAGGAGGTGACTGCATCCAGGAGCTAGAAGGTTCAGAGATTTCTTGGTCTAGTCCAGGAAATTTATCTAGATTTCCACTCAGACACACACACACACACACACACACACACACACACACGCATATAGATATATACGTCTTTGCTGGTGGACGTGGATCTTGGAGACTTGGTCCCTTTCCAGATCCTGGTCATCACCTCAAGTTCCACAGTGGATCCAGCCAGTTGAAAAGCTCTGTGACCTACCTCTCCCTTGCCTTACTGCAGCAACCCTTAGCATCCAGTGGCGATGTGCAATGCCTCACAGAACAGTACTTTGAGATGGCTATGATGTCCTTGATGACCATCTTTAAACAGAGGAAGAAGGATCATGACATCACAAATATTCGGGGGGCACCAGGCATCATGGGAGACTTCATTACATATGTGTCAGAGGCTCTACGTGGGATGAGCGCCCAGTGGGACTGATTGACTGGTTCCTCATCTGTCTCCTGTGCTAGGCTGGGAGCTCCAAGAGAAAAAGGACTACTGTGCTCAGCAGGTGTGAATCCTCAGACACGTGGATACACGAGTGCTGCAGAGGGAAGACCCAAATAGCTACTTTGTTCTTAAAGCTCCTATCATTTTAAAACCTGGAAAGGGGTACATTCGTGACATCCAGATGTTAAGCCACAGCAGCGAGGAAAATTTGTCCAGATGTTCTTGCCCAACCTGATTCTGTCACGACATTAGATTGGTGAATCACATATAGAGCAAGATCTCCAAGAGACAAAGAAAAAGAAGCTGCCATTCTTTTTTTCCCCAAGATGTTACAAAATTGCTTCATGCATACATAAACAATCTAAAATTAATACAATGAACATGTGGATGTCCCCCACCTATACTGAATAATTGTTATCATTTTGTCACATTTGCGGACATTGTGAAATTGCACTTTTAAACACTTCAGCAAACCTCTCCTGAGAATAAAACATTACCCTACATAGCTGCAATACCATATTGTGCATAATAAAATTAATAATAATTCCATAATATCATCTAACATCAAGTCCATATTCAATGTTTCCATCATTCCAAGCAATAATTTTATAGTTGTTTTTTAATAACTAAGATTCAATCAAAATTCACACATTGTGGAGCCCCTCAAGTCTCCTTTGATCCAGTATAGTCTTCCAACTTATCTATTTTGTGACACTGACTTTTTGAGAAACCTGGGCTGATGGTCTTATGGGATGTTTTATATTCTTGACTTGTCTGATTGTTTCCTCCTGGTGTAGTTTGGTTTTTACCCTCTCCCGTGGAGGTGGCTACCATCTTGACCTACCAAAAACCCTTGAGTGTGGACAGAGGTTAAGAGAGAAACAGGGCTGAGTGTTCCCATTCCAAGGTCCTCTGGGCCTCTTGCTCCACATAGCACAGGCTCTGCACCAGCAACTCCACCACGACACAGCCACCAAATGCCTGGTCCCATGGAGCCACTGCTCCAGGACATTGCAAAGCAGTATTGTCCCCCTCTAGACCCTGTTGCCTTTGAGGTTGAAGTGAATGCAGCTGGAAACATACATACAATGCCACAGAGGATTACGAAGATTTAAAGGTTTCTTGGTGATTTATGTCTCTTTAATTAGGGGCTTTTATGCTTTAATTAAAAAGTTACAGAAGTTGTCCTTACTTCTGAAAAATGTGTTTATGCTTGACTGCTTGAGTGAATTAAATAACATCGGACCCCTGGGTTGGCTCCATGCTTGAGTCTTAGAGCTCATTTTCAGGGTAAGGGGAAGGAGGTCAGAGAAAAATACCATTAAGAAGGGAGGCTGTGACAACTTTCATTATTTTCTGGTGATCATGCAATAATTTTCTATGATAAATCATCTCATTACATCTACAAACTTGGAGGTAGAATCTAAATGCCATGGTTCTGAAAAAAAACAAAAAAACAAAAACAGCATTGGGACCTGGATTTAAACGGATTCTCCTCCTCGCTGAGGAAGCAGAACAAAAGTTTGTATGTTATTACTCATGGATTCGTTCTCAGGTCACACTATGTTTGGTGTACGATTGTACAGAGCTTTAATCCAGGCTTCTGCACATAGTCTGCCAAGGTGAGCATCCACTTCTGAACTTGGAGGTGACCCTGGATGTGGCTGACTGGCCGAGTCACCTGTCCAGTGCTGTGGGCTCAGCTTGGGGTCAATATGCCTTCCTCAATTCCCTATGCAGGATTACCATTCCCTTCCTCCGCATTCCCACTGGATTTATTTTTATAATTCACTTTTAATTTTCCCCATTCTTTAAATGATATTATTTATGTCCATCTCCCCCACTAGTGTGCTGTTGTCTCCTCTACATGGCCCCACCCAGGTAGAAGTTACTACCCCATCATTTGTGTCACTACTCTATGTATGAGGAGCAGAATTGTTCCAAAATATCTAAATCACTCTATTCCATGTTTAAAATGAAATGTGTCTGTCTCCTCTTACTAAGTGGCAAGCCTCAGTGGCCATATTTGATCATCTCTTTTTTCTTTTCTATTCCTTAGGCCAGAGAATTGAGTCAACTGTACTTCTAGTTCATGACACATACAATCATGCATGGTCTCTCTCCTTTCATTCATTCACACATTCATTCATTCATGTGTTTGTTTATTACCTTTTATTCCCCTCTGCCAATCCTGTTACTTTGATCATTGATTATCTTTCTCATGAGGTTACTGAGGTTCTTTTGTTTCTACACATTCTTACAAAATGTGTGTACATTTTGTGCACATAGAATTTTAATTGCATAAATATATAATGGCACATGCTCCATGCTGTTTCTTACTCTTTTCACTCAATATTAAGTTTTGAAGATCCATCCATGTTGCTACATACATATCCAATCTATAACTTTTAGCTACTCCGTAGCACTCCATAGTGTGCTTCTGCCACATTTTATATTTTCTATTTCCCATTGATAGGCACCCAGGCTGCTTCTAACCCTTCTTAGGGACCTGGGTATACCCAGGGTATATATTTCTGGGTCATAAGGTTAACAAATATTTATAACTAAGTTGTGCTATGTTGCCCTTCAGAATGTCTCAACAAAATATACACTCTTACCGGCAGGACATGAGACTTTTCACAATCTTGCAACCCCAATGAACATTATCTAACTTTCAAATTTTTATCAGTCTAATAGGTTAAAGTAGTATTTTAATTCACATTTTAAAAGGAGATTGGCTTATTTCTACATATACATGTTAGCTGTTCAGGTTTTCTCTTCTGTAAGTTTATTGTTCATAACCTTTGCCTATATTTCATTTGGGGTTTTCATCTTTTGCTTGTTGATTTGCAAAAGTTTCTTATGAATTCTAGATAACAGTTCTTTGTCAATTTTAGACACAACAAAATATCTTCTGATTTTCATCTGCTTGTTAGCCATCCATGGTATCTATCAATAGAAATTCTGGATTTTGATATGAATATGGTTAAATACTTTTTTCCTTATATTTTATGTTTTTAAAATTTTCTTTAGAAGTTAGTTCCTCTTTATCCTAGGTCTCAAAGGTAATATTCTGTGAACCTTACAGTTTAATCTTTTCTATTTAGGTCTTTAATCCATCTCTAGTTCGCCTTGATTTGTGGTATTAGGTAGGAAACTAGTTTAATGTTTCTCTGTCTGGTAAGCAGATTTACTCAAATCTATTAATTAAATAAGCCATTTTTCCCCACTGATTTGTGATCCACCTTAACTGTATATTTGGTTCCCATATTGACACTGGATTCTCTCTGACCTATCCATTCTGCTCCATTGATTTTTTTTCCATTCTTAGCTGACCATGCTGCTGTTTTTACTGCTATGTCTTTCTTTTTTTTTTTAATTTTTTAAATTCAGGATATTATGGGGGCACAAACATTTTGGTTACATGAAATGCATTTGCCTCGCTCAAGCCAGGGCCACAAGCGTGTCCTTCCCCGGTACAGTGCTGCCCGCCTCCGTTAGCCTGTCTTTCTAATATGTCTTCCCGTCTGGTAATGGAGGTCGCCCTACTTAGTCCTTCTTTCCAAAATTGATCTTGCTTTGTTGGTGGATCTTTATCTTTTCACATACATTTTAGAGAGGATGTATTGAGTTCCTTAAATCAATTGGAATTTTGGTTCAAAGTTGCAATAAATTTTTTGGTTAATTGGAAATTAATTGACATCTTTAAAATATTGAAATTCCATACTTAAGCATTGCATGTGTTTCCATTTACTCAGATCAACTTCTGTGTACTTCGTTCTGGTATTAACTTTGTCTCTGAAAAGACCTCAGGGTATTATTAAGTTAATTCCTGGTTAATTTTTATTCCTAATGAGAATAATACCCTATTTTTAAATATTATTTATTTAAAATAATAAATTATTGTTATTGCTATAGAAAATATGCTATTTTGTTTTAGGTAGATCTGATACCCAGAAATCCTTTATTTATTCTAATAGTTTATCTTGTATTTTTCTAGGTAAATGATATATAATCTACCAACAATAACATTTTTATCTCTTCCCTTCCAGCCCCAGACCTCTCATTTCTTTTTCATTTTTTTATAGTTAAACCCTGCTGTATTGTATATCAGTAGCAGTGATAATGACCCTCTTATTCTATTATAATCTCAGTCTTAAAGGAAATACATCCAAAGTTTTCCCAATAAAGATAATGTTTACTTTTTTTTTGGTATATAACTTTTACCAATTTAAGTTATTTCCATCCTATTCCTAGTTTGCTAAGAGTTTTATCATAAATAGCTGTTGAACTGTATTACATACTTTTTCCATATCAGTTGAGATAATTGCATGAATTTTCTCCTTCAGCTTATTAATATGGTAAGTTACATTGATAGATTTTTCTAGTGTTGAACCATCCTTGCTCATCTGGAATAAATCCTACTTGATAATGATATATTTTAATATATTATTTAATTTGATTAGCTAACATTTTAGTTAGAATTTGTATATTTACATTTATAAGTGAAATGTACCTATAATTTTCTTTATTTACATTGCCCTTACATCATTTTGAAATAAAGGTTACACTAACCTCAGGAACCAGGCTGGACAGCTTTTATTATTTTTCTCCTTCCTAGAAAAGAATATAGATGAGATAGGAATTCACTGTTCCTTTCAAGTTTGATAGAATGAACCTTAAAATGATCTGAGCCTAGATTTGGGGGGAATAAGAAGTCTTTGGTTATCCTTTCAATTTCTTTAATATTTATTGGTCTAATTATGTTCTTTACTTTTTTTCTTGTACCAAGTTTTTCTTATACCAATGCATCTATTTTATCTAACCTATAGATATAATAATATTCTTATTATTTTAATTCCTGCTTCATCTACAGTTATTTTTTTCATTCCGTATTTTATTTTATTTTGCATCTTCTCTCTTTTTTCTTGATTAGTCTTTTCAGAGGCCTACTTATTTTACTAACAATATCAATAAAATCAGCTTTTGGTTTTGCTAATCTTTTCTATTATTTTTCTTTTGTTCTCAATTTATTAATTTCTGCCCTTGTATTTATTATTTCATTTATTCTTATTTCTTTTAACTCCGTATTTATTTTTTGACTTAATATCTCCAGAGCTTAGCACATACTTAGCACATAGAAGCTTTTTATCAAATATTTACTGAATAAATGAATTTTAAACACCTTGAGATCAGATAATATGTCTTACCTATCTTCATAGTCCTCAAAGCGCCCACTACACACTTAGCACATGGGAGGACTCAGTAAATATTGAGAGAATATTTACTGAAGGAATATTTACTATAAAGAAATATTAATATACTCCAGAGATAATCTAATGGAGCCTTCTGAGTCAAAAGTAAATAAGCCAAAAAAACTCAGATAGACATTTCTGATAATGTGGCAGAAACCACGAGGGCTTCCCCATTGTTTTCTTCTTCCCTGGTGACAGAAGCCCTCATTTTAGCCAGGCAGACAACCACATGATGAAATATGGTATGAAAACCAAGTGATTTTCCTAGTTGAAATGGTGGGTACAACTTGGGAAAGTGTAAAGGGAAGAGACACATCTTTCTTCCTCCTCTTTGTCTTGCTTTCTGGGATCTGTGTATCATGGTTGGGGTTCCAGTACTTACGATGGATCAGGAGGTGACCTTGGGGATAAAGCCCCACATGACAGAGGAATGAGTCAAAGTGCCTGAGTTCTTTGCACCAGGAAGGTCCTGTGGAAGCCCCAGGTGACTGCTGTTGTACTTTTTACGAAGGACCTCCTGTCCTGTTTGAGACACCGTGTGGGGTATTTTTTTGTGGCAGGGGGTCAGGAGGAGGCTTTTGTCATATGTAGCCAAGCCTATCAGCTGATTGGAATAGAATTCGATTAGTAACGGATGCAGGGGGGACGTGCTGATCCTTCCTGAAAGACGTCCTTCGTCAGACGACAAAGACCAACGAAAGAAGCTGATGTTAAAATTGGCATTTCACACGTGGGAAAAGCAACACGGGAGCTGAGACTCAGACGTGCCTCTTGTTCTTACTCAGATCTCAAGTTTTTGGACAGATTTGCCTCTTCTGAATGAAATCAGTGAGAAGACAGCTGGTCCCAAAGTTTCTCACTACGCAAGAATCTAGGTTTCTCCTGTAAACTTCTGATCATTTTCAGCCCTGCTGATTGTCTAAGCCGAGTCCAAGTAAACCTCAATGTTTCAGACTCGGGTGTGATTTTTCTCAAGTGTGACTCTCTAGCCAGCCAGGTGATTAGGCTCCCAGTCCTTTCCAAGAAGGTTGAAGACAACTGAATAAAAATACGAGAACCTTGTCTACCCTTTGCGGCTAAGGAGCCTGACTCTCCGAGGGCCACTGCACTGCTTCACGATCTCCGCCCAGATCAAGCTTCCCGGGTGACATCTGCATGCTCTACACCCTGTATAATCAAAAGGCCAGGTTGCCCTGTCTCTCTGCCAGCTGCTTTATGTCCCTATGGTTTCCTGTCTGTTCCCAGGGGCCTCTCATAGTGTCCCTCTGAAAATCAACTTCAAAATCACCTGTGGTATACAGTTACACAGAAGTTAAATAGAAATACAAATATTGGCTTTTTCAACTAGGAGACACGCTTAGACCCAAGACCAAAACAAGCTTCCTACTCTCTCTTCCAAAGCCTCAACCCTGGTCATCACACACAGGGGACGTTTGGGTCTGCAGAACATTCATTTACCCAGCCTCCAGGATAGGTACCAGAGACTGCAAGGGCCTGCCTCCCGTCTTAGCCAGGGAAGAGAGTGCAGCAGGGACCAGAGACACGAGAATCTGCCTTCGATGCAGATCCTGCACTGTGGAGAGATACAGACAAAGGCATGTCAGACTCTCACCATCTCACCTACCAGTGGAATCCTCCTCTGCCTGTGGAAGGGTCAGTGAGAGGCAGGAAGTTCTTCCTGATTCTATCAGGAAATGTTGGTACAATTCTATAAACCACAAGAAACATAAGAAAGAGAATCTATCCCCTACCATACTTGAAAATTCCCAATACATATGTATATCAACCACTTATAATCAATGATTGATCAATCTATTTAAAAAAAAAAAAAAGAAATCTCTAAAGTACCCAGAGAAGAGCTGTTAGCCTGGAAATAAAAGTGTTAAAAAAATTTTCCCAATTTTCCTCCCTTTCCATGCCATGTTTCTATTCTTCTGATAGCCAGTTTGCTGATTTCAATTTTCCTTGAAGTAGCTCCCACACTAATGAAATTGGTAGTTTAAATGTCTCCGAGAAACAGCATAGACTGCTGGGATCTGTATTCTCTTTATTGAAAAAAAAAATATCAAATGGACTGCAGAGAGTTAGGTAGAATTAATTCCACCCTGGGAAGAGAGGAGTCAAGCTGCTTCAGTCTCTTGGTTTATAAGGTCACCAGAATCCCTTGTCGGGAGCCATTCCTCCGTAAATCACTTCTGCCCAGCTACTCTGCAGCCCTGAGTTATAGATAATCCAGACAGTGATTGTGTCTGGTCTCTAAGCAAAAGCTTCACTGACCTCCTCTAAGAGGATTCTGGTACCAGCTTTGGCTGCAGGAAGAAGTGGGCAAGTCCATCCCTGACTCTCTAGCCAGCTAGGTGATTAGGCTCCCAGTCCTTTCCAAGAAGGTTGAAGACAACTGAATAAAAATACGAGAACCAGCTCTTTTGACCTCCTGTGGGCCAGGATTCAGCCTCACCAGTAAACATACTGGGTAGAGAAGCCACTGCTCATAGTATAGAATCTGCTATAGGAAAGGGTCCCCACACCCCAGGGGCCGGCTCATAGAGCATGCAGGAGGGCAGGGTCTGCCTTAGGACTTGGGGGATGGGGTAGCCGACTTTAATCTACTAGACTCCCAGGAGGTTGGTGTGTATTTGTATGTCTTCCTTGGGTGTGTTTTTGTATTTTAAAAAATATATCACATTGATTAGTCCATATTTTGCTACCAATATTACAGACTTGGACACATCACTTAATTTGAGGGTGGGTGGGCTCAGTTTCAAACACATCTAAATGAAAACCCTGTACCCACCTATCCATGGTGACTTTGAGCAGATACCATGATCACTCTGAGCCTCAGTTTCTACACCAGCACACTGGGAATGTTAATGCATGTTTTGCAAGGTTACGGTGAGGATTTAAAAAATAATGTATCTAACCTTCATAGCAGATTATCCAATTGGATTATCTACCCAGCTGTGTCTACCATGGCCCACCACACTCTTCTGAGACGTCTCCCCTGGGTCTCCAGCCTGCATGGTTGCAGGGGTGGGTGCCGTGGTAGCTGACTCCACTACCACTCTGTGGCCCAGGGGACACCTAACGCAAACCAGGCCAATGTGAGCACCTTCCCCCCAGATTCAGCACTGGGTGGGTGCTGAGTGAGATCAGTCTCCCTCTGGAGAGTGAACATGAACTCCCACTAGCTCAAGAGCTGACAGAGACCCTGTGCTCTGCCAAGCAGCTTGGAGAAGCAGGAGAAGCAAATGAAGAGAGAGCAGAGGAACACAGATAGACAGAGAGGAGCAAGAGACAGAGTGCAGATAACACCCCTGCTTCCAACTCACCTCTGCCCTTGAGTTCTGTGAAATTCACACCCTTGCATCCTCATAGTAATTTTCCCTTTCTTTTAAAATTAGCTTATGCTGGTTCTTGTAAGTGCCATAGAAACGATTTTGAATAATCTGGTAAACAGTCATCACTCAATAAGCAGTGAACAGCAACTTATGCAAAATGAGAGAATTGGCCAAGGGATGAGAAGTTTCTCCCCCCACCCCACCCCGTCCTTCCCCCTCTGCCCGGATGCAGTTACTTACTGGGAGCTTTCCCTCTCCATGTCTGCTTCCACAACTACTGAGACTCCATTTATCATCTTTCAGCAATCGGTTCATCTGATAAGCCGCTTCTCTGCATATGGGCAGGCGCCCCAACATACCTCTATTTCCATGTGCAGATGGTGACACGCCTTGGCCCTGTCCCTTGGATATGACTGCTTGCAGCAGACTCTGCCCCTGGCCGCAGCCCCGGTGCTCCTGCACCTTCCTGCTGTGCCAGCCCATGATGGCCCTCGCCTTGCGGACTCCAGTCCTGGCAGTGCACAGCCCAGCCTCAGCACCATACTAGAAAGGGGCACCCCCAAAAGGCAAGTGTGATGGTACTCAGAATAGAAATAGCACGCGTGCAGGCCCATGTCGAGCACTCCGCAGGCATCATCTCTTTTAATTCTCATGACAACTTATGAGATTGGCACTGTTCTTATCCTCATTTTATTGATGAAGAAGATGAAGCACAGAGAGGATAAGTCATTTATTTAAGGTCACACAGACAGGAAATGGCAGAGCTGAGATCCAAATCCATGCTGTGCCATGCCAAGGCCATCCACTTTGCCTCTTAGTCCAACCAGGCTAGACCCTCCAGAGTAGAGTTTGATTTTGTTATTTACTGTACAGATGAGGCTATGACTAAGCAATGGCTATAAGAATTCAGAGAAAGGCTCCAGTGATAGAGGATAGACAGGATCTGGGGACAAGGCAGGACTGGACTTGGCCCCGGAGAACAGTCAGGTGGCATGATAAATGGTGGAAAGGTCAAGGGCCCGAAGGCATGGCCGTGCATGGAGGGCTTCTTAGGAAGTAGGTAGGTGATGTTGGTAGATCTGGGCCAGTTCTGTAGACACAGGAGGCCAGGCAGAGAGTTGGAACTGGTTTGGTTATTGTTAATAGGTTGAATTTAGTCATGCCTCCCCCCAAAAAAGATATGTTGAAGTCCTAACCTCTAGTACTTATGAATGTAACCTTATTTGAAAATAAGGTCTTTGCAGGTATAGTCCAGTTGAGATGAGGTCAAACTGGATTATGGTGGCTCCTGACCCAATATGACTGATGTCCTTATACAAAGAGGGAAATTTGGGCACAGGGAGACGCACAGGAAGAGCACCATGTGAAGACAGAGGCCGAGATCAGAGCGGGGCAGACGCAAGCTGAGCAACACCAAGAACTGCCAGCTGCCTCCAGAAGCAGGAAGCAGCAAAAGGAAGGACTCCACCCAGAGTCTCCAACGGAACCTGGCCCCACTAGCACCTTGATTTCAGACTTCTGGCCTCCAGAGCTGTGAGATGTAAATTTCTGTTGTTTTAAGCCACCCAGTTTGTGGTACTTTGTTTTGTGAGCCCTAGGAAACTAACACAGTCATCGTTAGAGAAACCTCCTGAGTCCTTGGCAGGTCAGGGTAACAAGAGGGAAGCGATGCTGTAGGAAGTTCAAGCTTAGACAGTGGAAACTGCACGGAGGCATAGCAAGAAAACGAACTCTGAAGGAACGTTTGATTCAGCCCAGTCCTCTCTGTACTGTCGACCTTTCCCAACAGACCAGGGAACAGAGCCTTCCCCCCTCCCTCCCCTCCTGCCACTTTCCCACTGGCCTACCGAAGGCTCTGAGCCACTCGGACCTTCTTTCTCTCTTCACCTGTAGAAATGGAGATGGCAATGCTTCCTGTCCCCTTGGCGCCCCCTCAATTGTCCCTTCGGTGCGCTCTGCCCTTTACGCTCCTTCCTGCACTGTTTCTCTGCAGTACTCGCTACCCCGTGGCAGAGGGCACGTGCTTTGTCTGCCTGCGTCTGTCTCGCCCCACCAGAAGTTCAGGTCCTGGAGGGCAGCGGTGAGTTCTGCTCCCAGGTGCCACTCCAGGCCCATATTGATGCCTGGCAGGGCCCAATAAACACTTGGAGAATGCGGGAGCACCGGGACATGAAGATTAAATGAGATGGTGTGTATTGTGCACCTGGTCCATAGTAAGGACTTAATACTCGTCTTGTATGGCCCTGAACATTTCTGATATTTCACAAAGAAAGTGAGAGGACAGGTGTTCTGTGCTTTGGATACCGTGTAAGTTGAAGTGATATCACCTTATATAACTATTTTAAAACATTGTTCAGTTTTCCATTTCTTTAAACTGGAAGACATATTCAGCCTTTTGGAAATGTTCTTTATTAGTTAGGTATGTTTGGTGAGTAATCAAACTTGCCTGTTACAAGGATATCAAATGTTACTTGCACACCTAGGACAGTCCCTTCTCTCTGAGATGAATACTATCTTCCTTTCCCAGCTGGCTAGTACGAGACTCAGAGCCCCCCAGTTACAGTTTTGCTATAAGGCAACATATGTGCTTCTAAAAATCACCACGATGTGCAAAATCACACAATAAAAACCACAGAGCTTATGGGGAAATGGAGTTAAGGGCACAACAGTCAAACTCTTCATCAATGACATGTTAAAAAAAAAAAAAAGAAGAGGAAACTAAGTAAAATGGTAGCACAATTTTACACATGCACAATGGTTAAGAAAGCCATAAATTCCACCATATGTAATACACTTTCCCGTGAAAAAGTCTCGAAGTTTGCTTGTGGAAATGGGTATGGGAAAGGTTGCAGTTGGGAAGTTACTGTGAGGTAGCGAAGGAGGGTCGTCTGAAATCAGACGGGGGTTGTAACGCCACACGTGGACGGCTGTGGCTGGAACACATATGTACACATGCACGTGTTCCTGCTCTGTATTCTCATGCCGCTCCCTTCAGCCGTGTGCAGTTTGCTGTATTCACCTAGTGTGCCTCACGGGCTGAATGGAACGGAAGTAAATGTGAAATCCATGTTGTGCTCAAATCCATCAATTGTGTTGGAACAGATCTGCGTTTCCAAAACACGCATTCTAGCAGAGCTGGCTGAACCTCCAAACTGACATGGGGAGTTAGCAAGAGGGATGGGAGCAGTTTACACAAAACTCTGCTGACCTGCGAGGCCACCCCTCGCTTTTAGCCCCTCGAGAAACTCAGAGAAGAGGGAGCACCTGATACGTGGTGAAACTTTCATTAATCAGGAAGCAACTCCAGCCCTCATATAGTCAGAATGCTCTGCCTCCCACTTCAGTAGAAGCAAAGCTGCTATCTGGAATTTCGCCACGAAAGTTCAAGAACGTGTCCTGGAATGAGATTCTCCCAGCCCCTGAGCCTTCCACACCTATGGTCACATGTAATAAAAAGTGGCATTTGGAACGGGGTTTCTAAATCCCAAACCTGGGTGCTTTCTAAATCATCAAATCTAGAGTAAACAGTGTTCAACGTTCAAATAGCTGAAGAAGAAAAATAAACTGAAGCCTTTGAAAAGTTTAACGAGATTAACCAAAACAAGGATTTTTCAATAATCCATAGTTAGCCTGAAAACCCGCGCCTGGAACATTCCGGTTCCCAAAGGCCAGTCTGCACAGCCCCCCGGGGGGCAAGCCTTCTGAGCATATGAAATGTATCACGGCTTAGAATTCTGGAGAAACTGCCAGCATGGTTCAAATCCTCCCTTCTCCCCTCCCCCTCCTCTCCCATCTCCCACCCCCATCTCTTCCTGCTTCCCCGAGGCAGACAGGACCTCCCACCTGGCCAGAGCAGCAGAGAGCACTACAGAATAGCAGCTGCAAATCCGCACCGAGCAGATGAGGAATCAAGGGAAAATTTTATAGATGGAGAGATGGATAGTTCTGAAATGTAATAACCAGGCTAAGGGGATTGGAGTTTTATCTGCCTTTGATAGAACGGCCTCAACAGGGCCCCTCACGAGCTGTGAGAGAGATGATCACTGTGTAATGGGAACGTTCCCGGAGCCCAGGGCTGCTTGCAGCCTAGACGTTCCAATCAGAGCACTTTACTCGCATTAATTAATTAGACCTCTTGCATCCCCCAGGGAAGCTCAGAAGCATTATGTTCTGGAAAGAGAAAGGTGAGCCGCTTCCCATCATCACCATCACCATTATCATTACCATCACAGCGTCGTCATCATCACCATCATCCTCATCATCCCATGGGGTTCGGCAGGCACCCAGGAGATCCCATGCTGGGAGCTGTAACACGCCAGCTGGACACACACTCTCCCCCAGGAGTGTGCAGTGCAAGGCAGAACAAACGGTTCGTTCATTCACCCATCCGTTCACTTATCAGCGTATTAATCCTAGGGTTATTAGGCGCCTATTCTATATTAGCAGGAGGGGTGTGGGTGGAATGAATAGCCCCAGGACTTGAGGAACACCCAGTCTAACGGCAGGGGAGAAATACCCCGCAAGCATCACAACGTCAGTGCCCTAAGAAAGTTGGTCCAAGATTCCCCCTCGGCCTGCTGACACTCGTCCCCTGTGTCCAATTCATCACCAAGGTTGCCTGGCCTCTCCTCTCACTGAGACTTAAATCCGTCGCCTCTGCCACTGCTTTGATTTGGCTCCCCGCTCCCAGATCTTGCAATATCCTTAAACCCAGTCTCCTCACCTCCCCTCTCACCTCTCACGGTCCATTCTCCTGGCTGCAGCCAAATGGATCTAACCAGAAGACAAACCTGCAGGAGTCACTCACTTCGCCACATAAAAACTCTCCTGACACTTGTACCCTGCCGAGCTCCCAGGCAGAGCAGGCACTGCCATGCCCCAGGCCTTGCACACTGTTGTCCCTCTGCCTGGGGTGCCCTCCCCACCCCCTTCACTGCCTGCCGTGATCCCCCCATCCCTCTGGCCCAGCTCAGTGTCCGCACGAGTGACACCCACAGTACCCTCCTTCCCATTCCAAGTGGGATTCTTCGCACCTTGATTATAGCATTTTAAAAGTTTTGTCATCATTATTTATTTGAATCTCTATCTTCCCTCCTAGACTTTGAATTCCTTGAGGGCAGTGCCAGTGGCAGGTCAGTGGCTGACATAGGGTAGGGCGACTCAGTAACAGGTGGTGGCAGGAATGCCTGATGACAAACGTGTTTGTTTCCAAATGTTCCCATGGCACCCCTGGAAGAGTGTGAGCTGCTGTGTCACGTGACTGTGAGTCCTGCAGAATAATTCCCTGTCCTTCCTTCACATACACTGACTCCAAGAGCAGCAGCCTGTGGGAACTGTCCTGGGGTGAGGGGTCGTTTCCCCCGGCCAGCCACACCCTTGTCCCCTCTGCCACTCCTCTCATAGCCATTGTCATAGGTAGGTGAAGGCTGGATTGGGAGCAGTGCCACTACTAATGAGCTGTCACTGTAGAAGCCCACTACATACTGCTCATTTACTTTATTTACTTCATTAGATTAATAGATATTACTACCCTCACTTTACAGGTGAATAAACAGCCTCGCTGGGGTTAAGCTGCCCAGGACCACACATCTAGTGAGTCCCAGAGCTGGGATTTGAACCTATGACTAACTCCCAAGTCTGAGTTCCTCCCACCACTCTGGGCTGCCTCCCACTGGCAGGGAGAGGGGGAACACGCAGCCTGCAGAGTGGTGGCTTGGCCAGCACAGCCTCTGCGTCCTCTAGGGCCAACACTCTGTGAGCAGTGGCTTTTATTTACCTTATATGGTGAAAAGAGAGGTGCCCATTTTTTCCCCATTTCTGCAGACTCTAACAGACGGGTGCTAATTTGGTAAGTGCAAATTATCTGGCTTCAGTTCTATCCACCATCTGCCTGCTTGAACCAGTGAAACCAGGGTGAGTTGTAATTATGCCCAGTTCTCTTCACAAGGTCCTTCCATTCCTTCAGATGAGTTTATCCTCTTCCTATTTTAAGAAAGAGCTTCACATAGCAGGGCATTTATGGAACGCTTCCAAGAACCAGAGCAGAGAGTGATATTATGAAGGCAAAGCAATCATGCAGACAAAACCCTTAAACGGGATGCCAGGAGCCCCAGGCTGGCCTGCTCCTCCCAGGGAATTTCTGGGGGATGGGAAACCAGTTACTACAACTCTCTGGGCCTCAGTTTCTGCACCCGAGCACTGACAGTAGGAGTCCCCACGACTAGGAAGTGGGACTGTGCCATTTGTGCGGTGGGGCTGCTCCTGCTGTGGCTCCTTGGACAGGTGTTTGGAGGGGCCATCCCTAACCTTCGCATCCTCATCTTCCAAAAGAAGCTCTTCAAACCCTTCTTGAAGGTTCTCCCTGCTTCCCTCACCCCTGCTAAAAATCAAAGGCTGAATTTCGCCTTATTCAGACCACAGCCAGGATACAGCTGCTGAAGCTCCACCTCCCTGCTCTCTGCAGCGACCTCCCCAACATTCAGCCCCCATGACGTTTTAAAAAATAAATCATGCATACGTGATAACAGGGTCATATGGCTACGGGGAGCTATTTACCCAACCCAAAGCACATCATTTAAACCCCACCCCACCCTGCGTCATTCATTCTTATCCAAAGGAACACTTTCCATTCATTTACCTAAGGCTCCTCTTCTGCCAGTTTCCGCCTCCCCGGAGGGTGCATCTTTTAGGGGATAACTGCCCCTATGGCGCAGGGGTGGATGTCCCCTCAGCATGATAATACTGCCTCTCAAAGGAGCAGAGGGTCCCTGCTTGTGAGGTGGGTGAGCCACAGGGTGCATGGCCCGCGGAGTGGTTCCCTGCCTGTGCCCACCAGGGAGGGGCTTCTCTGTGCACCCAGGTACCGCTGCACCAGTCCCCGGTCTCCCCGACCCCAGCCACGCAGCCACCATTCCCCCATCTCTGAGACTGGCAAATGAGCCAGCCCCTCTGCCAGCAGCCAAGTTAATTTTAAGGAGTCTCTCTTTGACAAACTAAGAGGGAAAGTTGGCTGTTTCGTTTGATGGTTTTCTTTAGCAACACCGAAATGTCTAACATCTAAATGTGTGGTGTTTGCGAACTTAAATATGTCGCCTCTGGACCCGCCACTCCTTAAGGAACATCTGCTCTCCAGAAGATCAGAAGTGAGAAACCGCAAAGTTGCATTACTTATCTTCCCCTAAAGAAATGGAAGGTGTTTTTCTCCCCCTCAAAGTAACAGCTCTTTCTCCACTCCACATCAAAACTCCAGCCTTTGGCAAACACATCTTAACGGTTCCAAATCCAAGCTCCGACACAGAACTTGACTTCAAAAGTGACAGTGGCGGGGCCGGGCCTGTGCACATTCCTCAGTGCTCGAGTCCTTTACAGCTTCTGAGTGTCTCTGTGAGGGATCAGAGGGCAAGGAGGCTGCCGCACTGTGCCCACACCGTAATGTGCACCCAAAGGTGGGGAGTTCATTAAACAGCCCGGGGTGCGATCGTGGAAGATGGGTACACACAAATCTCCCCATAGGTAGCGTCTGGCTTAGAACTTGAAAACTTGTGAAAAGGACATCCGAGGCTGACAATTTAGCATGCAAGGGAGACGACCAGGACCAAAGGAGAAGTGCACACACCTGTAGTGAGAAGGGAGCCCCTGAGAGGAGGGAGGAGGCGGTAGCAAAGGCCCTGGACCTCCAACCTCCTCAGTGACTTGCTTGGCTAAAAATAGATTCAGCTGCATATTGTCAGCCACTAAAGTAACAGAAGTTTAACACACAGAGTGTGCTCTTTCATGTAAAAGAAGTTTGGAGGGAGGGAGGAAGTCCAGGGGCTGCATGATGCCTTTGGAGACCAAGGCTGCCCCTGACTTTGTGCTCTGTCATCTTCAAGGTCACCTCAAGGCCACTTCATGGCTTCCA
>CM052437.1:169121990-169142947 GCA_028533085.1 Varecia variegata
TAAAAATAGATTCAGCTGCATATTGTCAGCCACTAAAGTAACAGAAGTTTAACACACAGAGTGTGCTCTTTCATGTAAAAGAAGTTTGGAGGGAGGGAGGAAGTCCAGGGGCTGCATGATGCCTTTGGAGACCAAGGCTGCCCCTGACTTTGTGCTCTGTCATCTTCAAGGTCACCTCAAGGCCACTTCATGGCTTCCATCCTCAAGGTCAGCAGTATGCTAAGAAGGCTGTTTTGAGCTCCTACTATCACACCACCTTCTAGGGAGTAGAAAAGAAGAAAAATAAGAGCAAAATGTCCCCTGAACATCATACAGGTCAAGTCAGGTCCGTTTTAGCAGCTTCCCCAAAGGACGGCACGTTTCTGCTTCCAACTCGGTGGCCAGTCATGTGGCAAATCTAACTGCAGGGGACACTGGAAAACAGCACCTTTAGCTGGGTGCATCGCAACCTTGAAAACATTGGGCTTCTACTAAGGATGGGGGAACAATGGCTATGGGGTGGCACCTGGAAGGCTGTCACAGACTCAGCTTTGCATCTATCAAAAGAACATGTTCATCCTGACTCTTTCTCAACCTTGGCACTATTGACATTTTGGGCTAGAGAATTCTTTATAGTGGTGGTCGAGGGGGCGCTGTCTTGTGTATTACAAGATGTTTTGCAGCATCCCGACCACTACCCTCTGGGTGCCAGTAGCAGCACCATCACCCCAGCAGTTGTGACAACCAAAACTGTCTCTAGGCATTGCTTGATGTCCCAAGGGGACAAAATCACCCCTAGGGGAGAACCACTGATTTATATCAAAAGGGCATTAAAATCAGATTTCAGACATAATAATCCTAGGAAAGAAAATATATATATATATTATATGTGAGTTCTGAAGGCTCTTTGAAAACAAAGCACTTGCAACCCTTGACCCCAAGGTGACTCAGCTTTAATATATACACTATATTATAACTGGTCACCTAGATGTAACACTATGAGAAAAAATAGATTTAATCCATACCCTTTGTTCAAAAGCATGTTGAGAGATGTCAAGCATACTCTATGATGGTCCTGAAGTTCCAAAGAGTAAACTCAGAAGACAGAGAGGAAACTGACCTACCAGTGATTCCTCTCACGTATCAGAGGTTGGACTGCGGAGAAAATGACCTTGAGCTTCGCGCAACTCTCCCCCTCCCGCCCTGGGCTCCAGCACACCTTGTGCTCTCTCATCTCAGGATCTTCCCACATCAGATCCTTCTGCCGGGGCCTCCTCTCTGCTCTGTACGTAGCTGACTCCTCATCCTACCCATCTCTACTTAGAGGTCATTGCCTCAAACTGACCATGAATCTCCACTGATTCCCCTTCTGAATCTTCCATATCACAGTTCTTAAGTACAGAGTGATCTGTTCACTTTTTAATTACCACTCTCCCATTGGACTGTGACTTCTGGTAAGGCAGGGCCAAGTCTCTTTATTCACCTGTGTTCACCTGTATCCACCTGTGTCCACCAGCACCTGGCACAGTAAAGTATTTGTATTAAGTATTTGATGACTAAATGACTATGGTAATGGGGATGAGAGAGGGCGTGTGTGGTGTGTGGCGTGGGCAAGGGGGTGATGGAGAGAACTGGAACACACACCAGGACAGGGGCCTCGCCTGAGCCCACGATAAGCAACCAGCAGCAAGTGTGATGCTCTCTCACAGACTTAATATTTCCAAGTCAGTTACAGGCACTTGTTGGGTATCTATACCTAGAATAGAAAAACAAACAAAACATGCCCACAAGGACCTACAATATAATACAGAAGACAACACATGCATTTTAATAATTATAATAAATGTAAAGTACACTAAAAGTATATTTTAAAATATATGAAAAAAAAAAGTGTGGCAATTCTGAAGGTGGATAGGCTACTTCTGCCTGTGGGCATGGAGCTTTGAAGAGCAGCATTGGAGGGAGGTTTTGTAGGATGAGTAGAAGTTGGGTAGGTGGAAGATAGAAAGACCTTCCGGAGGGAGGAACAGCTTGAATAAAAACAATAAGTGAAAAAGCCTGGGCCTTTGCTGACAATGTGGTTTAGCCCATTGCTGTTTGGCAAAAATGTAATGTGAGTCACATATTCTAGTAGCCACATTAAAAAAGTAAAAAGAAACAGGATAAATTAGCTTTAATATTATATTTGATTTAACCCACTATTAATATGCAATATTTTGGATATCCAAGATGTTATCATGCCAACATATCAACAATATAAACTATTAGTGACATATTTTACACTTGTTTTTTCAAGTTCTAAAACTGCAGTGTGTAATTGACACTTCCTGCACATCTCAGTTCAGACCAGCCACAATTCAAGTGCTCGGGAGCCAGGTGTGGCCAGAGGCCATGGTATTGGGCAGGTGTAGTCCACTTAGGTGGGGTGGGCTTGGCCTGGCCCACCCTGGGAAGATAACAGAATGTGGCAGACAAAGGGTGAAATTGGAGCAAACATATGTAACCCGGTTTTCATAATGTAATTCACCGGGAACAAAGCTCAAAGGTGGGAGGCACAGAGGATGTAGGGAGCATTGTCAGGAACAGAGGCTTATAAATGCAAGACCCACAGGGAGGGCGCAGCAGCCAGCCTGTTCATAGATGGGGGCCCCAGCAGCCACAGCTATATGTGATGATCTGACTTCCTGGCCATGGCTGAGGGAACAGAGTCACCTGGCCCAATTTGGCTAATGAGAAATTTCCAAGAGATCTGGGACTAGCTGTGTTTATGTAGGTCTCTCGAATGGAGGAGCTGTAGATAGTAGGCAGGTGCAAGAGGCATCTATCTCCCACCAGGGAACTGGCAGCATGGAAAGCAAGCTGCAGAGAAAGGACAAGGAAGCAGGTGTGCAGAGAGGCCGGGATGGACGGGTGGCTGCCAGAAGGTCACCTGTGACCCCGGCCTCCAAGTTCTACCTTCCAGACCCTTCGGAACCTCCCCTGAAATCCTGCCCTGGGGCTCCTTGATCTGTTCCTTACTCAAACTAAAATCTCTTTCTCTCTTCCTCTTTCTCTCCTTCCTCTCCTCCTCTCTCTCTCTCTCTCTCTGCCCCCCTCTTTTAGAACACTGGCTTCTAGCCCATAAAACTAAAGATTTAGAAACTCCTAAGAAATACTCCTTAGCACAGAGATTTAGGACACACGTGTTTCCCCCTCCTGACAACTGACAGAATGGGGTGGGGGGCTCCTGGAGATGGCTGAGGCTTTGCGCCTGAGGGGCTGGACACTGATGGTGTTCTTCACAGCAGGGGAGAGGCGGGCGAGAAAGCAGGAAAAGGAGGGAAAAGGAGGCTGGCGCTGCCGGACACCGGACACTCACCCTCTGCCCGGCCGTGACACAGGGCACACTGCAGACCGTGGAGACACGGAGCTGCTCCTGCCACCGGCCATCCACAGTACAGGCCCCAGGGCCTCAGGCCCAGGGTTACAGGATTCCACATCCTGGTCAGCTGATGGCTTTGGGTGCAACAAATAGTCCTTTCTGGTGTTTACTTGAGGATCTGTGTTCTGACACTGTCTCTCCACACCGCTGCCAAGGGCACCGGCCCTATTCCCAGCACCTCCTCCCCTCCCTGGCCTTCCTTCCCTTCAGCAGGCCATTGGAATGGCAGGGAAGTGACTCTTTTCAGGTCCTGCAGCTGGGAGACCCCATCTGAACCAGAGGAAGAAAAACTAACAGACTCTGTCCACATGGGCTTCTAGCAATGTGGTGTACACACACGCACACACACACATGCACACATACACACATGCACACACACACATGCACACACACATGCACATGCATTCATTCTCTCTCCTTCTCCCCATCCCTCCCTCTATCCTCTTCTCTCAGGGGAATCTAATAAGCTATTTGACAGATAAAAAACATCTCCCTCCCTCTCCCATTCCCCCTTCCTCCCTCTCTCCCTTCTTCCCTCCCTTTCTCTCTTTCTCCCTCCCTCCCTCTCTCTCCCCCCTCCTCCTCTTCCTCCCTCCCTCTCTCTTCCTCACCCCAGCTCCATCAGCCAGATTTATATAGCAACACTCTTCCCTTGGAGTGAACCTTTCAAAGATTTTCAGCCACTCCAGGAAAAGCAGCGGTAGATCACCTAGACTCCCTGGTTATGTTTTCCCCTGGCTCTGCAGACTGCGGCAGCATTCTCTACCTGACCCTGGGAAGGCCCCTCCACTCCGCGTCCCCAATCCATGCAGCACACGTGGTTAGGAAAGCGCGTCGCCTCTAGCAGTGCTCTGGCGAGCTCTAGCACCTGCTGGCTACGGCAAGAGAGGAGAAAAGGCATTCGACCCAATCTTTCTACCCTACCTGCCTGCCCTGTCTCAGCCTCTGTTCTCTAAGGACCTTCTGGGTACTGATCCGAGAAGTTTCTGAAAGGGAATCATGATGGTAATTTCATAGCCAAAGAAACTGAGTCACCTTGGGGTCAAGGGTGGCAAGAGCCTTGTTTTCAAAGAGCCCTCAGCGCTCACAACCTGAGGGTCCCTGGATCCCATTCTCCAGCGCAGTGGTCTCCAAACATTTTTGATTGCTTACCCCATCCATAAAACTTTTTGGAGCATCCACCCCCAATGTATATGTATTTATTTGTTTATAAATGATAATCACATACATGCCCAACATTATGTACATTATAAATAGACATACTCATTATAATGGATGTAATACACATATTCAAAAATAGAAATCATAAAAGGAGAAGATAAAGGGTAAATATAACTAGATGTTCCATTATGTTCTTCTTGTGCCCAGTGGATCGTCTTGTGCACCTCCTGGGGCACACACCTGCTTTGAAGGCTCGCTGTGTTTGCCCATGACCCTTTCACAGGTCGTCCCTGTTACTGCTGCTCTCCTTGAAGTTAGGAGTGGCTACGTGACTCGATCTGCCCAGCAAATGGTCACTTCTGGTTAGGAGCATCAGGAACTCCCCATGCCCTCTCTCCTCTCTCCACAACAAAGCCTGAATCACATTGGGTTTGGTGCCATAAGACGGTCATCTGGGTTCCCTTGAGTGGTTGAATGAGCAGGCACTGCAAGCCACGTTGGATTTGAGGTTTGAAAGTTTTCATTACTACAGCACAACCTAGCTCCTCTTGACTGGTGCTATTTGTGAGGAACCCGGGTGCCATCATGGGCATGGTTTTGTTCTCTGGGGCCTGGTCTCTCCCAGCTCTCATGCCCAGAGGGTGCTCCTTGGTAGTGACAGTAAGTCACAGCACCATGGAGGAAGAGCAGGGAACAGGGTGAGGGATGGGCTCAAGACATAAGAAATGGCCCAGAGTCTGAAGCCCAAACCTAGAGACCAGGAAGGCACCATCTGGGTGGACTTGCCCCAGGGACTGATGGGTGGTTTTCACTGTCACCCAAAGGCCATCCCGGAACACTGGGCTGAAAAGCTCCAAGCCCAGAAGTGAAAAATGACACTGTATTCCCACTTTCTGCATGTGCTACATCTTCCTAATGGAAAGAAGTTTGATTTCAGGCCAAATACATAAATCCTTTTCCTTCAAGGCTATTCTTTCAGCAACTAAAGCAGTGATCTCTGCCTTTTAGAAATGTTCAGGGGAATTAAGTTGGAACAGTACTTAGATCACAGAGGCAGCCTCTCTATGGAATCTAAAACACTGACAGCCCGTTGCCCAACTGCCTCCCAGATTGGTCGATCCAAGGACTGCGACTGAATTACACCGTGGGATCCCAGGTGGATAAGAAGAGGAGATTAGAACTTTGGAATTCTCTTTTAAAAATGATATATGACTTAATATACATTGGTCCAGCTACCTGAACAGAAACTAAATGACACTAGCTTATGCCAGATAGAATTTTTTTCTTTCTCACATAGTTGTCTGCAGGTCTTGGGCTAGTAGGGTGACTCTGCTGCACAATATTGTTTCTGGATCATTCTATCTTTCTCCTCTGCCACCTTTACCATTGGGCTTCCATCTCATAGTCTAAGATGGCTGCCCCAGTTCCCACCTGCAGGCCCACTTTCCAGGCGATAGGAATAGGGGGAAGGAAGGCATGTGCTTCATCTTATGGATATAAACCAGAAGTTGCACACAAGGCTCAGGCCTCATTGACCAGAATTTGGTCATGAGGCCAAACTTGGCTGTGGGGAAGCCTGGGAAATATAGTCTCTAGCTGGGCAGCCATTGGCCAGCTAAATTTTGGATGTGCTGTTATTACAGGAAGAAGAAGAAAAGGCATATTAGTGGACAACTAGCAGCGTCTGGCTTCCTGGTGTGCTACGTGGCCTTCTTCAGGAAGCTTGTCCCCCTACACTGCTGGTCCACAGCACTTGTGACGCTGCACCGTGAATGCCTGCTCTATGTCCCTCTGGGGGAAGCTTCTCGAAGGCAGAGGCTGTGTTCATTCTGTTCACTATGCTATCCCCAGGCCTGGCACTTTACAGGTGCTTAATAAATATGTGCTGACTATGTGAATCCTTTCACAAATGATTACATGAAAGGATAATCGTTATTAACTCATGGCTGTTCTCTGCCATCCTCCCACTTCCCTCTAGTTCTGCCCAACTATGCCCGCCTCTCAGTCTTTCCCTCCCCTTCGCGGCCAGCCTTATTCTGGCGGGACCAGTGCTTTGAGATTCTGTGATACAAGAGCGTGAGGCCAGGAGGAGGAGAGAGAAAAGTAGGAGAGAGTTAACACTGAAGGACACTTTTGAGTAACTGGGCTGTGAGAGAGGAGTGGATAGGAAAGAAAAGTGGATTTAAGAAGTATCACTGCAGGCCGGGCGCGGTGGCTCACACCTGTAATCCTAGCACTCTGGGAGGCCAAGGCAGGAGGATCACTTGAGGTCAGGAGTTTGAGACCAGCCTGACCAAGAGCGAGACCCCGTCTCTACTAAAAATAGAAAAAACTAGCCAGGTGTCATGGCGCACGCCTGTAGTCCCAGCTACTCGGGAAGTTGAGGCAGGAGGATCACCTGAGCCCAGGAGTTTGAGGTTGTAGTGAGCTAGGATGACACCACAGCACTATAGCTGGGCAACAGAGCGAGACCCTGTCTCAAAAAAAATAAAAATAAAAAGAAATATCACTACAGACATCATGGCATTAAAAAATGCGAGGAGAGGACAGGAATTATTTGGAAAATTTTAAAATTCATTAGACCGTATTTCTATGACCCAGACACTGCCTGGTAACTACACAAGCTGTGGCTCAGAAGGAAATGACTCAGAACACTGGGAAAATGTCAGCGAAGTGTAAATCCAAAAAAAACCTTCTTAGCAAAGATTTCTGCCTTTTTTGAATTCTTAAGAAAAATAAACAACCATACAAAGGGTCAAAGTATACGTCTGTGGTTCTCAAACTTTTCCAGGTGGTATCAAGCCGGTAAATCATGACTTCTCTGTATTGCCCCATGAGATAATTTTAATTCCATTTAAAAATCAACAATTTTAGTTGGAGACAATATGATTATATCATATGTATGAAATAGAATTTCATAACCATGCATATCTGTCCAAAAAGATTAGTTGTCAAATTAAACATAAAAAGCTATTTCTGAATTTTCGTATTAGTACTCATTTGCTACAGGTTCACCAAGTTTATTGCTGTTGTCTGTGCTTACTGAGATGTACGCAATCTCAAAAGTCAAAGTTTATGTGAGAAAAACTGAATTCTATGAATTAACTAAATTTTTTCTGTCAATTAGGAAAATAGACTGCAGGCTCCGCAAGCAAAGTGGCAATGACTGTATTATCCATCGCTCTGTTTCAGTTCCTAGCAGAGTGTCTGGTATATTCTAGAAACTAAACAAATATGTGTGACCGACTATCTGATTCTAGAGATGGAACCTCATTGCAATTGTTGGGTTACTGGAGCATAATTTGAGAACTACTGGGCAACAGCAACATTCCTCATCACTTCTTGATAAGCTCTTTGTTAATGCTAAGCATGTTTGAGGCTACAAGGCCACTTTGTCACCTACTGGTCTTGAAAGGGGGAATGACACACTCAGTATGCATAAGGTCATAATTCCACCCGCTCCTGTGATTTCCAGGGTGACCTCGGATAAGTAGCCTGCTTTTGAGTAAGATTTCTGAGATTTGGTTTAGTTTGTGTTTCTTTTTTGAAGATCTCAAAACATTAAGATAATAATGAAACATAATCAATAACATTGTTATATATATCTGCAAAGTCCAACATACTTAGGTTTTTGTTTGCTTTTTATTTTATTTCCTCAATTTCTTTGTTATTATTCATTTATTTTTTAATTACGTAAGTGGTACATTGATGGTGCTTTAGGATTATTAAAATACAAACAAGGAAAACTAAAGTCCCCTTTATTACCCGCTCAAACCCAATCCTATCCCCCAAAGGTAACAATTTTTCCTCCGTTTGTGTCTTTCCAGACCTTTCCTTACGCTTTCACTCATATACATGTGTATGGACCTAGAGAAACGTATAGTTTTGTCTTGTGCTTATTTCTACAAATGGTATAAAATGGTACCTTTTGCTCTGCAACTACTTTTGGAATTTGGAATATGACGTAAAGCCCTTTCCACGTCTGCTCATCTAAATGTACCTTATATTTTTAACCATTGGTCTCAGTCAGTCCAGGCTGCTCTCACAGAATCCCATCAGCTGGGTATCTTAAACAGCAGACATTTATTTCTCACAGTTCTGGAGGCTGGAGGTCAAGGTCGAGGCACTGGCTGGTTTAGTTTCTGGGGAGGGCCTGCTCGCTGGTGTGCAGATGGCCTCCTTTTTGCTATACCCTTACATGGTAGAGAGAGATCATTTCTCTCATGTCTTTTCTTACAAGGGCATGAATTCCATTCCTGAGAGCTCTACCTCCCAAAGGCCCCACCTCCAGATACCATCACCACATTGGGGATTAGGGCTTCCACAAATGAATTTTCGGGGGACACAAACCTTCAGTCCAGAGCACCATTCCATGGTATTCTATCATACAAGTGAACCATAGTTTACTAATCTAAAAAAGTAGGTATTATTTTTAAGTGTTTAAGTAAGTATTATTATTACTGCTGGACATTTAGGGGGCTTTTAATCTTTTGGTTTATTTACATTATTGCAACAAGCATCTTAAGTGTTACTCTAGGAGACATAGTGAGAAAATAGAATTGCTGGGTCAAAGGAGAGGAACACTTAAAATTTTCATAAACACTGACAAATAGCATTCCAAAGTGGCTGCACCAATTTACTTCCCCACAAACAGGGTAGGAGAGAACCAGTTTCCCTAAACCTTTGCCATCACTATCAAACTTTAAAACAATTACAAATCAGATGAGTAAAAACAGTTTCCCACTGTTGTTTTATTTTGTACCATAGTGTTCTGAATGTAAAAGGTCAACTGCATTGCAGCTATTTAAGACAGTTTTCCTCACTGTACTGTATTTCTTGCCTCCTATCACCCCCCAATAAATGGGGAGACATAACCTAAGAAGATGGTACTCTCTTCTCCTTGGGCACACAGCTAGACTACATTTCCCAGACTTCTTTGCAGTTGGGTTGAGCCTTGTTACTGGGCTCTAGCCATGGAAATGCAAGTGGAGTGATGTGCATCCCTTCCAGGGCTGGCCTGTGAACATTTTCCATACATGATCTCCCTTGCTCTCCTCCCCTCCCCACCTGCTTGATGCAAATAAACATGATGGGCCTAGAAGCCACACGTTGGAGATGGTGGAAAGAGAGAGGAAAGATGCCTGGTCCTTGAATAACCACTTGGAAAAGAGATACACCTGTTTGGGATTTAATGTGAGCAAGAAACAAACTTCTATCATGTTCGAGCATTTGGGGGTTTATTTATTACAGCAGCCATCAGCATTGTAGTGAGGATTAGCTCATTAAAATGGTTGTGGGTGTTATAAAAAACATTGCAAAATTAATCAAGGAACAGTCCTGGGCATTTAGGTATATCTCCTAGGACAGAATACTCCTCCTTAGAAACTGTCTAAATACTTAGGAACTATCAGAAGGCAAAACAAAAACAAACAAACAAAAAAAGAAAAAACAAAGAAACAAAAACATCTGGAATGTTTCACAGTTTGGCTAAGAAAGGTCTTTCATCCCTTTTCTGGTCCCTACTGTGGCCTGAGAAGGACCACTTCCTGGGTGACTCCAGTTGGGGGTCAGTGCTTCAGGCTCGGGGGACTCTGTTCCCTTGGAAATGATCTGACAGCCGTCAGGGTCAATTACTGCAGAGAGTCTAGATGCTGCAGAATTGTTTCATCCAAGGTCAAAGACTATCCAAAATGTCATTTGCTATTAGAAAGCTGCCCACAAGCTCGGGGCCAGGGGTGAAGCTACCACATGGTAACCAGGTTACCTGTGGAGGTTGACTTTCTGTGGAGTGGAAAAATTGCCTTAGGTACAATCATGCCCGGCATTTCTCATGAAGCACAGCCACATGGCCAGGTGGCTGTCAAAGCTCTTTGCACAGGCTACTGTCCTATGGCTATGAAAGGACACCAACCCACCCCTCCAGGAGGCCCATCCGGCCCTGTCCCCATTGTATATAAGAACTGGGACTTACATCCTCATACCACCGTTACTTCCAAGAATGCCAACGAGAAGCCTATGCCTCCGGCTGCCACTAGGAAAGGAGAGGAGGAAAGGGACTTTTGGGGGCGGGGGGTCACCCATGAGTCAAATGCAAAAGTTTGAAAAGATCAAGGAGCCAGGCTGTCCAGCTCGTTCCCCACAGCAGCAGTTTTCAAACAATCGAATAAAGCAGGCAAAGGGAAGCAAGCCTGGTTGGGGTGGGGAGGAGGGCCCACAGTCCCTCCTGTTTGCTCTCCCCTCGCCCGTGTGAGTTTCCCCTGCGACCTTTGGGCTCTACAGAAAACAGTTTGAAAAACACCTTTCCAAAGGCCCTTCCAGGTGACCCATCCAAAGGTCTAGCAGGAAGCAACCTCCAGTGTATGCGGCTCTTCGCCCAAAGGTGGCAGATCAGCAGATCTGAATACGGAAATCTTATTGGACAATAAAGACCTGCTGTTTAGTTGCTTTTTTGCCTGTTGCACTCCCAGTACCTGGCTTAGCACCCAGCACACATCAGGCACTAAATATCCGGGGAATGCAAGAATAAGGGAGCTAAGTCTTTATATTGCAGTGAGCATACTGGCCACACGGTACAGTTTACACACACAGCACTTTCCCTTATACTGTCTCGTTCAATCCTCAGAACCCACTGTGATGCAGTCAAGACAAAGATCATCATCCTTTAATAGAAACAGGACTTCAGAGAGGTTAGGTAGCATGATCAAGGCTGCACAGCTAGTCCAAGGCAGTTGCAGGACTGGAACCACATTTTCAGGGTCCAAGTACCAATGCTCTTTCACCGCGGAGATCCTCTGATGCTCTCATGACAATGGTAGTACCAGTAGTGACTGTGGCATAATGTTCATTAAGATCATAGCAATATGCAAAGCATGTATGGACTCCAGTCCCTGGCCATAAGCACACGCCTGGTGGGTTAGCTCACATGTCTGCCAGTTCTGCCTCTTAACACTGAGAAAGGTGATCCTGGCTCCATGAGCACAGATCACAGACCCCATGCCAAATAGTCCAAATGTTTATACCTGAGGTCACTGGGGGGGACACAGAGCATGGGAAGATCAGTGCAAACTCATCCTCATGACCTAGAAACTCACTCAAAACCCAAGTCCTGCTTCACAGGTGAAGTCACATCTGAAAGGTATTCAATCTTGGAAAAGGAAGCACGAATCTGGAAACTGCAATTCCTGCGTCCTGGTATAAGGTATGAACTTGGTCCATGTAACTCACAGGTTGCTGATTGAGTGTCTAGCAATTTAAAGGTTAAACACCAGTCCCACCAGTAAAGTCTGCAAAGGCCGCCCTATTTAGGCTCCCTACAACCTGTCCACCGCTCTTAGAATCAACTTTACCATCAAGCCTCAAAAGTTCACCTACCTCTGAGTCAGTCCTCGAGCATGAGCAGGAAGCATGAATACAGAGCCCTGTAAGACAACAAACAGCCCAAGTCACCAGCCTTTCTTCTATTTCAGGATTGCCCAATTTATCCTCCTTGTATAAAGTAGATAAAATAGCTCCTTCCCCACGAATGGCCAATGCTGTGAGTGCATTTTCACCCACAGGAAACTGAGCCTTAACAATAAAGCAATATATTTGGCCTTCAAGGTTTTTCCCTCTTCATTCTTCATATTTCTCCTCTACTTACTTTTTCCATCTTTGAAAGAACCTAAACTCCCCAATGGGGCACAGACCAATGACTTAAGCCCAGGAGCGATGGAGGGTGCTGAGTCACTTGCGGGCTATACTATCGCATGATCAAAGACCCTCCAGCCCGGAACAACGCTGGAGCTTGCAGGAGCAGAGTTACAACAGTCAGGGGATCCCTAACTCCGCCTCTCTGACTTTTGTGGCCCTACAATGCAACTACCTCCCTGCCCTGCTAATGTACATAATCTGAGCTCATCTTCAATAAAACTGGTTAATTCTGCAATATTTTAAATGGAGTTTCCCCTCCCTCTGGGCACCGTCTTTTCACACCATTCACACACACCCTGCAGAGCCTCTGTCACATTGAGCACCAGAGAGAACATCACAGAGGCCAGTCTGGGAGGCAGGGTGGGGTGTGTGGGGGCCCAGGCAGTCAGAGGCCTGGGCTCCCCTGGCCATTCACCAATCGGTGAATCCACAAGCACTTGGCACGTGCATACTTTGTGCCCAGCTCTGTGCTGGGTGCTGTGGGATGTAAAGAAATAAAATAATTTGTGACAGCAGCAGCAAAAGGCTTGCACTTTCATTGAAGAGGCCAAATACGAAGAGATGATGCTGGCAACAGGACACTGGACCAACGACAAATGCCCACATTTGCTACATACTTAACACCAGGGTCTGCTCTAGGTACTGGGATACGGCAAAGACCAACAAAAACAAAAATTCCTGCTTTAATGGAGGTTAGATTCCAGTAGGAAATATATTTCAAGGTTTTATTGTGGAGTTAAGAAAACAAAAGTCATCGGTGGTTAAGAGAAAAGATCTTGGTGGGCTGCAGTAGAAGCTTCAAGCAGCTCTTCTCCCCTACAGGCCTCCCTATTCAGCTCAGCCCAAGCTGAATTCATCGCTTTTCCTCTCCATGCCCTCTTCTTTGTGAAGCCAGTCACCACCACCATCCACCCAGCCCATAAGCAGGAAAGCCGGGGGTATACCAGATGATCCTAATTCACTCCTTCCCTTCACTCACCACCACCAATCAGCAAGTCACGTGGATTTTACCTCCCAAATGCCTCTGAAATCTGTTCTCTCCTCCACGTTCCCACCGCCACAACCTAGTTCAAGCCATCGTCACTTCGTACCTACTGTAGTGGACGCTGTCATGCACAGCCTAGAGTCCCCTTCAAGGAAGGGCATGTTGCCTGAGCTCTGGCAGTGTGCTGGTGCCCAGCCGTCAGTGGTCAGCCCCTTCGGGGATTGCTCCAGCTGCAGAAAACTGTCCCGTCCAAGGCATCTCAGCCAAACCCAGGACAACTCTGAAGGGCTATTCTAGCTGCAGAGCTTCCCGTGGGGTCATCTGAGACTGCTGGGACGCCTCTGTCACAGCACAGCATGCTCCTCTGCCACTCCCTTTCACAGGTGCTGCCCCAAGGGTCCTCCTTAATAAACAGCCTGCACGCTGGAGTCCGGCCAGGGGTGTCAAGGACATGCAATGGCTCCTGACCACCCGCTCCACCTCTGCTCAACCCTTCTCCAGTCCCAACTCTGAACAGCTACAAAAATGGTATTTCTAATTTGTTTATTTTAATCTTTACTTTTATCGAAGTACTACAGAATTCACGAAATCACGTATAACTCAAGGCTTAAAATGAAGAATGGCCTTCATTTCTCCACCCATATCATCCCTTCTGGCATTTATTTTCACATTTCTAAATAACATGCTTACGCTTATGTTTGTTGATGTTTTTAGCTTTAGATATCCGTTGACTTCCTACTATCGAAAATGAGGGTTTAGATCTTTACAAGCAAACACACACACACACACACACACACTTTTCCTATCTTCATTAGCTTGAGATTGTTATATCACAATTTTAATTGTTTTTATTGTTTTAATGCTATAATATTCACAGTTGATCTATGTTGTATACTACGATTATATTTCTTTTCCTGTACAGTTTTGTTTGTTCGTTTTGCCTGGTGGTCTTATTTCCTTAGTTTTTAGGTAGCGCTCAATGCTGTGGTTTGAATGTATATGCCCCCCTCCAAATTCACATGTTGGAATTAAGACCCAATGTGATAACTTTAAGAGGTGGGGCCTGTCGGAGGTGATTAGGTCTTGAGGGTTCTACCTTCATGAATGGGATTCGTGTCCTTATTAAGGGGCTCCAGGCAACCAGCCATGCCCTTTGGCCCTCCCTCCCTTCCAGCATGTGAAGACACAGCATTTGCCCCTTCAACCTGCCTCTTGGGTGCATTTCTATACTCAGAGAATACTTGGAGCTCCTGCCTCAGGCAAATCAACCTGGCTACCAGCATTCTAGGAAGCTGAATAGGGGAACGGGGATGGGAGGTCTCAGTAAATTGATTTGAACGCAACCCCACCACCAATTTTACTTAGTGACGTGAAGTCTAGAGATGCTCTGGTCCAACTTCTCCAGAGAGCACAGCTTCGTTCTCATACCAAAGTCATAGACAGAAACCCGGGAGCGCAGACTTGGAAAGGGCATCTGGTAGGTCTTGGATATTATTCCAGTGCTGAGTGCACATTAGCAACACCTGGGGAATGTTTTTAAAAACTGATGCCTAGATCCTTTCCTGAACCAATTCAATCTGAGTCCCTGGGGGTACAGTCCTGACCTGTCTATTTTCAACTCTTCCCAATGCAACTGACGCACACTGAGGATTTAAAACCATGGGCCTAACTGCACCTTATAAAGACTTGCAACCATCTCTGCTGTGACCAGCCACTGTGTCTTAGCTTGGGCTGCTGTAGCACAATACCATAGACTGGGTGGTTTAAACAACAGAAATGTATTTCCTCACAGCTCTGGAGGCTGGAAGTCTAAGATCAAGGTTCTGGCCAATTTGGTTTCTGGTGAGGGCTCTTTTCCTGGCTTGCAGTTGGCTGCCTTCTCACTATGTCCTCACATGGCCTTTCTTCTGTGCATGTATGCAGAGAGTTCTCTGGTGTGCCCAGTTAGAGGGAAACTAATCCTATCAGATTAGGACCACACCTGTATGACCTTCTTTAGCCTTAATTATCTCCTAAAGGCCCTGTCTCTGAATACAGTCACTTTGGGGATATGGCATCAACATATGGCTTGGCAAAGACAATTCAGTCCACTGCACACAGACTATAACAAAAGACTTCAGAGGAAGCCGTTACCGCTGATTTCTGGTTCTTTCTGCAATTCAATTTGCTGCTTCTTGGTTTCTCCCCAACACAGTTTGAGCTTTCTCTATACTACTAAGTCATTTGTCATGTGCCCATTGCTTTTCCAGCTTCCATAATTTTATGGACATTGTTTGACTTAAAAAAAAAAAAAAAACTCTTTATAGCCATTTCAGTGGAGTTATGGGAGGGAATAGAGATAAATGCAAGTGTTTGATCTGGAAGGTTACCTGGGATTCGAAAGTGACATTTCTAAACTGCAACCTTTATTATGACTCTTCCCTCACTAAAACCTTTCCATTTCTCCCCATGACACAAAGAAAGAACTTTCAAACTTTTTAACCAATGCACCCATAGTGGCAGGAGAGAACTAACATGTGTATTTCCAAATTTCTGGGATGGAGTCCCAAAGAGTCAACCACTCACATAAAATTTCTTTGCAATCTCAAGTTTTATTTTTTAAATATATGCAAATTTTGCCCCTATTCCATAATAGATCTGTTTGTTTTAATATGAGAATATTATTTTAAATTACTTGGCATCAAAATTGCTTTACTTTCCTCAATCTTCAAGTAAAATTGATACTTTGAAAGACTGGTGAGGTTTATCTCATTGCTCTGTGTAATCATGAGACACATACCTCAATTTAAGACACCCAGCCCTTAATCTCAAGGTGCCTCTGTCTTATTGTGCCCCCAAAACTGAGCACAATATCTGGCTCTTTGGAAAGACTTAACAAGTGTTTGATGAATGAACTGAACTGAATAATCTTGAAGGAAGGGCATTATTTGGATGGAGCGTAGGGGGATATGGCAGGTCAGGTAGACCATTTAGCTAAGCCAAGTTCCAGAGGGAGGAATGAACACGTTGTCTGGTGAGTGTATGCTCCAGATGGGACTCCCGGGCTGGGAGCTTTGCCAAATGCTCTCACATCTGATCTTTTGCCCTGAAATCCCAGGGTAGCTGTGTCCTTGGATGAGACTTGTCATCGAAATGCCTTCACCCTGACATATAACTCCACTGAACCTTCTCCCACCCCCCAAAGTTCATACCTGTTCCTCACTCACCCCTCTTCATTGCTCCTGGGAAGATTAAATCTATGTATGCTGCATGTCCAAGCTGGTACTAGAAGCTCCATTCTTAAAAGCAGGGCTGGTCTTACACTGAGGGGCATGGACAGATGCTTCAATTTTAATGGCTGCAGGGACAGTTCCCTAACCTAACAGCCATCTCCCAATGGCCTCAGAAACCCTTCCTCTGAATCACTGTTCCTTCCCTGGGCAAAGGGCCCTGGGACGGTGCCACAGGAAATTGTTACGAACCCTGAGTGAACAGATACAAAAGCAGCTGCCTGTCTTCTCAGAGTGACAGATTAGAGGCCACTAAGGGGAGACATTTCTACTGGGGTTAACACAGACTTTTTCAACTTTCCAACATAGCTAAGAGCCAGATCTAATGGTACAAAAGAAATGGTGCTAAACAGGGAGCAAAGGCAGCTATTTGAGGGTCCTTTTAGTTCTCCATTCTCAGCCTTCTGTGTTGGCCCCAAAATTGTGGTACATGCAAATAGCTCTAGAGCATTCTCCCACCTTTTTCTTCTTTCAATCCCCTTTCTTTCATCAAAACCCTAAATGCCAAAGAAATATGAGAGAGATTGGGTTAATCAGTGGGCACAGACATTACAAATTTCTTGGGTAGAATTTCTGGAGTTTGAGCTTATGGTAGACAAGGAAATGATATCTGTAATGGAAGTCTTTAGAAGTAATAAAAATAGAGAAGACACATTAACTCATCCGATCCCCACACCCCTATAAGGTAGGTGCTGTATTATTCTCATTTTACAGATCAGGAACCTCAAGCCTGGAATTCACACGGCTGGACCTAGACTGTGTCTGGTTGCAGAGTCAGGCTCTTACCCATCATCTACCTCCTGGAGTAGCAATGCAGCATCAATCTCAACCGCTCCCAGACTCTAAGATTTCACGTGCCAAGAAAATTTCAAAATAATTTGGGGGAGGGCAGATCAACACAAAATTGCCAAGTTTATATTTTGCCAAACAAGCACATTAAAAATAAATCCTATTATCACCATCGTTTCTTTTTTTTTAATGACTTGTTAACACCACAAGATGGGAAGAAGATAATCTAAGGATAAAAGCAGAAACTTTAACAGAATAAATTTAGACTTATGAAAAATGGTACAGACCTCTTATTTTCTCCATTTTGCGGAAGACCAGTAGAAACTACCTGGGACCTACTCTGGTCCTTCCACAGCGTTTGGAGCTGCAGAGCAGCTCACCTGATCGCTGTGTTTTCAGGACCAGAGCCGAGTCTCTAGGCCACTTGGAGGGGGAGTTTGGGGAGACAGACCCTCAGCTTCAATCCTGGGAACATTACAAGAGAGAAAGCCTGCATCCGCCCCTCTCCAAGGCACCCTCCGGACTTCCCGTGCTTCCTCCAACTCAAAACATTCCTGGGCAGAGAGCAGTCAGAGTGCGGGGGCAGGTGGCAAAGAGATGGGGAGAGAGAAACCCAATCAATGAAGTCAGTGTTCTGAGTGGGCTGCGCAGAGCCCGGATCTAAAATTGCCCAAGACAGAGGCGGACGAGCACAATTTGCTCAAGGTGATTGCGAAAGCAGTGGGGCTCGATGCTCGCACTCTTCCTCAGTTCCACCGCCATCAACAAGGATTCTTTCGGTAACTGAAGAGTTAAAGGTGAGGCGCTGGTCCTGGCTGTTCTTTCTCCTAATTATTTTTCACAGTTTTCCCTGAGCTGCTGCCCTGACTCCAATCCTCATCATCTCTTTGGTGAACCACTGAAATAGCTTTGCCCTGGGTCCCCACAGCCCATCCATCTTCCTCCGGACTGCGTTTTCCAAAATGCAAACCTGACCATGGCATTCTGTGTGATTCACCTCCATGTTCCAATGTCTCCTCACTGTCACCCACAGAATCAAGCTGGAGCCCTCCAGTGCAGCATGCATGGCAACCACATCTCACACACACATGTGCACATACAGACACACACACAGCCCTAACACGCAGACACAGCAACACTGCCCCAACAGACACATATACACACACATACAGAAAATCACGCTAGTCCACCCTACGTCACTCCCTGCCTTAAACTCAACACTCCAAGAACATAGACCACTCCCTAGATTGCCAGACAGGTGCCTCCAGGCCTTTGCTCATGCTGTTCTCTGTAAAGATTGCCCTCCCCTTTTCCACCTCCTCCCTATTCACCCTTTCAGACCTTGCTGAGGTCTCAGCTTCTCAAACCACCACCCTGAGATTCTCCCCTGGCCACCCACCTCACACGAGAATGTGTGTGCATGCCTCATCATGGCAGGCACTGTGCTACGCTGAAATCAGGTTTCCTTGCTTCCCCCTTGGGGATGAAGGTCACATCATCCTTATCTTTGCATTCTCAGTACCAGCACAGCACATGGCACAGAGTAGGAACTTCAAATAGGTTTTTTGAACTGTATACTTGGAGAGAGCCAGATGAGACACGGCTCCCGTCCCCCTCCCCCATCCTTAGGAGCTCATAAATTAGCTGGAAAGATGATACACTTACAGGTATGAAGTGTTATTAGACTATTATTAGATTCCAGATAACCAAGAGCTAGAACATATGGCTTAGTATGTTCCCAGCAATTATAAAAAGAAGAAAACAATGTAAGTTGACATTGCTAAGAGGTTTCCTGGAGGACTGAGGAGGAAGACATGCCTAGATAATTCCTCGGCCCCCCTAGGACTGGCTCCTTCTGACTCCGCTGGCCTGAGCCTTGCCCCACGCCTCCGTCGGGCTGGCCTCAAGCCCTCAACCAGCTCAGGAGGATGCGAAACCACACAACAGCAACCGCATCAGAAAGTTCCATGCTTACATTTAATAGCACAGAACTTTTCCGAGGGCCGGGTTATTGAACTTGAAATAGGTAAATGAATGGCATGTGTGTGTCTGCAGGCAGCGAGGATGAGATGCAACTGCCACGAGGCGAGGGGATGGAGGAGGTGGCTGCAAGGGTCTCTTGGGAGAAGCCCCTTCGAGGGTGGAGAGCTTCAGGAGTTGGCATCCCCCGGAAGGAGCTCCGATGTGCAGAGGAAGGCACGAGGAAGAGTGTTCACCATCTCATGCAATAAGGATGGGAAATGAAGGCAATAAAGGCTTCCAGCTCAGAGCCTCAGATCTAAGACCCAGGTCAGCTCAGCTCGATGCAAGAACTCTAAGCAATCTGAAGACCTCCTAGCCAGAAAGCCAGGGAGCTCTTCAGGAACGTTCTCCTACAGCTGTGAGCAGAGAGGCTTCTGGGAGTTTGCGGGGGCGGTGGGTGGCTGGGTGTTGGGGACCATGAGGAACCAGGCTAGGGCAAAGAAGAGAAGTCAGGGAGGGGAGCTGAGGCGTGGCAGCCCAATGCCAAGCCACGTGGTTGGGAGACCCCTTAGAGTCTGAGGTTCTAGGTGTGGGGCTTCTGGGGGATGGGTTTCCCAGGAATGGGTGAGCTACAGAGGCCACACCAAGGAATCGCACCCCAGGGGTGATAGATCGGCTGTTGTCCCACACCCTCACCTCCACTCCACGGTTGCTGTGCAAATGCCCAAATGCCCTGATGCAACTGGGCTTCAAAGTGAGGCCACACAAGGCCCAGGGAGCAGCAGCAAGTCACCTGCCAAAACCCTGCTCCAGCTGCTGTCCTTCCAGACTCACTTAAAGCCTTAGAGGGTCAGATCTGACGTGATGCCACCCCACATGCTTTCCCCACTGCACCCCAACGAGGTGGCCATTTTTGAGCAGAGAAAGGACTTGTCAGTCTAGCAGCTCCCTGAGATTCATTCTCTTCTCGGAATGCAACTGGCCTCAGGCACTGAATCACCCGGGTCTCCCTTGGGAACACCCAAGCCAGCCCTTGCCTTCGGTATCTGAATAAGGTTGCAGAGACCACAGCTAGCTGAACGCACAGGGTGCAGGAGGTGGGAAGGGGGGAAGAATTCTGCTCCATCTGGCACCCCCAGCATGCACGCATGTCCTCCCTCCCAGGAAGCGATTGCCTCAAGCCTTCTTGGTATTGTTTGATGCAGAAATAGTGCTTTGTAGAAATGCCTGGCATGACAGGGATGAGTGAGAGAGAATGCAGAGATGGATGGTTCTACACGTCCATTCCCAAAGAGCCTTTTGATCATCCTCTCAGCTCTCCCTCACCTCTCTCTCTCTCTCTCTCTCCCCACCCCCAAACCCCCACCCCCCTCCCCGCTCTCGGTTCTGTGGCTGTAAAAAGGATGAATTACCTCCTTGATCTCCACGTGACGGCCCTGTCCAAGCACCCCCTCACCTGCTGGGTGCGTAATTGAAGTGTGGTCTCTGAATCTGCAGCTGTCACGGAGGAATTGACAGAGAGACCCGAGCAGGGCTCCTGCCATCCCAGGCTCTCCCTGGTCACCGTGAGCACACGAGAATGCAATTTTCCACACCCTGCACAAGTGGAAGGCCACATGGTGTTCTCAGACACTGAAAGTGCCCTTCCACTGGGAGGAAAAAATTAGGAAAGATGCCCCCAGACTTGCCGCCAGCTGCCCCC
>CM052437.1:169143047-169237027 GCA_028533085.1 Varecia variegata
TGCTCATTGATATTCAGTGTACAAATAGCAGTGACTCTGAGCCCCAGCCTGCTTAACTACAGGACATCTCCTGCTTTCCAAGTCTCTAGATATTCCTGAAGTGCTCAGGAATTGCATGCAGGTTTCCCGTACTTCCCAGTTCCAGTGGGCACCCCTTACATCATGCTTTATGGGGTCGGTGTCCCAGAGCAGTGACCTTGCTGCACCCGGGTCCTCATCAAAGCTCACCCCTGAGGATAAGCTGAGTGCAGCCTACGTGGTGCCAAGCCTGCAGACCCCAGACCAAATCCCAGGTCAGTGAAATCAGAATAGCACCTCTGTTTGAGATCCAGTTCTGACCCATCCTCCAAATCCTGGGCACCCAGATCAAGGGCTTCCCTTTTCTGAATGGGCAGCGACAATTCTGCTGATCCTTAGGCCTTTTGTGCTAATTTTCTATAGCAGGGTGGCCTGTGCCTCAGTTTCCACTTCTGGTCCAAGGGGAAGATCAAACCTCATGCTCTTGTGTCTTCTCCTTTGCTTCCATTTTCCTGAAAGCAACTGCCAACCTCCCCGACCTCCTCACCACCATGACCACATATATACTAATATCATTGCTTGTGTAAGAAGCAGCAAGAATTCAGGCAAAGTAAAATAAAATGTTTGCCATTCAATTTCTCCCTCACCCCCTGAAGCCCCCCAAGAACCAGCTCCCATGACCAACATGTTCCAGGCATTTCCTCTCCGTCAAGTCAACACTGCCCTCCCTGGTTCCCCAGCGCGGGTGGCTGCTGCCCCACAGAACCAAAGGGGCCTTTCAGGGGGTCCTGCAGAACCGAGAACTAATCTTCCCCAAAATAATATTAAAATTTTCATCTCTAGCTAGAAAACAAAATGTACTCAGATTTCCCCAGGGAGAAATTTCTTGGCTTCTACACTCAAATTGCAAAAGTCTTAGGGCCAGGGCACCCAGTTCCTGTGGCGCTCATAAATTTCCAGCCAACTGATCAGAGTCACAGGTAGAAAGGGCCCTGCAGAGGAGACCCGAGTCCAGCCCAGCCCTGCCTCTAACTCTGGGTGAGGACTTTGTCTGGCTTCCTCCCCTGTGCATTGAGAAGATCTGTGGATTTCTCAGGATGGCGAGCTCCTGTGTTCCAGCATTGCACTGTCATTCGTGAGTAGTAATGACGACCAAGACGGGATTTGGCCTTGACACCAGTATCTGAAGCATACAGGACAGTCCTCTGCATTCTTTCCAAAAGCAGAAAGTGTGCTCAGTTCTCAGGGAGGATCATGAGAAGATATTGAGCCAACAGACATTCACAGAGCACCTGCTATGTGCCAGACCACATGCCACGTGCTGGGGTCCATGGTGACCAGGGAAGAAATGGTCATCATTGAACAGACAATCAGAGCAGTTATGGTCTCTCGGAATCTTTCAATTGGTAGGAGAGATGTACACTAAATACATATCACCATAGGTTATGGACTAGATTGTGTCCCCACAAAATTCCTATGTTGAAGCCCTAACCCCCAATGTGACTGTATTTGGAGATAAAGCCTTTGGGGAGGTAATTAAGGTTAAATGAGGCCACATGGGTGGGGCCCTAATCTGACACAGTTGGTGTTATTATAAAAAGGGGAAGAAAGACCAGAGCTCGCTCTCTGCATGTGCAAAGAGAAGGCATCGTGTGAAGACACAAACAGAAGGTGGCCATCTGCAAGCCAGGAAGAGCCTCACCAGAAATTTGCTGGCACCTTTATCGTGGACATATAGCTTCCCAAAGTGTGAGAAAATAAATGTTTTTTAAGTAACCCAGCATGCGGTATTTTGTTATGGCAGCCCAGGCTGACTAATATACCATATTCCATCAAATCCAGGACACCACTGACTTTGTGACACACCATTATTCTATGTCCACTAAAAAAGACAGAGAGAGAGAGAGAGAGAGAGACTGCCAATTAGACACAATATTTCTTATCACTTAGAACTTTTTGAAAGACTCTTTTAGAATCATTTAGATTTTTTTTTTTTTTTGCTGCTCTTATGCAGGCAAAAGGGGGAAATAAAAGCAAAATAAATTAATTACACTATTCGAAAAACTTCTTATTCAGAGTCCAACTCTTCTGAATCTCTTTACAACTCAGACTTGAAAATGGCACCATGGACGGAGGACGAATGAGACGGTGTTTCTCTCAAAAGTGTGTTCCACTATTGTCTCCAGGACTTTCTTCCAAGTCCTGACACCCATCATGCAAAACAGATGTTGATGCTGTCATGCCGGCCCGTGATGTATAATTCTTTCACACGCATGTCAGCGGCAAACTGTAACGTGGCTTCATCTCCCTGTGAGAGTCTTTCTTTTTCGTGTCCAAGTTCCCTCGGCTGCCATAACAAAATACCACAGACTGGGTGGCTTAAACAACAGAACTTTGTTATCTCATAATTCTGGACACTGGAAGTCCAAGATCAAGGTGCAGGCAGCTTTGGTTTCTCCTGAGGCCTCTGTCCTTGGCTGGTAGATGGCTCCCTTCTTGCTGTGTCCTCATCTGGCCTTTACTCTGTGTGCACGCACATCCCTGGCGTCTTCTTCTAAGGACACTGATCATGTTGGATTAGGGCCCCATCCATATGACCTCATTGAACCTTAATTACCTCCCCAGAGGCCCTGTCTCCAAATACAGTCACTTTGGGGGTTAGGGCTTCAACATATGAATTGACAGGGGCTGGGTTGGGGGACACAATTCAGTCTCTAACAATCCTATGAAGCATTGTGTTGTTATTGTGCAAGAAAATATTGAACTAATATTATCTTTCATGTAATAAAAATTTGCCTTGCTTGCTAACATCAAATTGACACCCTGCTCTCCTACTTTCTTTCTACATAAACTTTTTGTTTCAGTACTAAATCAGAGTGACATCATTTGGAAAGTATTTTAAATATAAATTAAATCCCAAACATGCACTGCCAATCACATACCTAACTCAGTTGAAGGGATGACAATGTGGACAACCGTGGCCAAGTGTGTGCTGGCTCAGACAGGGAAGACAGCAGTCACAACAGCTGCCGGGCCCACGCCGTCATAAAACAGCATTGATAGCAAGATGCACCCCACTTTCAGATATGTTAAATGTGAACAAAAGTGTGTATGTGTTAGAAGAAATACGGTAAAAGAAATGCAATTAGGATATCCATGTAGTTCTTGTGCAGTTTGAGTTTTTAATAAATTCACTGCTATATAATGTATATAAATAATTTGCAAAATGCAACAGAGAACAAATTTACTCAAGATTTCAATGAAACTTTTAATGATTCATTTATTCTAATTTCTTTCTTTAATTTTCTAGGTAATAAACTCTTCGCTAGATGGAATGGTTATATCCAAATGTGTCTAAAATGAAGTTGGGTATGTCAAAAGCCAACATTTCTGTAATTAAATTTGGTAAATTATGATTAAATTCCTTCTCTTTTCCATCTTACAGATTGTTTATATCATAGAAGTAAATTTATTAAAATTCCCGACAGCATAAGGACTTTAGGGCCACCCTGTGTAGTACTAAGTGATGGATTACAAGTCTGTAGAATGCTGCAAGGACAAACAGAGCTGCCTCCAGGAAGGATTTCCCAAGCTGAGACCAGAAGGTGAGTCAGGAGTCAGCCAGGGCAGGGGTATTCCGAGGAGAAGGAACAGCGCACACAGACGCGCAGAGGGAGGACAGAGCAACTGATGAGGGGCAGCCCGACTCCAAGCTGAGGGCAAGGCAGGGTGGGCACGGCGGGCCACAGGGTGGAGATGCAGGCAGAGGCCACCGCAGGCCATGTGTAGACACAGCGCAGAGTGAAAGAAGGTCATCTGTTGCTTCACTTTTTTTATAATAGCAAAAGATTACAAATAACATAAATATTTCATCCATAAGGGACTGGTTAAATAAACTATGGTCCACTCAAACAAGAATTTCTAGAAAGTTCCAAAAAAAAAAAAGAACGTAAAACTCTTTATTGATATGCTGTGATCGCTGAGATATATTAAGTGTTAGATACAAAACAGTGAGTATGATACAATATAATTTGTGTTAAAAAAAAAAAGAAAGAAAAATTAATTTACACTTGCTTGTATGTGCTAGACTATTTCTGGGAGGATATACAAGAAACTGGACGAGCTGGTCACCTTCAGAGGTGGGCATTTGGGCATTAGGTGGCTGGGGACAGGCGTGGAGGGAGAGTTTCCATGGTCTGCCCTCTGGAATCTTTTAAGTCTTGTATCTTGCAAATATAGTGTCTATTAATGAGGAGGAGGAGGGCAAGGCGAGGAGGAGAAGGGAGAAGAAAGATGTTTCAAGTGTAAGGGCAGCTCATTCGGGACCGTGGCTCCGTTTTTGGAAAGGCTTGTGTGCAGACAGATAATGGTGAATGAAGGTCCCCCATGTTCCTCCAGGTCCCCTCAGGCTTCTGTCCATCTGGTATTGTTCCCCTGCTGTTTCATGTGGGGGTGCTCTTTGAGAAAGATCATAACAGCAGGAAACTTAACACGCAAGTCCAGAACCCCACGGTGCCTAATGCATGCTAGACACGCCAAGGGTGTCTTAATTCTGGCTGCCAGATTGGCTGGTTGACCTCCCTCCCCCAAAAAGTGGCCTCTGGAGTCTGCCCCAAATCCAAATGCAGCATAAACCAGCTGAGGAACTTCTCTGCCCCTAGTTATGCCAGCTCAGTCTCAGAGCCAGAGAAACGCACCCTTATTAGAATTGCTCGTTGTGGTTAAAATGACTCTCTCAGGCCCAAAAGGAGAAGTCTACAAGCTGACGGTCCCCAGTCCACTGGTGAGTTGTGAAATTGATTTAGTGCACCCAACTAGCCTTTAAAAATAAGAATGGCATCTTTCTAAAAATCAGAATATATCAGACACTAATAAAGGTAAATATTGTTTTGTGAAAATGTAAATTTCGACTGTACGTGTGGACAGTAGGTCATAAGGTTAAATGTTTTTCTCACTTGGGTTGCAGCCAACAGTGTTTGAAAAGCAGTGGTCCAGAGGACCGGGTGAGCAGAGGGCTCCGGAGTCAAGCAAAGCTTGGTTCAAACCCCACCTCTATGACTTTGTCTCCCTGGCAGGTGACTTAACCTCCCCTCACAGTAAAGTAGAGACAGGAGCAATGCCTTCCTCATGGGGTGATTGCAAGGCACTTAGGCTTAGCTCATTAGCTTAGCTTAATACTTGATAAATGGTCAGCACTCAAGAAACGTCCACTATTACTATCACAACCAGGAAACACCCTGTTCGCCTTGCTCAAGCCTCCCTAGCACAGACACAGACCCCAATCGCGGCCGTGGTCTGGGCCGAGATGAGAGACCTGTGCAGCCTGTGTCCCCACGGGCCTCCCGCCTCTCCTGACCTGCAGCTTCTCCCCAGTGTCTTCCCCCAAAAAGGGGCTGGATGACCAAAAACACATCTCAATTCAGTGGAGACCATCACTTTTCTCTAATAGGACATTTGTTACCCCAGGTCCCTTTCAGAATCAGTGCCAGGGAAACGGATGGTCCCCAGCCACTATCATTTTTTCATGATGGTCTTAAAGAGGAAGATGATGAAGAAAAAGATGGCAGTTGATTTGTGGTTGGAAAGAATATACAATATGCATGTCCTCTCCAAAATTAAAGACGATGACTCAATGTCTGAGAAATGGAGAAAGAGCTTTGTACGTGGGCCTTTGATGATGAGTTCCCTGCTGGCTCCCAGTTTCAGAATTTGGGGAGGGTTTGTTCTGAGTCTTCTCTTCTTATAAAAATCCCAAAGCCCACCTCCCTCCCTCTCTCACTTCCTAAAGCAGCTGCCAACCCTGTGTGCCCACCTGAGGCACAGGTAAGGAGAGGTGGGCATAGCAGCTGAGAGCCTGAGGGTGCTGGGAAGACTACTAGATGTTTCCTGTTGTGTTAGGACCACACCCAATGCCATTGGGCCAGGAAGAACTGGAATGCCTTCTCAGTATGTGTAGCTTAGATTGTAGAGCTGAGTGTGGCCCCAAGATGACCCATCTGTTGCTAAGGATGCCCATTAAGGACCTGCACCATGACCAGGTACCAGGTCTTAGGCTGCCGTTTCCTTTGCCTTCATCTCATGGTCCCAGTCTCTGTAATGCTAGGGGAGTATCTTGGGCAGTTTGGGCTGCTATAACAAAACGCCACAGAGCAGCCTAAACAGCAGACACATTGATTTCTCACGTTCTAGAGGCTGGGAAGGCCAAGAGCAAGGTATCAGTAGATTTGGTTTCTGGTGAGGGCTCCCTTCCTGGCTTGCAGACGGCCACCTTCTCACTGTGTTCTCACATGGCAGAGAGAGCTCTGGTCTCTCTTCCTCTTCTTACAAGGACACGAATCTCATCATGGGGCCCCCACCCACATGACCTCATCTAAACCTAATCACCTCCCAAAGGCCCCACCTCCAAATACCATCACATTAATTCAGCATATGAATTTCAGGGGGACACAAACATTCAGTTCTTAACAGGGAGGGAATAAAAAGGAGACTTCCCATGTGCCCAGGTCTTATGAGTGGAACAAACTCTGGTTGCAGGAGGAGCTTGGTTAGTCAGCCCTTCAGCTCTATCCTCCTATGACTCAGCCCCAGAGAGTCCGTAGCTCTTCCAGGGAGAAAAACACCAAGGGGCCGACAGAGAGGAGATTACCGTGTTCTATGAAGCTTGTCACCTTAACAGCCAGATGAAAGGCGGTGACAGACATGGATCAGGATAATGCCATAGATTACTTACTGGGTTGCCGTTATCATTAACAGCGCTAATTAGCCTGTAATATACTGTACTGCCACAGCCAGTGCCGGGATTAGACATGGAAATCAGGCTCGCAACTGGGAAGGCAGGCAACAGGAATGCACAGTCCACGCCCTCAGCTCTGCACAGAAGGCTTTTCTGACCTTGGAATTCAACACACTGAAGCACAAAATTTAGACGTGGGTTTCTACTCAAGCCTATGCCCCTAGAGCCTCACTCCCTTTTCAGTCCTGTTCTCTTGCTCACCTCTCTGACCAGTAAATGCCAGCTCCTATTTTTTCACTCTCCTTGGTGGTAGCAGCACCCTGCATGTGTACCACTTCACATTTCCCCAAGCGTGGTTAGACTTATTTCCTCCTGGCAGTGACTGTGGGGCTGGTAGGGGCTCACCTTGTGCCCAGAGGAAACTGAGATGCAGAGTGTGGAATATGTGGAACTGGGCTGGAATTACGGCCTGGTTCCCAATCCACGGCCTATCCACAGACTCACACACACTCACTCATGCAGACGCTCACACACACACACTGCCCTACACTCGCACATGCTCGCACAGTGTCATACACACACATACACACCTCACACACTCATACATACACCCACACACACACTGCCACACACTCGAACACTCTCGCACAGTGTCACACACACACACACCTCACACACTCATACATATACACACATACAAGCACACTCACACAGTGTTATACACACTCTCTTATACATTCATACATAGACTCACATACACACTCACACATACATTCACAAACACACACACTGTCATACACTCATACACACTCTCACACACTCATACATAGCTTCACATACACACTCACACTGTCACTCACACATACACTCATATATACACTCATGCATACATTCACACGCACACACACACTCAGGTACACACACACACTCATACATTCACATAAACACACTGTGTCACTCACACACATGCACACACTCACAAGCACACACACTGTCATACCCTCGTACACACACAGTGTTAAGCACACATACCTACTCACATGCTCACATGAATACTCTCACACTGTCAGATACACACATACACACTCTCACACACTAATAGGTACACTCACATACACACATTGTGTCATTCACACATACTCATATACACACACATGCATACACTCACACATACACTCAGGTGCACATTCACACTGTCATACACACCACAACTGTCTTTCTGATCACAGATTTGCTTTCCATTTCCAACAGTATCAAATAATTCCTAATTTTTGAGATGAGTGACTCACAGATCCTTCCTCTTCTCCAACTCTCATCAATTTTCCAGTGACATACGACAGAGGACTTGGCCATTCCCCACGGGGCCCCAGCCGTTGCCCAAGCTTTCCTTGCCTTCCCTCCCACCACAGTGACACTGCTCAGCACCCCGAGTGATTCCTGACAAGTGGCCTCTCCAGCCAATCCTCTCCCTACCGTTTTAAGGAATTAAAGCAGAAGCATTCAAGGTTTGGGCCCCTGTGCTCATCCCTCCTCAATCCTGCTCAAGAGCAGGAAATACTAATCTGATTGGGTCGTATTCCCGAATGCCAGCTGGGCACGGCTGCTAGAGGGCAAGATCTCTGTGCATTAAAATGGTTGGTCCACGTGGACTGTGTCCTCAAATCCCGTAACATCGGTCTAACCACGAGAAAACATCAGACGGACCCAAACTGAGGGAGAGTCTACCAAACACATGCTCAGTACTCTTCTGAAGTGTCAAGGTCATGAAAAACCATCCCAGACCGCAGGAGACTAAGCAGACGTGACAACTCATGCCATGTGGGACCCTGGATGGGATCCCAGAACGGCAGTAGAAGAACTGGTGCCATCTGAATAAGGTCTGTGATTTGGGTCCCAGAGTTGTCCAGTTGTAATTTCCCTGCCCTGACAGTGGTTGAGCAATGTGTAAGGGGTTAACGTTAAGGGAAGACAGGAGAAGAGTATATGGGAACTCTGTATTATCTTGGCCACTTTTCTGCAAATCTAAAGTTATTTCCAATTAAAACGTGTATCTAAAAAAGGCAAGCTCTGTCTGTATTGCAATGTTCACTCGGCCCTGTGAAACTGATGATTGTATAAGACAAGAACATCCTGAGAACAAGCCAAGAGCACACACGTCGGAGCCTGGGCTGGCGGAGAGCTGTTCGGGGAGGGTGGGTGCTGCAGTAATGCACCTGCTCCTGCTGGTCGCTGGGTGCGGACGTGCCGACTAGGAGCAGAGTTACAAGCTTCAAATCAGTGACATTTTATTAGTTTATACCTATACACACACGTGCATGCACACATACACACACACATGCACACACACAGATGGCAGAAAGAGCTTTATTCTAAGGTCTGTGCAAAAAATGAGTTTGCCTCGCAAAACAAATTAACATATTGGGTTTAATATGTTGATATTTGGCCTATAACCCATTGGAGTTTTGTTTTCCTATTACAACCATAAAAATAGTTTTGAATAAAATTCAAAGCACTTCTACACAGAGAAAAGACCCGGGTCCTGCAGAACAGTTTGAGAATCACTGGTGCCCTCCTTTGATTTCACAGGCGCGAGTCCAGACAGGCTTAACTAGGGTCACGTGGAAAGTTGGAATGAGAACCTAGGTCTCCTGGCTTCCAGTCCTGGGCTTTATACACCACAGACATGTCAAGAACAGCCCCAGCAATGGAGCCCCGAACCACGGACAGCCTGGTGCATCACAGCAAAACAGGGAAGGCCAGGCTGGCTGGGGTGGCCAAGAGCATGTGGTCCCACTGCTCATGCAGCTGGGGCTGGTCTGGAAGGACACAGTGGCAGCTCTGAAGAGGGAGGGCGGGGGCAGCAGCTCCCTCAGGAGGCCACCACAGTCCACGGGAGGGATTGGATGGGGGACAGTGTATGAGTGAAGGACCGCCTGCAAGAGTGTGGACGGAAGCTCCAGGCCTCCGTAGGAGAAGGGAGCAGAGGTGTGACAGCTGGGCCCTGCTGCTCTACTGACGGGCCCTTGTTGAAGGACTGAGTTAAACGGCAGCTATCCCGATGGCTGCCCCTGCCTGCCACGCACACTTCCTCAGAGAAACCTTCCCTGCCCTGAGCATCACACAGTTTTCGTTTCTAGATAAGCGTTATTTGTAGCTAAGATGATCTGGCTCATTTGTTTAGCTGTTTAGTGTCTGTCTCTCTGCATTCGAATGACAGCAACTTGTCTGTCTTGCCCAGGGCTGTATTCCCAATCCCTAGGTCAGTACCTGGCACATGGTAGGTGCTCACTAAATAGCCATTGTATGGATGCATGAATGGCTTCTTCCCACACCGGCTGTGTCTCTGACCTTGGATTTTTCTACATCAGAGACATTCCCTAGATGCATCTCAGAGTGTGTTTGTCAAGAAGCAGAGGCTTTGATGAAAAAGCACTTTGCTGAGAGTATCTCAGGGGTTGTGGGGGGGAGTTCTTCTGCTTCATTTTCTCCTCCTAATGTGTGACAGCACAGCACCACGGTCTGCAAGCCATCCTGAGACCATGCTGCCTCCCTCCTGGGACCGCCACAGCCACTGCATCTGGTTTACAAGCCAAACACTGATATGTTTCTTGTCCTTGGGTAAACTCTAACATTCCTGTCAGATGGTTTCTCTGTTTTAGGAATTCAGAGCTTAGAAGGATATTGAAAGTGTAGCCCAAGGCTAAAAGAGATTCGGAATTTCCTACATTGAGTCGAGGACTTCAGCATCACAGACAGATGTTTCCGGCATAGTCTATTTGGTGCACCCCTCATAAACAAGCATCACACACAAATTGTCAGAATTCCAAGTCCCTGGTATTTATGGCCTGGTGTCAGGTGTGGGGACCAGATGTCAGGTCTGTGTTCCCTGGTTCTTGGTTCCCAGTACTGAAGAGTGGTTACTGGTACCGAGTCGACGGAGCAAATGAGCAGACGGAGCAGATGCAAGCAAAGTGCCAAAGTTTATTAAAGCATAGAATGTTCTGGAGAAGGAATGGGTCAACCTCATGAGTATAGTTTAACAAGATTTATCCCCTTTATGCTGATCCCCTAATTCTATGCTAAGTAGGAGGAGGGGTGGAATATTCATGGTTTTTCTTGGAAAAGGTGGAGAATTCCTATTCCTGAAATGGTGAATCCTCCCATTTTCTCTCCTTGTAAGGTAATTTCTGGGGGGCTGCCATGGTATTTGTAAACTGTCATGGCGCTGGTGGGTGTGATTTTTACTATGTTAATGGGGGAAGTTCACTTAAGGGCATTGTTACCTTGTACACATGCTCGAAAGAGCCTCCTTTGTGGCTTTGATCATATCTCCACTTTGTGGCCTCTTTTTAGTTGGTCAGTCCTTGAAGACCCCCTATATAGACCAAACATCTATTTAGTCCTCAGAGGCCCCCTTGACATGTCATCTGTTCCTTTTTGGAAGCCCCCTCTGGTCAATATGTTCCTCCTAGTAGACAATGCATCTCCTAGTGCCATCTGTTTCTCAATGGAAACCTCCTAGACAAAGCATCTGTTCCCCTCCTCCTTGTCTCAACCTAACACTAGGGCACTGATACCCCTATCTCTTCTCCAGATTAAGAATGAAAAAAAGACACTCCTCAAAAAGAATAATGAAGTAGGGGACTTTCCTTACCAGATTTCAAGATTTATTCATTTCAAAGACCCCCATGTATTTGATACAGAAGTTACAAGGTCACTGGGAAAAGGGTGAATTTACAATAAATGGTGCCTAGACAATTGACTGCCCACGGCAAGGAAGGAGAGAAGGAGGCAAATGGGTGAATTCCTACTCCTGTCTCACAGAAAAATCAATTCCAGGTGGATTGAAGACTTAAATATGAAAGGCAAAACTTTAAAACATTTAGAAGATAATATAAGACAGTATTTTTATAAACTCAAAATAAGAAAAATATTCTTAAAACACAAAAAGAAAAGGTTGAGAAATGTTGACTACTCTAAAATCAAGAACTTCTGTTCAAAAAGAAAGAAGAATTTTGAGTTTTCAAAAGATACCATTAAGTAAGTAAATAGCAACTGGGAGAAAACATTGGAAAGATATTTAATCAGCAAAGGATTAGTATCTAGGATACCCAAATAATTCTTGCAAGTCAGTTTAGAAAAAGATAAAGCCCAATAGAAAAAGAGCAGAGGACATGAACGGAAATGTCACTAAAGAAGAAATTTAAAAAACAAAACATATATGAAAAGATGATCAACCTCATTGGAATCAGGAGAACATAAATTAGAAGCACAATATAATACTCACCAGACTGGCAAAAATTAAAAAACTTGAGGATAACAAGTAGTGGTGAAGATATGGAGTAATGGGAACTCTTTCAATATAAATTAATTTAGTCATTTTGCAGAAAAATATGGAAACATTTTGAAAGTTAAAACTGCATCTACCATAGGACGAGTGATTCTACTCCAAATATACATCCTAGAGAACTTCTTACACATGTTTACCGAGAGACATATGCAAGATGTCCACAACCATAATGTTCTAATCAAAAGTCTGAAACAACCAGATGTCCATCAGTAGGAGAGTGAATCCATAAATTCTGGCACATTCACACAATGGAATATTAGATAGCAGTTAAAAATTAATGTAATACAGATACAGCCACAAGGATAATCTTAGAAACACAATGTTGAATAAAAAGCAAGTCTTATCAAAAAAATACCTAGGAATATGTTTAACCAAGGAGGTGAAAGATCTCTACAAGAAAAACTATAAAACGCCAATGAAAGAAACTGTAGATGACATAAACAAATGGAAAAACATCCCATACTCATGGATTAGAAGAATTAATATATTTAAAATGACCATACTGCCCAAAGCAATCTACAATGGGTCAATGCAATCCCTATCAAAATACCAACATCATTTTTCACAGAATTAGAAACACTTCTAAAGTTCATATGGAACCAAAAAAGAGCCCAAGTAGCCAAAGCAATCTTGAGCAAAATATAAATAAATAAAGCTGGAGGGATCACGTTGCCTGACTTCAAATTATACTACAAGGCTATAGTAACCAAATCAGCATGGTATTGGTATAAAAATTGGTATAAAAATAGGCACATAGATCAATGGAACAGAATAGAGAACCCAGAAATAAAGCTACATACTTATAGACAACTGATCTTTGACAAAGTCAACAAGAACATAAGAGGATACTCTTTTCAATAAATGGTCCTGGGAAAATTGGATTGCCATATGTAGAAGAATGAAACTGGACCCCTGTCTCTCACCATATATAAAAATCAACTCAAGATGGATTAAAGACTGAATGTAAGACTGGAATCTATAAAAACACTAGAAGAAAACCTAGGGAAAACTCTTCTGGACATTGGTCCAGGCAAAAAAGTTTATAACTAAGATCTTAAAAGCACAGGCAACAAAAACAAAACAGACAATGGGACTTAATTAAACTACAAAGCTTCCAAACAGCAAAAGAAATACCAACGGAGTGAACAGACAATCTGCAGAATGGGAGAAAATATTTGCAAACTATACATCCAACAGCAAACTAATATTCAAAATTTACAAGGAACTCAACAACAACAAAACCAAATAACCCCTTTAAAAAGTGGACTAGGGACATGAATAGATATTTTTCAAAAGAAGACAAACAAATGGCCAAGAAGATATGAAAAAATGTTTAACATCCCTAATCATCAGAAGAAAGCATATTAAAACCACAGTGAAATACCATCTTACACCAATCAGAATGGCTATTACTAAAAAGACAAAAAATAATAGATGTTAGTGAGGATGTGGAGAAAAGGGAACTCTTAGACACTGTTTTTGGGAGTGTAAACTAATGCAAACTCTATAGAAAATAGTATGAAGATTTCTCAAGGAACTAAAAATAGATCTAGCAACCCCATTACTGGGTATCTACCCAAAGGAAAAAAAAATCATCATATAAAAAAGATACCTGCACTTGAATGGTTATTACAAAACTATTAACAATAGAAAAGACATGGAATCAACTTAAATGTCTATAAATAGAGGATTGGATAAAGAAAATGTGTTGGGTACACACAATGGAATACTATACAACCATAAAAAAGAATGAAATCATGTCTTTTGCAGCCACATGGATAGAACTGGAGGCCATTATCTTAAGTGAACTAACTCAGACACAGAAGAACAAATACCATGTTTCCACTTAGAAGTGGGAACTATTAAGAAATGATGTGTACACACGGAAGCAGATGATGGAAGGGTGCTTGGTGGCTACAATATGTGTTGCTCCAGTGACGGATGCACTGAAGGCTCTGACTTCACCACACTGCAATATATCAATGTAGCAAAATTGCATTTGTACCCCATGAATATATACAAATAAAAAGTAAATTAAAAATAAAAAATTTAAAAAGAATAAAAAGCACATCTCAAAGAACTATCATCAATGTGTCTTTTTTAAACTCAAAAGCAAGCAGAATGAGACAACATATTGTTTAATGATTCACATGGATGAGGTGAAACTGTATTTTTAAAGTTCAGGGAATGATAAACATAAAATTCAAAATAGTGGTTATTTTTATAGGACAGCTGGGCTGTGGAGTGTGGGGGGGAGAATGCAGGTAGCATCTACTTTATTGGTGAAACTCTGGGTTCTTAAATTTGGGTGGTGACTTCCCCAGTATGTTATTTCACTAGCATGCTTTATTTATTACTTCATTCTACAGACTGTACACATAATACATAATTTTGTATGTGTTATTATATGATGAAAATTAAAATATTAAGAAAGAATATGAGGGAAAGCCATCTCTGGTACCAAATCTGATTATCGTCACTAAAATACATTTGCCCTGTGGGGGCACATTAAGGCTGATTAAGGCCAGATGAATTAGAGTTGTAAAATCATTGTTATTCATTCATTCAACAAAAATCAGGGAGCGTTACCCTGTGCCTGCCCTGAGGGCTGATCACCAAGGACAGACTTGGTCCTTGCTCTTGCTCTTGCAGAACTGAGAGTCTAGGGCTAACCTGGGCCCTGGAGAGGTGAGATGCCCCCTCTATTAGCTTCCTCCTGGTGAGAGGTCTCCATTTCTGTGCTAATGTTTGCTGGGAAGAGGCAGTGGGAAAGGGAGGAGGAGTCTTTAACACAATCTCCTCTGGGGTCTAGAATCTGCCTCCCAAACAAATATCACTTTGTAATGACACTTTCCTTGGCCATCAGACTGTTCCCCCATGTGATTACAGTCCATAAGCCTTTGTATACAGCTGGCTGATGCCATCTGTTCAAATGCAGCAGTTTGAATTGGGACACTGGCGCCATGGTTGAAATGTGGACATGAATGTTTTCATGAGCTTTGGTGTGTGGCTTGCATCCCAGGCCCCACTGTTCTTGATATCCTGGTGTGTTTACACAGCTCACCTCTGAACACCTGGCCCCTGCCCCGGGCACCCACCTGGGTCCCTGCTTGCCTGCCACTTGCTGTCAGAGTCTGACCACACCTCGCTAGTCCTGTGTGAAGGGGAAGTGGTGACTGATGGCTTCACTCTGCCTCAGCTGCTGCTGTGGAACCTGCCTGGGCTACAGTGACGGAAGTTCTACCAGTGCTGAGGAGAAAGGATCCAGCTCTCTAAAGAGTGTTGTAGGAACAACTCTCCTTTCCTCTGTCAGCTGGGCCATCCCAGCCTGGAGAGGGGAGACACCACCTCCATTAATTTCCTCTTTGTCTGGGAATATCCATTTTCTTCCCCACTGAGTCCTAAGAGGTAGCACTAGAAAAGTTTGCTTGTGTTTCTGTCATTCAGGTCTTTGGGTAAATTCCCACTCATCTAGAGAGAAAAAGAACCTGCTCTAAGCTCCAACTTTGGATGCAAAAATTAGTTATTAATCAGACTAAGAGAAGACCGAAATATGGGTCTTCCCAAGAATACAGTGTGAGAGGATAATGAGTGGAATCGGAAAGCCCCCAAAGCTCAGGGAGACCGAGGACAAGTCAATCAGAAGTGCCTGGGTGAACATTTCCTGAGTGCTGTCCCATAGAACTTTCTGCAACACTGGAAACATGCCGTGTCTTCACTGTCCAGTATGGTACCTGAGAGTCACGTGTGTCTCTGGAGTGCTTGGAAGGTAGCTAGTGTGGCCAAGAAACTGAGTTTCTAATTTGAGTTGATTTGAATTATAGAGTCACATAGAGCTGGTAGCTAACCCATTAATGTGCTTCTAGCAGAGCTCTAGAAAAACACTGAACTAAACTGAATAAACACTGAGGGTGGCCGGATGGGGGTCAAGCACCACAGGAGACTTTCAGCAGGTTCTGAGCCAAGTTCAGGGACTTTGTATGGGCAGAGCTTCAGTGGGCCATGAGAAGTGGAGTTTTTACCTGAAGCTGAGGGGAAAACCCAGATCCACCTCCAAAAAAATCTTTTCCAGGTAGCAAGAGGAAAGGTTAAAATTAGATGTAAAGAAAGCCATCACTGTGTTGTTTATAACAACCCAAACATTGGAAATAATAGTGGATAGATCGAACAAACATGGTGTGCACCTATGATGGAATATTACGCAAATGTTAAAAAATCATGTTTTTAAAATTATTTAATCATATAAGTGAAAAAGCAGAATGCAAAAAAACTACATATACTTCATGATCAAAATTTCATGGCAGTAAATATCCTTTGTGCATATGCATAGAAAAAAAGCTTAGAATGAAATATATTAAAATATTAACAGGAGTCATTTCTGGATGGTGAAATTTTGAGTATTTTTACTTTCTTTTTTATGCTTTTTATATTTTGCAAAATTTTCTGTAATGGACGTTTGTTATTTTATGCAAAAAAAAGGTCTTGTTTAAAGACTGCTCTAAAGTACATTTCATAATATGGAAAATGCACTTTATTGATAAACCAAAAAAAGCAAGATATGACATCGTACGTGTAAGTTCTACCATAATGACATAAACAACATGCAGAGAAAATATTGGAATGGTTGCAACACTCTGATGAAATTATATACCTTCTACTGTATTACTCTTTTCCACAGCCATCTTTTCTGCAATTAGATGTGTATTATTTTCTAAAAGCGGTGAAAAAAATCTAATCCATCTGAATGAGATACCAACCCCAAATATTTAAACAAGAGTCTTCAGACCCTTCCCCCAACCTCGGACAGACTTGTGCCTTGTCCCTGCCCATGTTCTCTTGGGGACACAGTGGCAAGTTTCTGTCGGGTGACCTCAGTAGGCTCCTGGCATCCCCAGTGCCACAAGAGATGGCTACTCACCACCCTCTGCAGCTGACGCTTTCTCCTCCTCCGTCCCCTCCCACTCCATTACCACAGCGATTCATTGGAGGAGATCAATAAATATGAAAAACAATTGATTTTCTTCTGCCCTCCACCCCCTTCTTTCTCTGAATGATTCTGTCTGACATGCATAACGGGAATCAAACCAGAAAGGAAGCACTGCAGCTTCCCTGGTGGGACATTGTGCTCCCTCCCCCCTCAGCCGCCCCCTCCCTCTGCACTTTCAGCAATTTCAAGATCTGAGGTATTCCTCTCCATCAACTTGGCAGATGCTATTGCCTCTTGCGGCTCGCAAGCATCCGTGCTGGGCTCCTCCCGTCTGCTTCCTCTTCTGCTAAGATCCCAACACCAGCATCTCACCCAGAGCCCACCAAGGCTCAGACTGCAGCTGCACTCCACTGTCCTGGGAGGCCAGAAACCCATAGCAGCTGGTTCAACAGCCTCGGTGGTGCACCCCAGAGCCTTAACTTAAGAAAGGAGAATTCTCGAAGCGATTCCCATCTCAGTAAAGAACTGTAGTCCCTTCAACACAAAACAGAGGAACTCAGAGCTTTAAGTGGACCCAAGTTGAGTGGGAACCCCACCAACCCAGATGTCACTCTGGAGCCCAGTTTCATTCGTGATAGAACCAGGGCATTTACAGGTTTAGCATTTGTTACTTTGACCCAGGACGTCCATTGCCCAAAGTAATTTGCAATTTTATTGAGTCATGAATTTAAATTGTTTATGCTGCCTGGTTGATAAGGTAGAATAAAACTTGAGAATGTTTCAACAATGAAATGCTCATGCGAAAGGGAAACTGAGGCACCAAGAGAGGAAGGTATTGGTCCAATGTACCATTAAAGGGTCTGATTTCAGACACATACAGGAGCATTTGGCATAGTTGGAACAGAAGCTGGTCTGGATTTATTAAAATATCATAGTTTCTTGATATAGTGGTCATTTCAACAAAGTCTCAATTGCTAGTCTCTCAACAATTTGGAGAACACACAGACACGCACACACACATGCATATACACATGCAGTTTATCCATACCTACACACACAGTTATTCACACTGCACTGCTTGCCATTAAAGCCTTCCACTCATCCCACTCTGTGGAATTCAACCACTCCCACTGGGTCCGGAGAGCCCTGCTCCCAAATCACTGAGACAGGAGCCCTCTAGGAACAACTCAGAGTGTCGCATCTAAGCACTGTGCCCATAGGGACCCATCCTCATCCCATCTTCATCCTATTAATTTTTCTTTCTTCTTATACCCATCTGCCGCAATTCTCCTCAACCCTTTTAACCCAAATGTTCCTGCCATGGCTTGAGTCACCTGTGACTCTGCTGAGCACTAACGACATCTCAAGGAGGGGGGACATGACACCCTGGGCCCAGAGCACAACCCCCGTATCCCAAGAGCAGGCCCAGTTGGCTTTAAGAGAAGGAACACCTCACATTCGCAGGCATAGCACACACCCTTTGGAATGGTACACACAGTTCCTTCCCTGGGTGTCTACTTGGGACTAGAACTCCTAATGCTAGGCTTTCCGGTCCTCCATCGGCTCGCATGGAGGAAACTGAGCAGATGGAAGGCCAGTCACGCCCAGGTGTCTGGAGGGGGGTTGAATTAGGAAGTAGGAAGAGGAGTGTTTGGGGAAGAAGCAGGACTTGACCAGGGAGAGTCATCCGGTGAGATTCATTTCAGGGCACCAAGCAAAATTTGGCAGGCCCCCAGCTGGTGACCCACATTGCATCATTACAAAATCAGTCATGCAGCCCAAGGTTTAAATCCGCTACAACACAAATGTCTTGTTAACACTTTTTAAAGAGGTCAGCGTTTTATTCAGCTGTGAAAATATCTTCGCTTCCTGGAGGCTGCTTCTGGTCTAGAACAGGAGAGGCGGGGGCACCCTGCACAGGAGGGGTGATAACCAGGTGGAGAGAGCCCCGTGGGGGCAGGGCTGCCATCTCAGCACATGCCGTGCTGTGACTCCTCGAGGGTTGACCTCAACCTCCGCACCTTTGCTTGGTTTTGATTTCTTCTCTTTCCTCCTCACCCCTCCTGCTCTTCGCCTTTCCCTTCCCCCATGGAGTAATCTCCATTCCAGCCAGGATGGCTACGGGTTTCCCAACTTGTCTGCCTCCTAAATTAACCTGGACATGTGTCCCAAGGACTTCATAGAACAGTTTCAAACAAGCTCACCTTTAACACTCTCTAGTTCAGTAGCTTTGTCTTTCTTCCCTCCCTATGTCCTTCTTTTCTTCTCTTCTCCTTCCTCTTCCCCCTCCCTCCCTCCATTCTTCTGTCCTTCAGGATTTATGGGGCACCTATGTACGTGCTAGGCATTGGGTGTCATAAAAGATACGTAATACACAGACTAAGCCAGCCTTCTCCTTTCATGGGAAGTACACTTCGGAAGCTAAGCCCAGCTCAGAAGAGAAGACACATGGGTGTTAATTCTGCTTTACCCCTTCACCCCCACTTCCTTCTCCCAGTGGACCTCAAGCAGTTAAATGAGCCTCACTGCCTCAGTTTCTCTATTGATAAATAGGGATAGTAGTAAAATAGATAGTTCTTATTTTTTCCCTCCCAACCTTCAAAAGGAGCATATTCATTTGTCTATAGAAGCATATTCATTTGCATCCCTCTAGGAGCGCATAAAAAACCAAGTGTCATTCTTAAACACACCAGTGAAACAGATTTCAAAATTCAGAGAATGTCTTTCTATTTTGTATATTAATGCTTTGGTAAATCGACCCTAGAGATTGTGTTATAATAATAATATCTCATTTTAATAGTAAACTGAATTCATTATTCTAGTTTCATATAATAGAGTATTTAGGCATATGCATGATTTTTGTTTTCTCTAACTCATACTTTGACAAAGAGCTCTTAATAAAGATTCCAAAAAGACCGCTTTTTCCCCCTAGGACTTCCATTGTCTAATAATTAGTGCATCGCTCAAAGCATGAGCTGTATCGAAGATTTATAGATTTTTCTGAGTGACAGGATGCTGTGCCAGAAGGAACATTACATTGGAAATCTCGAGACCTGGATTCTAGGTCCAATATTGCCATGTACTAATTCTTTGATTTTTAGTTAAGGTTTTTTGGGCAGCCAGCAACAGAAACCAACTCTAAAAGATCTTTTGTTTTTTAGGAAGAATTCACTTGGGAGGACATGGGGTTATCTCACGAAGTCAAAGAGTCGGACAAGCAAGACACGTGAAGAGAAGGCACAAGAGTCACTCTCAGCCTCAGATCAGGAGAACATGGACAGCCTTCCAACTGTGCTGCCCTTTATGGACTAGACCTAAAGAAGGCTTCAGCCTCTGAGTCCCTGTTTCAAATGTGAAATTCTTGAGAAACAGACTGATAAGCTCAGTTTGAGACCAGGAGCGAAAACTATTAATAGCTGTCTCTGAGTCTAATTCAGGAGGAGCCCACCAGGATAGGATGACAGCCCAGACATGGCCCTGGGGGCCTCACCCTGTCCTGCAGACATCCCAGAAAAGAAGGACATCAGTGGGACTGGGAGCCACTCCAAGAGGCCTCTGCCAGTGTCTTTGGGAAAGTTACCCCATCCCTGGGCCTCAGTTCCTTCCATAAAAGTCAGAAGTTGGACTAGATTATTCCTAAGATCCCTTCCAGCTTCTTGATCCTGTGTTGTGGTTCATGGCAGTGGTTCCTAATGCCTTTTGAAATAAAATTGGAATCTTTGGACATCTTTCAATATTTCCAAAAATGCAAAGATATTGCTTGTTGGCGATAAGTTTGCCCAGGTACACTAAAACATCATGTTCTGATTTATGGGTTAGAATTATTTTACCCCAGTGGGATAGCTGATGGCATTTTATGGATCAGAAGCTCTGATTGGCAGTTAAATTTTGATTAAAATAAGATGGGAAAATAATCAGTACTTAATCAATGCAACTTGATTGAAAAAATGTCTTGTGAGATTACTTAGAAGTGAAAAGCATTGGCATACTTAATCCATGTTATAAGAGGAAGCTTACTTTATTTGTGGGAAATTAGAATAACTTTTCTCACTGGCACCTACAGATACCTACAAGAGAACATTGGAAAATCACATCTACTCAGCCCACAGAATAAAAACGCACATGCATTTAGCCATTAGTGCCAATACCCGAAGTGAGTAAGAACATGAACCTTAGCAGTAGGGCTTTGGAAGAGGCAGCCTACGTTTCATCGCAGAAAAGTTACCAATGCAATTCCCCTCTTAAGCAAGTCAGAAGAAGAACTGGAAACCTAATAGATTTGTGCTACTTTTTCTCACTGTGTGGACATTAACAATTAAAACATGTTAAAATGACAAGTAACCATAATATATTCTTATGTCTTAAGCATTGTAGATGAAGTTTGGCCCAGTCATACTCTCTCTGTAACTAGTCATACTCTCTCTGTAACTAGTCATACTCTCTCTGTAACTAGTCATACTCTCTCTGTAACTAGTGGTGTGTTCATGGAGCTGGCACCTCTCCCTCCAAGCTCTGTTTCCTCCTCTGTAGACTGGGAAACTGAATATGAGGCTCTCTAAGATTCTCTCTCTTATTTTCTTGTTCCAAAAACAGCATGCATTCCTTGAACTCTTCCTATGTGCCAGGCACTACTCTAGGTGATTATTAATATGTAGTATGTCCTTTAATCCCTCAAAACAACAGATCGTTTTTATCCCGGTTGTATAAAAGAGGAAAGGGAAGCCCAGAGAGGTGAAGCCAGGGAGGGAGAGAGTCAGAGGTCTGCATCCTGACGGGCACTCGCAGCCTCGCCCGCTCGGGCCCTGGACGCTTCCCCACACCCGCTTCCTCCAACTGCTTCAACACAACCTGAGCAGACGCTGCACGTGCAGTTCTTTTCCTCTTTCTCCTGACATCACCCCTCATCACCTAAGTCGCTTGTCTCTAAATTGCCTATAATTTGTCTTCATCTTTCTAGAACTGAAGAGATGATGGCAATGCACCTTCCAGGTGCAGATTCCTTGGGGACCCCTGAACAGGAAGGTAAACTTCTTTCGTGGAAGTCGCCTGCAGAAGAGTAGAGGGTCTGTCTGAATGGTGCTGCCCAGAGGGCAGGAAGCCACAGGGCTCAAAGATAGCCAGCCACAGAGGGCCAGTGGGGATGACTGTCTGACCAGTGAAGGGGTTGGCAGACAGAACCCAGCGGAAAAGGTTAAAGAAATTGGAATTTACTCACCTAAACCTAATAAAACTCATAAATACTGGGAGATCTTTCTCCGTGGGACTCAGGTGTTTGCATGTCTTCCAAGCAAGGTGCTGAGTGTCATTTGTTCCAGATTACCTTTTCAAGAACGTTTGTGTAGCAAACAGCCCTGGAAGATAGAGATAGGGTCTCACTTCAGAGCAAAGAGCAGGAATGTTTACTGCCCATTATAAAAGATTTGGATTCCCTAAGCTCAAGGGTTCCCTCCTATAATAAAACTCACTGCTCATACAGGTATCATCGGGCCATTTTCATTTCCACCCTGTGGGAAATGGGGTTCAGGGGGCCAATACAAATAAGACTACAATCTGGTTACTGCTTTTGCTACGAGTAAAAGCCTTTCATCTGTGACACAGGAATCTCATGCCTTCTGCAAACTTGAAACAATAGCAAGCTAACTTATTAGTACAGTAAAATCTCAGACCCTTCACAACTCTTGGCATTACTAGATGAGAGAAGAACAAGTTTCAATAAAAATAACTGTAAGCCTCAAAAAGTGGTCAACAAACTTTATTCCTCCCTTCCTGAGGACTCAAGAACATTCTCTAAAACTGCAGGAAAGGAGATGTGGCCCCAGGCTTTTGGACTGTTAAATTTGCTAACAGTTGTACAGCTTACTTAGGGCAATTTTGATATCTCCTATCCCAAAAGATTTTAAACGATGATCTAGATCCATATCCATGTGATATAGTTCAGGCCTGACACACCTGAAAGGCAGAGGCAGGCACTAGCATGGCCTTTGTGACGCTGGAGTGTTTAAGAAGCAGCTCTGTCCCTGTGCAGATGTCTGTCTTGGCTCTTTTCCATACGAAATATTCATAACACATGAAGCTTTCTCCAGTGAATTAGCTCAAAGTTGATCAACCCTAGTCAAGTGTCAAGGATTCCCATGACCTGGTTAGCCCTGAAACTAGCCTTTTTAAGAAGTGAATTTTCCCACTGTAGTTTTAGGCCTGCCTGGAATTTTGGCTGTTGGAGAATTCACAAGACCACCAAAGTGGGGAGCAGATGGCGCCCATCTCCGGGACCCAGAAGCTTGGATGGCTCCTGTCCTCTTTACTTCATGGGCCCCCCATTCTCTTCTCTTCTGTCCTCACAGGGATGGCCTGAGGAATGACCAGATAAGGACTGGACAGTCCCAGTGATTCCTCATTTGCCAGACACCAGTGGATGGTAAAGGGGACGATGACAATAGCATGGAGCTCTGAGTGTCACGGAAGAGGGTCTGACACGCCCACTGCCTTGCTAAGCATTGCTGAGCACGTCCAATGGTCACGCTCCTATATACATTCTTTCAGATGACACAGTCAAAGCATTTCACGTGAAACCTCCTGCACATGTCTATACCATTAGCCCTACTTTACCCTTGCACAGATGTTTTCCTCTCTCAAAGCACTGTTATTTCATTTGATTCCAACAAAACCCTATAGTCACAGCAAACATCATTAAACCTATCTTGCAAATGAAGAAATTGAAGCTTATAGAGGTTAAAAGTGTTGCTCAAGGTCACAAGGCTGTGTTATGGGGCATTGCTGGAACTGGAACCCAGACACCTAACTCCAGGCCCATGACCCTTTCTGTATACCATGCAGAGGGGGTATGCAGGCAGCAGCCAAGTGAGATGCTCTCATTTTGCAAAAAATAAGAATGAAGTGATTTGTCCAAGTTCACATATTGCATGAGACACAGTGGATCCAGACACCAGGGACCTACGGAAGGATTCATCTACGCTTAGTCTCTTAGAATTTTGGTAGATGGCACATGTTCTAGGGAAAAGGAGAAGGAAGGCAAATGAAATTGGGGACACTGACAAAGCAGCTTGCCCTAAGAGTCTGAGCCACAATCCCCATGGCATCCTGCTAAGAGCAGGGGAGAGGAATGCCACCCTCGGCCCCCTAGCCAGCCCATGCTCCTGACTTACCAGCCAAAGCTGGCTTGGCCACATGGAAATCTTATGGCTCTGCGAAATGGCCATGAGTCAACCTGATCTCTCCCCTGCCTTCACCTCTGGAGCGTGTTTCAGATCACAGCACTGCCTGGCACTATCTGGCAAGCTGTAGGGCTCCAAGCCTGTTCCAGCCTCCATCACTAGAAGAAAGCTACATTTTCTCTGTTAATTGGGGTGGTCAGCAGAGCCCAGGAGAGAAAGAGAGAGGGAGATGAGCCTAGAGCAGTGGACACTCTGTTCTCCAGGGCCCAATGCATTAAAACATCCAACCACGTCAAAGAAGCCTAGGGAAAAACCTTTATAGACACAGAAAATAGGGTCTTTATCCTTCTTCAAACCACTGCAGTTCCTATATCTAATGCTCCATTTCCATGGTATTAGTAGAGAAAAGTCAGTGGAAAATATTGGTTATTGGATCCTTTTATTAGAAAAGATTGGCTCGAAGCTGGTGTGGTTTTATTTTCTCTCTGCAAGGCACGTCCAGCCCTTAGACAGTTTTCTTTGCCTGCTGGCTGACCAGATGGAGAGGAACTCTGCAAAACACAGCAGTCCCCAGGTGATCTGGAAATTCTAGAGCAACCTACTTCCAACTTGAGCTACTGGCACAAGAGGATGACACCAGGGAGAGGTCAATGCCATGAACAGCACAGTGGAAGTGGGCCGCACCTGCCAAAGGAACAGAAAGGAGGTTTCCACCACCCCAGCACACTCGGGCCTGACCACCCCACACACACACGTCTCACACCAGCACCCCCAAGTTGATACCACCTCTCTCCATTTCCCCTCCACCACTTTCTCTTGGTTGTTTTGTTTGAGCCCCATTTGGCTCAAGTATCCTCAGCTACACTATCCAGTTCCCCTGAATCCCTTGCTCTCTGGTCATTCCTCTGGGATCCTCTTCACTTACGAATGTCAGAACCAGAGAGGACTTTAGAAAAGAGAGGCCGAGACCCAGAGAAGCAAAGTGACTTGTCCAGGGGCACCCAGCTGGAGTTGGGAGAACCAGACCTAGAACCCAGGCATCCTGGATACAAACCCAGAATTCTTTCTGCCACAGCCTCACCTCCTCCAGGGAGGCCTCCTTCATGAAACTGAAATGTGGGAACTGGCTTCTGAAAACCTGCACTTCTACCACACCTAGTCCCCTTTGTCTTGTCCTTAAGGAAAGAGACAAGTGAAGTGTGATTGATGTTTGTCCATCTTCCTAGTCTTGAAGGAAAGCTTGGAAGACCAAGAACTCCTCTTCAAAGTATTCAGTTGAGCCCCCAGGACCCCATGGGCCATAAGAAATTGAAGCTGACCACCCACATTTTAAAAGTCATGCAGAGAAACTGGGTGGGATCTGAAGGCAGTCACTGTTATATACAAATAAAGGATGACAAAGTCAAGCTGGGGAAGGGTGGGTAACAGAGACCCTTCTGGCTCTTACGTTACATGACTCTAGGACTCCTGAAATTGAAAGGATTTGGGCCTGGGCACTGTAAGGCTGAGGGAAATGAAATAAGACTCTAATAGCTGACTCCCGGTTTTAAAAGAGTTATAGACAGACAACCAGACGAAGATGAACAAAAAGAAACAGGCTTCCATCATATAAGGAAGATTCAGAGCAGACATTCCTGAGACCTTCCAACCTATAAACACAGTAAGGCAGGAAATGAGGAAAGAACACAGGCCAGGAGAATCAAGGGCTTTGACCTCAGAAGCCTCTTGCAGCCAGAGGGGACCAGGAGGAGGTGGTCCTACGAGGACAAGAGTAAAAAAACATCAAAGTGTTGGGGTCATTGTACAGTTGACCCTGCAGCTCTTCTCAAATGGCCATGCTGGGATTGTGCCTCTCCTGACCAAGCTCCTCCAATTCCTCCCTGGGAGAGAAAAAAGATGGTCAGATGGAGCCATCTCCTCCTGCAAACGCAGCTTTGCTGGACGGGAGTGAGGTTTAGATCTCCTTTCCATCATGGACCCCTTCAGCCCGCGTTGCATGGAGGTGAGCAGTCGGCATCAGTAAGACGCAGGTTCTCAGCAGAACAATGGCCTGTTTCCTGCATGGAGGAGCAATGTGTGTGCAGAAGAGCCGAGGGGCGAGGTGGGGTGGGGAGCCCAGAAAACTCTGGCAACACGGTCCTCTCCCTTCCCCTCCCCCTGCTCAGTGTCCACGCTGATGAAAATAGGCCCACACAGCCCTTCCGCAGCCCAAGAATTCGTTCAGAGCAATTTGGAGCCAATTGAATGAACAGGAATAAACGAGCAGATATTGCAGTTTATGGCTGGCTGCTCCAGGGCCCCAGGCAGTGATAAGAGGCCCATGGTCCTTTTTATGCCCATAGCAAGAAGACGGGTGAAATTGGGTCCCTTTAAAGGCAGTAAACAGGAGGTGCGGTGGTGAGGGATAGGGTAGATAATTCTCTGTGTTAATACCGGGGTGGTGGCCGTGCCGCCCGGACCTGAGAAATCATTAAGTGATTGAGTGAAAGATTGAAACAGCGGGAGGCAGTGATTGCTTTGTTAGGCCCATGGGCAGGCAGGGATGAAGTGTCCTCGTGGGAGGGAACTTCACGATTGCTACTTCTGGTCGACCTTGGCTGCTGCCAGACTCTGTCCCAGCACTGATTCACTCCTCCTAAGTAGCAGGAAAAACAAGTGTCTCGCACACGCACACACACACACATGCATCCCTGAAATGGCTCTTGCCCTCTGTCCCACGTTTTTTCACCACTCCTGGGAAGCAAACAGTGATGCCGAGGGCCTCCTTGGAGTTTTTCCTTTTCTCCTGCCCAGGACGAGGAGGAAGGATGGGTTTGCACTGGTCTCTCATGATCTTCCTTGTGATCAAGGATACTCATCTCCAAGAAAACTGCCCAGAGTCACGGGAATATCGTGGCTTTGGAATAGAGGTTTTCTGTAAGCCAAGTAAATAGCTCCCTGTAAGGGTGGAGTCCACAGTCTTGAACTCAGAACTAGAGAAAGTGCTGAGCAGATCTGGTCGACCTTGACCGAGCATCTATAGCTCAGTGAAGCATCTTAGGAAAACGCCCCTGGGATCAGTACAAAAAAAAATAATAAGAAACACTGCATCTTTATTAGGACACCCTACATCCTTAGGCATTTTGCTTCCCTCCACTATTCTGAGAATAAAAATCAAAGTGTTTTCCCTAAAACCCCCACCACATACATACTTTGTTCTGCTTTGTAGTTGCAGCACTGAAGCTATAAAAATGAATAAGATTTGGTTCTTGCTCTCAAGAAACTAAAATCTTATAATGGAGATAGATAAGTAAACATATCATTTTTATCTATAACACAGAAAATCCCATGTTGGAAGTGGGTACAAGGTGGGGAAAGAAGAGTGGCACCTGCTCCAGCCATGGGGCATCGTGTGTCTGGAAAAATTAGGACCAGGAATTAGCCAAGAAGAGGAGAACAGGGCTGTGCTGGTTGTTCAAGGCAGAGAAAATGGCACAAGCAAAAGCACAGAGGTGCGAATTAGATGGCTTAGTTGGAGAGTCTCTGTCAGCCCAGTATCATGAAAACATAAAGCGTAGTACAGATAGACGGGCAAGACGAGAGCAGCCGTCCCCAGACACCACACTGGAAGACAGAGACTGTTCAGTAAATACTGAGTGCCATTGTGAGGACTTTGAACTAGCACGCGAAGGGTGAGAAAGTGTGCCGGGGTGTAGCCAGATGTAAATTTTTGGAGAATGGACTTGAGGAAGCCTAGGGGTAAGGAGACCAGTTAGGGAGCTCTGGCAAAAGTCCAGCCCGGATGAGACATGAGGGAGGTCTGACCTAGGGCAGCTGACTTCAGGGTGGAGAGAAGAAGAAGGGTGTGAGGAATCCCTGGGAGATTAAGTTGGTGCTTGGCTGGACGGGGGTCATGACAAAGTCACAAAAGCAAGGATGTTGACCAGATTTCTGGCCCAGATGACACTGTGTGGATCTGACCAGGAGGAAAGCAAGGCTTGGGAGAGAAGGGATGGTTCCCTCTGGCCAGGTGAAGCCCAAGGGCTCGAGCTTGTCCTAGTGGAGAAACTTCCAGGCAACACTGAGTCCATGACCCAGATCTCTGCCCCCAGGCAGCTCGGTCACTTAGAGGAAGGCATTCCGTCTCTCTCGTGCTTCAGTCCCCATCTGCAAACTGGGATCCTCACTCTCCTCAACTCACCTTCTGGAAATAGACTGTGAAGACCAAATATGAAAATGCATTTCAAGTACTTTGGGAATAAGGCTGCTATATAAATACAATGGATTTAAACAGTCTCTGCGTTGGGCATTCTCAGGTTTCCTACTGCGGCAAAATGATTTAAAAGGATGAACTCATTTTGTGATAGGTCTGCTCTCGCTGACTTTTAAGACGTGTTTGAAAGAAATACGAGTTGACAAGTGCAATTTGCTTGACTTGAACTCCTTTCCCCTCTGGTGCCGAGGAGGGGCAGGGATGCATCTCATGGAGCACATGAGTGCCTCGCAGGCCCGGGAGGCCTCATGGTCCAACGGCTCACTTTACAGGGGACAGCACCACCAGAGTGAGGAAGGGATTCACAGGAAGAGCACGGGCAGCCAGTGGCAACTCCAGGACCAGCATGCAGATCCCCGACCTCCCCACAGCCCTCCCTGCGTGGCAGAGTCGGTACCAACTGCGACGCCCCAGCCGTAGCCCTCCCACCTCAGCCCACTGGGCCTCCTGTGCACCTCTGCTCTTCAAAGGAAGAAAGAGCTATTTGGGCTAATGGTTGCAAAGCCCTCTGAAGTTCCAAAGAGTTGGAAGAAATACATCTATAAGGCCCATATTAATGAGTCTCTCCCTCTTCATTTCAAACTCAGAACATTTTCTAGATTTAAATAATGCACGACTGAATATAGATGAGATCAGTGACTGAGAGCGGTAGGGTGGAGATGTGGGATTGTGAATAAATTATAGCCCTTGGGCCAGAGTGGGGTGCAAAAGGAAACAGGAAAGCACAGAAGACAAGATCAATGAGCCTTCAGATGGGGGGATGGATGCTGGGGACAGGAAGACGAGGTTGACCTGGGAGTGGGCAGAGCCCGTGGTCCCAGCCCCGGTGTGAGCCAGGACAGGATGGCCAGATGGCCCCCAGAGAGGAAGGTGGAGAGACCAGGCACACCCAAGACCCTAAGTCTTCCAGGGCCTGGACCCCATGTGAGGGTGTGTGTAGACCCTTCATTCTTCCAAGGGGACCCCATACCCAGAGGAAGATCCCCAAGGCTGAGCCACGAAGCCCAGCTCCTGGAGCTAGCTGATCTCCCCAAAAGGGACTGCAAAGTGATGCAGAGTGACACACACACGGGAAGCAGCACATACCACATGGGCCTCTTGGAAACCCCCATGCACACTGGTATTTTAAAGGATCTGAGAAGTCCCACTAGAGCCAAACCAGTTTAAGGTGGGTCGCACCATTTCCCAAGCTGTCTGACCACCTCGGCTTAAGAGACGCAGTCGACACCACACTCTGGCCCTCAGGGGGCCCCTCCCCTGAAACGACACCACGTTTGCCTCCTCTATGGTGGCGCTGAGTACTGGGGCTCCAGGGGCCTTAATTACTTCAGGAGGACAGCCTGCTTGGTCAGGACTTAGGCCACCCCCATCACCCGCATGAAAAGTCTAGTTTTCTGGTGGGGATGCAGACCCGAATTCAGTTTAATCCAACGCAAGTTTGCCCTGAATACCAAGGGCCTGGTGCTGTAGTGAACACAGGACAAACACAAACAGAGTCTCTGACGTGACTTCAGGCTAGGGAAGACGCAAGGCTCCCAAACCAAAACTGGCAGATCCAACCTCAAGGTGGCATCCAAGCAGATACTAAAATTTGGGGGTGAGCTCTATAGATGTTCAAAGAAGGGAGAGAGAAGTCAGAAGCCTCCTTTTTTTTTATTGTGGCCAAGTACACATAACATAAAACTGACCATCTTAACCATTTCTGAGTGCATGGTTCGGTGGCATGAAGTCCATTCTCGGTGTTATGCTACCATCAGCACCAGCCATCTCCATAATTCTGTTCATCTTCCCAAACTGAAGCTCTGACCCATGAAATACTAATTCTCCGTGCCGCCTCCCCTAGCCCCTGGTAACCTCTATTCTACATTTTACCTCTGTGAATTTGACTACTCTAGGCACCTCATGTGCATGGAATCATACAGCATTTGCCTTTTTTGAGACTGGCTTATTTCACTTAGCATCATGTCCCCGAGGTTCATCCATGTTGTAGCGTGTGTCAGATTTCCTTCCTTTGTAAGGCTGAATGACATTCCACTGCATGGATGGACTACACTGTGTGGCTCTGGGCAGCCTTCCTGTAAAAGTTGTGAGGTGAGCTTTCCAAGGGCAGGGGAGAGAGGGTGACAACCTGTGGGTGGGGAGTCAAGGCGGGAGGGGGAGGCTCCGTGTGAAGCGTATGGAGATGAGCTGGCTTGTGTACAGGAGTGTGACGGCATCCACAAGCCTCTGGGCCTGCTGGTGACGGAGGAGGTGGCAGAGCCTCCTGGACTAGGGGACTATAGCCTGGCAAGGACACTCACTCCTTTGGGTTGCTAAAAAAAAAAAAAAAAAAAAAAAGAAGAAGAAGAAGACCCAGCTACTTATGGGATGGATGAACAGACCTCCCTCCTGCTTTTGGGAGTCTGATTCTAAGGTAAGTTCTGGAAGGAGAATTGCTCAATTGAGAGCAATCATGTCACGTTTCTAAGAGAAGACAAAGTGACTCCGTATTCAGAGCTATTCCCTGCGAACGTAATGGCTTCTCAAAATCTGTCCCCTGAAAGAAGTCATCCTGCGGGTTAACAAGAGGCCCAGCCTCTCCCATGGGTCATTCTCCTGGTGAGGTCCCAGAAGCTTGTCCTGTCTCAGGGGGACCAGCTGCTTACTCCGAAGGCATTGAAAATGCATCCTGACTGCAACCCACGATGACCCTCCCTGTGGCGCTGGCCAGGTGGCCCAGTGGACCTTCCCGTCTCCCGTGGGTGAGCACGGCTGGGGACTGGGGCCTGTCTCTCCTCTCTGGCCTCCTGCATCGCTGAACAATGGCCCTCTCATTAGCGGCCGCCTTCCCTGCCCAGGCCTTTATCACAGTGGCTATGGAGTCCGCCACTGCACTCTGACAAGAAGGAAAAGAGCAATTAGGGGCTTTTGTCTCTGCCACGGCCTGGCTGACATCACCTCCCCCACCACTCCGGGCTCATCGTTAACCCCCTTCTCTCTCTGCTGCCTCCTGGTCAGGAAGTCCAGGCAGAGAGACACAGAGGAACGGAATAATGAGTTGCTGCCCCCACGTTCAAAGAGGCCAGGGCCCGGGGGACCCTGGAGAGGGAGGAAGTGCGCTGGCAGCCCAGAACCTACAGAGGCCCTGATAATCGCTGGGGTCACTGGGGCAGCTCGCAGCCCCTCCTCTGCCAGGCCTGGCTCCACGGCCTTCACCCCGGGACTCCAGCACAGGGGGGAAGACTGCAGGCTGGGGGCCAGGGGCCGCTGCTGCTCCCCACCCCACCCCAGAGCCCACCCCACTCTGAATCCAGCCAGCCTCACCCCAGGCACGGCTCAGCGTTGAGAAGGCAGAAGGCAGGGTGGAAACCCAATGGACGCTGGCCATCCCCACAGCACCAAAATAACCACCAGCTCTTAGAGGAAGTCATGAATTCTCCAAGCCTTTATTGAGTGCCGACTGTGTGCCAGGCACTGAGGATAGAGCAAAATACAAGACAGACTCAGGCCCTGTCTGGGGACCTCAGACAGACACTGAGCCAGGCAGTGGGAGAGTGCTGAGTGTTCCCATGGAGACGGCGGGATGCCAGGACAGCCTCTAAGAGGGACATCTAACCCACTGCCGAGCATCAGGAATAGTTTCCTGCAGAAAGTGATGTTTTGGTTAAAACCAGAAAGATGAGCAGAAGTTAGCTATGAGAAGTGGTGACAGGGCTGAAGTGTGAAAAGGCCCCAGCATGGGAAAGAAGGTGGCCTGTCTGAGGAACTCCTGGGGCCCGATGTGGCTGGAACGTGGCAGATGAGGCCAGGGACGAAGGTACGGAGGCTGTGCCACCCCAGGCTGCCCGCCCCCCACCCTCCCACGTCACAGGCCCTGGTGGAGAGGCCCCAAGTGCAGGTCCCAGGAGACTGTCATGCAGCTCCTGCCAGAACACTCCCAGGGACGGGGCACACTGCAGTCCACCCATGTTGTTGGAAACATCTTCCTCAAATTAAGGTGAAATCTGTGTCAGTGTGGTGAACCGGAAAGAACATGGGGCTCTGGATCCAGACAGCTGGGATTCAGATCCTAGCTCAACCCCTTGCCTGCTCCACAAGCACGTCCAAGTTACATTAACCTCTCTGAGCCTTTGTTTCCACATCTGTGAAATGGGAAAATAATGTCTGCCTCCTAAAGCTGTTGTGAGGACTGCAAAGAAGGAGAACACAGTGCCTCCGGCAAAGCTCAGCCATCAGTCCTGTTTCTCCTTCTGAAACAGATTGCATTTGTTAGAAGACATGGAGCTTCCTTGAATCTCAGCACGAGGGCGGGGTTCGTCTGTCTCATTCACAGCTCTACCCCAGCTCCCAGCACGATGCCCCCCACACAGCAAGCAATCAACGTACACCCGCCGCGTGAACGACTGCCGCCTGGGCATGGCACTCCTGTCAATGCAGCCTAGGATGTCCTTCACTGTTAGAGTCCGTGTCGTTCTCTTGGCTCACATCAGGCTAACAGACAACGAGAACCCCAGGACTTTCCTACACGAGCTGCTATTGCGTTGAGCCTCCCTCATCCCGTCCTCAATCGGTTCATTTTTGAACGAAAGGCAGGACTTTGATTTATCCCTCCTACATTTTATCTTGTTAGTTTCAGTCCATTGTTCTGGCCTGCCCAGACCCTTTTTGAATCTTCACTCTGTCATCCAGCATATTAGCTCCCCCATCTAGCTTAGCTTCATCTATCAATTTGTTAAGCATACCTCCTATGTCTCCATGTATCTGAGGATAAAATATCAAAGAAGATAGATACATTGTATGGTTCTTTAGGGAAATGGACAGGCCTCCTGTGACCCAGATCTAGGAGCTTCCCTGTTGACATTGGCTCATTAATCAGCACATCTTGGGGACAATTGTTCAACCAGTGAGGAAGCCACCAATCAGCCCATGTTACTCCATTTTGTCCACAGCAATATTACAAGAGGTACTCTCAAGTCCCTGCCTCAGATACAACCCTTGCTATATGAATAGCTATTGTGTATGGGGGGGCTACCATGTGCCAAGCCCACTACGCACTCTCTCATTTCAGCCTCACAAGGCCACGAGGCAGCTGCGGTGCAGAGAAGGGCAGTGGGAGCACAGGCCACCACCTGGGTTTGAGTCCTGACTCTGCCGCTAGGCAACTCCGGACAATGAACTGTCAGAGTGGACCATCTGCTACAACAGAGTACTTCAAAGTCTAAGTGGCTTAATACCATAAAGGTTTATTTCTTGCTCATGTCACAGTTGAATCCCAATGGTGGCCTTCCATAAATGGTTTAGGGACCAAGGCTCCTGACATCTAGTGGCTCCTTCTCAAAGGCATCCACTGGGTCTTCTCCATTCAGCCCAAGTGCAAAAAGGGTGGGAATTCCCAGGCAGGTGCAGCTCTGATGTATGTCATCCCACCACATTCCACCAGCCAGATGAGTCACATGACCAGCCTCAGCACGTGTGGGGTGGTGAGCACGACCCTCTCTGCTCCAGGTGGCAGACACTCTATTGCACGTACTCATCTGTGGCATTGATGTGGCAATATTCCCTGCCTCATAATGTCTGTGTCAGCTAGGGCTCTCCAGACAGAGCAAACAGGACAGAAAGAGAGATTGGGATTACGTGAAGGAGATGGCGCGCGTGATTGTGGGGGCTGGCGCATCTGACGAGTGCGAGCCTGGCCAGCAGTCTGCAGTCCTGGCAGGAGCTGATGTGCAGACTTGAGAGCGAGGGCAGGCTGGAGGCAGAACCTCCTCCTCTTGGGGAACCTCAGTCTTTCCTCCTAAATTAAGCCTTCGGTTGATTGGATGACGCCACCCACTTTATGGAGGATAAACTGCTTTCCTCAAAATCTCCTGATTTAAATGGTGTTCACATCTAAAAAAAAAAAAATACCTCCAAAGCAATATCTAGCCTGGTGTTTGACCAAACAATTGGGCACCGTGGCCTAGCCAAGCTGACATGTAACATTAACCACCACAAACAATGTCATTGTGAGTATTAAACACCTAAAAACCATGTATAACTCCAATTAGATCAGGTCTTGAAACATAAGAAATACTTGATAAATACTCGTAATTATTATTATCCCATTTTACAGATGAATCAATTAGGGCTCAAACAAGGAGAGAGACTTTCCTAAGACCCCCACTGCCAGACTCCAGAGCCAGTTTCTGTTTCTCTCCAGCCCTCCCCATGGCTCCTCCAGACCAGTTAGTCATGGACAGCTGCAGTCTCGGGACAGAGGGGAGGCCAGAGGGTGAGCTGGAGGTGCAAGCCAGTTAGAGGGCAGGCTACGTGCAGGCAGAGCATCCAACAGGTGAGAATGTGGTTTGTGTTCATAAATACTCACCGGCCAAAATATAAATGCATCTGTGAAAAACATACAGCAGATGTGACACCAGAGATAGAGCTGGGTCCTTGCTAGATGAGAGGCCCATGACAATGTTTTTCCCTCCTGTGATCTCGTGTGCCTCCATGTCCACCAGCATCAGTCTAGGTCAGTGTGATCTAGCCCAGAAGGTCCTGGGTGGCAAGGCGGGGCCTGCTCATGGAGGAGGCAGGACCGGGCCTTTGGACCTTGGTCAAGAGTGAGCTGGTCAGAAGATGGCAAAGGTGAGCCTGAGACCCCAGATTCAGTTCCCACGCTGGTCACAACAGAAGCCTGCAGAAACTAAGTTAGCCAATGGCCCAGAAACAGGGTGATTGCAGCATGCAGGACCCGGCATGAACCCCACTACTAGGGAGCTACAGAACCCCCTCTTGCAGCAGTGGGCCAGAAGCACAGAAAGCAGAGAACTATGACAGGGGTCTGCAGCCAATGCTGTTCCCTGCTCCCTGCTGTTCCATGCAGCCCTCAGGCTGACCTGCTGGGCCCTTATCCAAGCCAAACCATTCATACCAACTCTAGATGCTGCCTCCAGCTGAACAGAACCCTGGACTAGAAACCGTGGTCATGAAGCCATCAATGATACTGGGGAAATCATTGACCCATCTTGAGTCCCAGTTTTCTCCTCTGCAACACAGGTCTAATTTCCACTAGGCCCACCAGCTGCACACTACCCTGTTGTAACGTGGCTTTGGAAACCACAAAGCATTACTCAGTGTGCAGCATTACCAATGGCACTACTGTTTTCAGGAAAGAGACTCAGCAGCTCCCACCCAACAGGCCTCTCTCTCCTTCCATCCCAGCTGGTGCAGACCGTGGCAGTGATGCCCACAGACACCAGTTCCTCAGCGCTGTCCACCCATGGCCGTGGGTCCCAGGCTGCGAATGCTGATTGCATCTGACTGCATCCTGGTCACCAGATGTTTCAGCGAAATGAAAAGAATTTGAGGAACAAGACTTCAGTTTCTGCATGCTGTGGTAAGTGAAATGATGGCCCTCCCAAAAGGTGTCCACACTAAATCCCCAGAACCTGTGACTGTGTCATCTGACATGGCAAAAGGGACTCTGCAGATGTGATTATGGTTCAGGTCTTGAGATGAGGAGAGTGTCCTAGATTCCCCCTGGCAGATCCAACCTAATCCCCGGCTCCTTAACAGGGGAGAACCTCTCCCAGCTGCAGGCAGAGGGAGAGGCGACTATAGCAGAAGGTCAGAGAGATGTGACGATGTTGGCTTTGAAGATGGAGGAAGATGGCCAAGCCCCACGCGGTGAGGGAGGCTTCCAGAAAAGGTGGAGAAGTGATGCTCTCCTAGCGCCTCCAGAAAGGAACGCAGCCCTGCCTATGCCTAGATCTTAGCCTGGGGAGAGCCATAGCAGACTTCAGACTTAAAAACTACTAGATAATACATCTGTGTCATTTTCAGCCACTAAGTGCATGGTCATTTGTCACAGCAGCAATAGAAAACTAATACCTGGGCCAAGACGACGGCAGAGTAAGCATGCTCCTGTGGCCTGGAGCACGGGTAGAAGACTGCTTGGAAAAGCCTAGACCCCAGGCAGGTCCCCAGCCTGGATCTTCTGCCCCTCCTGCATTCTTTAAGTCATTACTACCCAGGCTTGGGGAGCTCGTGAAGAGGGTGGGGGGCGGGTAGCACTGGGAAAGTGGTTTCTAGATTTAGAAGTTAGACTCCACATCCACATCTGGGCTGGACCTGCCTTCCTGATCTCAATGTGCTTCCGGGTCTTGTGTATGTGAAATGGAAAGAACACAGATGCCTTTCCTATGCCCATCCCCATTCCAAGAAAAGAGAACATCCTGTCTTTGCCACCTCCTTCCTCCCCGCTTCCACATCCACCAGGGATGGTCCATCACCACAGCCTCTCCCCAGCGCCTCCTTCCCAGCCAGGCAAGAGCCAGCAGCCATCCATTCTCAGCTCTTAGTCGTCTCTTTACAGCGATGAACGCCATCGTTAGGAGCCTTTCATTATCAGCGGCTTGCACGCAGCTGATGTTGATTTGATAGAATCCAATTTAGCATCCCACTCTGGGCTCTGCTCCATAAGCGTTTGGGTTTAGCATGCACAGGCAGTTTGATGCTGTCTTGATGGCCTTTTAAGCGGCTGAGAAAATTGCTGGCATGGCAATTTGGTGGCAGGCGGGCTCCTGGCGGGTGGGGCTGGAGGAATGGGGAAGGAGCAGGAGACCAAAGGGGACATTCCAGCCCATGGCTGTAAGTGGCGGCTGCATGTCTGGGAATCACATGTTTAAAGTGAAGTGGGAACAGACAAAATCACCAGGGTGCCTGTGGGTGCTCACCCAGTGAGACCATCGTGCCTCCTTCTCGTGGGCCCAGCGCTGCCCCCAAAATCAAAGTACCTGTGAAGGGTATGTCACCATTCACAAAATGCTTTCGTACATCATCTTCCAGTTCCTTGCAGAACGGATGAAGTTCCTAGAGGGCAGTGGTGTGCTGGTGTTTAACCTCTGGCTCTCCAAAGAAAAAGCCCTGATTTGTAGCATTTGCCCATTGACCTGGTGTAAATACCCCCGCTATGCCAATTTCAAGCTTCCAATGAGATGTCACCAAGTGCTGACTTGGAAAGAGATGTCCTCGATGGGTTCTGGGGGTTTGAGCAAGCTTTACCACACCAGTGTTCAGGATCACGATATTATTCTGCATTTGGGCCCATTTTACAACTGAACAACTGAGGCCCCGAGCAGTTCTGTTTTAGTCACATGCTAATGGCTAAAGCTTTGCCCCAATAATGGGCCAGGACAGACGAGCTGCCTGTCATCTACAAGAGTCCTTCCTGGGCCAGAGTTGGGGGTGTGGCAGACAGGCGGCTGCGCCCTCTTCCCCGCCCATTGCCGCCCCTGTGTTTGGACGTGTGCCTTCTCCTGGGGAGAGGGTGCGGCGTGGGCTGTGGGCAGGGCCAGCTGCTCCAGGAAGGCAGGGGAGGAGAGCTCCTCTTTCCATCACATCTGATCCTAATTCAGGAGGTTGAACTGCCTAAGTCTCGCTCTCGCTTTTTCCTTCCCCCTCGGCCTCTTCACTCTCTTTGTCTAGTCAGAGACCTCAGGAGATCTCTGGCTTGACACCTCCTGGGTTTGTGTGTGTGCGTCCCAGTTCTCTTCTCTCCTCTCCTTAGGCAATGGGCCTTTTCACCCCAGAGGCCAGAGGCATCGTAGCAGGTGCAGCAGACACCCAGCGCCCTGGGACACACTCCCTGGCTCTCCTCTGACTCCGGCTGCAGCTTCAGTGCAGTTCTGGGCAAGCTCACACTCACCCACTGGCAGCTTCTATTTGAGGAACTTGCAGTCTGGCTTCCTCCTTCTGCCCAGGGCCTTCTCTGTCACTGTGGGTCTGATCTGCCAGCAGCAGCCTGAAGTACAGGGGAGTCTCTGCCCCCAGGGACAAATCTCCACAAACAGGGACAGGAGCTGGTGGGAAGTGCCAGTCTCCCAGTCTTCAGGCAGATGATTCTAGCTGTCTTCACTCAGCTGCTCAAGAAGCCCCAGCAACACAGAGACCCCCATGGCCTCCCTTCCCTCTGCTGCCTCCTCCTGCTTCCTGGGTCACCTGCACTCAACTCCTTGTCTCAGGCTCCACTTTCAGATATAAATGCAAACCCTCTGAGGTGGTACCATTATTATCCCCATTTTACAGATAAGGAAGCTGAGGCTGTGTGACTGCCTGACTTGGGGAAGACAGGTCCAAGAGTGATTGTTGACCTATCCAGCCTACCCAGAAGGACAGTGGCTCTTAGAAATGCAACCACAGCCCACGTCCACTGAGATGGCTGGGACAGGGCTGCCCCACGCCTGGGAGCTGGAATACTCATGGGGAGTGAGTGTTTCTCTCTGCTAAGAATCCCTCTTAAGTTTGGCCTCACTTTTGTTATGCTTTTGTTAGTACATATTATATGTATACACATACACAACATACATAGATGTATATACTAAATATGTATGTGCATAAATATATATAATTCACAAACATATATTAACACATGTATGTGTATGTATACATATGTTTATGTATGTGTACATATGTATATGTGTGCACATGTATGTGTGTGTATAGTTAAAAGGTAGGAAAGAAATTCTCCAAAATGTTGGCAATAGTAATTCCTGGATAGTGGCAGATGATATTTCTATTTTGTGTGTGCTTTTCTGTCTTTTCTGACTTTTTTCCACAATGAGATGGTATCATGGTAAGAGGCAAAAGCATTATTAAAAAAAAAAAAATCAAACCTCTTTGAGGGAATTCACCATTAACCTAAAGTGCTGGCTTCTAGACAGCAGGGTCCCTTAGCCGGCGTGTAAAACTTCCCACCCAGCAGCACGCGCCCACGCTTCCTGGGAAACCCAAAACTGTGGCGGGGCAGAGGGCAGAGGGAAGACAGAGAAGGTGAAGGAATGGAAGCCTTCTCGAAGCCACAGTAAATACATTAGGTGACACCCACCACCCCATTGTGAGGGGATTTCCACTCACTTTTGAGTATTGAGAAAAGGACTCTTTGTCAGCCAATTGCCCTTTGTTCATTCGTTCCCCAAATTTGGATTGAGCACCCCTGTTCCAGCCACTGTGCTGTCAGCTCCAGGGGTTCCAGGACCGTCATGGCCTTCCTTGCTGTGGTGCCCCCACCAGCTGTCAGTGCAGTGCCTGGTGGACATCCAGTAAGTGGACTGAACGATTGAGCCACCCCAACCAATAGCCCACCTCATGCAGAAAAGGCTGGTGGTCTGGGTGGAAAGAAAATGAGTCTGAAACCTGAGTTTTTGGCCTAGCCCTTCCAGGAACCCACCTCATGACATTTGGGATGTCAGCCACTTCCTTTGTGATTCAATTTCCTAAACAGGAAGAGCTTACTTTAAAAGAAAATGCAGAGAAGAAATACACACTCTCTATTTCATGCGTGTTACTTCTTAGGATAAAGAACTGGCATAAGTGGGAATCATAAATTAGTCCTGTCCTCAAATGCTGGAGCCACAGGAGAGTCTAAAGGAGTCAGCCTTTGGTACTTCAAGGGTCCATGGGGCTCCAAGACCACCTAGACCAAAGCAGTGGTGTTGGGGCAGGATGGTGCTTGGACTGGGTGTGGATCTCTCTGCTTCTCTTCAACAGTCTCCCCTGGGACCTTGTGGTCTTAATGGAGGCTGCATTAGCTAATCTAGTGATTCAATTAGTTCTAAATGCTCCTGGCCTGAGAAGGAGGGAGGCAAGGTGGGGGTTTGCTGACTCCTACTTGCCAGAAAGAGTTTCCCAAGACAATGGAGATGCAATTTGAATTCCCAAGCCCTGCACTTCCTTCTCCGTTCTAGAGCCCCTGGGTCATCAAACCAAATGAGATCATGCCTCTGAAAGCACTTTGTAAACCATTGTTATTACTCACTCCCTCTTGGGGGAAGGGCCCCCCACTGCCTTCTCCAGCCACCCTATGGCCCAGAGACAAGGGGCTGCCCTTGGGCAGAAGGACCGGGAAGTTTTTGAAAGGAGGCCCCAGACCTAACCCTAAGGAATCCCAGGCCAGTGGTTTTTCTGGCTTTGCAGAATATAAAAGGTATTTTAATCCTCTGCAGCAAACATCAACTTTTCTCTAGTGACAGCTCTGTTCAGTTCTGGGCCATGATGCCCAGGTAGGAAACCCTGTACCATCACTTGGGGACACAACCACCGGCTGTCTATTTCCTCTAGTGACCTTGTCTGCCCAAGAGACCTGACTTTGAGGGCAATACTGCATCTTAGGTGTCAGTTCCCAGGGAGCACTGCTTGGGACCTGGCAGGAAGAGACAGAAAAAGGACACCGTGGGAGAAGGGAGGACAGCAAGAGAGAGGATGAAATGGCACAGAGGTGAGTCTCTACCATCTGGAGGTCCTTTCTCTCTGGAGGAGGATAGCTCATTGCTACTAACTCCCTGGATGCTGTCGGAATTGGAAGGAGTCACTTTGCCCCTTGGATGTCAATTCCTGCTGTATAAAATGGGAGTGTTGGGGTGGAACAGTGAGTCTAACTTTGGCTGCACATGGGAATCACCTGGGAAGCTTTAAAAACTAACCACGCCTTAGCCCCTCACCCCGCCCCCCAACACACACAGATTCCAACTTGATTGGTCTGGGTGTGCAGCCCAGACAAGAGGTCATGTTCATTTCTCTACTAGTCGAGTACCGGTAAACCTAAGCCAGCTCTTGAAATAAAATGATCTGACTTGTAGTGTTTGCCGATGTCCATGGTATAAATACTCCCACTGTGGCCTATCTCAAGCAACCAACAGTGTAACAACTGGCAAACCACTGTCTTCCAGTGACCGTAAGTTGCAGCTACTGGAGAATCACTGCAGCTGCCCCGAGAGCTACTTTAGGAAAAGGCTTTTACCTGGGACCAGGAGCTCCAAGCCCCAGAGCAGAGATGAGAAGGAAGGTCTGGTCATAACTCACACAGAAACACCCCACATCACACCCCCCTTTCCTCTCTTCCACGCCCCCACCAAAGGCCCTCACTGTGGTTTGTAGAGATACAGGGCAAGGAAGGAAAGTCCCAGTGGCTTCCAAATGCCGTCAAGGTCACTTCCAGGAAACAACCTCTTAGCTGTTCATCTCCCTTCTTTCCCATCCGGAAAATCTTTTATACTGAAATCAGTCAGCCAGACATCCGAAAGGTCAATTTTTAGTACATTATCCACTTTCACTGGCAGTAAGATCAAGAACTATTTCCCCAGTAGACACTTCTGAGTCTTTGCAGGAGCCAGGGTGGGCAGAGCAGGGAGAGGGAGGGGAGGGCAGGAGGAGGCAAACACCTGCTTCTCTCCGTAATGGCGAGGTCAGGCCTGAACCTACCCTTCTCCCCGTCCTCTGAGGATGTCATCTTGTAGTCAACTAAATTCAGCAGCATTTGTTAAGGACACTCACAAATTCAGCTCCGTGCTAATCATTTTGAGGATTTGTTTTCTTAAGCAGAAACTACTGTCCTTTGGGTCCCTTAACAACAGGACAGTCAAGACTTAAGGAAGAAACAAGCTGAGGAACGCTAAGCCATGTGTAAACTCAATAAGTTTCGGGTACGGGCTCCATATAAATGTATTTTTTTATGCCCCACCAATTTCCAAAAAGGAGCATAAGTAGCTGAGATCCAGACAAGGACAAAGGTCAGCACAGGCTCTCACTGGAAGTCCTCATGGAGGGAAGCTTTGTTGTGATACATAAAGTCACTGGGTGGTCCCCATGGTAAGGCAAGATCGGGTCCACTGAGTAGGAGAACTCAACTGGCTCAGGCAGTGACGAAATGGCAGGTGGCCCTTGGTTTGAGCAGACATCTCTTGCAGCACCATGATGTAGACTTGTCAAGCCATAAACAACAGGTGGGCACCTTGTCTCATTTGCTCAAAAGCATTCAGTTGGCCAGCAAGAGCCCTAAAATAAGTCCATCCTACCAAGACTACAGAGCAAGCTTTGCCTCACCAACATTTGATCTGAGGCCTGGGTTCTAGTCCCCTCTATCATGAACAAGTTTACTGCTAAGATCAAGGATGCCCTAAAAGGGAAGGGGAGGGTACACTTGGATAACAAACAAAGTCATCAATGAACACTTAGCATTTGGGTCTTTAGCTCATTGCTGTCTTGAACTTATCTTACATTAAGGCCAATATTTTACATCCCCCAAGCCCATGTTGACCAGGTGGTGGCTGGATGCCTGGACAAGTCGTCATGAAATACAAAATTAGATACAGAGACCCTCTGCATAGGTAGAGTGAATACTTGCTATCAGCCAAGTTCCCCGAACCAAAGAATCAATTAATATTGAAGCTAAAGGGAAGCTTGAAGATGATCAACTCAGATCACGCAATATTACAGAACAAAACCCAAGACGAAAGAAGTAAAATGTGTGGGTCAGGTCACACAGTTTCTTGGAGGTGGCCTTCGTCTCAGTGTGTCTACGAAAGAAAAATCGTGGCCCGGGCAATCACCACCATTCACAAGCCTGTGTGCTGTGCCTGAAAGGATTATGACAGGGAAAGAAAAGGCTGAATTGCAAAAGAAATATAGAAATAGACAGTAATACCGATGCCATTCAGTGGCAATTCAGGGGACGGGGTGGGGAGAGGAAAAAATAGATTTTAGAATTAGGCAAGGGCCAGATCAGTCAAGGGTGAAAAAAAGAGAATTGTGAATGAAAGATGAATGGGGTGCAGGACTATGGAAGGAGATGAAACAAGTGAAGTATGAAATCAGCCCTCCTTCGGCTGCATTTTGCAGGGCAGGCTTGAAATACGCCGCTCACTGCCTGTCACTTGCAGGTGGACGGGAGGTAAGGTTGGCGGCGAGTTAGGTGGCAATGGGGATGGCTTCCTGTGTGAGCCCAGTCACAGCGAGGGTCTACAGTGTGGGAGAGGGCTTTCTGGAAGGAGCAGGGTCCCCGGAGACTAAGGGATTAACTCATCTGGTAGATGAACCATCTGATTTCTTCTTCACCAGCCAGGATGGGAACTAATCTGCCCTTATTTATCCCCTAGCGAGCCTCTTCCAGCTGTATCCTGTTCTTCTCTGGTGTGGTTCTTGCCTCCCTGCGAGCTGGGGTGGATGCCAGGTCAGGAGCCCGGTGCAAACCCTGCCTCTCCCCCGGCTGCTGTATTCCCACACAGGCGTGCACACAAGGCCCCAGCCTGAGAGTCCAGATTGCCTTAGAACGAGGTCCCGGTGACTCCTTAGGAAAGTAAACCTTTACCCCTCACCCTCCCTGACTTCTTGGCTCTGAGAACAGACCTTTCTTTACGCTGAATTCGACTCCAAGGAGGCAGGATGCACCGAACTGAAAGTCAAGGTGTCCACTTCAGGCAGACGCTATTCAGAAAGCAAACAATCTCATCCCTCCCTGCATTTATGGGTCAAAGGACCCCTCACGCCACACAGCTACCCAAGGCTTCACCTTTAGGAGAGAGATACAGGCTTGAGGAAAACTACTGTTGACAGCCTGGGAATCCCAACAGACAAAACTGGGGACCACCGTGTTCGCCAGCTGAGCCTCACTCGATGGCCCTGTGCTTCTCTCCTGCCTGTGTGAGTGAGGCCCTGGGACACAAGACTGAGGGGCTGGGCAGTGTCCCACAGCAAGGCTGGGGCTGCCCCAGGCCCAATCAGTGTTTCCCAAGTCACACTCCATCCCCCAGAAAGAGGCGTAGCAAACTGGGCTTTTGTTTGTTTGTTTGTTTTTTTGAGACATGGTCTCTCTCTGTCACCTGGGCTGGAGTGCAGTGGCACCATCATAGCTCACAGCAACCTCAAACTCCTGGGCTCAAGTGATTCTCCTGTCTCAGCCTCCTGAGTAGCTGGGACTACAGACATGCCGGCTAATTTTTCTATTTTTTGTAAAGACAGAGTCTCACTCTTGATCAGGCTGGTCTTGAACTCCTGGCCTCAAGCAATCCTCCCCCCTTGGCCTCCGTAAGTGCTAGGATTACAGGCATGAGCCACCGCACCTGGCCATTAGCAAACTTTTAAAAGGAGAATGCCGAGGGGCTGCCACGGGCTTGATTTGTCAAGCTGGAAGGAAAAGCAGGGGGTCAAGGGATTGTTGTCTCCATGAAGCGGGAGCCGAGCCCGGCCAGAGGTTCTCACAGCCGGCTGGCCATCTGCAAAAACCGCACAAATGAACACAAACACCCACTGGCTTCCTTCAGCTCTTGCTTCCCAAGTCCCAAAGGAGAAACTGGGGGGCTGGGGGAGGAGTCCGGCAAGTGAGCTGAAAGAAGAACTGCAGAGGCCTGGGCACGAGTACGATCCAGGGAGCAGGTTAAAATGCAGACTCCTGGGCTGCTGGCTCCCCTCGGTCTGGGGTAGGGCCTGGCAATCTGTATTTGTCACAGGCACCTGTCATCTCTGCTGTGCCTGGCCCCTGGACCACACTTTGGAAAACCCTGGGTGAGAGCGTTATTGAAGGAAATAGCCGTAGGCAAACTTGCGGGAAAGGAAGAGAAAGCCGTGAGATAAAAGGTAATCATTTCTCTCAGCACTGCGTTATTTTGTTATAATCATAATGATGTTTCAGATTCCACGTCACTTTCCTGCTCATCTGACTTGATCTTCCAATCTTCCCAAGGATGCAGCCCAATCAAACATCACGCACCTCACTTGCACAAAGGAAACTGAGGCTCTGAAAGGAGTTAGGTGGTTGCCTGGGGCCATGTACGTGGTTATTAATACATAGCAGTGGGAGCCTGAAAGCAGGGCTAATTCATTGTTCTTCTGACTTCACCAGGGGCCCCCTAGAAATGGTCAGGTTGGTGCTGAGACATAGGTGAATTTGTAAAAGAGAGTATCCTGTTTATCCTCAGAGGCCACAGCCAGCATCAAAATGACACCCAACAGGCATGAGCCTGAGTGCTCATGGGTTGCAGCTGCCCCTCCAGGGACACTGCACTGCTTCTGCTGTGACACTGTGCTGTCCTGCCCCCACCCCAGCCCTGGAGGGCCAAATCAATGTCAGGGTCACCAAGGGGAGTTGGGGTACGGGGAACAGTGGCAAATGAAAAGAGCATCTAAGTTTAAATCATCCACTGTGCCACTTAATCCCTGTGTGGCCTTGAGTAAGGATTCAACCTCTCTGGGCCTCAGTTTCTCCACCAGTATGACGGTGGTTATACTGCAAAGTGCTTGAGTTTATCCTACAGAGTAAATGTAATAACATGGCAATGGTGTTCTGGCCTTTCCCTTTTCCAAACTCCCCCGAAGGGATACAGCATGGTGTCTTGCATTGCCTTGGTGTTGCCCTAAAGCAAAGAGCCAGAGAAGGGCTAAGCTGGACTGTGCTGATTCTCAGAGAGCCTCGTCGTGGAAAAGCTTTCTCCCCACTTGCCCTGTGACTCCTGTCCCCCGCCAAACAGGATAATTGGGAATCTGTGCAGCAAGATGCTGGCTCAGCAGAGGCCCCATATATAAAAATTATTCTTGATGGCTTCAATGGAGTTTGCACTGTCCAGGCCAAAATGAAATATGAAGATGGGGCAGTGGAGGATGACTTGGGTGACACCCGGGAGCAGTGATTGAATACAACCCATGAGTTACATTCAATACTTATTGAAGTATAAAGATGAGGTTATATGCCGACGGGTTATTTCTCCTCGGGTCTTCCAGATATTGTCTCTGGTGTCACATTATGCGATTCCCTTTTTCTCTGCCCACTCCTCCCTCTTAGGAACTCAAACAAGTTTGATGCTTTTCGAGGAATAAGAATCTCCTTATAGCTCTTGGTCCTGGTCTGATGGATCTACCTGAGCGAGGGCTGCAGAGAGGGGGGAGGCTGGGAAAGGGCTTAGGTGGGGAGGTGGGAGACCTGAGTCCCCCGTCTGTCCCCTGCCTGGCTCTGGAACCCCAAGCGAGTCACTCACCATCCCTGGGCCTCAGTTTCCTCACCTACAAAATAAAAATATGACTCCTCGCTCCATTTAAGTCCCAGTGGTAGGCAGGGAAAAGTTTCTCAGTTTGGCTGATGGAGCAAAAGTTTATCAAGACACCTGGAAAAAACTAATTGGTCCCACAATGGTTAATGGTGGCTCTGTAAAGAGTCAGGGACAGGGCCTAGCAAAATTTCCCAAGGCAGGGCAGGGGTGGGGAGGGCCTCTTTTCACTCAGGGCGTTGTGGGGAAGTTGAAAATAACTGGGACTCTTTGCTCTGCCTGCCCAGTGACAGATCAGAGGTGAGTATCATTAATTTGGGAGGCTTTGTTTGTTCAAAAATGAGAAGCCTTTTTGCCTAATGAAGAACTCTTAATAGGTGTTGTTTTTCCTAAATTATCATATTAACCACAGATAATTAACAAGCGTATCCTTAATGCCGCAGGATACTGACAAACCCACTGAACGCCTCTCGTTGCCTATAAATCATCCAGCCATCCTGCAAGGCAGCTGTTTAATTACTCCCGCGTTTGGGAGGAGCAACGTTGAGGCTCTCTCGAAATTTGGTTGCCAGTGAAAATAAAGCAGCAACATTTCAGCTCTTTATCATCATTGTCCCATCTTGAGACATCGCTGCTGGTCCTATTTATAATGGTGAAAACTGGAAACCGCCCAAACGTTCAGCAAGAGGGGAATAGGCTCGGCGAAACAAATTAAAGGGTCTGAGCTTAATGGGATCTCATATAGCCATCTAAATGGCAAGGCTCAGACTATGTCAATACATGGAAAACATGCATTCTAAATCATGTTAAGTGGAAAAGCAACATAAAATACTATGCACACAGTGATTGGAACTATATAAAAAGGTATATAATTATTGACAAATAATGGATGAGAATTTAGAGGGGTATAAAGTGTTGTGTTTAATGCTTGTTTTCTATTCTAAAGTGGATTCAATTCATTTTCTTAAAACAAAAAGGAAATCCTGCTGGCGGCGGGCGGTTCAGGGCCTCGACTGAATCCAAACTTCACAGAACAAATCCCTTTATTAATAGGATTTGTTCTGTAAAATTTGGATTCAGTCAAAAGGCCATACTCGAGGATCCAGAAGGCCACATGTGGCCCCAAGGCCACAGGTTCCCCACCCCTGGCTCAGGCTGTTCTGCCTCTGCCAGCAGCGCTGAGGCTCCTGGAATCTGGGGAAAAGGCAGCTCAGCCCCCCACCTCTGAAATGCGCTGGATGTTTACAAAGCCCACGACGTCTGAATGGTGTTCTTGCGGTGGAAATCAGCTGAATGTGTTTTTTCATGCCTCATTGTTCATGGAATCATAGAACGCCACGCCAGGAGGAATCTTACTCTCAGCAGTAACATCCATTCTGCTCTCTTTTGCCAGAATTCTCTCCCAGGAGCTGGCTCGGCTGTGGTCAGAACTGCCCGCCAGGCCTAAAGCCCTGCAGAGGCCGCAGCCTGAGGTCTGGCTACCGGTGGGAGGGAGAAGTGGGGAGCTGGGGGAAGGGAGGGACATCTCTGTGCCATCCCCCAAATACCCAGCAAGGGATAGGCTGGGGGCTTGACCACAGCCTCTGAATTTGATGCAGCGCTTCTTTCTCAAAGTGCACAGAGACTGAAATCGTCTTAATATGTCCTTTAAAAGCATTTCCCTGGGACTTTCTTTTCAAGCATAGCTTTTCCTTTTTTCCCCAAGGGTAGGGAAGGGGGGCAGTGGAAGAAGGCAGCTAGGGGTAAAAGGAGCGTCGTGGGTGGCAGGAAGCTATACTGCAGTTTAAGTCGGGGTGCCGAGTGGCAGAGAGGACCTGCTAGCCGGCCAGCTTACATCCTCTGCCTGTTCCTTCTTGATGTCCATGCATGGTCTCTCCTTAGCTTTCTGGGTCGGGCCACCAGAGCACGCAAGGAGAAGAGAAAGGAATACAGAACCGAAGGCCTCGGCCAGTCCGGGGGTCCCAGCACCCAGTCTGCGGTGCTCTGGTCTCTCCCCTGCAGCGTTTCATTTTTAAAGGAGGAAGCTCACCCACCGGCCCAGTAACACCGAGAACTCACTTTGCCGTCAGCCTGGACTGCTGCTCGGCGTGCAGCCGGGACACGTGCCCCGCTGCAGAGGCAGATGGAGGACGGCCCTTCTCCCTCCCACCGTCCCTGCTGTTTGGGAGAGGTCTCCATCTCCTCTCCTACTCACATCTGCTTGCAGTTCACCGTCTCGTTGGCCCTGACTATTGCTCACTGCCTCCTACTTCTACTTAAAATGTTATTTCTGGTCCTCATTAACATATTTAACCAAAACTAGGGATGAAGTCCTGAGGTGACCCAAACCACAACATCGTGCTCACTTCTGTCCCTTATGGTATCTGTAGGGAGCATTCAAACCAAAGCACTTGGAGGAGCCCTTCAAGCCAGAAGTACTGAGAGTCAGTCAGCACAGCTAGAAAGAGGAAGGCCAAGCCACCCCTGCCAGTGCCTGAGTATGAAGGTGAAGCTGACGGGAGAGGGTGGCGGCAAACCCTCAGGGACACTCCCTTTGCGGATGAGCCAGGGCCGTGAAAATAACGGCGTATCCAGAGCACCTGTGTCACTCGGCAACTACTAACATCCTCATTTTACAGATGAAGAAACTGACGTCAGAAAAGTCAAATACCATTTCCAGACTCACACCTGGCAGGTAATGAAGCCAGGATGGAAAGCCAGGCGGACCCCAGACCGAAGCTTTTACAGAGTAAAGGGTGAATAAAAGACAAGTAAGAGAAAACTACTAAAATTAATTCAAAGACCAGTCAGAGGGAATATTGAAGTGTCAAAGCAGTAACCTCCCTTCAGCATAGAATCTAGAAAATTATTTTCTAATACCTTTTGCTCTGGTTCTGTGTCCATAAAACAAGCTTCTAAGCTGCCATTTGGATTTCTGAAAGGACTCATTTACCGGGGAGGGTGTACCTGGAGCAAACAGCCCGGCGGGTGCAGGCCGGGTGCAGGTTCTCAGGCCGGGATCACCTGTCTGCTTCCCTTCCCGGGTAGCCATGCAGCCTCCCAGGGCTCTGGGGTGAGTGAAGCGGTGTGGCCACTTCCGTCCACCTCGGGCAGGGCGGGGTAACCATTGGGGCATCTTCCCAACACAACAGGGGCCAGGGACTGTCCCCAGGTGGGCACGCAGCCAGCCAGTGAATCCCCCAGAGAGCTCCCGCAGTGGGGAAGCGGCCGAGTTCTCAGTGTGCTTGGGAAGGAGGCACCAGAAAGAGGACCAGGGTATTCAGGTCCTCACGGGATCCCCCACCTGTGCCACCTTCTCTCCTGCCTCCTTGTCTCCAACTAACCTACAACTTTACCCAAAAACCCATCGAGAACTTTTTCTACATCCTCCCCCAGTTTCAGCTCCAGCCATCCAATGCCTGCCTGCCAGACCACACCCTCCCACCACTCAAACAGCTTCTCCAAGTCTGTCCCCGAGAGGAACAGGGAAAGGAATGTGACGTGTTCAGTATAAAGGATGATGCATAGCTAGTCACCGATACAAAAAAAAATTCTGCAAATAAGAAACAGAGTGCAAGAGAGAGAGAGAGAAGAAAATATAAAGACAGCATGTTCTGCATAATGGCATTCCATTTGTGTAAAACTTCTAATTACACGTGTGTATATGCCCAGAGAGAGGTCTGGAAACTGTGGTTGCCTGGAGGGTGGGGTGGGGGATTTCAGAGTGATTTTTCTTTCTTTTTTATACTTCCCTGTATCATTTGAATGTCCTACAATCAACTTGTATTACCTTGTAAGGGGAAAATATATAAAAAGCTATCACTTTAAACTAAAACCTCCCCTTCTTGACAAAGCCTTCCCAGATTAGCCCAGGGAGGAACAACAACTTGTAAAGATTGCCGGGAAATGGTTATTTCCACCCCATGGAGGCCGTGGCTCTTATACTCCCTCCCACAAACCACGCCCTTTTACACTCCCAGAAATTTAAGGGGTCAAAGCCAACTTAGAAAAGCTTCACCTCTCCCTGAACCAGTGTATGCTCCTTCTCCAAGTGGCACTTGGGGCTGTCCTCATTTAGAGCTGGTTAGAGCCAATGAGCAGACTTGCTTCAGACTGCTAACCTACTCTAAGGAGGAATACAACAAGCATGGTTTCTAGACATTCGTAAATTTTCATTTAGATAGCAGTATGTATTTTCATTACCTTCCTCTCCCTCTAAGGCAGCCTCGGGAATGCTCACAGACCCCATTCTTCCCTAAAAACTCCACCGGGGAAAGGTGATAATCATCTTCTTAACCTGTCCCTGCTGTGCTATGACAATGAAAGTTCTCTTCACCAAAGGTGAGCTTGACCGAAGTACTGAGCTCCTGTCTCTTGTCCCTGCGCCTGTCTCTCTGACTCAGCTTCTCAAAAGGTGTGTCTTTATATCCCTATATCTGTTGGTCACTTCTGATTTCCTCACTCAGCAGCCTTCCCTCCTGCCACAGGGCTGTCTGCATTCCACTCTACTTCCAAAAGGATGTATCAGTCAGAAATGTGTTCAGTTAGAAAGCCTGACTTACAATGGTTCAAACAAATAGGGTTTTATTTTTCTCCGATAACAAAGTCTGAAAGTAGATAGCTGATGACACTGACTCAGCATCTTAGTGATTTCAGTGAGGGCGGTCTCTGTAATTCTATTGACCGTTGCTGTCATGGGCCCAAAATGGCTGCCCCAGCTCCAGACGTCACGTCTATAGCCAAGGCAGGAAGAAAGAGGATTGGCGGAGCTCAGCCATGCCATCCCTTTTATCAGGAAAGCAAAAGCTTCCCCAGGACACTCCGAGCAGCTTTCCACTTGTAACCTATTGGCCAGATTGAGTCACAGAGTCATTCCTGGATGCAGGGGAGACTGGGAAAGCAAATATTTAGCTTTTCCAGCCTCTAAAGTAGCCTCTAAAGTAGCATATGGTGACTAGCCAGAGGGTTAGACACCAGAAGTCTCTGTCACAGGGGCCAACCCACTTCCTTGAGAAGCCTAGGAGAATAGCAACAGCAAACCTTCACTGAGCACTCGCTCTGCACAGGTCTCGGCTCTGTGCTTTCTACACGTCTGCAGACGCAGCAACAACCCCATGGCAAAGGCGTTACTGTTCCTCCATTTCAGAGATGAGAAACCTACAGCTTACAAAGGTTATAGAACTTACCCAGAGTCACCCGGCCTGGTAGTGCTAGAGCTGGGATCTAAATCCCTCTCAGCCAGGGAGGACAGACTCTCTGTGAAGGTCCAGATAGTAAACATTTTAGGTCTTGTGGCCATCCAGGCTCTGTCACCTGAACTCCGCTATTGTTGCACAAAAGCAGCCAAAGCCCGTGTAGACGAATGAGCTGTGTTCCAATAAAACATAATTTATGGACACTGAGATTTGAATTTCATATCATTTTCACTTGTCACAAAATATTCTTTTCATTTTTTTCCCAACAACTATATTTAAAAATGCAAAAACCATGCTAAACTCATGGGCCATATGAAAACAGGCCTCGATTCAGATCTGGCCTGCAGGGCCACAGCTTGCCAAGTCAGCGCTATAGACATCCCTGACTCTAAACTTACATGGGTCGTGCTGGGCACAGCCTGCCCTGCCCTCCGCGCACCGTGACTTTCCATGCTGCTGCCCTTGGCTCCCGCACCCGCGTGCCTGGACCCTGAGGACTGCAAGGACAGGGCCTCGCCCCCCTCGTCAACACCTTCGGCCACTGCTGGTTCCCCGGTGGTGATTTTTGTCATGAGAGAGTTGGCACAGCCAGAAACCCCGGCCTGCCAGGCTCAGCGCTCATCTGCTAAGTGCTGGAGCAGTCACGGGGTGGTTACTGTCGTCATGTTTTAGAGCTTGGGGTGATATTTTTCTACCCTTAACAGCAGGCACCCCACAAGCTGTCAGGAAAGAAGAAAAATAGGAATGAGAGCCCAGGTTGCTTTTCTTTGTTTGTCTGAGTAATATTAGATCTCTTTTTTTAACTGGATGCTTAAGGATGTGTAGCGGGAGAGAGAAGAGTGAGGCATCTAATTGCTCTATTTTCTCCTCCTCTCAGGTACAGACACCCTCTGTGCGCAGCACGGCCTCGATCACCCTCACAAAAAGCACCGGGAACTTCCTCCAGGCTTTATAATTACCCCTCCACAGAAGGCGCATTTGTTCACAAAAGCTGCTGCCGTGAACTGCTCTGCTTCCCTCCTCTTCTGGCTCCTCAGCCAGGGCAGGGACGGGCCTGTTCACCGAAGATTTCCAGAAGGTTCGCCCAGCCAAGATCGTAAACGCTAGGAACGGAGTCCCTGGCTGTGGGTGCCTCCTCCTCTCCAGCGCCTCATTTCTGTGGGTGATTCCCAAAATAAGTGGTGTCGGGTTTTTTTGAAATTGAACTCTGACCTTGTGGGGTCAGTGAACGTTTTAAGGCGATTCTGGTACCTTGGTGAGCCTCTCTGAGCGTCTCTTTACCGCTCTGTGAAAATGCTGCTGATCAGATCTACTTTGAAGGATGACTGTGAGGAATAAATGAGATCCTTCCGTGTAGCACCGCATGCAACCCTAGCACACAGGCAGCGCTCCATCAACGGTGTGCTCTTTCCTGCTCTGAAGTCTGAGAGCGGGTTGTTGAGGTGAGGCTTGAAGACTCCGTGTTTGATACCCCTGTGAACACTTCACACTGGTCCCTGTCCACGGCTCCCGCCCTCCAGCCAGGAGAGCACTGTAGATAGACCACTGCCACCAAGATGGCCCACGGACAGTGGCTGTGCAGGGGATATGGCAGCTACAGCCACGGCGGGGGCGGCGTCAGGCAACTGGCCCTGGAGCTCACACTTGGCTCCTCCTTGGCTCCTCCCCTGCCTGAGGGGCAGGTTCCCTTTAAAAGAAAGAGAAAATGCTTCTGTTGGCCCTGAGTCACCTTAAAGACAGTGCAGGTCACAGGCTTGGAGGCTGTTCTGGTTCCCACTTTGTCGGTAGCAAAGTTATGATGGAGAAGATGGGAAATGGAAACAAAGACACTGATGAGGCAGACAAGGAATCTCACCTCCCTGGGCAGGCGGAGTCTGGAGGTCGAGCCAGAGCAGTAGCCACAAACCATCCTACTATGTTTACGTGTACGGTTCAGTGGCACTAAGAGCATTCACACTGTTGTGCCACCATCCACCATCCACTTCCAGCACTCTGCTCATCTTACAAAACTGAAACTCCACACGCATTAAAAAACAATTTCCTAAGCCAGGCACAGTGGTTCATGTCTGTAATCCTGGCACTTTGGAAGACTGAGGCAGGAGGATTGCTTGAGGCCAGGAGTTCAAGACTAGCCTGGGCAACACAGCAAGACCCCAATCTCTACAAAAGATAGAAAAATTAGCTGGGCATGCTGGTGGGCATCTATAGTCCCAGCTACTCAGGAGGCTGAGGCAGGAGGATCGCTTGAGCCTAGGAGTTCAAGGCTGCAGTGAGCTCTGATTGTACCACAGCACTTCAGCCTGGGTGATGGAGTGGGACCCTATCTCTTACAAAAAAAAAAATCAACTTTCCATTCTCCCTCCTCGCAGTCCCCAGCAACCACTATTGTGTCACTGTGAATTTGCTTATTCTAGGTACCTCATTTAAGTGGAATCACACAATATCTGTCCTCTGGTGACTGGCTTTTTCACTTAGCATAATATCCTCAAGGTCCATTCACATTGTAGCATTTGTCAGAATTTCTTTCCTTTTCACAGCTAAATAATATCCCATTGTATGGAAATATAATGCTCCAAATCCAAAACTTACTGCGTGAATATAATGTCAGAAGTATAAAATTCCACACCTAACACACCTTTGCTTTCCGTTGGTCCAGTGTACATAAACTTTGTTTCATGCACATAATTATTGAACCATATAAAATTCCTTTCAGGCTCTGTGTATAAGGTGTGTATGAAACATAAATGAATTTTATATTTAGACTTGGGTCCCATCCCCAAGAAATCTCATTATATATATGCAAATATTCCAAAATCTGAAATTTGGAATCTGGAACACTTCTGGTCCCCAGCATTTCTGATAAGGGATATTGAGCCTGTTCATCCATCCACCCGTGATGGACACTCAGGTTGCCCCACCTTTCGACTGTGGTGAATAATGCTGCTGTGAACATGGGTGTACAAGTATCTGTTTGAGATACTGCCTTCAGTTCTTTTGGCTATATACCCAGAAGAGGAATTACTGGATCGTATAATAATTCTATTTTCAATTTTCTGAGGAATCACCATACTGTTTCTCATAGCAGCTGCACAATTTTACATTCCCACCAACAGTGCACAAGTGTTCCAATTTCTCCACCTCTTTGCCAACACTTATTTTCTGTGTTTGTTGTTGTCGTTTGATAGTAGCCATCCTAATGGGTGTGAGGTGCCAACACTTCTTTAAAAGCAGCCAGATGTGTGAGTGTGTGTGAGTGTAACATGCGTGTTGAGATGGACAAACACCAGTTAGACTACGTGTTTATCACTCTTTGGATCCCTGAAAGGAGCCTCCTCGCTAGCATTAGCAGAAGCTGAAGTTTGTTCAGTTGTTCTGGGTTGAACTGTGTCCTCCCAAACCTCCCTGGTGTTGAAGCCCTCACACCCAGCACCTCAGAATGTGACCTTACATGGAAACAGGGTCGTTGCGGATGTAATCAGTTAAGACGAGCTCATGCTGGACTCCGGTGGGCCCTAATCCAGTGTGACTGGTGTCATAAACAAGAATGCCACGTGAGGAGACAGAGACACACACTGAGGGAAGACGATGTGAGGAGACAGGGAGAAGACAGCCAACGAACGCCTGAGGCCACTGGAAGCCAGAAGAGTCTGGAACAGATCCCGCCCTGGCCCCGTCAGAGGAAGCGCGGCCCTGCTGACACCTTGGTTCTGGAATTCTGGCCTCCAGACCCAGAGACTTGATTCCTGCTGCTCTAACCCACCCAGTCCGTGGTACTTTATTACGGCAGCCCGAGGTCACCAGCTACAAGTGACCAGGAGCCACACAAAGGACGAGATGTTCTCTCTGGTGAAGATGGGGGCAGGCGATGATGTTTCTCTGCCTGCAGCTCAAGTGCTAAAGTCCTTTCCATGATCTCAGCCCAGGAGGCGCTTGGCGTTCATGGGTTTAGCTATTCGTGAATGACCCCGTCACTTACGACACATGACGTGCAGTCATTTGTCATGCTGCCAAGGCACAAACTTGAGTCACGTACGCAGAGCCAGGCGCATGGACGGGGCACCTGGCCGGTGCCTTTGTTCCTCTCCATCTGTTGGAACACGTGGGAGGTGATGAAGCCTGAGCCTCTTTGTGGGACCTGTGTGTGAGCAGAAAGGTGGCACTGGCGTGGAGAGGACACGAGCAGAGGCTGATCACGCGATGCTCTGGCCAGAAAGCAGCTCCATGAATTACCCGAGTCCCACGCTTACAGAACCACTGTGGGCCCGAAAGAGGCACTAGATTTTTCAATCACACTTTATTACCTAGTGGGATAGGAATTATACGACTTGGTGTCATCCTCATCTTTGGCAATTCACGAAGGTCTGAGGCCATAGCCTTTAAGAATGTCAAGGGTCTACTGTGTAACAATAAGAATCCACTGTATTTTCTAAACCTCCTTTTTCCTTTAGGTACCGGCCTTTCCACAGACCATAATTGTTGCTATATCCTTAACCACTGGTAGAGAAAAAGGTCACTTGTGTGGTATAATTTGGAGCGATTCTGAGAAGCACCCTGCACTAAATCACCCAATTCCTCAGCGCCTTTTCCCTGCCTCGCCACACACCTGAGGCCCGAAACTCTGCCGTCGTAAACTCCTTCCTCTGGGTGAGGGCACGGCCTCAACTCACGGGGCACCCACGGTTGAGAGAGGAATTAAATTACTTTTAATCGCTTTCTCTTCAATATGAATGAGTTTTACAGAGTCTTTAAAACTAGCCTGACCTCAGCTATTAAGAGGGGAAATGGGGAGAACCCACAAAACCCTGGCATGTGTCAGGAAGATGCTAGAGAATCATCTAGACTTTGCCAAGATTAGCCCTGGCAGTGCCGCCACAGGTAAGGAGGGGGTGGAGGAAGGCTCGGTGCCGGCTGGAAGTGTCTGATCCTCTCTCAGTGAAACTGGCATGGTGCAAAAGAACATCAGAAGAGGGAATTCTGGGCCAGGCGTGGTGGCTCACGCCTGTAATCCTAGCACTCTGGGAGGCTGAGGTGGGCGGATCGTTTGAGCTCAGGAGTTTGAGACCAGCCTGAGCAAGAGCAAGACCCCATCTCTACTAAAAAATAGAAAGAAATTAACCAGACAACTAAAAATATATAGAAAAAATTAGCCGGGCATGGTGGCGCAAGCCTGTAGTCCCAGCTACTCGGGAGGCTGAGGCAGGAGGATCACTTGAGCACAAGAGTTTGAGGTTGCTGTGAGCTAGGCTGACATCATGGCATTCTAGCCCTGGGCAACAGAGTGAGATTCTGTCTCAAAAAAAAAAAGAAGAGGGAATTCCTCCAAGGTCGTAGTTGTTTCAAATAAACTGTTATAACCACATAAATTAGCTATAGTGTGATCGTCTCTGGGGAAGAAAGAAAACTTGCCCTCAGGCATTGCTAAGTCTTGACCTCCAAGATAATGCTCAGGTGTGACGGATCTCTCAAGCCCCTACTCTGCCTCCCAATTCCCTTTTAATTTGCCTTCTCTCAGAGTTCCATCCTCCCCTCTCATCTCGGGAAAGATTTTAAGGTGATTCTGAAAAACAAAGCAACGTCAGGAAGGGCCATTGCACCATTAGGTTGTCAGATAACCACACTGCTCTTTCCCAAGATGGCCCCAAAGACCATTTTTGAAACATTCTTGGGTTTGGGAAAATAAGAAGGCTTAAGTTCAACACTAAATAGACACCCAGGGCATACAGTGTCAGCGATGCTACCTCGCCTGTTGGCACAGCACAACTGAGGCAGCACACCCTCAAAATGCAGGTGTTTTTGTCTGTGTATACATTCAAAGAAGTTTTCTTTACATATGCGTTCATGATTGACTCCAGAACCTACACTCTTTTCCAGAGTCACTCCCAACACTCTCTAGGCTTCATCCTACACGATGGGACTCTTCAACCAACTGCCACTATTTAGTATTATTATGTTTACACATTATAGCAGCATGTTGATCAAGCACCTAACTGTAGGCCAGGTGCTAGGCTAAGGAGGTAGGTGCCATCAGTATCTCCACTTCACAGAAGAGGAAACTGAGGCTGGAAGAGGATAAGGGACTGGAGGTATGTGGCAGAGCTGGGGTGGACAAAATTCTTCTGACTTTCGAGCTGAGTCCCGCGTGGGAGCCACCTTGGAGGCTGTCTCCAAGGGAACGGAGCTGGCGTTTGAGGGGATGGAGAGACAAGCGTTATCCTGTGGTTAAGATGTGTTGAGTTGGTGGAAGACCTTGAAAGCTGAGTTTACATGTCTTGTGGACCAAAATATGGTGTTAACATAAGTTTTCTGAAGCACAGTGTATGACAGTTCTGCTGTTGTGGAAAGACATGTTTGCTAGAGGTTTGGAGAAGTCCTCTCTTCTACCTTCTAGGGCTCCTAATTTTCACCTGGAGATCACATGGAGTTTGGGAAGCTGACACTCCCTGGGACATTCTTCACCATCACATCTGTGTATAGGGTCCCCTCAGCAGGGCCTGGCAGCCCCCATTCTACCTAGAGAAACCCACAGCCACCTCCTTGAAGGGCAGCGGTTTCTGGGCTGTTGGGAGCCCCATGGCCATCTGTACCCCGACCCTGGCTCCCCTCTGAGGGGCAGGTAGGGTCTTGACGGGGCAGAGCCCTGGGGACCTGGCAGCAGCTTAAGTATTGCAAGGCTGAACCCACCTAGGTGGGAGAGTAGAGCACCGCTGATTTCTTTGTCTAAACTTGTATTGGTATAGTTTTTTCCCCACTAAATTTTGTTTCAAAAGTATAAACTTGAATATAAAGATAGTTTATGAAAATTCAGGAGACAAGGGTCCCAACGTTCTCCACGAGGTCTATGTCTGATCCAGCTGCAGCCAAGTCCACTGGGCCCAAGATTCTCTAAGAGGGCAACCCACTCCTCACAGCTCCCACACTCAGCGAACTCTGGTACAGACATCCGGACTGGCGGGACCCAAAACACTAAAAATACCATGAGCCCCCTTATGTACAATTCAGAATAAAAATAGCACTAAACCATAGGGTAGGAAAGCCCAACCTGATGCATATTTTTTCCCCAGGATGACTATTTCATAGTGTCAGATATCTAAATGTCTTGTATGAGTTCATGTGTGTGTACGTGGGTCTGGACCTACTCATTCTGCCTTTGGGATACCCAACACTGAAAGCTGTGCAAGACTTGGTTGTGTGGCTGTGTTCTCCATCCCAGGGCTCCTAAGTATGCCGGTTTCATGGCAGACTGCTACGACGCTTCTGGAAACAGTCCATCCAGGCAAGAGAGAAAAACTCCCCAGGTGCATCTGTTCCCTGAGACTCACTGAAGCCAGAGAAACCACCTATTAATATCCTCAGCTCTGTAAGACCCAGGGAGGTACCTGAGGACTCAGACACAGCCATCTGTAGGGGTGAGGTGGTTAAAGCTTGTCCAACTTTGGGGTTCCACGCACCTCCCCACCTATCTATGCATCCCAACCCTCTGTTCAATATAGAGTGCCTAGTCCCACAGACTCAGCTTGATTCAACGGCATTAACAACCAATAATTTGCCTCAAGAGAACACGATTTCCCATGATCTTTGGAGCTGCGTGGGTGAGGGAGGCTCTCCCTCAAGACTGATGAAGCGTGCTTTGAGAGGGTCTGAGAACACTGCGCTAGACAACCTCATTCCTCACCCCTTTCCCGTGTCGTGCCATAGAGCAGATATCTGAAATTCCACACCAGAGCTTCTCCCTCCCTCGCCCCTACTTCAAGGAGGACGTATTGAGTCTGACAAGAGCCCTTCAATCTCACTCCTCAAGCTCTGAGGCCTTGGTCTACTACGTCCTCTCCAGGCTGTTCCCTAATGGCATCTAATTTCAGCTGTAACCCCAGGGGAGGGTCCCGGGAGAGACGCTGGGCTCTGCAAGTGAGTGCCAGAGATCACTCAACTAGTATTAACGAAACTCCCCATCTTTCTCCGTCAGAAGTCTTTACACACACGCGCACTCACCCCCTACACATCTCTATACCCCATTCCAGAGGGAGCATTCATTTTCCCCCAAACACGCTCCCATTGTGAGTGGTGATGGGCAGTAGAGATGATGTAATAATAATTTTATTGAATCAATATATCATTTAGAAAATAAAAGCTCTCCTCTGCATTGGGTGATGACCACAAGGGGAAATGCCTGCGTCTGGTCAGTAATTTATGTCTGTCAAGCAGGATGGATGGGCCCTTGAGCTCAATGCGCTTGTCTTTGTGTTTTACTGTACACCCTATGTTTCCAGCAGGGCCCATAAACCAGCCCTCTGAAGGGCTCTCCTGTGAGCAGGAAGCAGCTCCCTCCCCCAGGGGTTTGGATCCCAGTCAAGAAGGGAGCCAGCCTGGCCATGGCTTTTAGTTTCTTTGTGCAACGGATAATAGAGTCACTTTTATTAGGCTAACATTTATGAGGACACTTCTCTGCCTTCCTCAGCAGGCAAATACTAGGAGTCCCATTTTACAGATGGGGAAAACAGAGGACCAAAGGATAAACCTTTTCGTCCAAAAATTAAACAATCTTCATTTTCAACTGTCCATGCCTCTCTACAACTTTGTAGGTGAAATCAGTGCAGGGGAATGTGGACAGGGAACTGTCACTTTGTTGTGATAATTGCATCCAAGTCAGGAGGACAGAGCAGCGCAGCTCTCTCCCTTCTAAAGCCCTCTCTAATCCTGCTCTCTCATCCTGACATGGCCTCCCCACCCACCTTCTCTATGACACCTTGGCACACCTTGGGACCAGGTCCCACTGGTGGCAGATTCTTTGGAGCTCGCTACAGGTGACCCTTAAACTTCTGTGCCATCTTGTTGAGTACTGGATTAGTATGTTGCTTCACTTTGATTCAAGCCAGCTCCCTGCACAATGAAATTAGAATGTTGGGGGCTAATGGGGAGGAGAAGAGCACAGGGTATAGGGCAAACTGAAGTGAGATATTTGATCAATCAGTGGCTTTCCAAAAAAAAAAAAAACCAGAAAAAAATGAGAGAATTAAGGAAACCATTATTTAGTACGTGCTGGGCTCTAAATTAAACCATTAAAATACAAAACAAAAACCACAGAGGAAATTAATTTTGTTGAAGTGGTATTGACAATAAAATAGATGCTGCCTTTTTAAAATATATTTATATATGGTATCACTGTTGCTTGAGTAGCTTTACCCATGCTTGAGAGTGGTTTGAGCTAAAACTTCTGCACTCTAGAAGCAAACTCTCACTTCTGAATGAGGGCATTCATTCATCCATCTGTTCATCCATGCAGCTTTTTAGGGGAAAAGAGAGGATTAGCCACATGTTTTATGTATTCAGGACCAAATTTTATAACTGAGAGACAAATCTATTAGTGGATTTATTTGTTGGCACCTGTGATTTTAGTATATAGTACAAATTACTTTTTCTTTAACAATCGTTTTTTGAGCACTTAATATGTGCCTGGCACTATCCCGAGCACAAGAGGTTCAAGGATAAATAAGACAGAGCATCCTTGCCCTCCTGGGGTATGAATCATGACCAAGGCACAGAACACAGGGGTTGAATTCATCACTTTGGCTCTGTTGACCCCAACTGAGTCAACTACTCTAGGATGAAAATAAATGGTTGGTGTTTTTATTTGTTTTGTTTTGGGTTTTGTTTTTGAAAAGGTATTCAAGCTTAGAAGGACAGAAAGGCACTCAATTAATACAAGGCAAACCCAAATCCTGTCTTTCTATCAATTTGCACATCCCTCCTTCAATACTAAATCTAAACCCAGGGACATGTCATCAACTTTAACCTCTGGCCATTTTAATAAAAATCTCTGGCCATTTTCAGGACTTTCTCAAGGCTGGTCAAAGATGTACACAAATGGAAAGTTTGGTCACGTCAGAAGCCCCTCACCCTGGAACCCTTAGCAAGGAACTCCCTCCCCAAGAAGGCAAAGGGCGCTGGGAGAGGAGAACAGGCAGGTGTGTGGGCTGAATTCACAGATATCCCTCGGTACATCTGAGTGAAGCCTTAGGAGACACAGACCTTAGATCTCCAGTCATTCACAAAGTGTTCTTGTCTATTATTTGTTTATCTTCCAATCCTCCGTACCCGGTACTGTGCCTGCCACACAGCAGAAATTCAATAAATGATTTTTTACGGTTTTAATTTTTCCCAAAATGACATGCATATGGTAACAAAGCAAATCTTACCAAAGTGCTCTTTTGTGCCAAGGGGGCATGGAAACATGAATGGCCAGTGCCAGGTCGTGTAAATATAAAATAGGGATTTTCAAGGGAATATTTACAAGTCAGAGAAGTAGCAGAGCATACATGGTCCCCTGGGTGCTCACAAGCTAAAGAGGTGGGCTTAGACCGAGCCTGGCCGGACTCCAGGGGGAGGACCCGAGCCCCAGGGCCGTTTGGATTTGTTGCTCCTCAGGCTTTCAAGGAGGCGACAGTCTCCTGACCCCGAGCTCCCTTCCCCCACCTCACTTTCCAGAGGCAATTTCTAAAACCAATCCATGTTTAGCTTTCTTGGTGGTCATTATTCTTTTTTTTAATGCTATTACATTTTAACAAGAGCAATTGTACCATCAGTGAAATAAGCAGTTAAACTCAAAAGAAATAAAATAGCTTCTGCAGAGAGAAAACACAGGCAAATGTCTGGCTGTGATCGGCTGCTGTGAAAGTTGAATCAAATTAGTCTGTGACCCTGGATCCCTGAGACCCCACAGCTTCAACCCTCCTCTTTCCTGGGGGACCTGATGACCCAGGGTGTCTCCCATGACACTTCTGGGCCTCTGTGGGCTGCACGCAGAGCAGCAAGCACAAATGAGCCACTGGGGAGGGGCTGGGACTTAAACGCAACATTAGCCGATATTTGCTGCAATCACTTTCTTTCCTTAGCTTGCGGAGCCTTCTCTCTGTTCACAGAGCTACCATCCAACTCTCCTGAGCGCTTCTCTCCCACAAGACAGCCTAGACTTGATGGGAACAAGTGGTTCTCTCCAATCCTTTGTCCACGTCTTTGGCCATCTTCCCGTGGGAGATCGCACTTCTGATATGTGTGGTTTGTGTTTCCATACACTGTGGGAAGTTTCTTCTCGATTTCTAAGCGGTATATTTCCTCCCCACTTGATTTTCTCTGAAGCTGTATTACATGTTCTTGATGTATTTCACGTTTCTGCCCAAGCTTCGGAATCTCACTTGGAAGCTGTGAATTTTCAGTCGGCAAAGATGCTTGCTCAGTTTGGAGGCTTTTTGTTTGTCCTAGAAACTCTTCATTCGGTTGATTTTCTTCACATAATTTTTTGGATATTTTTTGCTTTTCTCCTTCCAGTCGTTGAAAGGACACATTTAAGTTAACGGCATCAACAAATCTCTTGAAATCAACTTCTGACCGATAGACTGGGTGATCTCCACTTTTTTTCTGCTTCCTTTTTTTTTTTTTTTTTTTTTTTGAGACAGAGTCTCACTCTGTTGCCCAGGCTAGAGTGCCATGGTGTCATCCTAGCTCACAGCAACCTCAAACTCCTGGGCTCAAGCAATCCTACTGCCTCAGCCTCCTGAGTAGCTGGGACTATAAGCATGCGCCACCATGCCCGGCTGTAATTTTTTCTATATATTTTTAGTTGTCTGGCTAATTTCTTTCTATTTTTAGTAGAGACGGGGTCCCGCTCTTGCTCAAGCTGGTCTCGAACTCCCGACCTTGAGTGCGGCCTCCCAGAGTGCTAGGATTACAGGCCTGAGCCACCGCGCCCGGCCTGCTTCCTTCTTTTTCTCTAATTCCAAGCTGCCATCATCTGTGTGATCTCTAACGAGACAAACAAACCTGTGACCTTCATCAAGGTTCCCATCAGAGATTTTTACAGTCTCTCTTTAGCACCTGTGACCTCTTTCATTCCCTCATTTGCATTTTCAAACATGTTTTCCTGTTCCTTCAGTTCCTGCACCTGTTGCTGCCATCTCACAGGTTTTTGGGCACGCAATTCTAGACTCTTCTGAAGATGAGTGTTTTCATTCAAATCTTCCATCATTTTCGTCTGAAGTTGTTCTCCACGGTTCTGAGATGCTTTTAAGATGTTTTTTTGCATCAGCCACTTAGGATTAGAGGCATTTTGAGGCATCTTCGAGTGACCATGTCTGTCCTTGACGGCAGGCCAACCTCAGTTCACGAAGTGAAAGTTTCAGGAGCTGGCTTTTCTGTTCCTTTTCCAGGAAGGCCTACTGTGTCCGCAAGTGAAGGCCTATTCTGATGTTTACTAAGCTGCTGCCAAACGCAGAATTTGTAACTACCAAGGACCAGGCTTCACCACAGGTGATTTGAGGGTTTCACAGGCCCATGACTTCAGACCCTCCGTGGGTCAGAAGGGCTCCCACCTCTGCTTCAGATCACAGTATCCCATAGGCCACCCTAACCACACAGACCCTGTGGAGTGTCTGTCTCTAACACAAACAGGTGCCTGGCCACCAGCACAGACCAACATCAGATGAGAATGGGGAGCTGAAGGTGGTACCATAAGGTAATGCTCCCTAACCTGGCTCTGCTCAGTGCACAAATAGAAAGTGATACACTTCTACAGTGTCTTTGGAGAAGCAGAAAGGGCTGAGTGCAGCCAGAGACCAGCCTGGAGCTCAGGCCACTCCTGGCCCCACTTGGCCCTCCAGCCAACTTAGAGGACCAAAGCAGTGCCATGTTGGTGGTTGTTAACTTAACTGGTATTTATAACTCTAATTCTTGGATTATCAACTTCAAACAATATCCATTGATGCCCCCTTGTAAAGGATTTAAATTCACTTAAACTGCCTCCTTTAAGACCTCCCTCAATGTTTGTAGTTTCATATATTTATAGATATATTTGGTTACTTTTATAACACAAATAATATGCATACTGTACCTCCATTTACTGCTCCATCAACTTTAGTCAGTATTTACATTCTCCTTCGAGTGAGATGGGAGTATTTATGCCCCCACCTTCCTTCTACCTTTTGTCTTCAACCTATTCTCAGATAAATTTCACATTACTAATGTTAGCATTTACATTCTCCAACTACAATGCCATCCTTTCAGCTTCCCTACGTGCACCACAAATGTTTTTAACAGTGTATGCATTATCACCACAGTATTCGTGTTTCCCATTGCCCAGACAAGGAGCCCGAGCGTACTACTTCCCTTTCTACAAAGCCCAGGTTACAATCCTTAGGCCACTCGAAGAAGAATGGCCCAGCATAAAGCTCAATGCATTCTTTTCACACATTCCAGCAGTTGCTTGAACGCATGATACATTTTGCTTGGTATTTGAAAAATGACTTTCCAGTACAGCTTCTTGTTTTTCTAGGAGTTTTCAAATACATTTTTTTCCTTGACTAATGGACATTTTTCATATCCGTAGGATATTCCATCCTCTCAGGATATTACCTACTACAAGAGTTCTCTCTTTTCTCATGCATTCTCCCTTGCAGAGCGCTTTGTTCTTCTGCTCCAGTCTGGACTGTCCTCCAGGACTGGTGCCCGGCTGTGACTCTGGGGTCCCCTCAGCTGTCCTCCTGGGTTGGACGTGTCCCCTTGTCTCCTGGAGTCCATGTCCTTCTTTTCCTCTGTTCCCTTCCCCATGCTGTTGGGATACACCCTCAAATACCTCCTGAGAAAGGGCATAAAGAAAGTAAACGTCCTTATTTTGCCCTAATATTTAATTGACAAATTGGATTGGGTAAAAAAAAAATTTTTTTTTTAAGTTAGATCCTATTCTCTCAGAACATTGAAGGCATTATTGTATTGTCTTCTAGCATTGAGGGTTACGGATGAAAAGCCACTTGCCTGTTTGAATTTAATATCAATGCAAAGCCACTTGCATTGTCTCTGTGGGAGATTTTAGGATCTACCAATTATTCCCTGGTGTTCTAGAATTTTGCAGAAAAATGTCTAAGTGTTGGGTTGTTTATTTTGTTTTGCTTTGTTTTTCTATTTACTATGCTGGATATCTGGGCTCTTGAAAATTAAGGTCCTTCTTCAGCCCTGAGAAATTCTCTTCTGCTCTTTCTTTCCCAATTTCCATTTTCTCTGTTCTTCTTTCTGGGATTCATTATCACTTCATATTTGATCTCAAGGATGAGTTCTCATGTCTATTACCTTTTCTCCAATATTTTTTCCCTTTATATTTTTATTTGACATTCTGATTCCCTTGACTTTATATTCCAGGTTTGTCTTGAATTTTTTTTTATTTTGGTAATCAAGATTTTTTAATCTCTAAGAACTATCTCTTCTCTCTGTTTCTTTTTCATCGCATCTTATTTTATGGATGTAACATATTATTGATTTTGAGTATGTAAATTATAAGATTTTTTTCTGAATTAACTTGGTGTCTGATGGGGTCAGTTTGTTTCTCTTGGTCTATCTCTTTCAAGCTTCTGTTTCCTCTGTAATCCTGGTGATCCTTGGTTGTCCTTCCATAGTTAAAAAGGACTAGGCTGCTGATGTGGGTTTTTTTCTGCATTATGTTGGAACCTAAGAGATCTATTTTTTTTTCACCAAGTAGCTCGCCTAGAATGCTGATTAGGAGCTCTCTGTGGGATGTGAGATGCTGGCTGGGTGCACGCTGGCCAGTTCTGGCTTTGGGGAGAGTATATGAGGAGCTGACTTGACAATGAAGCCAAGGACTCCTCAAATGCCAGAACACGGGGGGCTCTACTCTGGAGCACCAAAACCTGCACTAGATGCTTTCGTCTTCCCCAGAGGGCTGGCTTAAATTTAGAGATATACCTTTTATATTTTGTCTTAAAACAGATACCAAATTATCTGTACCACAGTATGGCACGTGGACCATACCAGTTCTTAACCATTTCTCCTCCTATGAGCACCATTTCTCACCCCTGTCTCCTATTGTATCTGCCATCTCTGAGCCCAGAATCCTTTTTGCTTTCCAACAGGCATGTAAGTTCCCGTGTCCATTACAGCCCCACTTTTATCCCAGGTTACGCCTTTTTTTGAGTGTTGCATGCATCAAAAATCCCATTCATTCCACCTCCCAGAAATGTGGTGAGCTTTCTTGCCTTGTGGCAATCTTCCTCCCCAATCTCTTTGCCATAATAGACACCCAAAAGTGACAAAGGTGAAAGCATGTACTCAGCCCACCATCTTGAACCAGAAGTTCTCATTAAAAATGTGTTTGGATTCTGCTACAAATTCAAGCTACGAATGCTAGTCCACTGTGTGCCAAACATTGTGTTTGACTTTAATAGGCTGCCGGTATAAGAAGTATTAGACGAAAGATTAGATTTAGTCTGTTTCTATTTAAGAAGTTACAAAAGAAAATTCGAAGTAGACTTGCGAGAACTGTTTCAAAGGGTCCAAGGCCAGAAAGGCCAGGGCTGGCAGCGTCTGGCACTTCCCCTGACTGTAGCTGCTGGGGCACACAAGGTTGGGAGGCCACTTTGGCTCCTGCCGGGAGGAGGCAGTGGCTGTCAGTCAAGAGCAAGAGGCATGCACTGGGGCTTTGAACCCCAGCTCCTCACCAACAACTTTTTCTCTGTGTCAGCTCAGCTGCCAACCTTCATGCACGCCTGCTTCCCCTGGCAGGGCCGGGAGGCTCTCCTGCTCAGAAGACAGCAAGGAGGAAGGCTGGATTCTGGACTGGGCTTACCCACCACTTCTCTGTGAGTAATGGGAGGCACAGAGCTTCTCCAGAGCATCACTTGGGACTCTAGTTGCCAAAAACAGAAACCAATTGGAGCTAGCTTAAGCAAAAAAGGAGATTTTATCACAAGGGCCTGGGAGTAAGTAATGAAACCCAGCAGTCTTAGGAAGCGTCCAGGACTGAGGCCTCAGGAGTGAGGGGGATCCGCCACCCATCTCCCACTGCCCGTCTCCAGCCCTCTCTGTTTGCTGTTCCTCTCTCCCTGCAGACGGGCTTTCTCTTCCCTTCATTCTACACGGCAGAATGTGGCTACCCTCAGACTGGGCTTTGCATACACTGGTTCAGCCATTCACAGGGACTAACTTTCCTTAGACCAAGGGCTGGCAAACTTCTGTAAAGTACAGGTAGAAAATATTTTCAGCTTTTTGGACCAGACCGTCTCTGACACAACGACTCAACTCTACCACTGCTTCATGAAAAGCAAACACAGCCAATACGTAAATAAACAGGCACGTACGTGGCTGTGTTCTAACAAACTTTATTCACAACAACAGGCAAGTGTTGGGCAGGATTTGGCCAGTTTGCTGACCCCTGCCTTAGACACAACCCAGATTTTCAGAAAAATATGAAGTACTCAGCGTGGGTCAGTAGTCGACCCCTTGGTCGGTAAACAAGACAGACAGGGAAACACAGCAGACACGTCCACTAGGATCCAAAGCCGGGGGTGAAGCGCACGGTTCCTGGAGAAGAGTCTGAGGGGACACCTCAGTAAGGGTCACTACATCAACACCTCACTACAGAAGCCATAAATTAGGGACATTCGTTTCTGCATCTTCTGACTTCAGGGTAATCCCATAGAACAGGGCAGCAAAAAGCCCTTCTAGCACCGTGAGATCCTCAGAAACAAAGTCCTGTTTAGAATGAGACATTTCAAGATTTCCCATAATATTCCCCAAAATTAAAAAAAAAAAGGAAATGAATAAGGAATGTAAGCAATTAGCCCTATAAACAACCTATAGCTTTATATTTCAGAAAGCTCATTCAAAACTTTATTGTTTCTTAAATGGACGTTTAGGGGAAATTTTTACATTCAAACCCAAGGCTTTGAAATTGAACATAAGTAATTTTGAGCTACAGTTGGCTGAGAGATTCTATTGCTCCCTGTTCTCCTGGGGCTCAACAATGTACAGTGGTATGGTTGAGGGTTGAATTATGGGCCCAGTGTGGCTATAACTCAGTCTGCATCCTGGCCTCCCATGGTGGCCCTGTAGCTTACAGCATGTCATAAAAACTCTCTGGTGGCTGTTGGTGGGAATGTAAAATGGTGCAGCCACTATGGAAGCAGTATGGTGTTCCTCAGAAAATTAAATATAGATCTGCCATATGATCCAGCAATTCCACTTCTGGGTATATGCCCAAAAGAACTGAGAAAAGAATCTCAAAAAAACAGCTGCACACCCATGCTCACAGCAGCATTATGCACAACAGCCAAAATGTGGGAGCGATGGAGTGTCCACCCGCAGATGCGTGGACAAACAGAATGTGGTATCGTACACGCAGTGGAATATTATTCAGCCTTAAAAAGCAAGGAAATTCTGATAAACCCTGAGGACTTTATGCTAAGTGAAATAAGCCAGACACAAAAAGGACAAATACCGTATGATCCCACTTATGTGAGGTACCTAGAATAGGTACGTGAAGACAGAAAGTAGAATGGTGGTTGCCAGGGGCTGGGGGAGGCGGGGTACAGGGGGGCTGTTGCTTAATGGGAGTGGAGTTTCAGTTTTGCAAGATGAAAAGAGTTTGGGAGATAGATGGTGGCCATGGTCGCACAATAATGTGAACGTACTTACCATTATTGAAACATATGCTTCGAAATGGTCAAGATGGTAAATTTTATGCTACGTGTATTTTAACACAGTTTTTCTAAAGTCTGTGGTGGGAAAGACCTCAGTCGGCCCGAGTCCCACTGGAGAATGGTGGGGCACAGCAATGGCGCCTGGGCGCAGGGTAAGACGCGACTCCTCAAACCAGAGCCACCAACCCCAAAGCCTTTTCCTGGAATAAGTTTCAGCCTCTGCTTTCCATTTGTCTATGAAAATAATAGATTTTGTTTGTTTGTTTTTCTGTCCACAGAAACACCCTGCGGTTTGCCCCTCTGTGGACCGTTCTGGGGGCTTTGCACCTGAGTGAGCTGCGGCTCTCTGCCCAGGGAACTGGCCTTCCCAGAAGCCCCTGGGGCCCAGACTCTCAGTAAGTGGAGCAGCCCGGGGGTTGTGGGGGAGACGGGGGTTCTCACAACAGCAGTTCTCCTGTCGACCACGGCCCGCACAATGTTCTGCAGGAGCAGACGGGGTCTGCTGGCAAAGCCCCAGCACCACCCATGCCCCACCCTGCTCCTCCTCTGAGATCCGGGCCTCTGGTGGGGAGGATGAGCCCACGCAACCCCCAGGGCCTCTCTCTAGCCCCACAGAGGAGCCATGAGTTTCTGCTTTAGGTACAGGCAGACACTGCCCCAGCCTTGTCCCCTCTGAGCCCTTCTTCACACAACCAGCCACTGACCTCTGATCACACATCTGAGTGGGCACTGCCATGCACTGACCTTCACTGGCTCCCTGCTGCCCTCAGGACAAACTCCCAGGCTGTGTGACCTGATCCCCGCCACTGCAGCCACATTCTCAGTGGGGCTCCATGCCTGTGCTCCAACGCCCATGCATGCCTGCATTTCCCCAAATGCATCCCCTTTGAATCCCAACCAATAAATCAAGTCCCCTTCCACTGAATAAGACTACTGGGTTGTTCTCCGAGCAGCATGGTGACCCATCCTCGCCATGCCCTGCTCACTCCTCTGGGGGTCTCCAGCTTGCCCCATCCGCCATACGGCAGGACACCCAGGACTGGCCATACATTTCAGGAGTGATCCGAACATCACAGAGGACAGCCCACAGGTTCAGGGAGTGGTGTCACAGTTTTAACACATCAGAACAAGACAAGGACTATGGATCAAAATTATGGAAGGAAGGATTTGATATAAACTGCCAAGCAGGGGCTTTGAAAAGCATTAGGATAAGCTCCAGAAGAAGGCCCTATCTTTACCTCCCTGCAAATGCCTGGGGTAAGTCAGACACACACCTGGCTGGGATGGTGTGGACACAGCCGGGAGGTGGGAGGATGGGTGGGACGTCAGCCAGGAACTCCTCTGCCCCTGAGAGCCACATGGCCCCTTTGCTGGGATCTCCAGCCTTTTCTTTATTCTGATGGTTGGGGATAAGATTATGATTATTCTTTCATTTTTTAGTCACGGGGGAAAATCCTTAAAAAGTAACCATCTTTGCTCTGGCCAAATTCCCAGCCCACGAGATACAGGGGTTGACACTGGTGCCTGCCCGCCATGCTGCCATGTGTCTAGCACTCCCGAGATGAGGTCAGAACTGAAACCATAAAAAGAAAGGATGGAGTTTCTAACCCTCCCTTGTCCTTGGAAGCCAGGCCACGTGGAGTCCTTGTTAGAGGCCGGCTTCTGTGAACAAGGGTTTGGAAATGCAACACGACTGCAGTTCTACGTTCCTACCAGGTTTTCCCTTCTGGCAGCCTGGTCGCAGCATTTAACCTTTCTGAGCCTCAAACCTCCTGTCCTTTTAAATGGAGCTGACACTACTAACCACACACATGAAAAGACTTTGCAAACTGCAAGGCGTGTTATAAATATAAGTTTTAAGAAATTTCTAGAGTTAATAAGATGGATACAAAGCTAAGAACTTGATCTCAGTGGAAGCATACAGGGCCTAAGGCAGATGGAGTGGTTACTTATAAGATGAAGGAAGAAGTGAGGCAGCCCACGTGCGTGGAGGAGCAGGAGAGATAGGGCTGGAGGGGCAGCAGGGACACTGCCATCTTGGAAAAGAACCCAGCAGTGTCAGCTGATCGCAGGTCCCCACGCTGCGGGCTGTCACAATGGCCACCCCCCGAGTGGGGCCCATCCAGGAGTGGCCAGAGGGTGAGCAGAGAGACGAAGGGCTGCTGCTCCCCTTACGTAGCCCTGGAGCACGGTGAGCGCCAGGAATCCTCTCCCGCGTCCCACCTCCAGCCACCCTGGGCCCATGCCTAAGAGGAAGGCACTCAGTCAGGCGGCCAGTTCCCGGAGACGGAGCATTGCCGCCCCACGGCCACAGCAACACAGGCGATGGCCAGCCCCCACAGCCCCCACGTCCCCTTAAGTGTGATAGATGGACTGAGTTTTCCTGGCAGTTTAAACACTTTGCATTGATTTGTGTATTAGTTTGTATATTGTTTTGAGAGACCAATTTCAAGAGAGGCTTTGCCCGTCGTCCATCAAAGCGCACGGGTGCTCCATCTTCATTCTGCGCCGGCTGCTCCTCAGACTCCAGGCGGGCTGCTGCCGCAGGACCCACCGCGGGGCCCTCCATCCATCACAGCTCGGGGACACTGCCTCAGGGCTGCCAAGACTCGGGGGAGGGAACAGCCTCCACACCCACCCACTGTGCTCCCTGGAGAAGCTCTGAGCGCCGGCCTTCGGATTCCTCACGGTTTCAGAGACAGGGACTCTTACAACCATTTCACAGATACGGAAACAGACACAAACGCTCCCGGGACCTGAGTCCCCTAGTTGTCAAGAGAGAAGTCTTCCTGGTCTTGGCAGTATCTCCACAGCCCTTCACCCCACGCTGCAGTGCAAGCCGCCCCTCTGGGCCACCCCCCTCCCCACCCCGCACCACTTGGGTTTATGCTAGAATGTTCCTGTTACGCCTGCTTCTAAGCAGCATTTGCTGAAGAGGATGAAGGAAGGAAGACCAGGGCCACTGTTCAGGGCACAGCCCAAGAGGGCAACAGAGAGGCCAGTGAGGTGGTGGCCTCCTCCGAGACCAAAGCGCCAGGAGTTGGGAGAACCTTGTAAAAGGAGGCGGGAGGAGGAACGGGAATGGTTTAAAGCATTTTTCTTAGAGTGTACAAATCACATTTCTGCCTCCACTGCTTCATAGGAAACACCTCTCTCTGGACACCCTTTCAGGCCGCAGGAATACCTTGCATGTCCCATACATTCATGCAGCGCTTTAGGGCTTACACAGCATTTCCAATAGATTACCTATTGTGTCCTCACTGGAGGTGTATGAGTTAAGGCAACACTAGCTGCTGTAACAATAAATACGAAAATGTGTCACTTACCAGGTGAATGTATTTCTTGTACATGTAACAGCTCCGGTTAGGTGTCTGGGGACAGAAGGTGACTTTTCCTCCCAGCAGTGGCATCATGCAAGGACCCAGGTATCCTGCAAAGGAGCCCAGATACACATAATCTTAGTGCCATCTGGTACAACTGTAAAGTTTATTGGGAAATTTACAGGCCAAAAAAACTGGTGGCTCTCCTCCTCAGGGTGACTCAGGGACCCAGGATCCTTCTGTCTTGTGGCTTCACCATCTTCCATGGTTTCACTAGACACAGGTAGCTAGATGTGATAGATACTAGACACATATGGCTGTTTAAATTTAAATGCAAATTAATTAGGGTAAATAAAACTTAAAAGTCAGTTTCTCAGTTGCACTAGCCACATGTCAAGCTCTCAGTAGCCACATGTTGCTAGTGGCCACCACATTGGATAGTGCAGATATAGAACACCGCCATCGTCCCACAAAGTGCTGTTGGACAGGGCTGCCACAGGGCTTCAGAGTCCCGGCCTCTGTCCCATGAATGGAGGAAGAGAAAGTTCAGTGATCAGTGGGCCATCTCTGCTGCACACCTGGCTCCCCTCTCTCTAGGTGCGAGAGCTGAGGATCAGAGAAGTCAACAGCTTGGCCAGATCACGGAGGAAGTGGGAACTAGAACCCAGGCCTTCTGAACCCCCTTTTAGATGGCCTTTCCAGGACACAGTGTTAATGCAGACAGGGGAAGCTGCCTTCACTAGATGACAGGAGCTCCTAAGAATCACCCCTCACTGGCCAGGACTCAGGAATGGAGTAGAAAAAGAGCATCCTTGCCTGAGTGAAATAGCCAAGTCATGCTACGTGCTAAACCTTAAACTTGAATTCAAAACAGGGATTTTCAACAAAGTACCTTTCTTAACCAAATCAACAAGTCTCTATCCACTAAGCTTTCCCTGGCAATTCCTCCAGTGAGAGTTCAGCATCAGCTCTTTGAAACGATTCATTAGATTGTTTATTTGTGATCCCTCTGTCTTTTGGATGTAGGCATTTATGCATATAAATTTTCCTCTCAGGACTGCTTTAGCTGTGTCCCACAGATTTTGATAACTTGTGTCTCCTTTATCATTTAGTTCAAAGAATCTTTTGATTACCATCTTGATTTCCTCCTTAATGCAATAATCATTCAACAGAAGGTTGTTTGGTTTCCATGACTCTGTGTAGAGATAAGAGTTTCTGTTGGAGTTGATTTCTAATTTTATTCCACTGTGGTCTGAGAAGATGCATGGTATAACTTCTGTTTTTTAAAAATTTTTTGAGGCATGCTTTGTGGCCTAGGATATGGTCAATCTAGAGAATGTCCCATGAGCTGATGATAAAAATGTATATTCAGTGGTTTTTGGGTAGAATGTTCTGTAAATGTCAGTCAGGCCCGTTTGTTCTAGAGTTCTGTTTAAGTCCATTGTTTATTTTCTGTTTGGAGGATCTGTCCTGTTCTTTCAGAGGAGTGTTGAAGTCTCCAACTATTATGGTGTTGCTGTTCATCATTTTGTTTAGATCAAGTAGGATTTGCTTTATGAATCTGGGTGCACCTGAGTTAGGTACATAAATATTTAGAACTGTTATGTCTTCTTGTTGAATTGTACCCTTCACCATTATATAGTGACCATCCTTGTCTTTCATTACTTTTGTTGGTTTGAAGACTAAGTTATCTGAAATCAGAACCACCATGCCAGCTTTCTTTTGGCTTCGGTTTGCTTGAAATATTGTTTTCCATCCCTTCACCTTGACCCTGAATGCATACTTGGCTTGTGTATATTTATCCATTCAGCCAGCCTATGTCTCTTTAGTGGGCAGTTCAAGCCATTCCCATTTATCGAGAGAATTGAAAGTGGGGCAGATTTATGTTCATCCTGTTGAGTTGAACTTTGTTGCTTTGTTTTCTGTCTTTAGTCATTGTGGTATCTGGCCTTTGGCGTTTAGCTTTTGGATGATTTTACATTCGTGAGTGTCTATCGTGCTGATTTGTGTGTAACACTCTTTTGAGTACTTCCTGGAGGGCAGGTCTTGTCTTGATGAATTCCCTCAGTCTTTGCTTGTCTGAGAAGGTCTTTATTTCTCCTTCATATACCAAACTTAGTTTTGCAGTGTACAAGATTCTAGGCTAGGCATTATTCTGTTAGAGAAGAGTGAGAATGGGGCCCCAGTTCCTTCTTCCTTGTAAGGTCTCAGGTGAGAAATCTGCTATTAGGGTTTTCCTTTGTAGGTTACCTGCTTCTTTTGCCTTACAGTTCATAGGAGGGCCTCTTTGGTGATTATGTTGGTCAATCTGATGACTGTGTGTTGTGGTGTCTTCCTGTTTGTGTTGAATCTCCCAGGAATCCTTTGAGCTTCTTGTACCTGGATATCTAGATTTTTAGCAAGGCCTGGGAAATTTTCCTCTATTATATCCTCAAATAGCTTATCCAACCATTGTGTATTTTCTTCCTCACCCTCAGGAATGCCTATGATTCTCACGTTAGGCCTCTTCACATAATCCCACATTTCTTGTAGACTTTGCTCTTTTCTCTTATTTCTCTGCTCTATCTCTGTGACTGACTTATTTAATTGAAAGGTGTTATCTTCAATCCCTGCAATTCTTTCTTCTGTTTGATCTACCCTGTTCTTGAGGCTTTCCACTGTGTTTTGTAATTCCTTGAATAAATTCTTCATTTCCAGCAGTTCTGTTTGATTTTTCTTTAATATTTCAATTTCTTTAGTGAATTTTTCTTCTAAGTCCTGGAATTTTTTGTGGTTTCTTTGTGTTGGTTATCCATTTGTTCTTGCATATCATTGAGTTTTCTTACAATCCGTGTTCAAAATTTTTCTTCTGCCATTTTAGTGTTCTGAATTAGGTTGATGTCCATTGCTAAAGGGCTGGTGTTCCCCCTTGGTGGTGTCCTCTCAGTTTGATTCTTCATACTTCCAGAGTTCTTTTGCTGATTCCCTCCCATCTGGCTAAGCTATTGCTTCTTACCTTGAGATTTTCATTTGAATAATGACACACCCTGTTTAGTCTCTGAGCCAGTAGGTGGTGTTTGTGGGTGAGATTCGACCACACCCTGTATGATGAGTCAGTAGATGCAGTAAAAGGATGTGCAGGATGACCTCCCTGTCAGTAGTTGGCGCTGGCTGGGAGGAGCAGGCTGCAGTGTTGTTTTTGGGTCCTGTAACCAGTTATTCCTCTGGAGAGGCACTCTAGTGCTTCAGGTGGTGGGTGGAGCCCTGGGACTTCCAGATGTGTCCTTATTCTCCACCTCACTGGGGCTGGGGCAGGGAGTGAGTCTGGGCAGAGCTGGGTTGGGTGAGCCTGCCCTCAAGCTCCACAAATGCTGTTAGCAGGGGTCAAAGGTCTGTTCTCTGCTTCTGGGCAAATCTGCCAGGGAGGGGGTGAAATGGCCCCACTCAATCAAAAAGTCTGCATGTGGGGGTGGGGCTGTCTGAGACCTGCAGTCTGGAGCAGGCCTCGCTCCTTTCCACCCTCCCCTATTCCATAGTTTGTCCTGGGCCTCTGCCAGCAGGCAGGACCTCAAGTCAGTGGATGTCCTCTGGTTTTGATGTGGGCCAGGAGGTTCCCTGCCCCGGATCCGCAGCCTGAGCTGGGCACATGGCTCTCCGGTGGAAAGAGGGTTGCCCCTCAAGCACACTGATCTGCCCCTGAAGGTACACACGGCTCAGTAGTCTTATTCACAAATATCCCTTCTGTGCGATTGAGACCTGGGTGTACGGGATCTGGTCTGGAGTCCTGTCCCCTGAGCCCCAGAAATCAAATCCTGACCCTGCCAGGGAGAGGAGTGCTGGTCTCAAGTCACCCACTGGGTGCCCAAGCTGGATTGATGTCTCTCCACCTCGGGACTTTCCCCACTCTCCTGGAGTCACCAGGCAAGCAGCACCTGGGAGGGCTGGCAGGTAGAGAGCTCACAGTCTGAGTACCCCTCAGTCTGCTGTAGGGCCCCAAAAGGAAAGGTCCCATTCCCTGCAGATGCCTCTGGGTGGTGGCTAAATTGTCTCTCTCGGCAGCTGCAGGTAGGCAAGGGGAGGGGGAGAATGAAGCAATATGGCGCCTGCCTATCGGCATGGGTCTGTGGGCCGGGAGGTGCCCTGAGGGAACTGGGAGCCTGGTGCCCTGCCCTCAGGAGGCTCACTGCTCACTAGCGGCCATCTCTGGGCTGGTGCTGGCAGGTCTCTCCAACCACCCAGGAGCCCACCAGCAGTCCGAGATGCAAGGGAGGGGAAATTTTAACCGCTCCACCTGCCCTTGTCGCTGGTCTCCAAGCCTCTCAGGGGCCTTTCTCCTTCCAGCTCTCCTCCACACTTTCTTCCCGTGGAGTCTCCTGTGATTTCAGGCACCCTTCCTTCCGACTCTCATCAGATCTATGTTTGTCTGCCTGTATATATTTTTTTTCACTTTCTTCTAAAATCTGTCTTTCTTGCAGAGACACTCTAGTTAGCAGTTTTTCTCCTCTGCCATCTTACCCCGCTATTAACAACAAGGGGGGAGAGATGAGAGGGTGGGAGGGGGCAAAGGGGGGCTGACTTGGGGCTGTGGCTGTGGCTTCCCCCCACCCCTGGCCACCGAGCTGCAGAGAAGGCCAACACACAGCGCTGACAATGCTGTGGGGAAACAGGCACTCCCATTCACTAACAGTAGGAGTGGGAGTATAAATCAATGTATTCAGATATTTGACTGTATCTTTCTGTAGTATAATAAAAAATACATTTGGTCTTTGTCCCCAGTTCCTGACACAGAGCTCCTAAAACCCTTGGAATTTTCTGAGGGAAGGGGTGTCTTTTGTTGGTCATGAGGACCCCCTGTCAACCATATGGGAGTTGACTCAAGGTGGAGCCCATAGAGAGCTTTAGGATGGTGTCACCAGGAAGATCCAACATGTGAGTACCAGGTGGGAACTTTCAGCTCCACCCCAACCCCACCCCAACCTCTGGAATGGCAGCGGGACTGGAGACTGAGTTATAAAATGTCTTGAACCACAAGACCCGAAGAGCTTCTAGTTTGGCCAACACATTGATGTGCTGGGAAAATGGCACAGAGACTCTGTCCACCACTCCCACCAGCCCCAACCACCTTGCCCTTCCATCTGGCTGTTCCTAAGTTGCATCTTTTATAATAAATTGGTAATAATGAATAAAGTGCTTTCCTTAGTTCTGTGAGTTGTTCTAGTGAATTCTCGAAACTGGAGCAAGGAGAGGAAGGTCATAGGAAGCCCTGAATTTATAGTAGGCTGTGCAAAAATGTGGGTGGCCTGGGTACCCCATTTGCAGCTGGTATCTGAAGTGGGGGCTGTCCTGTGCACCTGGGCCCTTAAACCTGGAGGGTCTGACATTACCTCTGGTTAGTTAGTGTCTACACAACAACTGAACTGAATTGTTGGACAACCAGTTGGTGTCGGAGGATCAGAGAATTAGTATTAGAAACTCACCCACCATACATTTAATATCAGAAGTGTCAGAAAAAAATACATTACACTTTCAAAATTACCAACGTGTATATCTTTGACCCAGAAACTCCACTTCTAGGTATTATCTTACTGACATACTTAACAGTGTGCAAAATGATGGAAATGCAACCTTATACATTTTGGTATTTCTTAGAGTAATAAGAAAATGGAAATAGCCAAATTTTCATCTATATTGGAACTGGTTAAGTTATTGAAAATACATACAATGGAATTCTATTGAGTTATTTAAAAAAGATTGAAGAAGCTCTATATTGACATGGAAAGATCCAAGATGTATTGTTAATTGGGAAAAAAGCAAGATGTAGAACAGTGTTTATAGTGTGCTACATCTTGTATTAAATGAAAGAGGGATAAAGAATGTAGATTTGCATTGGCTTGACTAAACATTTTTCAAATCTCTGAAAGGACAAGAAACTAACACCAATGGTGACCTGCTTGAGTAGGGAGAAGAGACTGAACAGGTGAGGCACAAGGGGTGGAGACATTTTCTACTATTGATGTGTGAACTTCAGTGTGGATATAACACCTATTTAAGAAAAATAAAAGCCTATATACTCATAGCAGGAAACCTAGAAGGGACTTCAGACTTTCTATTCCACCCTTTACCTACTTTAAAAATACAGAAATCATGGCCCAAAAGGCTCCCTGGCTCAGCCAGCTCTCAGATATGGCACAGGACTGGCACCAGAATCCAAGGCCCTCAGTCCCCATTCAGTGCTCTGAGATACCACCAGACTATGTGCCACATAGGGCAGGGCACAGCAAGGTGTGGGCAATACCTTTCGATCTCTAGTCCTGACAGAGCACCTGGCACATGCCCACTATTTATTAAAAGTTTTCTGAATGAATGAACATTGTGTTGTATTTCCTGTGAACCCCAAATCTCTGGCTAATTAATTAATTATTCACAGTCTGAGTGATGATGATTTACACTCCCCAACCATGACAGAGTCACATTTTCCCAGAGGCCAGGAATGGTAGGATGTCAGGCACCTCAGCAGAGGAAGCTTGTCTAGGGACCTGCCAAGTGAAATGCCATTAGCAACTGCCCTTTCTGCACCTTCTTACAGAATCAGCCTATGTACAGAACAAGAAAGGGAAGAGAACAAGTAGGTGAATATGACCGACATTTAATATACTCAACATAGCACTCAGGAGAAAAGAAATTATTTATTTGCATGTAGATTGTCTAGCAAAACCAATGCCTATGGGCCTTTGAATTGTGTGGCCTGGAGTGGTGATTTGGTAGGTAGCACCATGCCCACTCTCCTCCTTCTACGCCAAACTTACAAATTCAACTTCAAACATTCTTGCAAGCTGGCTGGCAGATGTCCCTATTGAAACCCTGGGATGTGAAGTGTGTTAGCATCATCCTCTGACTGCCTACTACCCCACCCATACAGACACAGCACTCACGCCAGCCAGAGGCAAAAATTCAGAACCCTCCAGAACATAACCATTCATCATCCATAATGTGTGACAAACCAAGTTGTGGTGTCTAAACAGGCTGGGAGAGGTCCGAGGGAGATAAGCTAAGTAAGACAATAAATGCATTGGGAAAGCAGGTTGAGTGAGGGCATCCATGATGGATGAATGTTTGGTAAATCAAAGAGATCTAAGGCTTATGAGGGGAGCCCCAGTGGAGAGCTTTTGGTCACAAATTAGAGGCATGTTTGGGTCCTTAGACACAGCTGGGCTGACTGCTGCAACAGGAGCAAGTGCTATCAAAGACGCCAGAGGGAGAATGAGTAAGTGAGATGAATGGAGATCAAATCCCATTATAACCAATTCCATTACAAAGAAAATTTCACCTTAGCAAAAATATATCCAAGCCCCAGGCATTGGCCCATAATAATCATATATTGTTCAAATAACCAAGTGGGAAGCATGCTGTTCTTCAGTCCTTCTATATAACAGTCTGTAGTTATCACAACGCCCTAGAACATCCCCATTTGCCACTTGATGAATTACTTGCGGTACGTGACAATGCCCACATTCCTTTCCAGCCCTCTCAGTGTGGGAGGTGACTTCTGAAATGCCCTACTGGAAGGCGATGTCTTGAAAAATGTTACAGAATCGGTCTTAATAAGAATCTTTACCTCGTCTCATAGCTTCCCATCAAACCAGCTGCCTCACTCTAGCACCATTGGGAAGATCATTAAAAACATTAGATGATCACCTCCAAATAAGCAGAACAAAAAAAAATTTAAGGTTTATAAAGATATTACCTCCTTGATTATTTGCTGTAAATTTGAACACAATCTTTTATTTACCTTTTAATTTCTATTAACTTTTTCACAGGCAAGAGCTTTTTATTTTTATGGAGTTATATACAGGATTTTCCTCTTTCTTTTTCTGTTTTTTTAAATGCAATCATATATATTTAAGGGGCACAGCATGATATTTTAATACATATATAGATAGTGAAATATTTACTATAGTCAAGCACATTAAAATAACCATTATCCCACGTAGTTACCCATTTTGTGCATGTGTGGTAAGAGCACCTAAAATCTACTCTTTTAGCAAAAATCCTGAGTGTGTAAGAATGTGTACCATATCTTTGCTTTTAATAGAAAAAGGATTGGAAACAACACACGTGTTCATCAAAGGAAGAATACATAAATAAGGACACATTCTTACAATGGAAAAGTACATAGTAGTCAAAATTAATCAACTACAGCTACACATATAAACATGGATCCATGTTGCAAAAAAGAAAAGAAAAGAAAAACCCCAAGTTTCAGGCAGATATTTTATATAAAGTTAAAAGCATGCAAAGCAATATAATATATTAAGGACAAATGCTTGGACCTTAAAAGTGTAAAGACATGCACGGAAATGAAAACATCAAATTGAGAACATTGGTTACATCTTGAGTAAGGTAACTATAGTGCATTTCAACCATACCTACAATATTTTGTTTCTTAAACTGAGTGGGTAGATACATGGTGTTCATTAAACAATTCTTTGGAATTTTGTAAATATCTAAAAAATTTCATAATTTAAAACAAAGTCAATGACCAAGACAGTTTGAAATATAAAATGTCACATTTGTATTCTTGGTCCCTCTGTGCTAATGTGTCTAGCCCACATGAGTGCCACAGCCCCCTCTGTCCATAATCTCAGTAGCTTGTCCTGTCTGGAGGTGCACTGTCCTGTCTCCCATTAATTGATCATGTATCTGACAATTCTCTGACTCTGGGCTTAAGAGCAGGCCAAGGTTCCACTGAAGAAAGTTCATGAAGTCCTTTATTTGACTTGCATGGGTTTTCTAGTTTATCAGCTATGCAGTGGTAATTTATTATTATTATTATTCTCAATGTGTATTCAGAAAATAAGTTTTTAAAACATCTTTTTAAAAGATGACTAAAGTAATACATAGTCATTATGTAGAATTTGGAAAAATTATCAGGAACAAAATCTAAATCACCTGTATTACTGTCTCCCAGAGGCATCATTAACAAACAGATACATTAATACTGACAACATTAGAATCCCACTGAAACGTAATTATACATCTTTATTATTTTCACTTGGTAAGTTTTCTTTGACAACATAATTTTATTAGCACCATAATATTTCATCTCATGGGTGAATCAGTATTCTTCAACCATCTCCATGTTGTTGAATAGCAAAGGTTTATTTATTTTCTCTACAAAAATATATTTAACATAGTATTCATAATTTTTAAAAAAAACCTTTCTTTTCCACTGATTTCAAAGATTCGCATAATTTGGATGTAAATTACAAGGTTACCAAGTACAACAGAAATAAACAGGTTTGGGAATGAAGAGAGTAGGCTCCTGGGAAGCACATGCCTCAGCGGGGCATCCGGTGCCTCCCTGAATCTATCCGTGCGTGGTGCCAAAGGAACAGGTAGCAGAGGGAGCTGGTTAAGTGGAGGTCGTTTAACAGAGTAGAACTGCTGAATCAAAAGTTGTATTTGTATGTTTATTTGACAGATATTGCCCGATTTCCCTTCAGAAGTTTGTAACTAAATTATATACAAAACATCAATCTATGAAAAGAACAGTATCTCCAAGTCCTCACCACACAGAACATGGCATTTTTAACGAGCTTACAAAAGGTCTGCTAATCTATAAAACAAACAAACAAACAAAAAACACTATGGTATCTCATTATTGTCATAGGAAAGCTGAGCATATTTTCATACTTCTTTGGCTGTCTATATTCTTTTATATGACTACTCATGCGCTGATTCATCTAGTTTCAGAAAGTCTTCTCTCTTTTATCTCTTAGTGGTACCCTCCCATGTCTTTACTGCCGTTATGATTTCTTTTTCCATTTCTTTTGTCATTCCCATGGATATGAGGAGGGAGGAAAAATAAACCCACATACCCAGTGTGCCATCAATTTTTCCCAGACGTTTGGAATATATAGACTTACAAAATTTAAAAATATGGGTTGCCAATTCCTTATTTTGCTAAGTTAGGACATTTAGGGAGAAAAACCCACTACCATCCACTTTTACCATTATTTTATTTAAAATTAGAGAGGGGGTGGGGATGAGGAGTGAGAGTGAGAGAGGACATTTCAACATATCTACAAGAAAAGCAAGAGCCCAATGCCAGAGCTGCACGTGGCCCTCCTGAAGGACACTTGCCAATCTTACACCCATGTTTTCACTTGTCTCAGGGCACCTGTCTGTGACTGGCATTTAAGAACCTCTGCCCCAGGAACCCACATCGTCCACCCCTCTTCCTGGAATTGGCCCTCTCCACCACCACGAGCACCCCAGTCATAGCTGCTAAGCATCCTCATGCCCTTTCACTAGCAGGGACAATTTGTGGTTGATACGGAAACCAGGACAGAGAGCTCTGAGGTCTACAACAGTCAGACTCCAGGAAGGTCTTGTCCAGTGAGGGGATTCATACAGTACCACATGGAGACTTAGAATAAAGCCCTTCCACATCCACTCAAACCATTCCTACTGCACCTGTGGTCTCACCCCAGCTCTCGCGTATAGGATGGCTGCCACAATCCTACTGACCCCGTGTGCTGCCCCTGGAAGAATCTTCCTGCCTGTTCTTTCCGTCTGTGCTGGAAGCCTTCACTGCCTTCCCCTTACCACCGCGCCGCCCCCCCCACCACACATACCCCTTATCTTCAGCACAACTTACTCTTCCAGACTGATCTGCCATAAGATGATTATTGGGGGAGTATTGCTTTTACTGTCTAGTATAACTCATGTACTACCAATTTTATTATTTAGCAACTTCTTCTATGCTGGGCATCATTCTAAGAACCTTTCAAATGTTTACTGCTCCCCTCTTCCTTTTGCAACAGACCCCAGAGGTGGAGCCATGACCTGGCTGAGCCATTTGTTCTCTCTCTCCTGGGAACCTGCATGTTGGGCAGAGATTTGCAGGGACAGAAGGGCCCGTGGCAGGGCCTGGAAGAGGAAGTCCATGAGAGGCACTGCCCCATCCTGACAGGGACCCCTGTGTTCTTCCACTAAGTCCTCCTTGGACTGATGCTACTTCGTACCTTTGCTTTTCACCGCAAACCCCTAGCTCGGTATCAACACTCCTGGGAACCTCCCCCAAGCCCCACTCTTCGTGCCTTTTCTCCCACAGCCACTCCTTCCACTTTTAATGTCCTTCTCTGTCCACTCCCAATCCCAAGGCACGGTTCAGAGGCTGCCCCCTCTTTGAAACTTCTCTGGGGCCCTCAGCAGAAATTGGTTTCTCCCTTCTCTGATCACTCACAGCATGTTCTTGCCTCCAGCCAGAGGCAACCTTGCGTTTCCTTGTGCACTTGCCTTCCCTTGCTTCCTGAGGGCAGAAGACTGCTCGATACCTTTGATCTCTCGTTATTTCCTACTCACTCTAAATGTTCAATAAATAGCTGGTAAGAAATGAATGGAGAAAGAGTCTCTCTCCTAGGGAGGGAGTGAAATTCTTATTGAGGAGTTGTCCATAGCAAGTCATTCACTAAGCAGAGCTGTTCAAAGATGTAATGGACTATAGAAGCCACCAGTCACTTGAGGCATTCAGACATAGGCTTGTCAGGGATGCCAGTAGGTGGCTGCTATCTGAGGGGACCTGGGGAAAGCAAGGCAGGGGGTTGTGGTGAGGAATAGGGTGGATGAAATAGCTTCTGACGTGGGGCTCCTGAGAAAGGCCTCTGGGGCTTTGAAAGTCACCTGGATGTAAGATCCCTAAGAAAACAGTTAACTCACATTGCCCTTGTTTAAAGATGTTGTCCAACCTCCTTTCTTGATTTTCAGGTTTTAATTCAAGAGGAATGGTGCCAGGAATGGCACTGTCAGCCCAACTCATTCATCCTCCCAAACTTAATCAAGACTGACCTCCCAAAGAGATGAGGTTTGAGATGGAATATTCTAGAAAGCCATCAACTTAGAACAGTATTTCCCCCAAAGTTGCTTCTCAGAAGTTTATTAGAAATCTTGTAAATAAGTAAATAGATGTGGGGAGGGTCTTCACGGTCAAATAAGTTTGGGAAATGTTGCATATCATATTTCTCCTCTTAGATGTTAGTCATGCACAATTAGCAATAGAAGACTCTAAGAAATCTTGCAATATGGAAATATGTTTGATTTCATTTAACTCAGAGTATTTCCCAGGCTGGGTTGGTCATAAGACATCTCTTTCAGAACACTGGCTTACGAACACTGGTTCTTTCAGAACCCTGACAAGTGACAACAAAAAAGCCACGAGCTAGGACTAGGGCCCAACACCTAGATGTCCTAGGGCAGTAGGTTCAGCCTCTCAGAGAAGACAGGATCCTCACAAACATCTGTTCCTGAAACTGAGTGGTTTGGGGGGTCACCTCAGCCCTAAATTGGGGCTGAAGCAGGTTCACACCCTGTGTCTTGGATAATATCAGTAATCAACCTGGAACCTTTGGAAGTGGCCAGAAATCTACAACCAGAAGAATGGAAGTATGGAGGGAAACATAAGAACATCCTCTTTTCTACTTTTCTTTCAACTCTTTCCCCATTTCCACCTCTGGCTTCTGATCTTTCATCATGTGTTACATATTATCTGTTAGACATCCAGAAACTTAGCCCTGAATAGTACCCCCTCCCTACCAACTCTGCAGATCAGCAGAAACACTGGGAGACCATGAAAAACTACAAAAGTCCTTGTTAATTGGATCAACATTATCTCATAACTTTCAGTAGAACTTCGGATCCTTAAGGAAATTAGCTTTAAGATGATCCGGTTTAGCCTGCCTCCTCTCTGAGGTTCAGAGGGATAACAGGGTTTGCCCAAAGTCATACAACAAGCTAGTGAAAGAGCAAGATTCCAACTCAGGTCTCCTGTCTCCAAGGATGGTGTTATTTCTGCTGCAGCACAGAAATCTATGATGTATGTTCATTTTGTAAATCCCCAAAGCATCAGCTTGAGTCCTCTTGTCCCTGTGGGGGTTCCAAAAAGATCACATCATTATTTATGCCACTTTCAAGCTCACAGAGGATAATTTTCAGAATTCCATCCCCTGTGAGGTCAGAGCCATGCTTAGCATCATAGACTGGGATGGTACCCAAGCACGCACAGTTGTGCCTGCAGAATAACACCCTCCACATTTAGACAATGACTCATCCTTTCGAATGTCACTGGGCTTGGAACAACTTGAAAGAGAGGAAGGGAGGATAGTGACGTTGAAATCTCAGTGGAGTGTGCTGATGAAGACATGCTCTTGCTAATGAAAAGCAAAAATGACTGTGTCTTCCCTCCCTCACTGGCTGATACCCAATTATCAAAACTCTGGGAGCCAGGAATTGCTTTAACAAGAGAAAGACTGAGCTATACATGAAAGAAAATGTCTACAAACATCCCAAGCTTGATTTCTTTCTGGGTGATGCTAATTTGTAAAGATCTATGAGAAGTTCATGTCGGATGTAAAAAGAAATTCATGGTCCACATGGATAAAACCTTGATGTTGATGTATGCTGAAAAACTGGGAAATATTCTCCAGTCACCATCCTCCAAAAGCTTAAAACAATTTAATGCACATCTGGAATGAACGTTTGGCACAAATTTGAGACATCTATGGATAAACACTTAAGTAAATTGGTGCCTAATGTAAAGAGAACACCATATTCTGGCATTGGAGAAAAACATCAAGGATAATTCAAGCAAGATGGGGTTAATTAAGGAGGACTTACTGAAGAAGTACAAGGTTTGGGCCATGAGATTTGGAAGGAAGGAAAGGCCTGGTGATGAGAAAACAAGGAGCAGATGCCCAAAGCAAGTGAATGGTTTGTGCCTGAGCCCAGAAGAGGGGGTCTGATGATGACAGCAGATCTTCACATCAGCAAAATAAGGCTGTTTACAGTCACATATTCTCTGTATTCCTCAAAGCAAGCAATCCCATCCAATGTAGACAATAACCACAGCAAAGAGATAAGGCAGGGACCATCTCCATTCTACAGAGGGAAAAACAGGCTTAGTAAGATTGAGTGGCTCATCCCAGGGCTCACAGCCAACAGGTGGGAGAGCTAAATCTTGAACCCAGGCATTTGGACTCCAGCTGTAGAGCATTTTTGGATTCCTTTAATGATTATCATAATCATAAACAAAAACATAGACAAATTCATAGCCTTTAAAATAACCCAGTCAGGTGCAGGTATGGGGTGAGGGAATATGCTATATACTTCTCAAGATCTCAATAGTCATAAGTTTGACGTGTTTGATCTGTTGATCATGAGTCACGGAAAATAAATCAATGGGATCAAGATCACAGTTTCAATGTCTCAGGAAGCATAGCTGTAAGCCATTGATCTCTTAGATCACTCAGGTAAACCAGTCTGCTAAAGTTTGGGGTAAGGGAGGTAAGAAATGCAGACCTCGATATAAGAAAATTAATGTCTCAATGCACAAATCTCCACAGATGGAAAAATATCTCCAAATACCTACTTAACAATGGATTGCCCAAAATCTTTCTGCATGCAAAGATTGGCATGCTGTTATAAACCTGAAGCTAAACTAGACTGGACGCTTACTCTTTTCCCTCTTATAGCCTGACTTCAGAAGCTTCAAGCTGGAATCAAGTCACATCTCTTATCCACCCTTAAAGAGAATCAGATTTGAATTTGCTTAACTTTTATCCCTAATGTAAATAGGTCAGAGGAACACTTGGTAAATACTTTGGATCTAATTAAGGTCTGATTGCATTACAAAATGGAATTGGCAGGCTCAAATTTTCACATTTTGAAATTCCAAAATATCCTATGCTCTTCACTGGCCACAGATGACAGCCTCTGTACGTGGAATGCACAAACTGGGCTCTCCAGCTTTTCACAGCTGATGAGCAGGCTAACGACATAACCGATTCTTAGGCACTGTGAAAGAAGCTGTGCCTTCTGCCATCACTTTATCTCTGGAATGCCACACTGTCCTCTACCCTCACACCATGACAGGGTCCTGGGCTCCCTTCTCTTCTCATTGGCATCTTCTCCCTTGTCAGTGATTCTCAAACTCAGCTGCATATTGGAATCCCTGGGGAGATTTAAAAATCCTAATGGCTAAGTGCCACCATCAGGGATATTGATTTAATTGGTTTGGAGAATGGACTGGTGTCGGAATGTTTTACAGCTTCTCAGGTGATACTAACTGGCAGCTAAGCTTGGGAAAGACTACAACCCAGTGATCTTGTCCAGTGCCTCGGTTTTAAATCCATCCATAGGCTATGACTCCCAAATTTAATCTTCTCTTTGAGCTCTCCTCTGAGCTCCAGAATCATTCATTCAAACTGCTTACTTGGCATGTCCACTTGGTTATCTAAAAGGCTTCACAAATTTCAGAAGTTGAAAAATAGAACTCCTGATTTCTCCCCACTTCCAACACATTTCTTTCCCAGTGTCTCCCACTGTAGTAAGTAGCTCAAACCAAAAACCTAGACGTCATCCCCGATTCCTCTCTTTTCTTCACACACCACATCAAATTCATCAGTAAAGTCTCATTTGTTCTACAAACAAAGAAGATCTCATACCCCTTATGGTAGGCAGCACCAAGATGGCCCCAGTGGTCCCCCCTTCCTGGAATCCATAACCGTGTGTAGTCCCTCCCATACTGTACCAGGGTTGATCTGTATGACCAATAACATATGGCAGAATTGATGGTCTGTCACTGCAGAGATTAGGTTATAAAAAGACTGTGACTTCCATCTTGTGTGCTTACTATCTCTTCTCTCTCTGTATGTATGTGTGTGTGCATATGTATGTCTATGTCTATATATCCCCTCACTCTGTGGGAAGCAAGCTGCAAGCTGCTGTGTTGTGAATAGCTCTTAAAGAGGCTCATGTGGTAGGAACAGAAGCCTCTGGTCAACAGCCAACAAGGAACTGAGCCTTCTAATAATCCCATGAGTGAGCTTGAAAGTGGATTCTTCAGCCTAGCTTAGCCTTGAAATGAATGCAGCCCCAGCCAACAGATTGAATATAACCTCACAAGAGACCCCGATCCAGAAATAACCAGTAGAATTGCTTCTAGACGGTTAGCCCTCAGATGGCTACCATGCTACTTCAAGCTACCTCCATTTTTTATCTGGACGACTGCAAGGTCTGCTTTTTCCCACTTCTACTCTCCAACAGTCTGTCATCCACATTTGTACCTTTTAAATAAAATTAGTTCACACCCCTCCCCTGTTTAACACCCTTCAATGGCTTTCCATTTGACTTAGAATAAAAGCCAGCTGCCCAAATAGTCTTTTACAATCAATATCTCCAACTTATTCTCATATCTCTTTTCCTGTTTTTTATTGTGTTCTAGCCACATTTGCCCTTTATTATTATATACCAAGACCCTTGCTTTTCTTTATGGTTAGAGATGCTGGGGGCAGGGGAGAAGGGCAATTTTTAACATCAGGGGAACAGGATCTTAAGGTAACATTGCTCAAAACAGAAATGACTTTTTGCTATATCTCTGAGAAGTGTTTGTCAAGCTTGGAAGCAAAGTAGTATAGTGTAAAATAAGAATAGGTGCTTTTGCTTCTGGAAATATGTTGGACTAAATGAGGAGAGAACAGTATAGAACATTAAAAATGCTGACTAAAACATAAAACATATCTTTAGACCATGGCTGAACTAGTAGCAGAATGAGGAAAACAATCAGAGAAAATGAATATAATTCAATGGGGATAAGTAATCTATAGAGGCATTTTCTTTTAGGAAATCCAAGGATTTCCTAGTGGCCTAGAGGCACACACTTAGAGACTAGAGAAAAAAATCCTAGGGCCCAAGCAGAATGGGACACTTATTAGCTGAAACTCCTATAAAGGGACACCTCAGTGTCCCCACAGAAGGAAATTTGTCTGGCTCAGCCCTGGCCCTTACAGTAAGAAGGTGGCAGGGATAAAGACACCTTCCCTAATATTTCCTACCACAAGATAATATTTATAAGGATTCAAGACTGAAATTCATACCACCTGTGGGTTCATAACGGAAAAAAATTTTTTAAACTCCAAATTTAGTTGAAAGTGGTCCCAGATTGATAGTGCTCTAAGCACCTAGCAGAAATAATACAAATTCTCTCTGAAGGAATGGACCCTCAACTCAGGCCTTGTGTAAATTTTACAAGTAAAGAGAAAAATCACTACACACGTGGGAATACAACCCAACATGAGTAAGAGTCAGCAGAAACAATAAATTATAGAATCAGACCTAGAGATCCTGCAGGAATTGAATTATCAGATAAATATTTTGAAATAGGTTTAATATAAAGAAATAAAAGGGAATTTATAATATTACAAAGGAACAAGAGATTATCAAAGTTTAACAAAATATTTTTTAAAACCAAATATAAATTCTTGAAATAAAATGATGACAAATTAAATTTAAAACTCACTGGATGGGTTAAAGAGCATACTAAACACAGCAAAAGTATACCTAATAAACTGGAAGATATAACTGAAAAACTACTCAGAATGCACCAGGGAGAAAAAGGTGAAAAATATAAATAAAAGGTAAAAAGACAGGAAAGAAAGAATGAGAAGATTCAACATAAGTATAATTGGGGTTCTAGAAGATGCAAATAGAGAAAAGGGGGAAAAATATTTGAAAAGATAATGGCTTAGAATTTTCCAGTGTTGACACCAGTTTCAAAGAATCCAACCAGTTCCAAGCAGGACACATTATAACAAAATTATAGAAAAGCAAGTCAAAAAGATCTTAGAAACATCCAGAAAGTTTTAACAAAGAAAGAAAAAGCACTATTCATGGAACCGTGATTACAAAGACTAGACTGACAGCTGACCTCAACCATAACAATGAAAGCCAGAAGACAGTAGAATGATGTTTTCAAGATACTGAGAGAAAATCATTGTCAACTTAAAATTGGGTTAAATATATACATGGAAACTATATTTCAAGAGCAAGGGAAAATAAAGCTATTTACGGACATACAAAAACAGATTTTAATACAACAGACCTTCACTAAAGGAATGTCTAAACTAAAGGGTGTACCTTAGAAAAAAGAAATATGATACTAGAAAAAAATGACAAAATGCAAGGACTATTAAGCAATAAAAACCAGTAAGCTTGTGTGTAAATAAAAGTAAATATGAGTATATAAATCACAATATGAATATCTGATTGGTGGAATCAAAATCAAGCTGAGCATTGAAAAATAAAAAAATATTAAAATCTTGTACTCATGGAGTTTACTTTCTAGTGGGAAAATTGACAATCAGCAATTAAGAAAGTTTAAAATAAAAACCAGATTATCTGAAAACTGTGACAAGTGCTACACAAAGAGTTTAAATACAGTGATGTGGGAGCCACTTTAGACTTGGTCACTGGGGAAGACTTCTGAGCAGGAGACATTTCAGCTGAGATCTGAACAACAAGAAGGGGCCAGCCACATGAAGTCATGGAAACAGCATTCCAGGCAGGGAGAAGAGCTAATGCAAAAGGCCCCTGTCTGTCTGAATCAACATCTCTGAGCTCCAGTTTCCTCAGCTATACAATGGGGATCATATTTTCCTCATATTTGTTGTCAGGTTGAATGAGATTTTGTGTGTAAAGTACTTTAAAATGTTTAAATTGTAATACACATGATAATTTTGTGGAGACAGCCTTGCTTCCTGATGAGTACAGACTGTGGACCAGTGAGATCAAGGTTTAAGTTCTAGGCCTGACAATTCTTATGCAAACACACTGAGGTCCAGTGTCCTCATTTGTTAAATGGCAATGATGCAGTTGGCCATCAAGATTGAGGGGCAAAACACTCACACAGAGGCTAGGACTGTCCTGGCATAGGGTAGAGCTCCTTGGTTATTAGTTTATTTCCCTTCCCTCTGCTAAAATGTCACCCTCTATACAGGTGCTATGGCCTCCTCTGTCCTCCACACCCCCGCTCCAGCCAGAGTTCTCTCTCCTCTACTCTCCTACTGCACTTAAGTCTCTCCCAATGATGCCTATTCTTCCTTCATTCCTCCCAGTGGTCTGGTTTTGCGTTGCCTGGGCTGACCTGACTTCCTGCCCGTGGTGGCCTGGCGAGGCTCCGTGCTCAGCTGGGTGCCTTAGACCTTTCATCCTCCAGGGGACAAAACTGGGTTCATAGGTTCACACATTTTATTCTATCCATCTTTTACCTCCCACAGGAGGTAACCCAGTGTCTTCCACAGCATAGGTATTTGATAAAATGTTTAAATGAATGGAAGATGAAATTATGAACTAGAGTTGGGATATCTCCACCACCAGGGAAGCTATTATTTCGCAATGCAGCTAGCTGCATGGCTGTCGTTGTTTGAAAGTTCTCTATTATGTCAAGTCAAAATCCGTCGGTGGTAGGTTTTACCCCAATGGCCCCCCAGCAAATCACACCTCTGGCATCCACACCCTTCATGCTGTCTTCTCTCACTGTGACCCTGGGCATGGCCATACAACCCATTTCTGCCAAGGGGACAAATGTGATGCAAGCAGAAGCTGGATGAGGCCTGTGCCATGAGGCTCACCCTCCTGGGTCACAGCCATCACCATGCAAGGGAGCCCAGTTTTGTCCCCTGGAGGATGAAAGGTCTAAGGCACCCAGCTGAGCACGGAGCCTCGCCAGGCCACCACGGGCGGGTTGTCAGGTCAGCCCAGGCAACGCAAAACCAGCAGGAGAACCACCTCGCCAACCCACAAAATTGTGAGAAATAGTAAATTGTTCTAAACCATCACATTTCAGGGGTGGTTTGCTCCTTAGAAATAGACAACTGAAACACTTTCCCTTGAACTTCTATCCTTGATTTGTAAAAACGAGGGTGATCCCTTTGCCATATGACAAACAATCCTTCAAGTGGCTGAAGACAGATCTCTCCCTCCTAGGTCTTCTCCAAGCTGAACACCTTTTTTTCTTCAAGATATTTTTACTATTTGAAAATTTCTCTGGTGTAGCCCTCTCTTTTCACGAGTAGAAGGCTCAGCAAAGAAACGTGCCCACCACGTTTGGTCGGGTGCTGCGTGGGGAGGCGCAGTCTTTGGTCCCCATGTTCTGCTTCTTCTGTGTGTCAAAGTCAGGGTCAGCGTGGCTTTCTTGATGTCCCCATCACACAGTGGTTCATATGGCACTAAGGGTCATAAACCCCAGGGCTTTCCCCATGAGCTGTTGGGAAGTCACATCTTCCAAGTCCTGTCCATGAACACTAGACCATTTGAACCCACGTGTGGGCTCCTACTAAATTGATCATAACGGTTTTGGCCTGTTGGGCCAAACCAACAAACAGGGGCCTTAGGGCTTCAACATATGAATCTGGGGGGGGGGGGCGGAAATTTTCAATCCACAAACTCCACTATAATCAGAATTTCGACTGTACCACTCAACTGCAACTGCTCTTACCAATGCTGCAATGACCTGTGTTGTTAAATTCAATGGTCAACAGTCATTTGGTCTGAACTTTCTAAATCCAAACTCTATATAGCAATGTTTTCTCCTAACTTCCCTGCTCACTCCTCTAGCAAAATCTGTCTGTTGCGGCTGTTGCCACTGTTCCCCCACTCCCTCTTATCCCACAGTATTAGTAAGCTTCAGCTGCCACAGCAAGTGCCACAGCCTGGGTGGCTTACACAACAGACATTTACTTTGTCACAGTTCTGGAGTCTGGAAGTCCCAGAGCAAGGTGCCGGCACATTCCGTTTCTGGAGAGGCTCTCTTCCTGGCTAGCAGATGGCCACCTCCTCTCTGTGTCCTCACTTGGCCTTCCCTCTGCGCATGTGGTGGGGAGGGGTGGGAGAAAGCCCGATCCCCAAATACCATCACATGGGGGTTAGGGCTTGAACATATGAACTTGGGGGAAGACACAATGTTACAATCCACAATCTCTATTGTAATCAGGCTTTCGACTGTACCTCTCAACCGAAACGGCTGTTACCCATGCCACCAATGGCCTCTGTGTTGTAAATTCAATGGCCAATTCTCATTTTCATTTTACTTGATGTATCACCAACATCTGACTCAGGTGATCGCCCCCTCCTCCCGGGATGCTCTCTTTCCTTGGCCTCAGAGGAAGCCACCTCTCCGTTCTCCTCCTGTCCCATTGGCTCTTCTGTGTCTGTGCTGGGTCCTTGGACATCCTCTCTTCTTTACCTACCCTCACTCTCTAAAGCTGCCTGAACCATTCCCAACATGATTTCCCAAGTCCTGGTTCTCCCCTGAATTTCAGACTCACAGACCAGGCTGCCCACTAAATATCTTAATAACAAGGGGACACTTAATTTTAACCTATCCAGATAGAACCCTGGTTACCCCAACTTACCCCCCCCACCCCAACTTCTCCACATCTCAGTAAACAGTGACTCTATTCTCAAGTTTCCTGATTGCTGCAAAATTTTTAGCATCACTGACTCCCCTCCCAAATTCCACATCTGACTTACCAGCAGATTCTTACAGCTCCAGCTTCAAGTATCTACACAACCCTCCCATTTCCACCACCTCCATCACTCACACCCTAGTCTAAACCACCACTGCCCCCGACCAGACTGCAGCCTGACTGCCTCAGTGGTCTCCCGGCTTCCCCCTGTGACCCTCATAGTAGCCTCTTCTGCAGATGGCGACCAGAGTCACCACTTAAGACACAAGCCAGTCATATCCCTCACCTGCTCAAAACCTTCCAGCAGCATCCCACATCACTCAGAGCAAATCCCAAAATCATTACCATGGCCAGAATGCTCCACATGATCTGGCTGTAGCTGCCTCTCTGATCTCACCGCCTACCATGCTCGGCCTCACGCACTCTGCCACAGCTACAGCTGGCTTCCTGCTGTTGCACAACTTCTGCAAGCACGCTCCTGCCTCGGAGGCTTTGCATTTGCTGTTCTCAC
>CM052437.1:169237527-169253464 GCA_028533085.1 Varecia variegata
TTAGGAAGATTAACCTGACATCCTTGCTGTCATGGATCCAACAGAGGACAGTCTGGAGGCACAAAGACCAGTGAGGAGGCAGGTTAGAAACCAGGCAAGGGTGAAAGAAAAAATAGACAGAGCCACAAAAAGACACGGGAAGAAAAAGAGAGATGGTGAGTCCCAAGGCATGGGCGGGTCCCCAGTGACAGGGAGCAGTGGTGTCTCTGGGAGAAAATGGAAAGTCAAGGAGAGGGACCAGCTTGGGAATGAGGAGGATGACTTAAATTCTGGGCTTGTGAGATGATTTTGGGTGAGACAGCCCAGAGAGAAATATCTAGAAGGAAGTTGCAGGCTTGGAAAGAAAGGTCAAAGATCTCTAGAGGTAAGATTTAAGATCAAAGATAAAAAGATTGAAATAAAGGGGGCAGAAAGAAAGAGTAGAAGGACAAACAAGAGAATGTGTTGGGTCACAGGAGCAAAGACCGGACAGATTATCCTAATCCGTGTCCGTGATCACAGGTTTCTAAGAAGACCATGTCCACAGGGGACAAAAGAAGGAAAGGTATTAAGGCAGGAGAACTAGGTTAGTGATAACACACACACAGGTGGTCGGAAAACGCAATGATTCAGTCAAATAGGAAGTAAATTAGAAAGGCTAGATCGTCTAGAGAAAACAGGAGAGACAAAGTAGGTGAAGGAGACTGTGTTCAACAGAGAGTTGTGGGCGTCTCGCACACCAGTCATTCACACGAGCTCTGTATTTGCTGGGAAGTCACACGCTGAGCATCTACAACATAAGAGTCAGACACAGCCTGGCAATGTCATAGTGTCTCAGCTGTCCTCACCCTCTGCAACTTGATCTGTGGGAAAGTCTCTCCAATCATATGGACGGGAAGCTCTATAAATTCCAGGTATACAGACAACAGCCTACAACATTCTTTCTTAAATTCACAATGGAAGCCAGTATAAAGCTATACTGAGCCTGCCCTAGGGCATTTAGTAACTGAAGAAAATGATCCCTTTGTAAGTGATACAGCTTTGCTATTTTGCATTTTGGGAGTTATAGATTCACTACATTCTTCAACACATTGGTGGGAACTTTGAGCTGTTATCTGCCTGGTCAAGAGTACATGGCTGTGCCTGTCCCTACAATTTAGGGTTTATGGTTAAAAAGACACATGACAATATCTCTCTTTTCAAATGTTGCAAAATCCTCTGCAGCTACCACAACATAATTAAAGCAACAGTTAAAGTGTCTTTCAAGAGTCTAGAGATCCTTTTCACTATTCTTCTCCCTGCAACCTCAACTGAATATAGATGGGTAATTTTTCCACCAAATCAGGTGATGCTAAGAATGTTAGACTCTCTTTGAGAAAGACAAGATGGGCCTTGGCTGGTTTGAGGATCAGCATGGCAGCTTAACATAAAAGCAGCATTAGGATACACGTGAATAAATGTCAAACACAGAGAAATAATGTTTTAGTAACTGTATCTAACCATATCCACAAAATACCCTGTTATGTGTATTAAAATTCTAATCCTCCAGGACAGCGCAGTGGCTCAGCTGATTCTAGGTGACTCATTGCAGACGTGCGGGACCACAGGAAAGCTTCAGGGCTGATCTATGAACACGCTGTCAAACTGCACTCAGCTGCCACCAAGGGGTGGCAGAGGTGGTACAAAACTGCCTAACTCTGTCAGAGACATTAACAAATACAACGACAAGTTGAATTTTTAAGAGATGAATACATCTGTAAAACATTCCGTGTTATTACCCCATCATAGCTATGCAACCAAACCTGCTCCACCCCAGACCCCAGGGCTATTGGCTGGAGGGATCCTTCCGACTGGTGGGGTCTGCGGTGTTCAGCTCCCACCTGAGAGGTTCGCCTACAATCTCTCTATTGGTTCTGTAAGTAGCTGCTGTTGGGCTGAATTTCCACACTGCATAAATTTAACACTGCATAAATTAACATAGGAAATTCCCTAAAGAATGAGAGAGAAGCTTTGCAAGTTATAAAAAATCGCTTCTTTCATTTAAGGAACTGCTAACACTTAATCTTAATGCGGAGGGAGAAATTCCTTGCCTTTGCTCATCACTCACGTATTTGGGCCCGCAGAAACTCCTTTATAAACAGCATGGTAAGTCACCGAAAGGAGGGAGCGGTGCAGGCACTGCTGCTGCTCTTTTCCCAAGTCTCTTTCCCAGTCCAGCCACTGAGGAAGCTGGCAGCTAACAGTGCCCCTGGAGACCTGAGACTGTGTGTCATCTCCACTTACTAAAATGATCCTAACCGTGTCCCTCAAAAATTTTTGTTACGCAGTAATCGTATTAACTGATTTTTGCACTGCAGCTTTCCTGGCGGGGCTGACTATCCTAGCAGTGCGCCGGCTACTGGTGGTCTCGATCACTTAAGAGAAATTATGGCAACCCTGGATTGCTAACCGATCATCGTGAAGAAAATAAAAATTGTTTGTATTTTTTCTTTTTCTTAAGATACCCCTCAGAGGGCTGGTCCCTGGATGAGCTCACTCAGCATCTCACAGGAGCGTAGGCGTCACAGAGCTGGGGACAGAAGCAGGAAGGTTTACATAGCTGTGGGAAACGAAGATGGAGCCCTGTCCTAGCTCAGACCTAGTGCCAACACTGGAGTTTTTACTAAGGAGGGACAAGGAAAGCCGCGGTGAGGAACAAGACAGAATGAGAAGACTGTAAGCCACAGAGGAAGGAAAAGTAATCTATGAATTGAGTTTACAAGAACCACAAAGAAAACTTTGCCTGTGCATCAAGTACTGTTCCCTACTACCTGAAAATCTGATTAGCTAACTTATTTTGTTTTCAATATCTGTCTGTTCCCCCCAGCAAGTGCTGTTCTTTGTTCTTCCTGCTTTAGAGGAAGCACAAGTTAACTTTTTTCTGCCTGGATCTTATTTTATATCTTCTATGACAAACGTTCTGTGTAATATTCAAATTAAGTTACAAGTAATTAACTGTTTATACAGCTTGCTACAATAACAGACAAAACACACACTAGAAAAGAAATACCTATTAAGAAAAATAAAATCTATTACCATGGTAATATTTCTTCTATTAAAATAAGATTTAAAAAAAAGAGAAAATGTCATAAAGCAAGTATTTACCCTCAGAAAGTGGTCTGGAAAAGGATTCCTAGGATGGAAGGGGCTGGGGTAACAAATTTAAAGTTTGGAATTTAGTTTGCTTTGATATGACTCCAAATTCGAAGGGCCGCCCTATCAAAGGATCGGAAATCTATTATGAAATCCCCGTGTGTCACCCTGCGCACCAGCAGCCCAGGTGGGCGATTAATAAATGTCATTAGGTGATGATGATAAAGAAGCCTTCGAACACAATAAAAACATGCTCCTGCAGGTCTTCCCAGGAAGTTGGCCTTCTTGATTTATCTCTGTGCTCTCTGAAGGTGGCCACCATATACACCAGACCCTGATGCGGGTCAGGGGAGTGGGGGAGGGGGGCTGGGAGTGGCTGAGCCAAGGAGGGTCTGGTTACAACTGTGATCTAGCCAGGGGGCCATGTCCCATGGCTCGGTGCCCCCTCCCTCTCTCTTACCCACAATAACCGGGTGTGGATCCCACCTACAACTTGAAGGGGAGCAAGAGAAGGGAGAAAGGGACCCCTTTTTCAAGGGCTCCCACCCTCTTTCCAAGCCACTTTCCTATTAGTTCCTGAGGCTGAACACTCATCCCTACGGTTGGTGGGACTGGACCTCTGCTAGGTGGCTCAGACCTGTCGGTAGTAACAGCTCCTCATCTCCCAAAAGAGGGAAAACAAGGATGCAGCAGGACATCTGAGAGGCTGAACACCTTTAATGCCTCTCAGGCCAATGGACTCAGTACAACCCCTGTGTACAGAGTCTCCTGGAGTATTTGGTCACAGTGCAGATGCCCAGGTCCCACCTCAGACCTTCTCAGTCAGACTCTCCAGGAATGGGGCTGGGCATGTGCATTTTAAACAAACTCCTCCGGTGACCCTGCCATTCGCCCACACCTGAGATCTGACATCACAGGGAAAACACCCTGGGTTTGGAATAAGAGCAGGCTAATTTGGTCTCGGCTCTATCCTTCTACGGATCACTTAAACTCTCAGGGTGCTAATTTTTGCAAGTAGAAAGATAAGGTTGGGTTACATGATCTCTAGGGTTTTTCTAGCTCCAACAATCATAAGTCTATTGAATCATTTGCATCTAGTGGTAGAGTTCATCTGAAAACAGTGATAAAATACAGCTTGCTCTGGCAGTAGGTTTTCCTTTCAAGAACCCTGATTTCCAAGTGATAGCTACTGCATTCTCAGGACCTCTTCATACTTGAATAATAGGGAAACCCTAATATTTGAACCCTGGTCTAACACAAATACAATTTATAGGGGAGATGAAATACACTGCCCTTAAGAAAGTGGACAGAAATTCTGCTACAGCAAATTCCTCCCTACGCACTGATCTTGGAGTCTGATTTTGGAGGCTAAGTATGTACTGGAGATGTCGATTACATTTTAGAAGCGAGAAAACTGGGTGCACTAGCCTTGGATTGGAGTGCTGCCATGTTAGGATCTAGCCTCAGTTCTCAGGGTCTTGACCCCATGCTCCTCACTGCAGCCAGGTCACTTTCTGACCCCCACCGAAGAGGTCAGCAGGAAGCATATAGGTCTAAGGTGAGGCTTGCCTCACTTAAAAAACGCCCTTATTTTGGTCCTTCCTTGAGCTGCACTATCTGCTTGCCTGGGTACCAACCCACTGCCGACTTACTGATTGAAACCTCTGCTGTGGCTTATGGACTCCTGACTGCCCCATCATCTGACTTCCGGCCCCACACTGACCTCTGTCACTGGCCATCTCCTGGGGCTGGCCCTTGCTTTTGGTCCTAGCCCACCCTTGGTTCTTCAGATCCTGGCTTCCTGCTCTATCTCCAAAATCCCTCATCTGGGCATCCCGGTACAGGAGGGGCCTAGGGCTGGCGGGAGGTAGTCTCCATTTTCTAATGGACTTCATTAGCCGGCAAGCTACATTCTGCCAGGCAGCGCTGAGATAGCTGTTTTCACTTCACTGACTTTAGAGAAACTGTGAAACTGTTTCTATTCCCTCCCAGTTCATTCTGCCACCTTGCGTTTCCCAGGGCTGTCAGGAGTGTGAACTTCAAGGCAAAGGGATGCGGCTGTGGGAGGCCAGGCAGAACGCACGTGTTCTTCTGGAGCGGATGTTTAAGGCAGATGGCAAAATCTAAGAGGCAAAGGTACAAATATTGGAGGTCTCAAAGGTATGGGTGCAGCTTGTACCAGATAGGCCGTGTCTCTTGAGTGTGCCCATGGACACGTGTGCTTACGCACACCGCCTCTTGCTCTCACGCGTGAAAGCAGAATTGGTCCTAGAATGACAGAGCTGGAAGTTCCTCATGGATCACCTAGTTCAAACCCTCAATTTATCAGAGAAGAAACTAAGCTCAAGTCATCGTGACTGGATTAGGATGGTAGCAACAGCATTTCCCACAAACCCTAACCTCCAGTGAACAGAGAATGTTCCGTAAGGGTCCAGCAGATTCTGTACCATTCAGTCAATTGCAGCAGGGCTGGGAAAACGCTGAAATGCTTAGACCAGCTATCCCCAAAGCAGCTCGATTCTGCAAGTAAATAGCAGGGAAGTGGTGTGGCCCAGGGCATCATCCCAGGGGCAATGCAGATCTGGAAGGAAACCCTTTCTACACCCTACCCCTCCTCTGGTAAAATAGAATTTGGGCACATTTTGGTCCAGCTGGGTGAATACTATCAGCTTCCATGGTCTCCTGTGTAGATAGGGAACCTCATAGAATGGGAACCAGGTTTTAGAGGCAAGAAGAGGTAATCCAATCTTGGGGAGCTTAAGAAAGTTATGAGGCTAAGCAGATATGAGAAAGAAAGAAGTCTACGCCAATCAATACTTTCCTTCATTTTTAAACGCTGCATCTCATATAGCCAGCCGGTAGCTTTTAAGTCCTAGAAATAATAATTATAGCAATTTAATGTCTCTTTCCCCTCATGATGAACACATAACTTAATATACTAGAAACAATAGTCTAAATGTCTCATGTCAACCCATGACGAATTGTTTAAGAATAGCTGAAGAAAGATTGATCAGAATAAATGGATGAATAAGTAGAAAGGAAGAGTAGGGCTACGAAATATCCGGAAATTTTCCTATCAGTAAAATCTATTAGTCCCTAGGACAATGCCCCAGGGAACCAGTGAGAGGCCAATCTTATGAGTCATTTAAAAGTGGAGTGGACTTGGCTATTGGAATTATTCCATGGGGGAAACCCCTGTACTTCGTCGGAAATGGACATTATGCCCTAATGGGCTGTTGTCATGTGTAGCATTTTCCTTGTTTAGCACGCCCAGCTTGTTCTCTGGATTTAACAGGAAACATAAGCAGGTGAGTTGGCCCATCAGGAACAGCTGCAATAGGCAGGACCTTGTATCCTGCTGAAGTCTCCTCTAGCAACAGGCGCAGAGTTGGGGTCATGAGGTTGGGCTAAATTCCCAAGGAGCAAAAGGACACTCTGGTATCAGAGTAAAAGTAACTGCTTATGAAATACTGATATAAGCTCCCTCTGGCAGGATCAGTTTGACGTGATCTTAAAATGGGGCAGTGCTGAGTTGCCCCTTTCATCACGGGCTCTGTCAACCCACTGCCCCCTTTGTGACCTTCAGGCTCTCTGGGACCAGTTCGTCAGATCTTCGACCTTCTTTGCCTCTCTTTGTGGTTTCCCCTCTCACTTTCCCTTGTTGCCTTATTTCTGTAGTGGAGGATGGATGCCCCTCTACACACTCACCCACTCAAAGACTAAAACCTTTGAATTTATTTTGAAATTTTTTGTTTTTATGGCACGGTACATCTTGGTCTAGTTGTTAAATTTACCATCATGACTTGCCTGGGTTTCAATGCTCTCAACTGTAAAATGGTTCAACTGAAACCATCTCTATTTACATCTCAGGTTGTCATAAAAAACAAGTAAGAGAATGGATGTAAAATAACCTTGAAGTCCTAAGCACTGCAGAAATATAAGATGGTATTTTTTTTTTGTTCTTGTCCATTTCAGTGTTGCCCATCTTAGGATAGAAAGGTTTGGGGACCTATCTTTTTAATATTACCTTGTATCATACGCTTCCTAATAATTGGATATAAAAGTTGTGAAAATAGTAGGCACTCCAAACATACTAGCTGAAAATAATATTGATATTAAATTGTATTTCAGGTTGGGAAGGGAGGAGGAGGAGGAAGGAGAGTCTATTTTGAAATCACTAGTAACAGTGGTCAGCTTTTGGCTGATCTGCTTAGTTAGTTTCAGCATGAAATAACAACAACTGAGGAAAGAAGGGAAAAAATAAGATGTACTGAATACTTTACATCAATGTAATTCTCCCAACATTACCCCAATTCACAGATGAGAAAAACCAAGGCCCAAGGTCACAGAGTTAGTAAAAGACAGGACTTGGATACTAATTCAGATCTGCCAGATTGTAACTCTCGGCTGTACCATGTGGCATATCTGATTTTGTCACAAGTTAACTTTGTTTTAGCCTATAAATACATGCCATTGATCTCACGGGGCTATGTGTAGATGATTCAACACAACCTAGACAGGCAGGATGGAGTCAATACTCCAAACGCCCCTGCAGTTACTACTTTAGTAATGTTACAAATCACACTGCGGAAACAGGCACATATGTTAGGCACCAGCGTTGAAACATACACTTTGTCACTGCCGTTCTTTCCCACTGACTACCCAAGCCCCACCTCAGTAAGGCACTATCATCAACTTAGAAAAATCCATGAAGTCAACCTGTAAGTCCCAAGTGCCTCAGTTAGTATTAATATTGAAGGTTGGAGCTTGTTAAGAGCACATCAGAAGCTGTTTTTGACAAATAAAATGTACTAACTTAACATTGCCCCTACCAAAGACCTTTATAGAAAAGAATCCCTGCCATACTAAGAGTTATACAAGTGCTGCTACAAGCAAGAAATAGAAAAAAGCCACTAGGCTTTTAAAGACAGCACTGGCTTTTAATAAATCTTGATTATATTTTTCCACTGATAGTACTGTTATTTCCCAGCTATACAGACAATACCTGCCCTCCCATCAGATATTTAGAGTATCAGAAACGTACATGAAGTGATATTATTGCAACGACAGCAAATTAGACTGTACAAAGGCATGCTGTGTAACTCAAACACTAGATTTAGTAGGGTTAGAAGGCCAACTCTACGGAGTTTGTCAGCAGAAGGAATCAAGGTTTCCAACAATTTCCGCCTCGCAGAACAACCTACATCCAACTAACTGTTAAATTGGTTAAATGCTAGGCAATTATGTGACCCGCCAGAATTGATAATTTGCTTCAGGGTTTATCATTACCTTTCTAAAGTATATAAATTAGAGAAAATACACATCCTATGAATATCCTATTATTCTGACATGAAGGGTCAAGAGAAAAATACAACTACGGTATATAACAAAGCAGTAGAAATTCCTTCCTAAATGTTATCTCTGGTCTCTCTTTCCCTGCCCAGTTGAGTATATTTTATCCACCGGTAAATGGTGGGTTTTGTTTTTAAACCAGGCTGTCTATGTGACTACCTGCTGTTTATGGACCCCAAATTGGTAACTTCTTAATTTGTAACCTTCCCCTTTGCTGGCTCTGAATATTGGTCTAGAAGTATGAGGCAACGACCTTGAGGACACAATTATTAGAGGACAAAAGTTCAGGGCAAGTGGGAAAAAGTAAAATTTTAGTAGAGTCTTTTTCTCTGCAAGTAAATGAGTTGAACACAAGGAGGACAGAGGTTCTTCCCACAACGACCTGGATAGAAGTTATGACCTAACTAAGTCATTACAGTAGTTCTTGATGGTGACCAGTGGAGTTCATAAAGCTTTTGCACACAACAGCCCATTAAATCCTTACCACTGCCCCATGACGTCAGGCTCTCTATTCTCCTGCTGCCCTGCCGGCCTGGCTGGCACACCCACCTCTTTGGCATGATTGACACAGTGCATGTACTGGCTGGCCAGGGCGGAGCACTTGAGGGTCTGGTGGGCGTTGTCGCGGTAGCACTTGAGAATCTTGGCCTGCAGGTCAGCACAGACGGGATGAGACTCATACCGCCTGAAAACAAACACAGGGACCACTGAGACAAAGGGCTTTCATTCAGAATACAAGTCAAGGTTAAAGAATATATAAAATAAAACATATATGTTGCAAATTAGAAAAAAGTTTAAGAGAAATAATTTTCCTTAAAGCTTGAAGAAAGATACTGAAATTGTTCCCATGACAAAAATGTACACCTGGTTAATAAATTCTACACAAGTGGTTCCATTAGTTGAAACTGCTGTGAGTTACTCTGGACAACATAACCTTCCCTTCCAAACCCAACCCCAGACCCAAACCCTACGATCGGCGTCAGTACTCTTCATCCTGGCCAGCCCAGCCAGAAACCTAGGAGCCCTAACTCTCTCTTCCACTCCCACATCCAGTTGGTCACAAAGTTTGAGATCCCCACTGTCTGGGCCTCCTTCTCCATACTCATTGTCATTAAATTAATTCTGCACATAAATCTATATCCTGGATTCAACCTCCAAGCTGGTCTTTCTGTATCTTAGCTTTCAACTTCTACTCTTGCCTCCATATTCCTTCCAGATGGTTCTTTCTAATAGATAAATCAGAGACAGTATCTTTCTCTGCTACTTTCTACATAAAATGCAAAGTCAACAGATCAGGTTTCTGTCTACTCTGCAGCCTTCATCCCCACCTTGCCCCCAAAACTGCTACAGCCTGGACAAACCGCGCTTCGGAACTGGTTCTTACACTTCCCTTCAAATCTCGGCTCACGCTGCTCTCGATTCTGGAAATGCTCTGCACCCAAACTCCCACCCACTCCTCTATATCTGGAAAATACCTACTCATCTTTCAACGCTTAGCTCATGTGGAACCTTCTGTATGTGGCTTTCATTAGCTCTCCCCTCCGTGGTGAGTCTATCATTCCCTTTATGGTGACCCCACTGATCCCGTAGTAACTTCTCGCCCCATGCACGTGACACTGACTACACTAGAGTCAGTTTGCTAGACTATGTTTATTAGAATGCAAATGCCAAGGACTTTGTCTTATTTTCTTTGTGACCTCAGCTCCTAGATATGGATACCCCTATAGAAGCTATGTAATAAATTCACTGAATGAATACAAATGAGTAGAAAGAAAACATTTTAAAATTTTGCTAATTATACTTACAAATCTGAGATTTTCGTTAGACTGCTTCTCAGTGAATATTGCTAGATCAAATGTAAATGTTTCTAAAAAGCTTATAATACACACTTGAACATAATAACATAAACCAAATAAATTGTGCAAATGAGAATAAAATATTCTTGTTAATATGGCAGAGAAATTTGGAATATAAGGACTAAACATACACAGAGAAAACACATATTACCATTTTTAATCTAGGAATTCATATATTTTTCCAAATTAGTTTTGTTTCATACAAAAAGCTAGTCTTTATCAGTTCTGTTTTTTAAATTTAAATTTGTTATTTCCATAGTAATCTTGAAATAGCATTATCCTATATTTAAGGGGTTCTTTAAAAACCCCTAGAGAACACAGGGGGGATATTTCTCATCAATAAGGAAACCCCTGGGTGATGATTTGTCTCCTCATTACTTTTATCCAGCACACTAAGCTAATATATATTTTGCTAGAATAGAAATGCAAACCATGTTACTGGTCCCTGAGGGAATTTACTTCTCACTACCCTCTGAAGAATGCAGACATACAGAGAAAAAAATAATTCCACAAATTTTATATAACATCACTTTTACTTTTTCATTCATTACCTTACTGCTTTGTCAAATACCATTCAGAACAGAATTTAAATCGAATCCCAGGAGTTTCCAAGCTTCTTACGATTTCAGATGTCTGTGAATTTTTCTGGACACAGATTTCCCTAATCCTCTACCGTGAACATCAGCATTTAAAAGGAATCAGCTGTGCTTCCAAAATACAGGCACAGATACCACTAACTGACTAATTATAGCAAGCCCCACATCTGGATAAACACTGAATAAAATATGATTAAGCATGAGGTCAGCTGAACCTAGTAAATGCATGACTGATACCACTAATAGTGCACAGGAAAGCAGGATTGCCTTCCACCCTAGTGTTGACAACTGGTGGCGTCACCAATGTGGCTTAGGTTTAAAAGCAGGGGGAAGGAGGGTGGGAAGGGAAGACCAGAACCACTCTAGTGAGATAGTCTTTTTACAGGGAAAGACTGTAAAAATGAGCACCCACATACTGCTTGTCATAAAGAAGACAACACATTTTTTCTTTTAAAAAGACTACTCACAATGGGATAATTCATCTAATACTGTGGACTACTCAGAAAGAGGTAATTTAAGTTGTAGATAAACATTTACCCTGAGTTGAGCTATTAGTCATTCAAGTTAAAGTCCATGAGTTATTTATGATTTGAAATGTGTCAAAATATACTTTTATCAACACAAATCAATACTACTCACTTCCAGGGCCCTTGATTTCCTGTCTGGAAGTCTGTTCTGTGTGTGTCTGTTCTGTATGTATGCATGCGCAAAGTCATCTTCTGAAATTCTTTCTATATGCATTTCAGCCTGTATTGATGATTAGATGGTAGAAAGGGGGTAAGAGGAGCAGAAATCAGCATAATTGCCCCCCAGTTCCGGGAGTAGGCTCCGGGACGTTTTCTTGGATTAATCTGCAAGGGTAAAGCTCTGCCTCTGTATTGATCTGCAATGCTTGTTATGTTGCCCTAATGCACTGTTTTCACTTTGGGAAAATGCTAAATGAGATTACCGTCTAACATTAGAAGACCATAAAACACAAGCCATGGCACTTTCCATTCAGGAAAAGGGTTTCAAAGACATTTCCAATATGCATTATGGTAAACCCTCCATATAATCACAGAGTCAGCAATTGACTTTTATTGACTACTTTTACTCCTGTTGATGGAAAAAGCTACTATTAGGCAAAAAATAACAAAAGGTGGAATTTCAAGATACCTAAGAAGGAAAACTAAATCTTAGCTGCAAAGGACATTTAAACAATTTAATTTCTTTGCATGTAAGGAAGATGCAACAAAGAAATGGTAAATGACAATGTTAAGAGAAAGAAGAAATATAGATTTGGAGAACCTGGAACAATAGCAAGGGAGTGTGAAGATATAATTGCTATCCAAAAACATGTTTAGCAAAAAGGAAATGGTAGAATGAAGTTGATCTTTGAAAATACATACTTATCAAAAATAAGAAATGAAATCTAGTTTTGTGATCACTTGAAATTACTGGGGAATTTTAATGGATCCCACCAAATAAATGTACATTTCTCTCTCTTCTTTTCCTTCTTGTGCTCCCCTTGACCGGCACCGCCCTGCCCCCCACCATGGCACTTACTGCCCAGGAGTTTGCTGATAGTGTGCAAAGGCAGAACTGGAGTCCCAAAGATTTGACCCAAGAACAAAATCAAACGAAGTACTACTCCTGGTAGGTATTCTGTAGCCCGTAGCCAGTAAAACATTTATTTTGGCTAATGTTTAATGCTAATGCCCACTTAAAAGGCACCTAAGAAAATATATCCAAGTATTTTTCTCATTACACTGACAGGTCCATTGTAGAAACTTTGGAAAAAGACAGAAAAGAATAAAGATACACATTTAGGTTGTTTCTTATTTTTCAGAGCTTAAAATAACATGGTGATGGACATAAATTATTACTACCATTTCTGTTGTTTCCTTAGGAGACTTTTGTATAAGTTGAATTAATTGGTCAAAGAGAAATGAAAACACTTTCAGTTAAAATGAAGCGGAGTTACGCAGTATCCAGATCTTTCCCGTTAAGACCCTCTAACACAATGATACTGGTTATTTGTTTTAGGACTAGCTGTTGGAAAACTACTTATTCATCTTTTTAGTTCTGCTAATATAAATAGCAAGGATAATAAGGTAACTTCAGAAAAGTAAAACATATAGAGACAGCTCTCCTCACGCTGCTCTCCATTCAGAAGGCTAAAGAGGTCACATAAGGACAATCAGTTAGCAACCTCAATTCGCAAAGCCCTAGGAAACGCAAAAATCATTGATTATGAGCATAGGTATGCAAAAAAAAAGCATCCTTTCCCTGTATTTGGACCAGTAAGTACACTGAGTGAGTTCTACAGAAACTACAAGGAAATATCAGAGAGGGAGAGAGAGAAGGAGAGAGAGAGAGAGAGAGAGAGAGAGACAGAGCGAAGGAGGGAGGGAGGGAAAGGAGGAGAAAATACGAGAATGGCTGGTGTTAAAAGGAGAATTCTTTTAACAGGTTCCGATAATGCATTCTTCATGGGGTCAGGTGGTCTCATAACTTAGCACTATAAAAGCAAGCACACGACACAGTCGCGGAGTCAAATCTTTAAGTCTATTCCTACGGCACAATGCAAAAGCTCTTACTTTACTGTGTGCTAATTTTTCACTAGACGTTGAGCCCAGTGGTCAGGATTTCCGTTTTTCTTTTAAAATCCAAAACTAAAGTTACTAGCACATTGCCAATATTTAAAAATATGTAATAATTCACTCTTGTTTCTCTTGTCACTTATAATTAATCATAAAATTCAATATAAAAGAAGAAAGTATTTATCTAAAATGTATGATCTTCTATTAAATTTTTTTCATTTTTCATTTTACCTTAAATCATATCCTAATATTCATTTTCAGAATAAAATGTAAACAGTCTCTTCCTAGATTGAGATCTGAAATAACTCAATTTCAGTCTTTTCTGACATTCTTAATAACTGCTAACCATTTTATTAATGATGCTTCTATTTGAGCTGTAATCAAATTTCCATAATTACACTTTAGAGGTCAAACATCTCCAAAAGTCGCTTGCTTTCTTTGTTTCCATTTGTTTTCATGTATACACTTTGAGATATTTTGTTTCTATTTGTTTTCATGTACACTTTGAGATACAATTTCTTAAAAAATAAAACAAAAATGGAAGACTTCTTTTCCATAAACATCTAGTATTAACATGATGAATGTTAACTAGTACGTTGTCTATCATCACAATACAAAACATGTCAAGAGGCCTCCACTGTTACCAGAGAAGGGAACACTCTAGACATACCTGGTTCAGCACTTAGCTAAATGAACAAGCTGATAGTAGACCATTACCCATGATCAGCACCATACCATTTAACCAATAGCTTCAGCTTGGGTGCTGTAAAAGAAACAGTTAGCTTTGGCTAGATGTACAACAGAGTATAAAGGATTCTATTCTGTAAATCCAAGGCTTGAAAGAGCAGTATCTGAAAATACTTTAACATTTTAATTTCAATCTACTGCTGCCTTTGGAGAAAATATCAGGATTATAACCCAGTAATCTGGATCCACAGGAGGAGGGTGACCTCCAAGGTGGGAGGGGAAAGCATTGCTGGTCCCTTCTCTTCCCCCCAATTTTTAGGAACTTCAGTAAAATTTCTAAACCCAGGAAAATCCCAAAGATAGGACCTCTGATCACCGATCCCAGCTAAAGTGAGCGCTGCAGTACAGTACACACAGATGCACTGTGCCCACGCCAACACGCCACACACACCCTAAGCATAGGAGTATGAACACACCAAATGTGAGGTGAACAAAAAACTTTCCAATTTTGCAATATATTTTTCTTTCTTATTCAATAATATTGGGTACTTGGGAATGATGGGGGTAGGTAGGGGGAACCTAGGAGAGTGGGAACTTACCAACGTGTAACACATTGCAGCCGGTGGGAGGACACACTCTGGCACTATGGGACTGCCCTGATGCCTGGTTTCCTGTCCTGAGGAGGCAGTTCTTATTCTGCCCTCCGGCAGCTGCCCCAAACCCTGAGTGAGATTCTGCTACCTTGGCTCACCCAGCACAACTGAAGGGCTGGAGAGTTCCTACTCTCCATTAGGGGTCTGAACTTAGAAAAATGGGGCCATTTTCTGCTGGCTCTCCAAAGAATGAGGGCCCTCACTGTTTAGTTTTGTTATTTACAAAAGTGAAAAGATCTGTGAAGTCAGGCATCTACTCTGAAGTGGAAAAATAAAACAAAACCCCGATCCATTGGCTATTTTTTATTTTCTGCCACATCATGGTATTCTTGACATATTTCAGCTATGTACATCACAGTTTTTATCTCTAAAATGGGAGGTAAAATTAATTCTTACTTACATAAAAGATATTACTAATAAGAGGCAATAATTATGCAGAGTTTGGGGATATAAAACATAACTGATGTCGACATTATCTCAAATCTGGAAGGACCCCCAAATCACTTATGAAATGTTATTTTCTCAAACTCATAAAGTTTTCCCAGCAAGCAAAATTCTACACATTGCATTTTAGTCAGGTTGGGGAGCCCTTATTTAGAGAGGTATAAGCTATCTCCCCCTCCCTTCTCTTCTTAACAATGCTTGGAATATTGTTATTGCTTAACAAATGTCAAGTAAGCATGCTGTAATAAAAACAGACACTGGCTCTTTGTGTTAACAGCGTCTGAGAGAGAATGTGGCAGTTTCTAGAAAGTATAGTGGGTAGAAACCACCTCCTGCAATGCACATAGTAGGAACAGAACAAAATCACAACTCATAGAAGTGGTCCTTGGTTATAAGAACTGCAATATGGGCCAGGTGTGGTGGCTCACGCCTATAATCCCAACACTTTGGGAGGCCAAGGCGGGAGGATCGCTTGAGGCTGGGAGTTCGAAATCGGCCTGAGTAAGAGTGAGACATCCGTCTCTACTAAAAATAGAAAATACTAAAAATAGAAAAGTTAACTGGCTGTGGTGGCAAGTGCCTGTAGTCCCAGCTACTCAGGAGGCTGAGGCAGGAGGATCTCTCGAGGCCAGGAGTTTGAGGTTGCACTGGGCTAT
>CM052437.1:169253964-169273136 GCA_028533085.1 Varecia variegata
TGTCCAGGAAACGGTACTGGCAGTAAGTGCTACAACTGTCGAGGGAGAGATCACTTCTGGTTGGGGGGTGGGTAGGCTGGAATTGCATGGAAGAGGAGATGGGATTTGAAAAGCCCCCTGAATGAAGGGCAGGATCGTAAGAGGCAGAGAGGACGTTTGAGAGGGCCCACATGATCCGAGGTCCAGGCTCAGTCGAGTCTGGCATGTTCAGGGGGCTCAGGCTGTAGTAGGGAGGTGGCAGAGGGGGTGGCAGGGCTGAGAAAGGAGGTGTTGGGACATGGAGAGTCTTCCAAGGAGAGACAGCGTGTTTAGATCCCATTCTGCAGGTGATGGCAAGCCAGCCGCCTTTCTAAATGGGAGAGTACGGTTATAAAGGTGCCATCTTTAAAAGGTTGAACTGATGTGAATAAATCAGATGGATGGAAGTGGAAATCCACTGGCCTCCCAGTGGAGCAGTGCCCAGCCATGAGGGTGAAACGGGCTGATGAAGAGAGCAGAGGCACTGGAGAGCAGGAACAGAAAGACACGGCAACTGACGGGACACAAGGAAAAGAGGGGGAAGGACTAGGAGACTCGCACCACCGCTGAGGCCTTGGGGGTTTAAAGAATGAGCACGCTTAAGTAGTGTCAGGAAGCCCGAGTGGAGATGACCCCCCGCCCCAATCTAAAGTGTGCAGCTGGAGCTCAGCACAAGGCCAGGGCCACAAGCACAGATCAGAAATCCTCTGCAAGACATGGTGGGGACCGTAGAGACGGAAGGCAGGAAGGACAGGTGGGAGCCTTGGGAACAGCCAGTGTTGGGGAGTGGCAGGAAGGAGGATGGAACAGTCGAGGTACTGACTGTGGAGAGAAGAGCTGGTGTGATGCAGCGTCACAAGGCTGGGGAGCCAGAGTTTCAGGACAGAGAAGACAGCCAAAACGAATGAAGACTGGATAAAACGTCATCCCTAGCAACCTGAAGAAAGCATTTCAGTAGAGGGCGTAAGGCAGAAGTGGGGGTCCACAGTGAAGCATGTTACAGCATGAGGCTGGTGCGACAGGGGAGGAGTGGAAGGAAATGGTTTGTTGGGTAGGAAACCTCAAAGGCTAGATGAGTGGTCTGACAGCAATAGGAATTCTTGTCGGTAAGCCCACGTATGAGAAAAGCAGCAGTGCGTGAGAAGGGTTCTTCTAAAGGAGCTGGGCACAGAACAGCAGCGAGAGTGTATGCTGGAGGGAGGCCCAGCTGCCCCGCCGGACAGTGGTACCTGAGCAGGCTCGAGGGACTCCAGGCCGGGAGATGCTCAGCACTGACCAGGGACGTGCCAGGCTCCTCCTCTGCCCCCAAGCTGGACTTCCCCCTACAGCACGCAAGTTTATACCAAAGTACATATATCAAAGGCAGGGGATTAATGGTTAATGGAAAATGGAATAAGCTTGGCATAAAATACATTTGAAAAATAGGAGTTTATAGATGGTGGACAACAATGATCACACATTGCATAAGCTCATGATATGCACACAAATTTAATTTAAAATAATATAACATGTATATGCTGATATAGACATAAAATATATCTGAAAAAATACACAACAATTGGAAATAGCAGTTGCTTTGAAGGACGGGAATTGAATAGATAGATGGTCAACTAAGAAGGAGATTTACTTTTGCATATGATATTCAAATTTTCTATCATGTGTATACACTGCTTATCAAGAAATAATTTATTGTAAAAATGCAATGGCATATTATTTATATATATAGTATGCCCTGAGAAATTTCTGTAAGAAAGTTTGCTTCCCTAAGATGCCTAGGCACCACAATTCCTAATGGTAATGCCATTTCCATGGATTTTGTGGCACTAAATAGAAAATTGATCAAAAAGACAAACTGAGACACCAGATACAAAATCCCACATGCAAATTCTACACAAAGACAAACATGTAAATTGGGGCCTCATTCATAGTGCCTCCATACGTTGTCGGGATTCAGCACAGGTTTGGCACGAGCCCTTTTGATTTAATATCTCAGCAACCTTGTGAGGAAAAAGAGAAACTGCCAAATTATTTAAGTCACAGGGCAAGGCATTGGTAGTGAAGTATGACATGAGTATTCAAAAAGCCCATGAAGCCTTCTTCACCTATAAAATTCTTCTAAGTTGGCCTCTTCTCTGTCCGTTTAATTGCTCCCTCCCCACCTCCTTCCCTCTTTTAATTGTAATTCCCAAAGCTCAGATCTTTGCCCCTACTGTTCTTCTACACTTCCCGGTGCAGTTATTTCTTCCTTCTTTGAGGGTTCTCCTATTGCTGTGTGTGTGACTGAATTGGATTTCCAAGTCTCTCTTCACCAGTCAGTAGCTGTATAATCTTAGGTTTCTTTGGGCTTCAGTTCTTATATCAAATATACAGTTAGTCATCTTACCCATTCCAAGCCAGGGACTAGATTTGATGATCTGTTCTAACTCTAAGCCTCTATACTAAGCATCACCTAGATTATGATCAATTTATTATTTCCATTTTCTTATCCGAACAAGATTTTCCTTCCATTTTTCACCAATAGCAATACTGTTAGCTCATCACTGTGTATTAAACTCGGTTCTTTTGTTGTTTTTAATATTTTAAATTCGAGAAGTCATTGAGATCATTAGTTCTTCCTTTGAAATACCTTTCACTTTCAACCCTTCCTCAGTTTTTCCTATCATCACCGTAGGCTGAGCTATCACTTCATGCATATACCACTATTACTGTAGCCTCCAGTCTCTCTGCCTGCAGCTGCCTCCTTTTCAATTGATGAACATGAATTCTACTAAATGAATAGCCTGCAAAATGCCAGCCTTTCCTAGGGTTCGACCAGCATGCTTCCTTCTCCTCTCCTCCACCTCCCAAAGCTAATTTTACTTCCAAAATATTTCTCATACCCCTTGCCTCCTCACAAGCTACTACTTATGGTGTTGGGAGAAAGAATATCCACTGAAACTTCTACTAAACCGCTATTTACCTATTCTGGCCTCAAAGTGAAGGACAGATGGTGACATTTGCAAGGTTGTTTTCAAACACAATCTAATATGAACCAGTATAACAGCCAAAGAGCACAGCTACACAAATTCCTAATGTCCATTTCCCAAGCCATGTTATAAAATTATAAAATCATTCTCTGAATTGATTTTATTTTTCACTCGTGGATAAGGGCACTATCTACAGGAGCAATAAGTTTCCATAGGAACTAAATTCATTTCAAAAGGTTTGAACATAGAGGCTTTAAAAAAGTGCTCAAACAATATACCAATTTTATACATAGTGCCTTGCATCCTTGAAACTCAGACTATCATAAATATTAACCTTTCAATCCCCTGAAAGTCCCTGGAAATGAGAAGATAAGTCTCTTCGCATTTGGAAAATGGATACGTTTAAGGTAAGTGGTAGGAAAAGGAGAACTTAGAAGGTGGGCTGCTAATTCACAATGTTTAAACACAACTAATCATACATGGTAACACTATTTACTAATTTTTGGAAAATAAGTAAGTAGACTATAATTTCAAGTAGTTGCTAATATTTTCCTACTTAATATTCTATGACTTAAATATAAAAATTAGAAAAACATATACTTTCTAAGCATTTTATAGCTAATTAAATAGAAAAGTTTATATGAGTGTGTAAGCGTACTGAACTACATGTGCCTCTATGGAACATCCACACAACTGTAATTTAAAAATTCTAACATGTTTCCTTTTTTGTTCTGATGATGCCATAAGAAGGCATTAAATTCCAATATATCCCCTTGTAGTACATAAATGGATTTAAGCATTTTTCAGAGGACAGGCAAGATTTAGCAAATTGGCTTAACATTCTAGGCTGCTGCTGAGACTAAAATGAAAAAGACCAACTATGAAGTATAGAAAACAACAATCTACTACACAGATTCTCCAAATGATTATGATGAGCCTCATACAAGAGTGTTTCAGAGGTGGAATCTCAATGATTTCTATATAAAGGGATAATGATGTATTACGGCAGGACCAAATAATGCATTTCTCAATTCATGTCTGGATTGGATTCACCATGCTGAGCTCCATTAGTTTTACATCTCCCTAAGGGTTCCAATTCAGCAGTATTAATCTATGCCATTACACACAGCCCCAATCTATGAATGCCTGCCTTTCGAAGGTTCCTTAATACAGCTCTCCAGTTGAGTGTTTCTGGAGAAAAATCACAAAACCAGGGAAACTGGAATCACTGTAAATTCTTAAGTAGACGCTAAATCCTGCCACAATGTTATCGCACTTCTATGGTAAGCTCACTCTCCTCCTTGTTACTATGATAATTCATGCCATTTCCAACCTCTTAAAAAAAAAACCCTCACCTTGTTCCTTCCCCTTTCACTCTTGGCTAATGTACTGGCCTCTTATTTCACTGAGAAAAATAGAAACCAAACAATAACTCTCTCATCTTCCCATCATAAAATCTGCATCTGCACCCACCTTCTCCTTTTCTATTGTTACTTTAGGATTTTTTTTTTTTTAATGACATAGGTTCAGAAGGTATTCTGTTGTTACTTTGAAGGAATAATGTCTCTCTCATAAAAAGAAAGGCATTCCTAGACATGGATCCAATTCTGACCTTCCCCCCACCCTGCCTTCTGGTGAGATTTTCTTTCCTTCTTGTATCTTCAGCCTCTTTCTCTACTAGAAGGTTTTCACTAGCATTCCATCATTCTCTAAAATAGTGCTACACAACAGCAATGATGGAACTGCTGTAAATTTATACTGCCCAACACAGTGGTCACAGCCACACGTGGCTGTTGACCACCTGAAATGTGACTAGTGCAAAAAAAGGAATGCATTTAAAATTGTACTTAATTTTAATAAATTTTAACCTAAGCAGTCACATGTGCCCAGTGGCTACCGTACTGTTGAAAGCACAGCTTTAGCAAATTCTATTAATATCCTTACACTAGCCACCTCCACTTCCTTACCTTGCATTCATTCTCTCCTATCCACACTAAAGTGGCTTTCACCTGACCTTTCCATGGAACGGCTCCTGTTAGAAGTCCGAGACCTCTAGGTGGCCAAATCCAATGATTTTTGTAGACATCTTATAGGACCGGTCAGCACAGACGTGTTCCAGTAAAGAACCCCTCTTTCTTGAAAAGACTTTCTGGGCTTCCATAATACTAAACTCTCCTGCTTTTCCTCCTAGCTCGCTAGCTCATCTTCTTCTAACTGATCTCTAAACGTTGGAGTTCCTGAGGGTCATGGTCCTGGAAGACTCTCTGCTCGTCTCTCTCTCTCTCCATAGGTATCTCAACCATTCTCATGGCTTTAAATGCCATGTGTGCTGGCAGCGATCAAATCTGTATCTCTAGTCCAGCTCTCTTATAGGTGACTGTCTACTGCTATTTACACTGAGGTTTTACAGGCACTGCACGTTTAAAACTAACTCTGAATTCCCTTCTCTACCCCCAGTTTGTTCTTTCTTCCCCATCTCAGTAAATGGACCCTCCAAAATCAGGAGTCATTCCTGACACCTTCCCCTCTCTCATTCCCACTATCCAATCTGTCACCAAGGCCTGTCAATTAAACTTCTAAAGTAGATCTGGAATCGACCCATTTCTCTCCATTGTATTGTCCTAGTCGAAGCCACCATAACCACCTGCCTGGAATTTCAATAGCCTCCTTAAGTAGTCCCCTGGTTTTCATTCTCTGCCTCTCACCCTCATCTCTTCTGTAATTCACTATCAAAACAACCACCACAGTAACCCTTTTCAACTACAAATCTGTTTTATAACTCTCAGCGTACAGCCTTAACCCTTCAAAGATTTCTCATCTCTCTTGGAATAAAATCCAAAATACTGATTATGGCCTATTAGGTCCTACAAGATGTAGCCCCTGCCTCCACCTCTCTTCATTCCACTTTCCCACAATATGCTTCCTTTCAGAACCCCAAGGAGTTCAGCTCCTTCCTCAGAGTCTCAACACACTGGTCCTGCTGCCCTTCCTTTACACTTCCCCTAACTCCTACTATTTCAGTCTTCAGATCTCAGCTTTAGAAGGCTGTCTCTGACCTCTCAGTCGATTCCCCTGGGACATGCTCTCACAGCAGACAGCACTTTTCACAGTAATCACTGTCAAGTTATTTGGGTGACCAGTCTTTTCTCCCATTAGACTATAAGCTGCAAGAGGGCACCATTCCCAGTGCCTGGCAGAACACCTGCCAAACATCACAGGCTGCTCACACCTCTCCCCCTCACACAGCCACTCGGGTACCCTCTCCACTTCTCACTGCATTTGTCAGCGTGTACCTGTGGGGACAAGGCAGGCCTGTGAGGAAGAGCGGCCAAACTACGCTGGGGAGACAATTGTTCTTAACAGCCCAGCTGGAATTCAGAATGAGTTTCCCAATACATAGCATGACCGAAGTTAGTTGGGTTCTACGATACAGTCACTATTTACACTGTAGCTATTTACTGTCACGGTTATAAAGACAGGATCTGGCATCTAAAACATGTATGTTCAAATGTGGGCTCTGTCTCTTACTTGCTAAGGAAGCTTGTTGCTTAATCTCTCGAAAGTGCAACTTTTTCATCAGTTCCTGCTGTTTAAGATTGTTGTAAAGATTAGTAAGATAATGTTTAAGCTCTCAGCACAATGTTTGGCACTAAGTTTTTAATAAATGATAGCTGTTGTTATTATTGTTTCAACTAATAAATTTCTGTAGGTTATTCTGGGAACCTAATTATTAGTTATCACCTTATTCCCAAAGAAAAATGGGTTTCTATTACAATCCATCTCAGAGTTAGTGACTGTCCATATAATCTTTTTTTTTTTTTTTTTTTTTTGAGACAGAGTCTTGCTCTGTCACCCCTGCTAGAGTGCAGTGGCATCATCATAGCTCACTGCAACCTCAGACTTCTGGGCTCAAGTGATCCTCCTGCCTCAGCTTCCCAAGTAGCTAAGACTATAGGCATGCACCATCATGCCTGGCTAATTTTTCTATTTTTTGTAGAGATGGGGTCTCGTTCTTGCTCAGGCTGCTCTTGTGTTCATGAAACTTGATGGAACCCACAAAGTGTTCAGCTGGTGGCAAAAGAAGGTTTTTGCACATGCTTTTGATCAAGAGATGAGAAAGTTGCACTCACGTTAAAATCAAACCTCCAGCATGGGGTATATAATTAACATAAACTTATATATCCTTTCTTTCCCAAACTAAGTTCTCATGGAGAGCAACAGTCCTCCAATGAATAAATGGAATTGTATTTGAAGTAATAACATTTGGCACAGACTTGCCCACTGCCGGTGGCAGGGCTGCTACTTGTCACTAGGCCGTGAGGGGAACTCAATAGAATTGATGGCAAACTGCTTTAATAGTAGCAAAATACTGCCTAAAACAAGTTGGACATTTCAAGAATAATAAACACCACATGTTTAAAGTTCTATTACTGTTAAACCAGTATTCTAACAGGCCAGAAACTGGTTTTCAGCCTCTTTCAGTGAGTCTCTACATCTTTAGGGTCATAAATGTCATTTTATAAAGTCAAGCTAGTGATTCTTAGAAGGGGGCCTAGATATGCTGGTGTTATTATTGCTGTTTTAATTTTTACTTTTTTGTAGAGATGGGGGGGGTCTTGCTATTGCCCAGGTTGGTCTTGAACTCCTGGCCTCAAGTGATCCTCCCAAAGTGCTAGGATTACAGGTATGAGCCACCATGCCTGGCTGATATGCTGGTGTTAATTTAAAATGTTGAATAACATTTCAGTTTACTCATGCTGTGAAGTCTGTTCCTTCCCCTACACCATCTCCAAAAGCTTTAACCACCAAAGGACATTCAGCAATAATAGGGAAAAATATGAAAGTACTAATAATTATTTCATTTTCAAATGGTTTTCCATGTACAGGTCATGACAGCACTGATTGTAATGGCCCTGTGGGCCAGTCTACAAGCAGGGATGGGGCAAGAGGATGGACTAGGAGGAACCTTTCTTTAATAAATGCACTGTGGCTGAATGCAAAGAAAACCCAGAGAAAAGTTAAAGAGGGTCTTCCCTATGCCTGAACAAGTTGCCTTTGTGAAAGACGAATAAGAACCTGGAGCTTTATATTTAATAAAACCACGGTATTCGTGGACTGATAACTGTTCAGAAGTTAATTGCACATTATTAATGATTGTGTGAAAAGCTTGTAAAATTTGGAGGTTTGTTAAGTGGTATATAGCGTCTGTGGCTATGACAGCAGTACATGAAATGGAAATTTTAGGATTTATTGGCCTAAGTTGATCAATATAGACTGTCAAACTGGCTGATTATGGCCAGCAATTCCAGTTTGAGTTAGGCCTGAAGAATCCTGAAAGGGAAAGATCTCAAGCACCACTCAGAATTATAACTTCCATCTGAATAACTGGTTTGGTTATCTAAATTGAACAGATTAATGAGATAATTTGTATCACAACCACATACTGTATAATGAAATAAAGCAATGAGGGCTTTTATCAAAGCTTTCCAACAAGATGGTAAATCAATTATAATATTAATTTCTACCAAATACCATCAAATTCTGCCCCTTTTAGATTTCCAATATTAACTATAAGCACCAATATTTAGACCGAAGGGAGAATCGTTTAACAGATGAAACATTTCCTACTTCTAGTATTTTAGGTGAGGTCATTTGACTGAAGTCTTATTTCTCTACTTGTAAACTAAGGCTTTTGTCCATGAGACTCTACTTCAAAAATACACTGAAGGTTAATATCTTTGTGTATGTTACAAATGCTAAGCAAAATGGAATGTTAACATATTCTCTTATTCATTACAAAGAAAATGGCAAGTATGACTGCATATTGAAGACATTTTACCAATAGTCGTTTTTATCCTGATTACTTTTTGGGTCCCTGAAAATGCCAGTTTCACTGGGGCTCAGGTTGCCTGAAACAAGGGAGAAGTAATGGCCTCTCCTACTAGGAGACATAATCGGGAGACCATATCGGGACAAGAAGTAACAAAATAAAGAGTTCAAGAGTTCTTTTTGTGATAGTTCATCTCGCCAAACGTGCTGCTGGGGGAAAAGGGGAAAAGAGAAAAGAAAAGATATTAAAATTACACCATACAGCCTTTTAGCCTTTTTTCCATTCTTTCCCCCCCTTCTTCGTTTCTTTCCCCCCTGCCCCCGAACCTTCCTATTTCTGGCTTAGGCACTGTCAATTAAAGGGTAAACATTTTTATATATGCTTCTAAAAGCAGTAGTAGCAAATACAAAGGAAAAATGCCCACTTTCTCAATGCTTAAGCCAGTGACAGGTATCACTAATCGATCCTGACACTCTTTCAGGCTGAGCCTGTCATGCCTCAGAGTCCTTCTCAACAAAATGCTGCAGGGAGCCACCGCAGTCAAGTGGAGTTGGTGCCTGAAACGAAATGGCTGGACTCTCTTGGTTTTGCTCTTTCCTATGGTCCTGTACGTAGTTCAGGCTGAGCATTTTGTGTCTTTGAAATTCATGAGACCTGGCTCTCTTCCAATAAGTCCTTTGCTGTATAAAACCCAAGGTTGTTGACAGTAAGAAAGAAACCAGATAATGCCCCTTTCTGACTCATTCCACAACCTCTAAAAGGGAAACAAAGCCAGGAAAAACCATCTGGGTTTAGCAGTCTTTTTCTTCCCTTACTGGAGTAAAAGAGTGGGCCTCTATTAATGTTTGAGCTGTTTAAAGCTGATTAGAGATTTAGATTTAGCATCCACCCTTTTTAAAAGTATGTGTTTAAAGGAAAGTTTCATGACAGTCACTGGACTGCCTTCATGAGCATTTAGGAGTATCTTCCCCATATATTAACACACTTGCTCATTTGGCTTCATATTTAATTGCACTGCCTCTCCAGAAAGCCCTTAATGACACCATCTCACATCCAACCTTCATAATTTGGCTTCCCCCAAATATGAGAGTGGGCTTCCCAGGCACCATCTTACTGCTGTTGCGGGCCAAATGTGATTCTCCCCAGCTGCTACTGTGCTTCTTCCTTTATGACAGGGGCCTGCCTGATCACCCCAAGCCATTCCAGGAACAGAAGCCTTCCAGGCAACAAGAGGCTATTAGATGCAACCTGCTTGGGCCAGGGCCATATTCTGTTCCCAGAGATAACTCATGCATGCTTCTGTCTGTATTTTTTCATTCTATTGCTTGCAAGGGGATTGTCTCCCACAGCTGCACAAAGGATCACCCTTGATAAGGAAGTTAACAGAAGATCAGAGAATCTCAAAACCTTGACAGAATTTAATTCGATAAATGGCACACAAAAGCCTCCAAAAATTTTGGAATATCAAAATGGAGGTTGGTTCATCTATAACTAAAATGTGGCTGCCTGAAAAAGAGACACAAGCCAGAAGAGACACAAAGGGCATCACTGTCTTTTCTTTAGGGAACTAAAAGAAAGGTGTTGATTCCTCTGTGCACATGCTGTCCCTAGTCCCCCACAGCTGTTAGCTCTAAAGAAAATGCTGGTTGCAGGTGGTGGCCTTATAAAGAGTTGAAAAGATTTATGTAATTTTCCTGGGGCCCCGGTCCCAAGGTTTTTTTTTTTTTTTGGGCATTACCCATAATGTATTTGTCCATGGGATAAACAGAGACGCCTTCCCCCACAATTACATTTGCTTAAAGGAAAACACAGCTGCCTTTTGTGCATAGTGAGGAGCAACTGCAACTAGTGAGACCAAACGAAGATTTCAAAGGGAAGGAAAGTTTTTACAGCATAAAAGATACCCCATTACATCAAAGTGCATTGAAACCAAAAAAGCTGAGGCAAAGTGATGACTATTCTCCTTGGGGACAAAAGTCCGATTGAGCAAAAAGCTATAGGTGCCATTTTCCAGAAGAGCCACCTGCTACTACTTGGAGCTACTGCAGATATTCAGGAGCCAGAACTGCAGACTCCTTCCACCTCCGGGGTTTGCGTTGGAGAGTGTGCATGCACGTGCACCCTGAGGCAAAACCAACAGGTAATTGCTAGACACCGTCACCTAGGGATGACTAAACCATCAAGGTGACTACTTAATGCTTCCCTCTTGGAAGACCAGCATCACACTGCTAGCTATTAATACCATTAAGAAGAAACCTTTGGAGAAACGTGCTGACCCAAGGAAAGGCAAGTGAGTCACCCACTCCCTTGGGAAGGTACTATAGTGCTAAGAGGGCCTGCCCCATCCAAAGTACGGAATGCAGCAAGAGAGGATAATGAACCTAATTAGCGTTAGTTATTATTTGCTATAGTTACAACTGCTTCAAGTAACACTGCTGCCAGCAGTGCTGTTTTATATGATGTCTTCTTCATGTGGCAACCTTTTCATAAATCAAAGCAAAAGCCAATACCAGACAGTTTCTTGTACAGCCTGCCTGACAATGAAAGTTAACACTGAACCTTAGCTGTTATCAATCTTCATAAATGTGTCCATGATGTGGCAAGACCGCTCCACATTACAGGGAGCTGCCGCTACTGCATGCAAGGGAGTGACCCACTAGGTTAATGGGACTTGACAATCAGTCCTGTTTTAATTGAGCCAGAAAAAGGAATGGTTCTCTTATCCTTTTCTTAAACTATACAGGAGTTTTTCCCTCTACACTTTGGTTTCATCAGTGCCTGGCTCAGAAAATGCCCGTAATCAAGTTTAACATAGACTTGTATGGCAGACAATTGAGACCTCATGGGGAAAGTAGGTGGGTAGATTTTCATAAGAAGAAAACATATTATGAAGTATTTAATTGGAATTTTTGGTAGAGAGCTACTTGACTTGAAGGTGCCATGTTTTCAAGTTCAACTAGAAAATATTAATGAGATATACTTTGGTTTTGGAAAATATATATAAACATCTGTCTACATTAATGGAATCAAAAAATAGCAAAAGTCAGGAAGTTTTCAAGTATCAGTAATCCTTCCTTGACAAAAACTCACAGCGTACATAAATCCGAACTGAAGGAATTCCCAATTAATGACAAACCCTAATCTAATAAACAATACTCCATCATGTTTTGCATTGTGCTATAGTCCTAACTACCCTATTGATACTGTCAAGAGGAAAGCAAAGCTTCTATCTGACACGTATTGGAGATGAACTCTGACAATTAGCTAATGTCCAACAAAAAATCAGCCCTCTATTAACAGCCTGTAATGAAGACCATCAACAGCTAGATAAATCAAACCACTAGGCTGGACACAGAAACATAGCCACAGGCTAATAACTTGCTCAATGAATTTATTTTAGCATGTATTTCCCAAGTGTAGTATACGTGCTAGGTGCTGGTGGAGATTTATAAAGATAATAAAATATAATTCTTGCCCTCAAGAAGGTTTCAATTCAACTGGGAATGAGATTCATATGCTGTTAACTGGATATATGACCTTGGTAATGGCCCCTTCAAACCCCCAGAGTCTGTAATTCTTACTTAGATTTTAGACAACAGTTTCCTCTACTGTAAACTCAGAGCTATTTTAGGTCCCTTCTAGAGTAAAAACATTCTGAGATGGTCTAAGTTGAGAAGCATGAAAATTTTATAGGAATTCAATTTAGTAAAAAACAATACTGGTATTCGTTGAGCACCTGTTGCCATAAAGCTCACTCAGATACAGCTCAGGCCTTAAAGGCTCACACTTCAGAAGGGAGATGGGCACAGGCGACGCTGATAAAAATTAGACTGTAATAAGGGCTGGAGCTATATAAACACACAGGGAGCAATTAATTGTGGCTTTCTAGTGGGAAGGGAGGTGCCTAGAAAGACTTCACAGAGAAATTAACATATGACAGGTCCTGAGAGAAGGATGAGCTCACTGGGAGGAGAGTGGCGAAGGTGTGCTGTGCTGTGCCAGGCAGAGCCCCAGGTGGGAAGGCACTCTCGCTCTTTAATGAATGAACTCGGAGGTGCACGAAAGAGGACGGCAAAGGATGAGCCTGACGATATTTTCATATTGTGGTTTAATATTGTAAGTTTTGGTCCCAACTTCTATATTATGATTTATTAGATAATGTCAATTATTCAGCTTTGAAGCAGAAACTTATTTTGCTTTAAATCATATAGATCAGACTGATGGATGAGTATCTTGTGATTGCAAGGCAAGCTGTTTAAAAAAAAAAACCTATTATTTGCCACTACTTATCACTGCAAATCAGGATTATCACAACACTGCAACCAAATAAATAAATTTGGGTGCTGGGGCTGATATAAGACTGTAGCCATCACCTTTAGCCCCTAATTTTTAAATGTTGTATTCATGAAAATAAGCTCCATTGTTCTCTTTACAATAAGTAAAGGTTGCAAAAAGCTTATAAACTAGAGTTATAGTAATAAAATAGCAGACTGTCAGTTGTAGGTATTAGGATTCCATATAAATTTCATTTGAAAACAAGTTTCCACTAACTGCTAAAAAAAAGGTGTAAAAACTACAGGAGGTACTGATAGGAAGGGAGTTACTTTTTCTAAGGCTTCCACATTCCCTCTCACTCTCCACAGGGATCTATTTTTCTTCATAGAAACAAGGTTGTACCTGTGATTAGGTTAGCAAAGCCTTTTAAATCCAGAACGTAGTGGAAACACACACATACACCCACGCAAGTGGGCAAATGCTCTATTTTTTTTTTTCTGCTTCTTCCCACCCCCACCCCTCAGTCTTCCATTCTTGACTACAAACATATAGGGGTTAAACAGGCTTGTGAGGACTAACCTAGACAGCCACAGTGTCATGTTTACTTCTGGAAAAAATCATGGCCCAGATGCCAAGCAACTGACTTCAGAATAAATTTGAGGAAGACTCTTGTTTGCTCGTTAGAGACTACCAACCTGTAATTATGTAAAATCTCAAATGAATATGAGTATTCTAAAGGTATGGCAAGGCTGTAGATGAGAACTCTACCACGAACTAACGATAGCTGCATTTATCTGAGCACAGCACCCCATAGGCATTTCTAACCAAATTATGTAGCTCTCATTTAGCATGTTACTAATAAAATATAATTATTATTTTCAGTGTTGCTAACTGTTGGTTAATGATTTGATAGAAAACATTGTCTTCAAACACATGCTTTTGGAGGTATGGTATATTCTCAACTGCAACCCACCCATATTCCCTAGGGAGATATGTGTTGGATTATATGATGGGCGTCAATTAGAAACCACAAAATTTGCTCAACAGAAACTTGAACTATGGATGACTATAATAACTAGTTAACTATTCCCTGTTTACAATGTGACAAAAACATGAATGGACTTCACTTAATTCCTATATAACATCTCTGTTATTATCACATTTCACAGATGTAGGAAACTAAGGGCAAGGGGAAGTGGGGAGAAGTATTAATAATTGACTAAAATAAGTCTGTTGCATTATGTGCTGAATATCATAAACATCATATCCAGTAAAAAATATTTCACACATGTGGTATTTATTATTTCACTATAGCTATGTTAACATTAAGAATGAAAATATTAAGAGAAGTCCTAATAAGTTAAAAAAAAAATCAGGAAGACAAAGAACCTTCTGCAAACAAGAGAAAATGAGTATATTTCTGGTGGCTGCTAAAGCAAAACCTGTAGCATACTAAATATTCCTTCTTTCTTAAATCTACTTCCTAGATACTACATCATACAAAAGGGGAATTTTATGACATGAAGTACAAACAGATGTATCATTAATATGAATGGATCAGTCTTTCTGAAGAACATGGCCAAAAGCTTAGCACTCAAATCTTTTAAAGATCCCAGCCTTAATGCACTCTCTGGAGCAACAATCCTATTTTCTTTGCATCATCAAGTTCTGAGAATGTATTTTTCATTTGTCTTGTCGTCTGTTAGAAAAGGTGAAGATGTGTATACATTTTGGTTTTCAATTCTCCTATTATATCAGCTTCTCAGCAATTCAGTTTCAAATGCTCCAAAAGAGGTATGGATTGACATTTCTGCCAAAGGACAATTTTTTGCTCTGTAGTTTTTCCCAGAGTTAATGGAAAAAGTTCTACCACTAATCTTTTCAATTCACCTCTAGGGAATTACAAACTAGCAGCACAAGCTGCAAAGGTTGTGGTAAAATGCAATACTTTTAAATTACACAAGTCAAAGAAGCCTGAAATTTTCCCAAAAGGGGCTTTCCTTTAAAAAAAAAAAAAAAAGAGTTGCAGGAGGCCAATTTTACATTCACACTGTGATAAAACCTCAAAGGTTAAATAACATGGGTTCTGACAACTCTAACTCTACTAGTATCTAAAGAAACTGACCTTGTATAGGGTTGAGTACCTACTGTATGCCCAGAATCATACCTATATTATTTCATTAACCCTTATAACAACCCCATGAGGTATTATATATGCATTTCCTACATCAGCAAAGAGAAGCTCAAGACATTAAGTAGCCTAATGCTACACAGTTGGAAGGGATGGTCACAATTCAAACCTCATCCATGTTATAAAAATAAAGGTACTAGTTCCTAAGGGTTTATGTGTGAGCTTGTTTCACTGCAGCCTTTTTTTTGTACTGTCAAAAAAAAAAAAAAAAAAGTCATTTGAAACAACCTGAGTACCTTTCACAGTGAGGGAAGGGCTCAAGAAATTATGGCAGACCAATGCCAGCTCCTTGAAAGAATGAGTTGGATTTGTGTTGACCAGGAGGGATGTATCCACAATAAATGTAACATAAACTATATATGGTATAGTCTCATACTTTTCATAAAAATAAAATAAAATCTGTTCATTAACATTTCTATTCATAGAGGTAAGTATAGAAGGATGAATACCAAACTACAATTTCACACGCTTTATTTTTGAGGGGTTGACTTGGAAAAAAAAAGAAGAGAATTACATTTCCCTTATTACACATACGCAAAATACTACCTTGATAACTAAAAAAAAAATCCAATATAGTAGTCCCCCTTTACCTATGGGAAATATGTTCCAAGACCCCCAGTGGATGCCTGAAACTGAGGACGGTACCCAACCCTATATACACTATGTTTATTCCTACAAACACACCTATGATAAAGTCTAATTTATAAATTAAGCACACTAAGAGATTAATAACTAAAAATATGACAATTATAACAATATATTATAATAAAAGTTATGTGACTGTTGTCTCTTTCTCTCTCAAAAGATCTTATGGTACTCACAGAAATCAACACTGCAGATAAGGACTATAGTGTCTATTAATTTCATGTTCTTTTCACTACATTAAGTCTCCCGGGAAGAATATCAAAATACGAAAGTTGATCATAAAATTCAATGGGAAGGAGAGAGAATACTTAGAAAGGTTCATTTAATAATAATATTAGTATCTTCAAGTGGACTGGTAATAGAAAATTTACCTAGAATGTGGGCTAATTTTCTATATTTTGGGTGCATTCAATCAGAATTACAGATATAAATAAATTGGTCATCCAAATAAATCATATCTGAATAAACAATATACAATTTGCCTCTAACACATTCTTTGCAACAATGTGCAAAAAATTTGGTACCATGTGAATTCTTAGGATACCATTCAAAGAGATCATGGCTAAGAGTATTTAAAAAAAGTTAACAATATACCATTTCATTTGGTATAAAGATGAGGCTTCTTTTCTTGTGTGTGTGTTTTCATTTTTTTTTTTTCTTTTTTTTTAGAGACAGTACTCTATGTATCGCCCAGGCTGGAGTGCAATGGCATGATCATAGCTTACTGTATCCTTTAACTCATGGGCTCAAGCAATCCTCCCATCTCAGCCTCCCAAGTAGGCAGGACTACAGGCACAGACTACCACATCCAGGTTCTTTTTCTTCTAATGTCCTAAGATTTCCCCAGACAGCATCCCATGAACCAAGTCTTTCCTGAACTTTCTCCTTTCCAGCTTTTCAATCAAAATTACTCTTTCCTGTGTCCTGCTCTCTTAAGACCCTGAACTTTGCTAGGAGCCAATTAGTATGGTTAGCTAATATGTGCTTATTTCTGAGTAGATATTAATATAATAGTAATTAATATGATACAGTAAATTATAATTATTATAAGCACAAACAACATATATACACCTAATATCATACTTATATATTTGATAGAAGACTTCTAGAAACAATGATCAACCAAAAGGCATAATCCTAATGGTGAGAATTACGGGTACCAGGGGTAGGTGACAATAAATATTCCCAAGTAGGTAGAACTTTTTGGTTGAATCCTTACGTCCTATTAACTCTGCCTTTAAAAACATAGCATTGAAAGCCTTTCAAAGTCTGACTCCAGTCTCCATTTATGGTCTCACAGCATATCGGACATCCCCTCGCATTTGTTCCAACCACCCCTAGCATTCAATTCCCTCTTCGTGGAAAGCCATTCTCCCTCTTCTTACCTTGAGAAAATCTAAAGGTGAGAAAGACACAGCTTATGCCAGTCACCTCTTCATAAAATCCAGATTGCCCTGAGATTTTCCTCCTATTCCTACATTTTGTTTATACCTTCCTGTTAGCATTTACCACATTTTAGTCACTTTTTGTATTTCCAATTATAACAACCATATGGAAGATAGGAGATACTAAAATTTTTCTTGAACAAATCTTAAAGTTATAGTTCCTGTATCAGTTTGGACACCACTCTAGTCTAGCCAATGATCTCAGTGAGGATAAGCCCTCTGAGGACAGGGACTCAAACTTGTATTTCTGTATTTTCAGTGCCCACAAAACATGGAGTATCAAAGAGACCCTTGATGAATAGATGTGTTAACACTGACGAGGATTAAGTTCTTGAAAGCAAAGTTGTCACATTAATACGTATAAAAAATAAACATATGTCAGTGAGTTCTTCACTGGGGGAAGAAACCAAACCAATGAAGACAGTGTATCAGAATTCACTAACTGAAAAAAACTCCCAAGACAGAAGAGTCGATGAAATTGTCTACTGGCAAAATCCAATATCTCAAGCTCAAAGACTTCAAAAATACCCCCAAACTGACATCCAACTAACCAAACCAAAACCGCAAATGATTTAAGTAGTAACGCACCGTGTGGTGCCTGCTGCTTGTCGACTAACCAGGATGTCTGAAAGATGCACGCTACACCCAGTAATGTTTTCCTCTGCTTTATATTAGCGTCTTTTGTATTGGAGAAACACTATCAGGAAAAGAAAGGAGCTGGTTGATTACGAGTAGTACCAAATGAGCTATAATGGAGGTGTTATGAATGTGAATCAGTGAAGCCTGATGCAGAAAACAGCAGCATCTGGGCGTGCAGCTTGCAAAGTAATGAGACTGTGATGATGCACTGGCGCCTAGCTTTGATCACTTCATCTTGTTCAAGAGCTCTGCTGGGGAAACAAAGGTGAGAGGCAATGACCTCCCGCCCGCAGCTTGCACAATCACGAAAAATAGTAAGAGATCAAGGACTGATCCCCCTTCTCTCTTCCCCTTCTTGCCAACACACCCCTTTTTCAGGACTGATGGTTTCATAGTTGGGGGCCCAGCATAAAGCAGCCTGAGCAAGCTTCTACCATATGACGTGTCATGTCTGAACATGTCTACAGTAATTGGCAATCCATTTTTCATCCTGAAAGCAGGAACAGGTGTGTGCTTCCTTCAAAATACCAATCATAAACCATGCTGACTGCATCTCTCACACAAGCAGCTTGTTGAGAACTATGCCAGTGGCAGGCTGGTGGGCCTGAGGGTCTCCATGGATGGCTCTGTCTCACAAATAAATAGGTGTTTGTGTAATCTCAGACACTCAACAGAATAAAACTGAGAGTGTGTTAAAAAAAAAAAAAAATCCCACCACACAACAGCAGCCCTTGGTCTTTCTTGTGTACGTATTGTAATTGGTAAATGGCTTACTTCTTTGTGCTTGCAAGATCCCTACAGTGCATGTTTAACACACTAAAAAAGGAGGTTTTAGTCCTCAAAAAGGAGTATAAAGCCAGAATTATCACCGCACAGTGTTTCTCGCCAACTTCATCCAGCAACACTAGCTGAGGTGACTTGTGAAACGGAGCCAAGAGCAAGAACTCTCCTTAATGAGCACATCTATCAATTTTCAGGGGACACAGCTGATTACCGGCATTTAGACACATGCACTCACAAAAGGAATGCAGCGATTCAACTGTTGGCCACTGAATGAGAAAGCACATAAAATAACTTAAGGCAGCCATGTGAGCAAGTTGGGGATGCTTGGCGACACTGTAACATATGAACATGTGTGCTTTCATTTCAGCATGCAGGGAAGG
>CM052437.1:169273636-169393205 GCA_028533085.1 Varecia variegata
GCTTCTTCGCCATTGGCATAAACAAGCTACCCTTAAGATGGCAAAACTGTCAATAGTTTAGGCACATATTTTGATTAATTATACTCCTTCTTGTTTGAGATATAATAAACTAAACTTTTGATTCGAAATCAGACATTTCATATTTAATGACCTAATACATAGTAATACTTACAAAATCCATTTTATCTGTATGAGTTTTGCATAGCATTCCTCAGATACTCTAAAATCACCTAAACTACTTTTACAGGGTAACTAATCTTTTAATACTTTATAAGGATAACCCAAGCTTCTTCCATGAGCCTAAATTTATAAGTTAGATTTCAACAACTTCAGTCAAGGATAAAAGCAAAAATCCCTTCTAAAATCTGGCACACAAAGAAGTATTACCAGTATTCACGTGCGGGTTCATAGACTTGTACTCATTTAGAAGCACTTCATCTTTCAAAGGAACTGAAGCCCCACTGGAAAGTTAAACCTCCAGTGAAACCATTCCAAAAATATTTTCAATAGATCTGTTACTTCCCATACATATTTTCTTCCTTTTCTCTTTCATAGAAGGTAGAAACTTGCTACTGCATTATGTAAAGGACAGAATGACAAGGAAATATCAATTGTCATTAAAATGCTTTTCATTTGTTTGATATTACATTGTCTTTACAATGTTTATGTTGCCTTTAAAATCATTTGTATTTCTTTGATACCTGCTTTTATATTTTAAAAATAATTCATGTGCGTAAACACTCTGGTAACATTTCTTTTCTATAAGTGTGGTGTATCAGCTCCATTCTACCCAAAGAGATCTGAATTAGATGCTGACCAAGAACCAGGGCCCCTGCCATACTCTGATTATGTTGCCAGAATGCATCTCTTACATGCTATACTGTCATGAGTGCCTGATGCATTCATAATCCTGGATAGAGTATATACTCCCTCAGGGTCAGAACTCCTTCTAATGTATGATTTTGGGGTTTAACAGTATCTAGAATTTGTTTGGAAGCAAATACAGAAATTTCTCCTAATGGCACATAATTTTATAACTTGAGTTGAATATAATAATAAAAGCTAACATTTATTAACATTTACTTTATGCTACGCCTGTGCAAAGCACTCTACATGCAACATTAATCACCTATGAAATGGAATATAAGGATTAATACAGAACATAATTTTCATTAAGATGAGCTATAATATGGTACTAGCAATGTATAACTGGGAACTAGCACCACAAGTTGCTCTAAAATGTCATGTTAAGTGCTGATAATTACTGTTTTAGTTGGATTGGGGAAAAAAGGGTATTCCTTTTGAATAAAAGCTAGATGTAAAAAGAATGCTGGATTTGCTCAGTGATTTAGGTTTTACAGCTAAAATTTTAAACTTATTGTGGGAAAATAAGCAACACAAATTATCTTCAAATCTGGGTGAGGTGGCTCACGCCTGTAATCCCAGCACTTTGGGAGGCTGAGGCAGGAGAATCACTTGAGGCCAGGAGTTTGAGAGCAGCCTGGGCTATATAGCAAGACCCCATCTCTACTAAAAAAAAAAATTATCTTCAAATCCTTTAATTCTCACTGAAATCACGGTAATATTTGTTAGTAACTTGATATTCATTAGGGATGTAATAATGCCATCACAGGAGAACTAATTTGGGATTTTTAAAAAGATCATGATTTTAAAAAGTTTGCCTTCCTCTGTTCTTTTCTGATGAACTTAAATTCCATGCTACTAAGATCCTGGCCTGTCTTCTTCATAGCTGTATATTCGCAACTTGGCAGAGGACATGTCACAAAGGAGCTCTATGAATGAATGACGTGGGGATAAAATAGGGGAAAATCCATTAATTCGAAAGTGTTTTAATGGTTTACTGCCAAACTATAAACCGAGAGACTGAGGTGTGAATTAATATTTTAAGCATCCCTAAAATAATTCCATTAGCTGTCCTGGGAGAATGCATTGACGTAGATGGTGTTAGTCATGTGCAGCCTCAAATGTTCTTAGCTTACTTTCTCCTGACAGTGATTTCTGTGGTCCCCTATCAGGTATACAATATTGCCCTTGAAATTGCAATTTAAAAATCCTCCATCTCCTGTAACCAAGATGCACCCAAATGAATCCTACATCCATCACATAAAATTAACTAAATCTTCCTCAAAGTCCTTCAGACCTTGTTGCCTAAGAGGTACTGCTGTTCTAGATGGTCAGAGGTCTTCGAGGTTAAGCTTACAGGGGCTAAACTGGTCCTACAGATAGGAGCAGGTAAAAATAACTTGGCCACACAAGAAAGGTCCACCACACAATGGAAAACGTATATAGTACACTGCCTTATGAAAGACTGAAGAGTCAGGATTACCCGAGGTGGCCAAATTTCCAAGGAGAAACAGCATTCAACTAAGTAATCTCTGTGCCTTCAAAGATGGTAAACATCTCCTCCAGCCAATGTACCATCCCTTCCTAGGTGTGAAGCCAACAAACTCATTACAAATCAAAACATGACATCCTCGGAAGCTCAGTCTAGCAGGTATTAGCTGGAAAAAAAAAGGTATAATGAAAACTACTCTGAAAAACTAGCTCGTGAAATTTCTTCACAACATGTTAAAACCTGGGTTTTTGTTTGTCCTGGAGTTAGCCAAACTGAAAAATCTGAGGGCACGGTCTTGAAGACTGTCTTCACTTCTGACACCAACAGCATGTTAAGGGAGGGGTTCCCCCAAACTACCCTAAAGTTCAGTAATTCCCTAAAAGGACTCACAGAACTCACTGAAAGCTATTAAACTCAGTTACGGCTTATTACAGGACAAGGAAACAGAAAATCAGCCACGGGAAGCAATGAACAGAGCAGAGTCTGGGAGGGCTCCAAATGCAAAGCCTCCTGGCATCAATACCCACAGAGCTCACCTGAGCTACCGTGTTCAGAGTTTCACTGGGGCCTCGTTGAACAGCTCGGCTGATTGTCCACATGACTACACTCACCTCTCCAGAAGTTGGGCTGACACCAAATGGCCTGAGGGGCCCACCAAGAATAACAATTTCTATCACTTGGGAAATTTCAACGCTTTAGAGGTTACCTCACAGGAACCTGGCACAAAGTCCAGACCTGTCTTTGGGCAAGGCTACTCCTCACTACACAGTTTGGCCAGATGAATAGCATCTTATAAAGAATAAAGGCCTAAAACCGTAAGAGAGGATGATGCTGTTGAGGTTCTGTTTAAAACGAAGCCCAACTTACAGGTCCCTGGTGACTTGTGGAAGCTAAGTCCTCATGCCTCTCATTCTCCAGTAGTCTAGTCCACGCTGAATGACATGGCAGCTGGGCAGGGCTTTAGAAGAGAGATTTTTCTCATCGAAAACCAGACTTATCTCTCTCTATAAAATGCACTTTCCACCAATTTTTCAATGTGCTAACCTCACAATTCTGGTTCTCTTTTGCCCATTCTATCTGAACATTATGGGCTGTGTTGTGTCTCCCCCTCCCCCTAAATTCAGGCGTTGAAGTTCTAGAGCCCAGTACCACAGAATGCGACTGTATTTGGAGAGAAGGTCATTAAAGAAGTAATTAGGTTAAAATAAGGCCATAAGGGTAGATTTAGTCCAGTATGACTGATAACCTTATAAGAAAAGGAGATTCGGATAAAGACACGCACAGAGGACAGACCATGTGAAGACACAGGGAGAAGGTGGCCATCTACAAGCCAAGGAGAGAGGCCTCACAAAAAACCAACCCTGGCAACACCTTGATCTCAGATTTCCAGCATCCAGGAGAAATTAAATTTCTATTATTTAAGCTATACAATCTGTGGTACTTGGCAGTCCTGGAAAACTAATACACCAATCAACCACTAATTCATGTACAATCCTTCAACAATTTTTTTGCACCAATCTTTTTTTCTCTTTCACTTGTAGAGACTTCCAGAATCTGATACTTCTGGTTCTCGTTTGTCAGGCCTCCAGCCAAACCTCACATCCACTGTCAGATCACTCTTCCTGTAGAAGCACAGAAATCAGGGCACTCACCTGGTCAAACACCTCCCAGTGACTTCTGGCTAAAGGAAGACCAAACTTCTTAGCCCAGCAGCTAATGACCTTAATGGCCTTTTCAGCTTTATCTTGCTCTAGTTGCTCTGGTTGACAAGCCATTCACTTGTCACCCACCAACAACAGAGCATGATTTTCCTCCTGGATATCTTTCCCTTCTATCTATTCAATACTCTTCTTTAAGCCTCAACCAAAAAAATCACCTTCTTTACTCTAGTCAGAATTGATCTCTGATGCATATTAAATTTCAGTTATTTTTACAGCTATTATTTTATAATGAAGAAATATCCAGGGAGCCACGTCAAAGTTTCCCATAGGGCCAGGCACAGTGGCTCATGCCTATAATCCTAGTGCTTTGGGAGGCTGAGGCAGGAGGATTGCTTGAGGTCAGCAGTTTGAAACCAGCCTGAGTAAGAGTGAGACCCTTGTCTCTACAAAAAATAGAAAAATTAGCCAGGTGTGTTGGTGTGGGCCTGTAGTCTCAGCTACTTGGGAGGCTAAGGCAGGAGGATCACTTGAACCCATGAGTTTGAGGTTGCAGTGAGCTATAATGATGCCACTGAACACTAGCCAGGGTGACAGAGTGAGACCCTGTCTCAAAAAAAACAAAAAATGTTTCTCATAGTATAGAAACAAAAAGGTTTGCAAAACAAATGTTTTATCACTAGAGAAAAAATAAATATATAACTTAAAAACATATACGTAGAGTAACTTTTAAAATAAAATCTACACCCAGTTCTAAATCCTTAAGACCTAACATTAACCTTTAAGAGTGAGATTTGTGGCCCATTCTTAAAGGGTTACTCTCTGCTGCCCCAAAAAGATAATTCACTAAGGAACACTGAAGGTTTTTGGCTATTTAAATAAAGCTCAAACTATCTTTTTAAATAAAAATCTTATTTTAATCAACATTAAAATAACACTAATATCCATTACCATTCAAATTGTACTGTGGCAGAAAGTAATACCACCTTAGGGTTTAATCATTTTATCAAATGCTTATAAACACATACAAGGAAGGAGGTCAGAGCCCAATGCAATCTTTCAACTAAAGCCTTCACAACACCTTTTTGCTTCACTAATTTGCACATGTGCTACTAACAGGGGTTACACAATAGAACTATTTATGTACTCAGAAAAATTCTGAATGATGTCTTCTTACCTAATATGAGAACTGGCAGCAAAGGGAAAGTACAAGGCTATGGGTCACGGACACTTTGATCCATCAATTACAGAACATTCATTTAAACATTCCAAGGATTAATAGAGGTAGCAATTTAACATCACCTTCACAATCAAGGGCCAGGTAAAGTATATAGATTTAAATGCTGTCAAGGTACCTGTGAAGAAATGAGAACAGCCTAACCATGAGAAAGGCGGATACCCAAATTTGGACATGCCCATCATTTTAGCATACAAAAGTGAATGGTTTCTATGTTTGCATTAATAGAGGTAGCAATTTAACATCACCTTCATAATCAAGGGCATTCTATCTTACATATTATTCCAAATGAAAATTCTATTACCATGGCTTTCAATTTCCCCTTAGTTCATAAAATAGACTGGGTTGCAACAAGCTTTCATGAAATGCCCTTTTGTTGTATCTGAATTCCAGTATAGAAGATAACATGTCCCCACCTCAACCACCCCAAAACACTTTCAAGTATTCCAGAGTGCTACATAACAAACTATCTGCTGTTCAAAAAGCAACAAAATCTTGCTGTCATCTTCTTAAGAATAGTCAATAATTATAATACTATTGGAAACTTACTTGAACTTTGCTTCCACCTCCTCAGCAGCTTTCTGATATTGCTCAGTGGTGACTTTGTAAAACTCCGAGCTCTGTGAACAAAGATTGATTGCAAAGTTTTCAATATGCAAGAAGATAAAATGTGTGGAAGACTTACAGTTTCAAAAAAATACATAAAACCTTGTTTCAGCCACTCAAGCAGAAGGATTTCTTGCACAATTGGCATGGATACTTATAAAAATACATGTAAAGCTACTCATTTAAATGACAGTAGAGTTGTTGGCATACAGATTATAATTACAGAGTAAACTTTCGTAGCTATAATTTAAAATTATTTGATTCTTATGAGGAAATTCCTATCATTTTTGAAAAATTATTTAGATCACCTTTATTTGGAATCTACCACTGCAAGATCAAAGAATGCCTGAAATCAAAAAATGAAATTCACACACATTCATATTTGCCTATTATTCCATCAGCATTCCAACGAGGATATTAAAGGATCATTTCTTTCTACACAGTATGTTTGTCCTCAAGATGAATTCTGTATGGAGTAGAATCTGTTCTATCATTTCCACATAACCACAAGAGCATCAACATTTATAACTTATCAGTAGGAACAAGGGGACAGATTTAGGTAATTGTAATACAAAAAAATGTTTGTACTATTACATGAATGAACATATAAACTACATAAACCAAGGTGTAATGGCAAAATAATGCCTTTTCTGGGACAGCAAAATTTAAAAGTATCCATTCTAACTAACTATTGTGAAAGCAGCCTTACTGCAGGGGGTGGCCTAAATGACCCCATGAGCTCTCAGACTCAATGAAATATACTGCAAAATACACTGCAGTACAAAAAACACAACACAATACGGTGGCCTACTGTGTACCTTTCATTCCCCAATCACTCAGGTTTCACATGCAAGGCTTGGGGTAGTTTACTTTTTAATAAATCATTGTTGGTTGGTGAAAAAATGAAAATGAAATCCCCTTCACACCAGTGACCCCTTTGCATTTAACAATCTGGGTTGCCCAATGACAGTCACATCCAGGTTTCTTGGATGTAGATAAAATCAATAGGTATGTGATTAGACAGCAGACTCAGGGTGGCTGGAGCCACGGACAGGTCACCATTTGAGATGATGAATGGCTTTCTATCAACCTACAGTCCCCTATGATGCTAACATTTACTATAATCTTATTTGGGCTACGATTTATCTTTCTTGCACCTGATCAATAAAGATGAACAGAACAGTTGTAAAGATCGATTGTAATTTTTTATCATTTTCAAGAACAAAGGTGCATTTCTGACATGAAGACAATATTCTAAGTGTACTTCTTCTGTATTATTTAAAACTGCAATTTGAGTGATCAACTGCACTGGTCTATAAGCTGAGAGGTTTTAATTTATCTGTAGGTCTTGAGCTATCAAAAAGCCATTTGTCTTCTCAGATTAACTTTAGGTTATGTCACATCTTTTTATCTATTTCACTTATAAGAATTTCTTTCCTTTAAAATACAAGTCACAACATGCTCTTCTGCAATGTTTGGCTTAAGCTTTTCTTTGAAATCTTTCTAACAAAGAGGGCAGCAAAATGGCAGTACTAATCTATCACTAACAATGATGAGAAACTCCCAAATTACTGTGATGAACTGTCAAGTGGGCATTATGTTACTGAATTATCTATTAAAATGCTGGCGAAGCAATAACATCTTAATTAATACTTTCACTTATTGTAAGCATTGAAACTGTAATATCTGGACAGAGATAGGACTAAGTTGAATGATGTCGTTTCTGTTATGTGACCTTCAACAGATCTCCCAACCTTCCCCAGCTTCCTTTCTGGTGTTCTTAACCTGGAAAATATGGATGATAATATTAGCCCTGCTTATCTGTGCCAAAGCTGTTGTAGAAATCAAATCAGGCAAGAGAGCTGCGAAATCTGTTAAATGCTTTTGCAGATTAAGATCCACATCCAAATAAAATGATTTTGGAGGAAAACAACTCATTGGGTAATTCCATTCTGGGTACAAATTCTAAATGATCAAAAGTAAATATTCAGTTTTCTAATAAGAATATGCACAAAATCAAGAGTTCTGTCATAAAATAGTCAGCTCCTTTCTGCTTTGTAATGCCAAATGCAGATAAAATTATTACTGATTTTGTCAACATTCCCCTAGGATGTTAAACACAAAAACCTGTACCTGCACTGCCTGCAAACTTAGCACATATTTCTAAAATTAAAGCTTTGGGCATTATTTATGCTCCATACTTCCACCTCAGTGACCAGTTTCCCACATTGCATAAATCTTTCTAACAAAGAAAAGTCCCCAGGAGGCAACACCATATAACAATGATGGGAATAAACACAAATATTCCCAAGATCTGTATGTAGACAGTGTTTAATTCATCTAAGGATTTCCTTATTCATTTGACAAAATTAAATGCTTATTACCCCAATAACGTCCACCTTGGGGAATTAGACCCTCAAGAAGTTTTCATCTGATAACGGGAGAAAAGAACAATAATTATAATGCAAGGTCACAAAGGCCAAGTTAAAAATCATATGGATAGTGTTACTAGAGTTCAGAAAGAGTAGAGATCTCCTCTGGCCTGAGAAAATACCTCTCAAAATGAACACCTATTCCAACAACAAAAAACAAGAAAAACAACCTCAAAAAACTCCCTCAATATGTTTGCCAGCGGGAGAAAGGATACATACTGGGTATTTGTACAGTGAAAATGTATACAGTAGAGAAAAAGAATGAATTAAACATACATGTAGAGCAAAAAGAGCAAGTTGTAGATCTGATGTGGTAGGATGCAATTTAAGTTTTGAAAGGTGCAAAATAATGAACAAGAACAGTAAATACCAAATCCCACTGATCATCTCCAACTGGCAGCAGTTGTGTGGCAGTGGTAGGAGGGGACAAGAAGGACAGAATGCCATAAAGGAAGGGAAGACAAGGGGGCTTCACCGCATTGCTATAGGTCTTAAAATCAGGTGTGGGTCGGCAGCTAGTTGTTACGTTGGATTTTAACATTTGTAATACACAGAAAAACTGTGTTACTCCTCCCTACCCCCTCCAGGGGTTTAATGACAACAAATGACTTAGTTTGGCTAGAACATAAAAGTGTGTTTGGTGGGATGCATGCTGAAGAGGTGGGCTGAGGCAAGACTTTACAGATTCTTGAATACTAAGCTATTGTGGTGTGTACACATTACTAAATAAATGTAATTTTTTCAGCTTCTTTTTATGAAATAATTTTAGACTTACAGAAAAGGGGCAAAAAAAGAGAAGAAGGTTCCCATATATAATCTAGGTTCCCCTCATGGCACAATTACCAAAAGTAATAAATTCATAATGTTACAATAGTAGTACCTAACAGTAACTGAACTATAGACTTTATTCGAATTTTTCCAGTTTTTTCACTAATGTTCTTTTTCTGTACCAGGATCCAATCCACGTTGCATTTAGTTGCTATAGCTCTTTAGTCTCCTCTAATCTGTGACAATTCCTCAGTCTTTCCTTGTCTTTTACAACCTTGGCACTTCTGAAGAGTACTGGTCGGGTACTTTGTAGAGTGACTCGCCATTTGGGCTTTCGGGTGTTTTCTCGTGGTGAGTGTGAGTTTACTTACGCGTTACTGAGAAGAACACCACAGAAGCAACGTGCCCTTCTCCACGCGTGATTTCAGGGGCTACATCATGGCGTAGATCCTTCTACTGATGCTGACTTTGATCACTTGATTAAGGTGGTGTCTGTGGGGTTCTCTCCAACAAAGCCACTATTTTTCCCTTTTGTAATTGATATCTGGTGGGAGATCCTTTGAGACTATGCAAATATCCTGTTCTGAGTGCAGCGATGAGTACTGTGGTGTTCTAATGGTGCACTAATTTTTAAATGACATTATCGCATACTTAGACGTTGCTGATACAATGACAATTTTCACGTACTCTTTTACTCAATAATGAAAACCAGGTAGCCGCACAGGAAAAGCCTTTAAAAAAAAAAAAAATCTTCAATGACTAGGTAGGTATTCTGAGGAAAGTATAAATTTCCTACAATCTGATTATGAAGTACAGAACAGGAGGTAAACAAAAGAGGGAGCAAAAGAGAGGAAATTAAAGAGTTACAGAGGGATGGACCTAATTCAGGCCCTCCTTCCCCACTGGCCATCAATTACTGGACTGCCCACCCTCTGTTGCATTGTGGGATCCTCCCTCCTGCTGCCAGATGCCAATATTCAGCACTATGCAGAGTTAACTGTCCATGTTGTGAGGATAAGGCAGACCGGCTATTGCAAAGAGTGGGGGGAAAAGGAAAAAAGGGGTGAATGGTTGCAGAAGTTCCCTTGGGGATTGCCTGACCAGATCCAGGTTTATAAGAAGTGGCCCCAACTCTTGCCCTACAGTTCTGTGAGCCCGTGGGTAATGGTCTGTGGATTACTTGCTTCAGTCTCCTGTGGAGCTTATTAGACTATAGAGTCCTGGCCCACGTCATAAAATCTCTGGGGATGGGTCCAGGAAGCTTCATTTGTAACAAACGTCTTGGGTGATTCTGAATATACACTAAGTTGGGAAACTATTGTGTTTCTAGAAAATAAAAGAATAAAATATTATTTAGCTTGCCATTCAAAATGAAAAATAATCAGTGTTTTTTAAGAATGATGGCAAATAACCACTTTCGATAATTAAATATAGCCATAATCTTTCAAAGGTGCTCCAAATTAGTAATCCATCCTGTATTGTTGGCCAATCACTAGTGGACCCGAAACTTCCTGAAGAACTCTATCTTTACCCACTGTCTAGCAACACTGCAATGTTCCTACTTCAAATGGGTACTGAGAGGTAGAAGTACAGTAATTTTCAAAAAGGTTGTTTTTGTTATCTGTGTTGTCTTGGGATGCTAATAGGTTATACATGCTGCTACTTTGTTTACTCCCACACATCTGCAATCTGGGCTGTGCTTGTGACTTGTTCTGGCCAACAGAATATGACGGCAGTAATGATGTACCAGTTCCAAACCTAGGCCTCTCTCTTGGAACCCTGCCCGGATGCCACATGAGTGACCCCAGGCTGGCCTGCGGGCCTGGGGATTGCAAGAACCCAGCTGAGGACACCCTAGCCCAGCAAAACCTTAGCCAACTCAGCAGGAGTAAGCCCAGCTGAGACTAGACTTGCCCAGTTGATAACAGCCCAAATTGGTGACCTGTAGAATCAGGAGGTGAATAAATAAATGGTGGTTGTTTTAAGTCACTAAGTTTGGGGTGATTCATTATATATTAAAAGCTAACTGGTTTATGCTCTTTCTCTGTGTTCTCAGATAAAACGGACTTTCATCAAGCACTTACCATATTGTACCAACAATATGTGTTTCTGTGTGTTCTCCCCAACCAGTCCATAAGCTCCTCAAGGACAAGTATCTTGTCCTATTTGTCATCATACTTAGAGCACTCAGCAAAATACCTGACACATAAAACTTACAGAAATAATGTTAGAGTGACACCAGCAATTCTGAACTGCACTTCAACTTTTGCTCTTATTTAAAACAGGATGGGACAGAGACAAGTCTAAAGTAAATGAAATAATGTTATAAGAAGGGTAAGATGAAATACTATATTTATTATGGCTTCTACAAATTGACAAATGCTCTAGCCTACAATGCCACACAAAAAGGAATGGTTATTACTTAAGATAATGTCCAATCCCAATTAATAGTACAGTAATAGTTGAAGCTACAAACGGTAGCTTAAACAAGTAAGGGGTTTGTTTTTCTCATGTAATAAGAAGTCTGGATGTTGGAAACCCAGGGCTAATATAGCTGTCAAGTATATCAACAAATAACTAGGCCCTCTTCTGTCTTCCCTTTTCCACCCTCAGCAGTTGCCTTTCGTCTTCATGGTTTTAGGATAGCTGCTGCACCTCCAGTTATTATGCCCCTGCCCTAAGGAAGGAAGAAGATTCTGGAAGGTAAAGAGATTTCCACTTCCATCTCTCTGGCCAGAATTTTATATTATGCACAACCCTGACTGCAAAGGAGAGTACTAAATTATTTTTGTTTCCTCATTTCTAGAGTAAAGAAAGAGAAGAGAGGAATTTGGAATGGGTGTTTACTGACCCAATTTATTATACCTGCTACGGAGAGTTGAGGTAACAAGGCAAAATCACACACAAAACAGTGTGGTTGATTTTAGACCGAAGTATCCCAATATGTCTTTCCAATCTCCTTTAAACTTCTAATTTGGGGTGGTGGTGGGGATTCACCCATCTGGTATTCTCATACCCAAGAACAAAGTTTTCAGACAGTGTAGGAAGGAAATGGGAACCAACAAGAGTGGGCATCATTCCCAAGTTTCTTGGGGCTGGCTGTGGCCCAAGTTTTTGAATGCGTGATATGCTGCCATTTTCCATTTTCAGGAAGGCTCCCTTTTAAAAGTATATATTAAGATGCACACGCACAGACACACATTATTGCTAGATTTGAAAAGTATCTGTTTTCAAGTTCTAAATTAGATCAAAAGAAAACATGCACACAGTATTCTTGCAAATATCTTCTCAGATTCTGAATCTCACTTCTCTTCTATTATAACTAATATGATCATACCTGTAGCATACAAAAAAAGAACAAATCAAACAGGTCATGAGAAAAATTTTACTAGCTCTCGTTAGATCTTTTACAGAATGCCTCATGCGGGGATTAGGAGTGACTACGTAATACACCAGAGCTGAGGTGCAATTTAAATTCTGGTGGCTTGACACTGCTTCCCAGAGGAGAATAATGCTACTACTCACTGTCCATTCAAGGACCGTGACTACTTCACAGGTGTCTAGCACAGAGTGAATAGGGGAAGTAACGAGTCTGATCTTGGAGGTGAGCAGACTAGCTGAAGGTGTGGCTCTCCTCTTTCTCAGCTGATCTGTAATTACCGCTAACCACTATATGTCTCTCTCCCTCCTAACCCACCCATGCACAAGTGTCACTCCAAGCGGCCAGCCAATTCAAATAAAGGTCTAGGCCAGGGTGTACAAACACCAATGCCAGTGAGAGCACTCCTATTGTTGAACAGCTGGATTCAAAACAGTCTTATTTGTACTTTTTGTAATAACACATAATCAGCTAGATAAAGGTACGTATGTCTCCCCAAAGGTGAGAGCTAAGCATTTGGGGACCCAATTTACTGCTGCATTAATTGCAGTGCAGATACAATTCCAGGCGCAGAAGTTCAGAAACAGTCATTTATTCAGTGGCATCAGGTGTTCAAAAAGAGTTCAGGCCTTTGTCAACCATCCTGTCTTTTTATAGAATTACACAGAATAAAGACACTGACTTTGCAATGTAACCGCATTTTTTACCATGATTTTAAGAGCTATAGAATTGTTTTTTTTTAAAAAATCACTAATAGTCCAAATGTAGTTTATCTAGTGGTTTCAGTATTTTTCTGAAAAACCTTCTATCAGCAAGCCTAATGGCTGGTTCGGGTTTTGCCTTTCCTACGTTTCTGTATGTTCTTTTTTCCTTTCTTTTCTTCTTTTTTTTTGTTTGCACACAGGGAAAGAAGGAATGCTCCTATACATTTTGAAGTCTGTTATAGGTGAGCAGAAGAACAGTGGAAGGAATGTAAAATTCTCAGTGAGAAAGGAGGCCCTTGAATAGAGAAGTTGGCATCTTAAAGAACCTTTTATTACTGGAACTTCTTAAGCCCATGGCCTTCAATCCACTTCCCTGGACTCTCTCCTTTCATCACCTTCCTCCCCTCTTTACCACTGCTCCCCTCTCACTAAGATAGGAAAATCAAAGCTAATATTTAAAGAGCTTGCAAACTGCCAACACTGGTTCAGATTCACGGGATATCAGATCCAGTATTCTATTTCTAAAAGGTACACCAAGAAATGGTTTGGGTTATTTAAACTGAGTCTCACTTTCTAGCACCTAAAATGAGGACTTTATCTTTCAGGATGATTGTATCAATGCGACAATGTAAGTTCAGGACTTGGCATAGAGCCTGGTTTCTCCTGGTAGAAGGCAAAGGTTCTCAATCACAAAACCGCTTGTGCCAACAACCCTTGGCTCCCTAGGTAATCCAAAGAGCCTGGATTCTCATTAACTTATCTACACAACTACAAAGGAACCTGAAGAACAATCACCAAGGAGATGGATTCAAACTGCATGTCTATGTTTCTAACATTCAGCATTGCTATTTGTTTTGTGTAAGTGTTAAACTCAAAAGGCTGGTATCCTGAGTACTCCTAAATTTTTGCTAATAACCATTTGTGTATAAGTGTATTTTTTTTTTTTTTTTTTTGAGACAGAGTCTCACTCTGTTGCCCGGGCTAGAGTGAGTGCCATGGCGTCAGCCTAGCTCACAGCAACCTCAAACTCCTGGGCTCGAGCAATTCTTCTGCCTCAGCCTCCCGAGTAGCTGGGACTACAGGCATGCACCACGATGCCCGGCTAATTTTTTCTATATATATTTTTAGCTGTCCAGATAATTTCTTTCTATTTTTAGTAGAGATGGGGTCTCACTCTTGCTCAGGCTGGTCTTGAACTCCTGAGCTCAAACGATCCACCTGCCTCGGCCTCCCAGAGTGCTAGGATTACAGGCTTGAGCCACTGCGCCCGGCCTTGTATAAGTGTATCTTAATTTTTCTCAGCCCTATTTTTTAAATCCATATCACTACTAATCAACAATAAATGACTAAGTTAGCAGTTTCTAATCAACCAAAAATCCTCTGACACTCTATAGTCACTCAAGACAAATGAAGATTCCCCGTGGAAACAAGACTATCATTGGCTTATTCCAACATCACTCCTTCCTTCTTACGATAACCCTAGTTTTAAGCTAGATATATAGTCAACCAAACTAAAATTCCAAGCTTGCTTACAGGTAGGCTGAGCTGTAAGAAGAAATGTTATGTGGGACTTGCAGGTAGGCTGCTTAAAGAGAGAGGAGCTCAGCTGGCAGGGAATCTTTTCAGCACTTTTGCCTTGCACTCTTTTTTCCAGTCTGCAATGCAGACCTGATGGTCAGAGCTCCAACAACCATCTTGGGAAACTGACTTTAAAGAGGAAACCCTGTGTTAGAGTGTTGGAATGGAACAATAGGAACCTGGTGCTCTCATGATAATACAGCCACCATGCCAACCCTAGATTGCCTACCTCTAGACTTTTATTAACTAAGAGGAAAATGCACCTCTTTCTAATTTAACACACTGACTGCCATGTGAGTTGTATTTAACTCAGGCTAGTTTTGAGCCCGGGGCCGTGTGAAGCAAAACCCTGCAGTTGGTTCATGAAAATCTTACTTGTTGATGTTCTTATTGTTATAATTAATATTGACAATTTAATTCTAAAAATATGGATTGCGTTGCATATAATTCACACACAGAAAACAATAAAAATAACAAAGTAGAAAGGATCCTTTTGTTAATAAAACACCATGTCCTCAGAGAAACATTTTTTTTTTCTAGTGTGGCAGGCAGTCAATGTGCTAAGCCATTCTATGCTTATGATACATGGGGTCAAACTAATCAGGAATAGACCTTCTTGTAGCCCTGAGATGTTTGCTTTTCATACACCTCATGAATAACTTGAACAAAGTCAAATGCAATGACACACTAGGAGCGTCCTTCTCCTTTATAGTAATGCTTCACTTCCGCTTGTCAGAAATCTCTATTTCCTTCGGTCTCTCCCCTTTTCCAACAAAGAACAGGAAGAATTAAAAAATTTTAAAGCCATGTTTAACTCTAGCATCAAATCTTACCATCTCTGAGAAGCCACATTTCATGGAAACCCCATTGTCTCCTGGGTACCTGGGCGAAATTAATAAACTGCTTTTGTAATTACCCTTTCATTCCATCTTTACTATTTCTCATATAAAGAAACAGAGCTATTCAGAGCTGCTTCTGGCATTTCTAGTTTTATTCCAGGAGCTTTAGAAACTTCACTAATTAGAGTCTCAGGGTTTTTTTTTTCTTGATTTAGTTTGCTAATTAGAATAGGAATCCTAGATGCATTGACAGCCTTGCCACTACACAAAGATAACCTTAGTTACATTAGCTCATGCCTCAGTTTCCTCACCTGGGAAATTTAATAAAAAAACTCCACCAAAAACTCACGTGGCATTCTAAGTTTCCTTTTATTTGTTCATTTCTTCATTCTATGAAACTAAAGATCTGTGCCAAACACGAGGCCTGGAACTTAGAATATAATGATGAGCAAGTAGACACATGGCCCCACTTTTATGGAACTCATGGTATAATGGGAGAGACAGGCATAAATTTTAAAATCACATAAATAAATGTATAATTAGTAAAGAATTACAGTGCCATAGGATCACTATGTGGAATTTTTTATTTCTAGGAAGTGTTTTTTTCTAATGAGTCTCTAAAGCACTATATTTCTCTTAAGTATCTAACTACCCTTCATATTCTGTTCTTGAGTTAGCTGTGATTTTATTTCCTTTTCATTTCTCTAGCTATTTCTGTCAGACAATTCAAACTTCATCTCAGAGTTCCCTATACTTGAAAAAGTTTATTCTGACTCCTTTAGGAATAAAAGAGATCTGCTTGTATTGATACGGAAAGAGATTCAAGAAGTATGAAAACAGAAAGCTGCAAAATACTTTGAATAGTACTTTCTAAAATGATAAGCATATATATGTGCACATATATACCCAGAAATGTTCTACAAGGAACAGTTGTTACAGATGTGAGAAGATACTTTTCCTCCTTATTTTATAGCCTTCTATAACAATTTAAGGTTTTAGCATGAGCTTATATACATTTTTTACAAGAAAATCATGCCTTAATTTCCAGCAGACATTATACCTAAATTCTTACCATGCCAAAAAGTTAACTTATTTAGATATTACTAAGTAAGTAATTATTTAGTAAGGTTTCCATATTTAGATTGAGACTTTCCATTTATCCCAAATGTAGGGTTTTAATTTTTCTCATGATTATTTAATAATGCCAATAAAAGGTCTTAAATCTTTCTATTGTTTGTAGCTCTTCTCCCTGTGATAAAACAGTATAACCCTTCTACACTCACCTTTTGGACTTCTATATTACACATCTGAGATCTTTCTGCTCTTTACATGGTTATATATCTCACTGTTTCTTCTACAAGGGTGAGACAAAGCAATTTCACAGTTACCAGAAGGGTTATCATGAGAATTTATCGTGATGTCTTCCAAGACCTGTAGAGTAATTCTTGAATCACTGCATGTTACCGGGGCAGGAACCTCCCATTCTCTCCAGGGCTGTGTAACGTGACACAGTCACTCTCCAGGTCATAAGTCTTACTTGGGAAGTGTTCAATGAGGTGATGCTACATGCACATTTAACAGCATAACCACTGGATGGCTTTATACAGAAAGTGTCACATTTGAACTGCCAACACATCTCAGGCTTGCACTGCACTTTACCCTGGCTGATCTCATATCATCTCCTGTGAAAAGGAACTCTATAAACCGAACAAACAAACTCTCTCCCGTGCTTTCTCAGCATAAGCGCTAGTGCAATCACATGCACGCTGAGCCTTCCTGAGCACTGTGGGCTAAGAAGAAAGCCATAAATGATAATCCTTACTGTAGAGGAGGCAGGCAAACATTAGCTCCTTTATCAGCCACTCTGTTCAGCTCAGCATTCATTCACAACTTTATGCTAATAATCTGAAGGGTTTACAACAGATGCTCACTTTGATGATACCGGCTCATTACTCATTTCACCTTCTCTGGTCCTCTGGCTTTAAAGAGGGGAAACCCTAAAATTCATTCATTCATTCAGAAAGCACTATTGTTGAAGAGCTACTATGGGCCAGGACAGGGGTAGGCCCTGGGAATGGAAAGCTGAAGATACCTTGACAGGCCAGTGGGCAGAGAGCTCTGAACAACCAACCTACGACATTGCACTGATGTCGTGCAAACTGATAATCGGCTTCAGTTTGTTGTCTTTTTAGTCTTCAGGGGCTCCACATTATAGTGCAAATGCTACAGGAGGTAGTAAGCTTTGTCATCTTTTACCAACCTTTGTCTCACAAATGTTTTCAAATGCTACTATCAAGGAAATGTATTTCCTAAATATCTGTAGTCTAGACCTTCCTCATCCCTCCTTCCAATCACAAGACTTTAAAGAATGGCATTTTTAAAGTGTTCCTCAAACTTGTAAGGTCTTTCATATTGACTGAAAATATATTAGTCATAGAACAGAGAAAACAAATTTTAAAAATTCTCATGGAGAATTAGAAGACCTCTGAGATTATTTCCTTGGAATCCAGGATGTGAAACTGAGTGAATCCATTCATTACCCTTTAGCTTATTATCAATTAACTTCCTAATAGAGATTCATAACCAATAGGTGGGACCAAGAAGAACCCTTTCCAAAACAAAAGGTAAGTGTGCAGAGTGACAAAGGAATCCCGCAAGGAAGAAAAAGTATTGAAGGAAAAGGGAGTCCTGACTGAGGAGGTTGGAGGGGCCAAGATACAGCTTGCAAGCTTCCCACTTTTGCATAGCACTGAACTTTTAAAAATAATCTCATCAGATGTCTCTTGCAAGATGAAATAGAGACAGTGTAATAGAGGTCAACACAAATAATTCATTCTGATTCAGAAAATCTACTTATGTAAAGCTTTCCTGAATATTGAGCAAACCTCTGAACTCCTTCACAGATACGATACACTTGGTTATTGTGCTCCATGGCACCAGCTAAGAAGAAACCCCAACCGAATCAAATCTATTTGCTCAGAAGTAGTACCTTTGCAATACCAAAGAAAATATGTACCTCTCGTAAAGGGTGAGTGCCACAAACAAGCTCAGAATCCCAGACTGTGTACATCTCTCTAAGTGAGTAAGATAATGAAAAACTTCTGGTTGACCCCAGCAGAGTTAAGAGCTAAAAGGCTTTATGAGGAGGTACTCTGGGATGTATATACACGAGGCAAAGCATTCTTAAGCTTCAAAAGATAATTTCATCACTGTGCTTAGAAAGTTATTTGTGTCACCTATTGACACATAAAAGGTGACACAAATAACATCACTTAATGAGTTACTACTCATTAAGAACTATGGGACTCACTCTTTCAATGCACACATTTAAAACCTATATTCAGTAAAGACAGTCTTGGGGTTGGTGCGGGCAGGGGGCATGGAATTACCATCCGCAACAGTTTCTCATTTGCAATCTACTTTTGTCACTGGTATTATGCATTACCAGATGTCTAACTAGGAGAAAACCTGTAAAACCCAACCAAAAGTGAAATTTTAAAAAGAATTTTATTTTCCAACCTAAAATTCCACCTAACAGAAAATGCCATTCTTTAAAGTCTTGTGATTAGAAGGAGGGATGAGGAAGGTCTAGACTACAGGTATTTAAGAAATACATTTCCTTGATAGTAGCATTTGAAAACATTTGTGAGACAAACATTGGTAAAATAATTTCATTTTACATCTATCAAATTTGCTGTTTTGTTTGCTTTTTGTTTTTCTTTTTTACACACAGATGTATTATAAACTAAAAATAAAATCCTAATCCTCCCACCAACTAAACGGACCCCCTCTTGGCCAAGGGGACCCCAGAAAGACTCTACAATTGAGTTCCTGGCCATGATGGGAAGGGAGGTCAGACATGCCTTGTTATACCCCCTCCCTTCTGGAGTTTAGACACAACAATTGACCAGCATTAACCTTAGAGATACAAGACTGACAAAACAGCAGTAAAACACCAAATTATAAACAAGACCTAAGGCCAAGCAAGGGAAGGGTTAAGTCATGCCTTACAATCCACAAAATCTAGTTAAACAGGTCCTTTTTTGGTGGCATGGTACCACGTGGCAGATAACAGACCCCCTTATTTTAACTTCCATATTCCTTCCTACTGACTACAAATTTTCAGACAAAGCTTAACTCTCTCAACCAACTGCCAATTAAAGAATCTCTAAATCTACCTATGTCTTCTGAGCCCCCTATTCCAGATATCCCAACCTTTCAGGCCAAACCAATGTATACCTTCATGTATTGAGTTATGATTTTACCTGCAATTCCTATCTCCCTGAAATGTATAGAACCAAACTGTAACCTGATTTCCTCAGGCACAGTTTCTCAGGATCTCTTGAGACTGTGTCTCTCCTGGCCATGGTCACTCATATTGGCTCAGAATAAACCTCTTTAAATTATTTTACAGTTTGTCTTTTCTGTTAACAGTATTAAGTACCAATGAGTATATGAGGAAATGGGGTCCCTCATAATTTGCTAGTATGAGTATAAAAAGGAATAATTTATGGCAACATGTTTCAAATGCCTTTCAATGATGTAAGCCCTTGACACAAAAGTTTTGTTTCTAGAAATATGTGAAGTGATCATGGATATGTATAAAAATGTATCTAAAATATTGAAAATTGAAAAACAAATATTCAACCATAGAAAATAGTGAAAGTAAGTAAAAGATTTTCCATACAATAAAATGATAGGGGTTGTTTAGGATTTGCTTTTTTCCTCCCTAAGAGGAAAAAGGAGAGATGAAATGCTTAAATTTCTTTAATTTTTAGCCCTTGGTGAATAGATTTAAGAATAAGGACAGTTACGCAACAGTTTCTTATGATGTTCCAAACTGTACCACTTCTCTTCTCCAGGATAAAAATTAAAAATAAAAACAAAAACCTGACATTTCCACATGCTACAAATGTATACATCCATGAGGTCAATATAGCTGAAAGAGTAGGGATTAATTTTTAAAAAGGGATGGGGGACAAACCTATTTTAAATTATGAAAGTTAAAACCCTTTTTATTCTTAGTGTCTCTGAAATTCTTTTGCCATTTGTTAAGTGGGTCAATATTCACTCTTTAGTCAATCAAATACTTACTGACATCCAACTCCTACAGAGCAAGGTACTAGTAGCTGAGTAAGATATTTTTTGAAAAAAGTAGTTATGTGATTCTAGCACTTACAGTCTGCTGGGATATAATATTCATATTAAAATGTCTCTGGAAAGAGGGGAGGCTCTGAAGATTCCTCCTTTTCAAGTGAACACAATTCCATCACAACAAGGGTTGAAAATATAGGGAGGCAGGTAGAGATTTGGGCTCTCCAACAGCAAATATTGCTAGGAATCAATTATTTATTTTTATCTCTTTTGATTTTATGATAAAAACCAGCCAAGGAGGAAGTAAGGTTAGAGGCTATTGTTTTTATTTTACCTACCCAGAATGGTATGTTTAAACAAGGTTACACATTTGCCTGGTGTTCCAAAACATTAAGATACTAAGTGCTAGAACCAAGTAAGTCCCGGCCTTGTGCTCTAAGTCCAGGGCTAGACAGCCTTAGGTCTTGAGAGTTAAAATACTGTAGTTCCTTCGGTACAAAGCAATAGATGGCACCCCACACAATACTTGACAAATTCATGCTTTTCTTTGATCATGGTGGTCTTATATTTACTCCTTAACAGTCAAGTAGAATGAACCACAATACCCAAGCAATAGAAGATCCCATGCAGATGATACACCTATCTGAAGTTTTAATTTCCTTTTATTGATTTGAGCACAAACTCAGATGTTAATAATAACTGTGACACGCTTTTCCCTAGTGCTAGCAATGCACATAATGCTACGTAGGTGAATAAAGAAGTCAGTATTAATTTAAGGGTTAAAATTTTCAGATATGAATTAGAAAAGGATTTCAAAAGTGGCAAAAGGATCACCTATCCATCTCAAAGACATGTTTATCTTTTTGTATTTCGAAGGAAAGGCCTTTTGAAAGATCTGGCATAGAAATATGCATGTGAATAGAGGCACATTGAAAAGTCTTAGCTTTCAGGTATAATGGCTCTCCCTTAGAAAGTACCATGCAGGATTCCTGAATCTCTAAAGTGCATTTCATATGCTGCCAAGTACACTGAGGGTCCTGCAGTATCGCCTCTGTTCAGCCTCTATTTCATTTCCTGCATTATGGCCTGAAACTCTACTTACAAGTTTCACTCCACAACTGCAGGAATGCCGTTCATTCATGTACTATTGAAATATGCCAGAATATGTTGTAATTTGAAAAGGGAAGGGCTGGGGGGGTGGAGACGAAAAGATAATTATGGAGGACCAATAAGTAAGATGGGATAGTCTTCTAGAAATATTCATGAAAATCTGTCCCTGAAAACTGCTGGTATTTGGTAGCCAATCTTTTCCACGTGACTTTTCTGAGAAATGTTCTTAGAAAGATCCCACAAAGGGGTGATAAAAAAATGCATCTCGACAAATGATCTTTCAGTCTGGCGAGATGTCACTCTCTCACATCTTCGGTGTGGATTGCAACTCTCCTTCCAAGCCCTATCTCGTTTACTCCATCTTAACCATACCGTGCATTCTGCAGAGTGCAAATCCAAGTCCTTCCAAATAAGACCTGCACGCCAGAATGCATTCATCCACAGGGACAAAGCACATGCATTCCGTTAGTTCCCACAAAAGGCAGACATTGGGGATTTAGGGAGTTGAGGCCCACAAAAGTGCTTTAAAGAATAGTATATTCACCCCACAGGAAAGAGATTCTTGTGCAACCCTCATGATCTGAACACATCTCAAAGGAAAGAGGCTGGATCTTTACTTCTGAAAAAGGTCTTTATTAAAAAGACAAAGGTGAAATATAAATGGAATCTGGGGTAAATAATGTGAACTAGGCTCCAAGATGATCCCTTTTCCAAGCACACATTCACAGAAATTACAGGGCAAAGAAAGTCTGCAATAACCAGGCTGTATTTGATTCTCAGTTTATTGCTCAATGTGACCCAAATGTAACCAGACCAAATCCATCAGCAGCTAGAGGGAAATGGCCTTGTGCTAGGCTTAGTTTCAACAGGCATCCTCTTTGCCTGGTGACGCCCTCTCTCCAACTAGAGACCAAGTTATTAAGAAATTGTTTGTCATCTTAGATTGGATTGATCATTTGTTTCCCCGAATTCTTTTTCTCATCATTTACTCATTACACGCCTCCTCCTGATAGAAGTAGACATTTATTAGCTTCTGCATTCATTGCATTGGCAAACAGAAACATTCTGCAGCATTTCCTGGGGGTTCACTCATTTATCTATTGGATAAGAGACTGAAGTTTTCCACAGGGCAGAAAAATTAAAATATCAGTCAGGTTGACAGCTGGGAAAATGAGGGTCTCTCTGCAACAAGAAGCTTGCTGGAGCTTTTGGTTTAATGAGGAGCTGCAATGTTATTTCACCAAACTACTACTTCATATATAACTAAAATTGTGGGCTATTAGCTGGTGAACTAATATGCCAAATGAATAATGCACATGGTACACTATAAAGTACCTGAGATGAAAAGCTTAATTGTTATTTTAAATAGAAAATATAACAAAAGGCTTTCAAAGATCCATTTCTAAAAGGAGCTAGGGAGAGAGGACTGTCTATTAAATCCATGAAACTGGAGCTAGAATCATAGAATTTTAAGTCGTAAGGGGACCTTCCACGTCACCAAATTCTTCTGCAAGAATCTTCTTTACAGTATTCCTGACAAGAGATCACTCTCATTGTGCCTCAAACACTTTTGATGATGGTAGACTGGCACATCTCGCAGTCAGTCTGTTTTAGAGGTGAAAGCCTCTGGTTCGCAGGGAGTCACTTCCTAAAGGGGGCCTGACTGCTTGTGACCTTGGGCAAGCCATTCAACCCCGCTGGGTCTCGGGGTCTTTGTTTTAGAAATTCGTTACCCCAGTGTTGAAAGAATCACAGTTGAAAGAGAATAAAGTCATTCAGAGGCTCAACTACCTCCTACCAGCCAAAAGACTGTTTGGTCCAACAGATCACAAGGTAACTTCCTGTCTTCTGAGGCAGCACCACTCCGTAATCAGGGCCTGCACACCTGTCTACGATGCTCTATGCTGAGACACATGTGAGCTTATTCAGAGCGGGGCTTTCCTCTAATCTTTTTCAATTCTTTGTTTACTTCTTTTTTTCCTCTCTTCTCTTTGGCTTCATGTCCCTTGACACAACTTTTCTTATATACCATTCATTCTTGACAAAAAGCAAAAGCAATAATGCAATGGAGAGTTCTGCTCGGCCACTGACACAACCCCTCAGGCAGCTGGCCTATCCCAAGCCAGCCCTGACTGTCCTAATGCTCTGATACCAACTTTCTGGGTTTTAGCCCACAGTTCGACAAAGCATAAATAGCCTAGTATATTGTGCTAGGTACTGGTTATACAAAGAAAAATCCATTTCTAACCTTTTGCCCCCTGAGAGTATGTACATTAGAAAACTCCAGTCTTCCCGATGTAATATTGCTTAAAATATTGCTCGTGTCCCACCCATCAAATCATCTGGGGATAACAAAGAGTATAAATGCTTACAAATCAACGACATCTTCCAGCTAAGTGTTCATACAGACGTTTTTTTCTAAATTGCTCTTAAATCTGATCTGGGAGTACCGTGGGGAGTCAAACTGTTCTATGTTCAGATCGCAACACTGATCAGTTCCATTAATACCCTGGAGCCTCAGCAAATCATCTGTAAGAGATCCTCCTTCATGACTGTGAGAAGGTGAACTCCATGAAAAGAAGTGATGCAGCAATGTACTTGATAATTTTTCTAAATGCCCCCTTAAATGGTCAACCATAGCTTAGCAGCCTGTAAAACAGCAATAAAACTTCCCAAAGATTAATTCATGTTCTCCCTCCCAATATAGTTAATATTAACACAAAGCTAGGTGTTACTTCATTAAAAAAAAAAAATTGTACCTGAGCCAAAATGACCAAGATGCTAGAGTTTTCCTTACTTGTGTTATCTTTTATATAAAACCAGCTTGGATAAAAGCAATAGGGGTGGTTCTTTAGGGATGGTTCTTTAGGGGTGGTTCACAGGCTAACAATTCCTATAATTCCATTATACAACACCGGCTGATAAGTAGGATTTTTCAATTTAGTTTCATCACTTATTTTATCCAAGTAAAAGTCTTTCTGAAAATGCCCTTATTTCATAAAGATAAATCCTTTCAAACGCTTCACTATACATAAGGCACTAAAAGAGAGTAACACAAAAAGATCCACACGGCATCTGTTCTCAACTAAGGTAGAGTCTGCAGAGAGTTTAGATGTGGTAACAGCAATATTTAACATCCATTGACACTAAACCATGAGTCAGGCACTATGCTCTGTGCTTTACATAAATTGTCTCATTTAAACTTTACAATAACTCTACCAGGTTGGTACTACTATACCCATTTTCCAGATCCTATTGGTACTATAATAGTTGGTACTATTATACCCAGTTTCCAGAGGAAACTGAGGTCTAGCGAAGTGGAGTAATTTACCAGATCATTTGAGCTTGTCAGTGGCACTGCCAGGATTGAATCCAAGCAGCCCAGCTCCGACGTAGTATCCTTTACAGCTACAGTATAGTGACTTTCAAATAGCTACAGACACTTGAATGCCTTATGAAAAGAGATCACATCTAGACAAAGTGATTAGAAGCTTCATGTAAGAGGTGACATTTAGCCTTTAATTGAATACTATTCCCTTGCCTCAATCTACTATGAGATATTTATTATATTAAAAAACTCCTAACTATATTTTACTTAGCTTAAAAGGGGGGAAGGGGCTTAAGTCAATTATAATTATAAACAAAAACAGATACAGATGCTACGAGTCTGTGATGTCTTCATGGATATCCAGACACCAGTTCTTAAAAACAGAAGAAAAGTAATAGAGGAAAAATCAACTGATAAGTCAAAGAATATGTGACTTTTCTGACACAGCAATTATAAAGATTAAAACTTATTTTCACCCTGTACAAATTTACATGAACTCCTAAACTGTATCTTACAAGACCCAGAATTAAATTTAGATTAAAGACTTTGTTTGTGCAAGATGCTCTTAATAGTCTTTTGTTTTTGTCTAGCCCAAATTCCCATTTTCTCCATGATGATGCAGAACTTCTTCGCTGTGTAAATAAGTGTAAGTCCTGTATTACTTACCCTTCAACCCCAGTGGAAGAATTCTTCTGCCACACTCTTGTCCTCCCCAAAGAAGTAACCACCAGTTCAGACTTCAGGGCTTGGTCAGGGTCCACTTTTCCTCCAGACCTACACTTGGTCTCTAAGGGAAGCTCTTCCAGTCCCATGACTTTAAATTCCCTCCATGGGCTGACAACTCCCAGATTTATATACCCAGCCAAGACCTTGCCTCTGACTCCACACTGAATGGTCCAGATGTTTTATTGAGATCAACTGGCTATCACAGGGGTACCTCGAATTTAAATTAATAATAACACAATTTGTGATTTGTGTACCCATAGTCATTTCCTTGCTTCAGTGAGCAAACTTATTCCCCTTGGTCTTTCTAGGCTCAGTAACTGCTTCTGCCTTTCACCCATTTGCTAAGCCAGAAACACACGAATCAAACTTCTTTCTTCTCTCACCTTATATCCATCCATCACACCAAATGCTCCATATTCCCTACTTTCAGGCCATATTTGCCTCCTTTCTTCTTCTTTAACAGGAAGGCAATGAGTTTGGATTTAATTCTACGGGCAGTGGGGAAGCAAACACAGCTTTCAGCAAAGAAATGATAGAATCTGACTCAGGTTCTTACAAGATCACCAGAGCTCTTGGTTGGAGAAGAGACAGTGGTGGAAGGAGCAGGGCATGGAGGTAGGGAGACAACTAAGGAAGTGATGATGAGAGTTTAGGATAGAGATGATGCAGGCTAAGTCTGTGGTGGCAACAGAATTAGAGAGTGGACAAAATTGAGCTATGTTTTGGGAGTAGAATTGACAGATCTTCCTGATGAAGAGCGAAAGGAGGGAACGTGAAGAAAAGTGAGAATCCAAAATATGCCCTAGATTTTGAACTTTGCCCATGGAGTAGATAACAGTGCCATTTCCTGGTGGCTAGAACACTCAGGACCTCTACATCTGCTATTCTTTTGAGAGAGAGAGAGAGAGAGACTCTACCTGCTTGCCTCTGCCCCTCTCCCCCTAAACTTCTCTATAGAATGTTTCTTGTTCTTCCTCTTATGTGTGTCATCATCTGACCACCTCATCAAAAACTGCCCCTCTCTAATCTATTTTCTCTCACAGTGTTTCTTTAATCGTACTTTTCATAATCTAATTATTTTGGCTTATTTTATTTCACTTTCTTTACGTCTTCCACTCATTAGACTCTCAACTCTGACAGTAAGGAACATGTCCCTCATGTTTACTCTTTCCTGTGTCCCTAGACCAGGTCTTGACACATAGTTGGAACTGAATAAATGTGTTCACAATCAATTTACCTCAGCAATTTCTGGGGGAAAGAATATATGTCTAAAGCAGAGGTTGACAAACTATTGCCAGAAAGGAATAGACAGTAAATATTTTAAGCTGTATGGGTCACACAGTCTCTGTCACAACCACTGAGGCAGTGTGAAAGTAGCCACAGACTAAATGCAAACTAATGAGTGTGGCTGTGTTCCAATAAAACTATTTATGGACACTGAAATTTGAATGTCATAGACTTCCTATGTGTCAGGAAAGTATTCTTTTGATTTTTCTCCCCAACCATTTACGAATGTAAAAATCATTCTTAGTTTGTTGATGCCTGGTCTATCCAAAATTCAAGCATCAGGTTTCAAGGAACAAGAAAGTGAGGAAATATTAAACTGGATGATTAGTATAACTTTTAATTAAAGAATTTATCAGACTGTAAAATAATCCCTATATTTACATGTTACCCTCTCACTAGCCTACTGCACCTCAGAAACCGTGTCCATGAATCTCGATGCCTAGCACTTAATGTTTGTTGATAGGAAGGAAGAAGCAGAGGAAGAGAGGGAAAGAGAGAGAGAGAAAAAGAGAGAAGGGGGAAGAGGGAGAAATACTTTGATTTTATGACCACCATATTACTAGAATAGGAAAACTGAATACAGGCATACCTCAAAGATACTGCAAGTTTTGGTTTCAGACTATGACAATAAAGCGACTCAAATAAACTTTTTGGTTTCCCAGTGAATATAAACATTATGCTGACACTACACTGTAGTCTATTAAGTGTGCAAGAGCATTATGTATAAAAATGTACATACCTTAATTAAAAATACTTATTGCTAAAAATCCTAATGACCACTGAGCCTTCAGTGAGTCATAATCATTTTACTGGTGAGAGTCTTGCCTCATGGCTACTGATGAATCATGGTGGCGGCTGCTGAAGCCTGGGGTAGATGTGACAATTTCTTACAATGAGACAACAATGAAGTTTGCTGTACTGATTCACTATTCCTTTCAAGGAGGATTTCTCTATAGCATGTGATGCCGTTTGATAGCATTTTACTCACAGAACTTTTAAAACTGGAGACAATCCTCTCAAACCTTGATGCTGCTGTATGAACTAAGTTCATGTAATATTCTAAATCCTTTCTTGTCATTTGAACAGTACTCACAGCATCTTCGCCAGGAGTAGATTCAATCTCAAAAAAACCACTTTCTTTGCTCATCCATAATAAGTAACTCCTCATCCATTCAAGTTTTATCATGAAATTGCAGCAATTCAGGCACATCTTCAGGCTCCACTTCTAATTCTAGTTCTCTTGCTATTTCCACCATATCTGCAGTTACTTCCTCCACTGAAGTCTTGATTGAACCCTTCAAAGTCATCCATAAGGGCTGGAATCAACTTCTTCCAAACTCTTGTTAATGTTGTTATTTTGACCTTTCCCCATGAATCCTGAATGTTTTTAACGGCATCTGGAATGGTGAATCCTTTCCAGAAGGTTTTCAATTTACTTTGCCCAGATCCATCAGAGGATTCACTATCTATGGCAGCTATAGCCTTACAAAATGTATTTCTTAAATAATAAAACTTGAAAGTCGCAATGATTCCTTGATCCACAGGTTATAGAATGGATGTTGTGTTAGCAGACATGAAAACAACACTAATCTACTTGTACATCTCCATCAGAGCTCTTGCGTGACTAGGTGCATTGCCACTAAGCAGTAATATTTTGAAAGGAATCTTATGTTCTGAGCAGTAAGTCTCAACAGTGGGCTTAAAATATTGAGTAAACCATGCTGTAAACAGATGTACTGTAATCCAGGCTGTTGTTCCATTTACAGAGCACAGGCAGAGTAAATTTAGCATAATCCTTATGGGCCCTTCAACTTAAAAATCACCAGCTGCATTTGTCCCTAACAAGAGAGTCAGCCTGTCCTTTGGAGCTTTGAAGCCAGGCATTGACTTCTCTTCTGTAGCTAAGAAAGTCCTAGAAGGCATCTTCTTCCAACAGAAAGAAGGCTGTTTCATCTACATTGAAAATCTACTGTTTAGCGTAGCCACCTTCATCAATGATCTTAGCTAGGTCTTCTGGACAACTTGCTGCAGCTTCCATACTAGCACTTGATGCTTCACCTTGCACTTTTATGTTATAGAAATAGCTTCCTTCCTTAAACCTCATGAACCTACCTCTGCTAGCTTTACATTTTTCTCCTGCAGTTTCCTCACCTGTCTTAGCCTTCATAGAATTGAAGAGTTGGCCTTGCTCTAGACTAGGTTTTGGCTTATGGGAATATTGTAGCTGGTCTGATCTTCTATCAAACCACTAAACTTACTCCATATAAGCTATAAAGCCGTTTTGCTTTCTTGTCATTCCTGTGTTCACTGGAGTAGCACTTTCAATTTCCTTCAAAAACTTTCCCTTGGCATTCACAACTTGGTTTGGATGCAAGAGGCCTAGCTTTTGGCCTATCTCAGCTTTTGACACGACTTCCTCACTAAGCTTAATCATTTCTAGCTTTTGATTTAAAGTGAGAGATGTACAATTCCTCCTTTCCCCTGAACACTCAGAGGCCACTGTAGGGTTATTAATTGGCCTAATTTCAATATTGTTGTGTATCAGAGAATAGAGAGGCCTGAAGATAAGGAAAGAGACAGAGAAATGGCGAGATGGTAAAACAGTGAGAACACAGACATTTATCCATCAAATTTGCTGACTTACATGGGTGTGGTTCACGGCACCCCCAAAGTGATTACAATAGTAACATCAAAGATCACATAACAGATCACCACAACAGATACAACAATAAAAAGTTTGAAATTATTTCGAGAATTACCAAATGTGACACAGAGGCACTAAAGGCACATGTGCTATTTGAAAGAAAGAAGGCACTGATTGACTTACTTAATGCAGGGTTGCCACAAACGTTAAATTTGTTTAAAAAAAAAATCTTCAAAGTGCAATAAAATGAGGTATGCCTGTGCTGTCATTTGTCCATCTGGCGTTTCTCAGACAAATAACAGACATGTATCCCAAGTCTGAAACAAAGACAAAATCTTATTTTCTCTAGATTCTGATATGATCTGGCCATGTTGAAAAGCACATCAATTTCAAAAAAAAAAAAAAAAATCAGTGGCAATGTGATGAACTGAAATTTCCAACTAAAACTAAATTCCAACTAAAATTCAGCAGATTGTAAAGTCCCTAAAGACAATGTAAAAAGTTTCGAAAAGTTTTGTATTATCCTATCATCCTTCTCAGAACAAACACTATTTTCAAATACCACATCAGCAATATCTCTATTAATCCCAAGGATAAGTTCCAACCATATATCTCATTCATTAAAACTTCATTTTCTATAGTCAAAAAGGCTAAGAAAGACCATTAAAATGAATTTTAATGTGTCAGATAAGAAGGATTATGGTACAAAGATGTCTTTAAATAACTAATAAAATTATGCCAAACATAATAGAAAGCAATTTCATATAAATGGGGAGTCTTACTTGAGATAAAATTATAGGGAGGGGAGAAAAGAAAGTAACAACCCATGCTGTGGATGAAGAATGAACATGTGCCCCAAAGTTCCAGAAGGGTCACTTTAACTTTTACAGCTGTACCCAACTGCTGCAGCCTCAGCAGACTGTCCACAACAGGGAAACCTTTGGGGAACCCACTCTTTCCCTGTTTCACTGATGGGGAAGAGGTTAGATGCCAGGAGGGGGCTCTAGGAACCTAAAAGCAGGAAGAATTGATCCAAAGGTGAGAGAAGAAACAAAACCACACACACAAAACCTGGAGATGCGTTACAAAAAAAACGTGCCAATAATGGCTATCAGGCCGTTTCTGTCATGATAGGGGAATGTTATATACATCAACAAAAGCAGCAAAAGGACCAGGAGATGGTGAGAACAGCTCTATCAACTTCACAGCCTCGTGAACAAGCTAACCATTTCCAATCTGCAGACACTGTTAGAGGAGAAACTTTTGCCCAAGTAATATTAAAACATATATGTGGCCAATGTACACATTGTTTAGCTCTGGTAGGAACATTGAATCAAAGAACCCTACTCAGCTCCTTCGCATCTAGTGCAATCTCATCCCAATTATAACCTCCCATAACTCTGTGTTGTGGTGGAAGTTGAAAATGTAGGATTATACTGCCAGGGTTCAAATCCTGCCTTTACCATTTACTAATTCCATGACCTTGGATAAAGTACGTACCATTACTGTGCCTCACTCTACTTGTCAAAAAAATGAGGATAACATTCCCAGACAGCTGGAAAGGTTAAATCAAATAACTCAGCCTTGTAGTGCTGGCAAGGGCTAATCTCACGATAAATGTTTCTCTTCATTTTGAACAGTTACGTAGGGTCCTTAATGTTGACTTGGGTTTGGGAGAGGCTCGAAGAAAGGAGGGTAAAGTCATACGGAGAATCATGGGTGCATTTTCACTTGATAAGGAATTTTAAAATTACTTCAGTACTTGCTTACCAGATTTTTAGTGCCTATTTACCATTCCTCTAGGAGGAAAAGGAGTGGAGCCACTCTTGAAATCCGAGTGCCATTTGAACTCAACATAGAATTGATCTGCTAACAAAGTATAGACCAAAATAAGCACCGTCTGCCGGGCTTGGCAAGACAGATACTATACTTGAAAAGCAAACCTGGCACTTTCTGAAAAGATGTGAAAAATACACTAGAGCAATAAATGGCATGGAGTCAATGCCAAGAGATTTGGGTGGCTAGTGTTCAACAGAACCCACCAGAAGGCTTTTTCCCCAGATATATGACATGTACGGCCCACTCAGTGAGGTCCCTGCTCAACTAGCATCTAAGGAGAGGCCTCCCTATATAACACAACATCTCCCACCCACCCACCTTGCACATGCTGTCATCTTTTTCTCCCCTTACCACAAGTTATTTTTCGTCATAGAACTCATCACCATTTGACATAAAATACATTTGTTATTGACTGCCTTGCATGAACAGATTATTAACTTTATGGAATGAGGGATTTTTGTGTGTTTTGCGCTCTGCTAGATGCCCAGACCCAAAATGGAGCCCGCCACATAGTAGGCTTTAAATAAATATTTATGAAATGAGTCTGATGAACAGTTAATGGTGCCAAATAAAGCAAAGAAAATAAAAAGACATCTGGCAAAAGTCCTGAATTGTTAGTAACTAGAGTACTAAACTGTATTTAAAAATAAAAATATTGTTGAAGTAAGAATTCCTTTTTAAAACTTTATAAAAAATCTAAGCAAATGATTTAAAAGTATCCTGAATTACACAACAGACCAAGAAATTGGAGAATAGTTATTCTTGAATTCCACAAAACTTCCTTTTCAAGGAACATACAAGGTAGGTTTATGAGAGCACATATTTTAGAACTTTTATTTCACTTGTTGATTGTTAATTGAGATCAGCAAATACTTCTCTCTCCCTTAAAATGTCCACAGATAAAGAAAATTACTACTAGAAATACATTAAATAAAAGTCAATATTTCCAGTTACTTAAAACATTTACCATGAACACATAGCATTTTACTGCCATTGCTGATTTTAGAGTAAATGAACAATGAGAAGTATAAGGCAGAAAGAATATTTATCAAATACCCTGTCTTGTTATGTGGATAAACTTTAAGAGAAGCAATTTTCTCAAAAGAAAAGTGATTTTCTTTAGATAATGGGGGGATCCAGAAAGTACATTATATAAAATAGGCTACAGGAAATTTTTTTATAATAACTGCAGTGTGGGTGTTCAAGGTGGTGAGTTACAGGTATTTTTACCGTATTTTGTACCACAGAGAAAATGAGAAAAAACAATTTAAAGCAGTTACTCATGTCTTTCTTTATCTTTACACTGTAGCACATTCAAATAAAAGATATTCACTCACAATTGAGAAACTGGATTTAATCCTTATAATGCCCATAATTTATATTGCAACAACTGCATATTTTAGTCATTAAAATATACTTTGATTCAAAAGTTTAAAAATACAAAATCTACAAACATAAAAGATAATTTAAGGGGCCTAATCAATAGTTGTTTTTTGTTTTTTAGGTAGAAGCAGTTTATACAGATAGATATTTTAGAAAAGTTGTTGTTTGATGACTTTTATTTTAGACTGAAAATGCAGTCATTTAATTTTAAAGAAATTAAAATTTTAATGAATTAGGCAGGCATTCTCTAAACTGAGAATGCCTTTTGAGGAATTTAGTCAAAATAGGCACATTCTTAAGAAAGGCAAAACAGCCTACTGTGAACTTTTTCTGAGCTGACCAACAATATGCTGAGACCCTTAGTTCTATAATTAAAAGGACTTTGGTGATTATGCTCTTTCGTGAGTACTTTTAATAGACTCTCGCATATACTGCACAAAATGATGAGATATGCCAGAATTAAGTCTGACCTAGTACATTCTTCTGTAGAAATGGAATTTACTATATTGATATCAATATCCCACTGTCATTTTCTCCAAGCCATGGCCCCAGAATTTTCTCTGCCTCTCAGGAACACAATCCAAAATAAAAGCCTTATTTTTGAAGAAGTCCTTTTCCAACAGGAATATTGTTAACCATGAACACCATCCCGAGAAGCCTAGTAGCTGTCACGGAATAACCACCCAGGACTTTTCCCGTGTGTCTCCTTGTCTTGCTCAACACACCCTAGTGACCGGTCCTCACCCAAGCTTTCCTGCTTGCTCCTGCTTGTCATCCATGCTAATGGATAAAATGGAAGATGCAAAATAGAATTCATTCTATATTTCTTACTTGATGTAAAAAAAAAAAAAAACCTGTAAGACTGGCCCAAAAATCATAATGAAAAAACAAATAATTGCTCTGTATTGATATATGAAATCAGAGACTTCTAAGAAAAGATTAAAATGAAAGCAAAAAGGTCCCATTAGACATTCTCACAGCATATTACTAGAGAGAACCTATATAGCACATTCTCTGATTCTAAAGACCCCTCCAGCCCTCCACTCCCAGCACCCTAGCTATTTCCTTAAAGCTGCTATCCCTGAACTTCACAACCACAACTTCTAGAACCTAGTTTCTTCCACTTTGTGTGCCTAGTTCCTTGGTCTGCAAGAGCTGGACTGCAATACTGCCATATGATAGGGTTTAATAAACAAACCATTTTGAACATGCAAAAGTGAAACCAGCTCTTTTTAAGAACCACCAATCAGTCAGGCTTATTCAACTAAATGGATAAAGATTCTAACCAGCCTCTGCTCAAAAGACGCAAGATGACAGAAAGACCTAAGCTTACATACACTAAAGTGTCAGACTACCATCTCTGATACATACTATCTGCCAAATTTGAAGGGAAATATATACAAGAGAAATCCCATTTTATCAGAGAAAGAGGTTTGAAAAATCTGAACGATAATGTGGGGCTTAACTGTAGGTTTTTAAAAATTATTATTTCTATATTATACAAATAGTTCTGCAGTTGAGCCAATGATTCCATTATTTCAGGCAAAATTCAATATAACATTTTAACATAACAACAGAATGGATAAATATTTCAAATAGAATTCAACCTGTGCTTCCATTTTTAACCCCTCTATTCTTCTAGGGCTTCCCTCACCCCCGCTTCCCCGCCCCAATGCAACGAGCTACCTAAAACAGCCTGTATAATTATCAATCTCCTAGATACTGGTATTGCAGATAACTGATGTTTATCCTAATTTAATATATATATAAATTAGCATAAAATATTTTATTTAATATCCACACCTCCAAGGAAGTATGTTATGAAGGCCACTTTATAGATGAGTGATCTGAGGGTCTAACAGGTTACATGAGGTCAAACAGGTTACATTTTCCAGGTGAGGATCTAGTCAAACAGGTGACATGATTTGGCTAAGGACAAAAAGCTGATAAGCAGGAGGCCTAATATTTGAATCCATATCCATGGTCTGTATGTGGGAGGGCCACTGCAAATCAGTTCTCAGAACCTAAGCAGATAATAGACCTTACTCACTTGCTTAGAAGCTATTTGATGAGATAATAATAATGAGCAGGGAAACACCATCATCATTTCCTTTGCCAACTACATAAATCAATTTTTCAAGCTCTAGGTTTCTGTTTCCTTGCCTGAGAAAAGTATATTTTTGTGCTAGAAGAATACTGAACTTCCAAGAAACATTAACATATTATCCAGGTTGTTGCATCGATTTTGGTTTTAATCACCAGTCGAGATAGCTTTAAAACATCAGCAATCTTGTTTTGTTGTCTGGCAAGGGCTTGAAACACAGAATTTCATCATAATCACTGCTTCCATTTGGCTATTTCTAAAGTAATAATCATTCACAAACTATATTTTGCATAATTACTCTTAAATAGCCAGAGTACAACTCTGTAAATTTAGTATCTTTTTGTAAATTTAGTTACTTTATGTAACTTGAGCCTCTATTTATACTTATCCAGACTAAAATACTTAACCTTTTGTCTTTCTGACGTTACTCTTTTGGGAAATGAGTTCAGAGTCAAATCCAAACGGTACAAAATATAATTTTTTAATGTAGCCGACAGCAAAATGGCAGCCTCTGTCTTTAATTACATCCTATTGAATTTTAACAAATAGTTCTAGGGATGTCTGCCAAATTTCTACAATTTAGAGTAACTACACCATGAGAGAATAGACAGTTCATAATTTATTATGTATTATTTTTCTTGATAAGTACTCACTGTAGTTCTCGTTATATTTTCACTTTAACCATAGTTAGGATAAACAGGTAAACGGATCTTGTCAACACATGGATTGCCTACCCAACGAGATAACCCAAGAATCTTTTTCTCTCAGGCTTGCACTACTCTTCTGACTTCTATTTTCATTTTCTACTCCATATTACATACAATCCATCAAGGCAAGGTGGAACCTACATTATGATTAAGTTCTAGAAATACTAATATTAACAAGAAGTAGCAGGCAAGAGAAGTGATGAGCTACCAGCAGTAAACCGTGTCTGCTTTACTCACTCCGTGCATCACCGGTACCTACCAAGCACAATACCTGGGCACATGGTAGGAGCTTGGCATCCCATGATAACGGATGCTCCCCACAGGGCAGAGGAATGCACGGGGAGAAGCAGGCATGGAGGTTTCCTGGTGAGCGACACTGACGCAGTAGGTGGAGAAAAATCTGCCACCAAGGAAGGTTAAAAGCAGGAGTAGCTGAAGGGTAGCTAAGTGTGTGGCATATTTACTGAGATTTATTAATTACTAAAGTTAATTTTGAGGCAGAGCCTAGGGAAGTTGAAGTTTAAATAGTTCTAGGATAGGAGAAACATCTCTGGCCTGAAACTAGGGAGTTTTATTAAATCAGAGTAAATTAGGTCTTAGAAAGGAAAGTGACAGTAAACTGCTATTTGTGTGACTATAATCTAAATTTGCAGGAAGTTTATGCCCCGGGATTCAAAGGCACACAATTTAAACAGCAGGCTAGGCCGGTGGGGCGGCTGTGGACACTGCAGTTAAAGGCCTGTCTCAGATGCAACTTCGCTGTCATCACACTAAGCTTCTCCACATCACCTGGGCTGATTTAGCTTAGCTTGTAATTGCAATTTCTGGTTATTTTTCCTCGCAGTATTTTCTCTCCATCCCCTCAGAGGAATAAGGCCCAATCCACAGACCTTTATAGTTTTCTTACTCTCAGCATCTCTCCTATCTATTCTGCCCATGTGCTACAGCCATACCAATTAAGTGTATCTGAACATCTGATCATGCCCTATAATAAAGCTGGTCTAATTTCTCTTTACTGTAAACACAACACACTATTAAGTAAGACAATGGGTGCTTAGCTTGTAAAAGAAGCCAAGTACAAATGTTGCCAAGGGAAACTTTGTTGAGAATCTGTTGCTCGCCTCTAGTGGCTCTAAACAAAAAATGCCATGCCCACTTCCACTAAAAATCTTTTTAAAGAGGAGGGAGGGTAGAAACGGGAGTAGAACTGCGTGATCAATGTAAGACCAAAAGCCTCGTGTGATGTAGTCCACCACTGGTCACACAGAAGGAGAGGCTGTCAGTGAGGAGGAAGACAGGGGCCTGGTGGCATCTGCTGGGAAACCCAGGGCAAGTTACTCAAGGTCTCTAAATCTCAGCAACAAAATCAACAATTGGTTGGGCGGGGAAGAGAGGATATGCTTTCTAAAGGTTTGTTCTTGGGATAAAATACAGTATTATGTTAACTCATTTCAAGTACTGCTGGCTTATAACAAGCCCTCCATAGATGGTAATTGTTCTAATGATGATGCTGATGGTACTGACAACACTGATTTTATATTTCTTGGCCAACAACAAGGATGTACACAACACCTAGTACCCAGGAGCACTTTCACTCAAAGCAAAGTTTTGGGATAACACATGAAGTTGGGATTCTATTTAGGATAGGGCTTGTGGCTAAAACTGATACCAACACCACCCCATCGCCCACACAGTCGTGTCAAAGCAAGGGATGAGAACATTCCTTAGGCAATATGATTTAATGTATTTCAAACGTTTGCTCTTAAAGTAGTAATTGCACTGATGTTTGTTAAGTTTATGTAAGACATGCTGCTGCATTAATAGCAGTAGGGGGCATGACGGAAGCAGAAGGACCCTCACTTGAATCTGTGAAGACCTGCAGGGTAAGGTGTAACTTGAGACAAGGTGCCCACTAAGCAACGTGGAAGATGCATCTCTAAATCACATGGGCTGTTTTTGATCTGTTGACAACTCCTTCCTTCATTTATTCAACCAATATTTACCAAGCACCTGCTAAGTGCCAAGCATTAGTCTAGGTGCTGGGGACACAGCAGGGAACAGACGAGGACCCGCTCTCACAGAGCTTACACAAACACTGCAAGTCCTGAGGGGACGGTGCCGGGGCCACGCTAATTCTCTCTGAACTCTAGTTCCCAACTTTTGCTCCAGGCAAATTAAATTACAGAGCACGTGATTACTGACCATGACCAAACTTATTCTCCAGCTATGAAGGAGCACTTCCTAACCTAGGCAAGCAAACTTTACTGCTTCCTATAAACCCTTTCTGAAGGGTCACAGAAAACTTGAGGCTCTGAAGGAACAGAAGATGCTGATAAATCTTTCCCTTGCTCCTCCAGCCCTAGATCTTGGCAACACCCACAGAAGTAACTGAATATTCATCCAATTTGATTACCCTCCTACTTCATGAAAGAGAAGAAAATTCCTATTCAGACCTTTGATGCTTGCTGGCATTCTGTTGAGCCCCTGTGCCTGATTTATTCAGTGAGGATATACAATTCTTGGGTTAACGGGCGTCACTCTGAATCTCGACATGGGAAAGTCCAGGAGAAACCCCACCAGCCATCCCTCCCAATTCTGGGAAGGCTGGAATAATGCAAGCTTCACTTGAGAATGGGCACATAAATACAAAAATGAGATACCTATTACGGCCTATAGCTTTCTCAATGATTCTTGCAGAGACTTAGGATTATGAAGAGAATTCTGAGTGGAAAGAATACCCACCCCAGCAGAGCTTTATGATTCTAAGATAAGCCTCTTTCTCATCCGTTTTTAACACAGCACAAAGGGAGGCAATACCAGGATGCTTGCAGGTCCTTAGATGCCCTCAGATTAGGAATTCTGTCGTGAAATTCCATGGCTTCTCTACCTTTACACCCTAGGATGCAAGTGAAGGACTCAAAACTTGTTTTGTACAAGGCATTATGTAGCGCACACAGATCTCAGATGACATACCAGGAGCTTAATCAATGAATGTTTCTTGAAAAAGAGATTCTAGGACTTGGGTATAATGCTGAAACATGGCAAGCAGCACCGACATCTTGGAAGCTCTGAATGTATATAAATTCTGAGGAGGCCCGTAGGAAAGAAATCTGTCCAGCTTAGTTAAACCTAACATTTCTCAAAATTATTTGGCCATGGTACCCACTCCACTGCCTGACAAACACATTAATTTAACAAAATTTATCTATTGCCTGTTATGTGCTAGGCACTATCACAGTGATCAGAGGAGAAATAGTTCTGGGATTCACAGAACTTATAGATTAATGTTTATTTCCAGAGAGAACTATTTGAGGCAACCAGTGTGTCAGGTCTGTATCTGAGAATTTAACCTGATGGATCTCTCCGACTCACTAAATTTCCCTCTAAATCCCACGATCTTTAGACCTTTAAAGGACAAAGCCAGCAGATATTCCTCACAAAACACTCCGCTCTGGAAAATAGTGGTCTGGTATAGGCTCCATGGATCACTGTGTCAATGAAAAGCTCTGTACCAGATACCAGCGGGCTTTTGTGCTGTTTGTATTGATTACTATATCTACAAACAGTGCCTGGTTCACTGTAGGAGATTAATAAATGTGTTTCTGAATGAACAGTGAATGCCAAGGACTCCCCCTAACCCCTCAAGTTCTGATAAGAATGACCAAAGTAAAAATCCTATCTTAGTCTCCACAGCCAAATTGAATTTGGGTTCCCCTCATTAAATGCTGACCTTACTGTACAAACCTGCTTTATATGCCAAATTCAGATGTGGGCACTTCTTATCTGATGAAGCTATGAGCTAATATTATTTGCAAATGTTTTAATGACCAAATATAGCTAACTAAAGCCAATGTGTTGAAACATAATCCTTACAGAGGCACAGCTGCCTCATGGTCTGAACATAAAACTGGGCTTGAAGAGCACTTTCTCGAACATGAGCCCTGCAATTTCCTTTGAAAAAAATTTAATATTCATATATTTTAATTTTTCAGTCAGTAAAATAGGAAAATAAGCATTGGCTGGTCTGCCTAAATGGAAAACATTTAAAACTTATAAATAAACAAGATATCAAGAAACAAAACGATCACTAATATTGAAACTGGATGTGAAGAAAACGCAAGGGATTTAGCCTATTTTCAATCTCATACACAGGAAACACAGAATGACTTCCTGGCTGCAACATTCCTATCAACAGCAAGAAAAATATCTCAAAGAAAGAAAAGGGAGTAATTAATTGTTTTTCAAATAAGACAGCCTGCTGAGCCTCCCCAAAATATACAGAATCTTTAAAAGTGGAATTAATTTTCCCTGGATTTCATACTACTTTATTTCTTACCTTATCTTTACACATTCAAGTGCCATATCATTTTTAAAAACCATCAGGGTAAACAGAATCTAATTATTTTACTGTGTAGTCTTTCAAAAGGTAGCAGAAATGTGAAGAGTTGAGAAAGTCTGCAGCCCATATTGTTGGCATCTCAGCACTTATGATCATTACAAGCACTCACAGAAAGGCAATACCGGGCTTTAAAGCTGAACTGTATATTATCTCTTTCTTAGAGCCCTGGGGCTATCGCTGCAAAGCACAGTGGTCCATTCTAAGCTCTGAATAGAGAAAAGGAACAGATCATTAAATTATAATTTCCATGCACAATTGGTACAAGTATTTCCTACCAACAGGATTAATATGAAAGCAAGATCCCAGAATAAAGCTGCTCAGCAGAGAGGATGGCAGTTTAGTGTCTTGTAAATTTGATTTCACTGAAAGCCCTGACACATCATAATAGTGAAATCCTATTTACTGTAGCAAGCAGGATGGATAATGCTATTTAATACCCGGTGTACTGTGTGCCGTCAACTCACAGCTTTGTACTCCATGTTCTCATCTTACCTTAAGGTTAATACTTCTTGACAGCCTACATGGTAAACAGAGCCCCAAATTAAGTGCTGATCCCATGATTTGCAAATCTTTCCTCTAAAGTTAGACATAGAAAAATTGGCTCCACTTAAGGGGATCATTTTACCTGGATGTACTTTTAACAGCTCACCCCAGAAAAAAAGAATTTAAGTTATATCCCTAAAGCCAGATTTAAAAAGCAATTCAAGGTTACCCAAACCACATTTCCCATTCAAAATTTCAGAGAGGTTCACAGAAAAGCCAATGCATTTTGAAAATTTGTTGAATAATGAATTAAGGATAAGACCCACTCTCCCCCATATCCACTATACTGTATTGATTTTTTTCCCCAGAGAACAAACTAGGTGGGGGGGAGGGAAACTCATCTTGCTTGCTACTTTTGGAATATCTGCAATAATAAACTTCCTTTAGGAAAGCAGGTAAAGAGTGTAAAATAGTTCAGTCTTTGCATCTAAGTTATAAATACTGTGTCAATACATTAACAAAAGATACGGTGACACTGGGCCTTATTAATTTTTCTACCTAACAATTAACATGTAAGTGCATTTATCTGAACTATCATTATTTGTTAATAAGAAAAAACAGAAAGTAACTCAATGTACATGCTCCAAGCCACTTTACTAAAACCTTTGCCACTTACAATATCACAATTAAAAGTGACACTGATTTCTATTGCCTTTAATGTCCAAACTCGTGGACCAGAGACCCTCATCCCTGTTTCTGCAACTCTGGGTAACTATAGAAACCACAGGGAATCTGCCCTGATTTCAACATGAATGAGGAAGCCAGTACAAAATTTCCAAATGTGTCAAAGGAATAATACATCTCTCTAGGTTAACAAGTGCAAACTAGCATAACCTACATAGGCATTTCTACCAGAAAGTTACACTTTTAACTATTGTGTTAAATTAGCTATAGATATCACATAGCATGGCCAAAATGAGTAAACCACATGATGAAAAATCATTGACAACTGTTTGGAAAGCACTGTAGGGGGAAAATATCAAAGGGTTTTTAATAAACCAACTTTATTAAGTTATCTCTTTACCTCCTAAAAAGGATTGTTTACATTTTAGCATTTCAGGTGTCAATAATCTAATTGTGAATCTATCCTGTATTAATCCCTTGAAAAGGCTGACCCAGCTTCACTCACTGAAATATTTTATAAGGACAGATTTCATCTGGTAGTAAAAATGTATAATAATTTCTTCCCATAAGAAGTACACTGGGCTGACAATAACCTGTTCTGTTGTCATTTCTCTTTATTATCATTGTTGGCATTATTTTTCCCCCAAGCTTTGCACGGAGCAGCACAGAAACAAAGGTACTAACTGACAAAGAAGAAGTCAAGCAATCAAAAGCCAATTAATCATACAGATGAGCCCAACACTTTATGATGCAATAAAAGATAAGTCATCCACCGTAAGTGAGAGACTTTTAAAAATTGCTCATTTGATGTAAGCATGACCTTAGAATTTAATTAGCAACTCTCTCCACAGGTGACAAACTAGTAATGTACTTTTCTTCCTAATGGCAATTTATTTTTCACCATACTCTTTGCATTACTCTCTTTTGCATAGCTTGTACAATTTCCTCTCCCTCTTAGTTCTACAGAAATTACTGCAGTGCATATGCAAACAGCCGCTGAAATCCAGAGGTGTGTGTAAACTGAATGCAGTCCCTGGCACACTGCCAGAGGTGTGTGTAAACTGAAAGCAATCCATGCCACACTGCTGAAGGTGTGTGTAAACTGAATGCAGTCCGTGCCACACTGCCATTTGTTATTTACCAGGTATAGGATGCAAGTGTCTGAGACAAAATGTCTGCTCTCATGGAACTCCTATTGGAAGGCAGACACAAACAAGTTAACATGTAAATGAGTAAACTAATTATAGATTTGGAAGAATGCTTTGAAAAATATAAACACGTTGATATAACAGTTATAGACAGGGTTGAAAGTTCTAGTTTTTGGTACATTGTTAGGAAAGGCTAAAACTTGTCCGGGAGTTCACAGTTGGAAAAGAACATCCCAGGCCTAGAGAACAACAAATGCAAAGACCGTGAAGTAGGCAAGAATTTTGAAGGACAGCACACACTCAGTAAAAGATATTATGCTTAGAAACAGGCAGGTATCTATTTGATTATATACCATGGAAAACTACCCTAACAAAATCCTTCTTCCATTTAGGCCGGGCGAGGTGGCTCACGCCTGTAATCCTAGCACTCTGGGAGGCTGAGGCGGGTGGATTGTTTGAGCTCAGGAGTTCGAGACCAGCCTGAGCAAGAGCGAAACCCTGTCTCTACTAAAAAATAGAAAGAAATTATATGGACAGCTAAAAATATATATATAGAAAAAATTAGCTGGGCATGGTGGCGCATGCCTGTAGTCCCAGCTACTCAGGAGGCTGAGGCAGTAGGATCGCTTAAGCCCAGGAGTTTGAGGTTGCTGTGAGCTAAGCTGACACCACGGCACTCACGGTAGCCTGGGCAACAAAGCAAGACTCTGTCTCAAAAAAAAAAAAAAAAAAAAAAAAATCCTTCTTCCATTTATTATGTACAGTACATAGTTAGAACAATAGTTAAAAGGGCTACAAATATATCTTCATATTTAAGAATGCGAATAAAACTGCAAATGGATTGGGGAAGAGTAGAGAGGAGTTCTCAAAAAAAAAAAACAAAAAACGCATTCAATCCTACCAGGTTGATCTGAACATTTTAAGTGTACCTAACTAAATTCTCTGATCTCTCTCAGCTCCTCAAGCCACCAGGACTTTTTATATCTTCTTTCATGCTGTGCTAAAACCCCCCATTCTTAGGAAAGCCAAGGGCAAAGTGGATTCAGTAGAGCAAATCAATTCAAATTCATAATTGAGAAGTTATACATGCAAGACACACTAACCATCAAAGAGCTCAAATCTTGGAGATGTCCTGGGGAGACAGGGGCTTTCAGCACAGACAACCCCTGGGGGGCTGTGGATTCTACTCTGTAATACGAGGGCCTGGGCCTTCCTCTCACTTCCCTCCCACAGGCCAACAGACTCCTAGAAAATACACATTTTCCTGAAGAACATGCAGATAATCCAGACTCAAGAATCATCAAAACAGTTTACTGAAAGTAAAAGTTCGTTTTCTGTCCAGAAGATGGAATGAGATGACTATAGTAATAGTATGAAAGTAAGAGTGAATGTACGAAGACCTCAAAAAAATTTTAAAACTGCTTGAATGACTATGAATTTCTTACTTCAAAGTGAACGAAGCACAACTAGATATTATTAATAAAGTAACTCTGAGGGGTATCATGATATAGTTGCTAGGTAGTAAGAACTTATTGATTCCCCTTCGGTCAAATTTTCCCAAGAAGTACCAAATCCTGTGGGAAAATTAATCAAATTATAGCATCAGGACCTAAAAGGTTGTATTAGAAGCCAGAAAGAACTAACTTAACACCCAAACACCTACTATGATCAGAAGGATTTAACTTCTTAAATACAGAACCAACACATATTAAACATAGTATTGGATAGTTGCTAAAAGCTCAGGTGTGGAGCTTGGCTCAAATCCAGATCTAACACATTTTGGCTGTAGACTTTTTGGCTGCATATTCTAGGGCAAGTTACTTTATGCCTTAGAATCTTCACCCAAACAACAGCATGGAAAGCCTTATAGGGTTGTTTGTGAGGATAAAATGAGATAATCCATACAAAGTGCCTAACAGTGTAAATGTACAAAAACGTTATTGTTAGCTGCTATAATAAAGGTGATGCTATAAATTGTATCAAAATATTCAAAGTGAAACTTGACTGTCACACAGGATAGATTTAAATCATCAATGTAAATGGTAAGTGAAGCAGATACTAAATATTTTATGTATATTTAATAACTATACACTAATTGCTTAAACATAACTTAATAGTGTAAGCTTAGTAAATCTAAGATTCATTCACTGGACTTCTATTTGTGAGCTGTGGGAAATGTAGAAGAAAATGAGCTCTGCCTGCAAGGAGTTTACAAGATAAACACACATAACTAATCAAACTAATCACCATTATTATAAATAAAATATGGCATCCTACAGAGAGGTATAACGCATTATGGATTTATTTGTCAAGTATAAAACAAAGCAAAAATAAAGTTAGAAAAATAACAAAATTAAGTTAGAAAAACAAACAAAAAAGCAGAATTTGCCAAGGGACTTGGAGACCACTTCTTAAAAACATTTAAGACCCTTCTCTTTGAAAACTGCTCTAGGCTGCTTCTCATCAAATCCCCAACCAGGAATTAACACTCTCCAAGTCTCTTACACACCAACAACCAGGAGTTAATACTCTCTAAGTATTTTTCAATCAACCCACACATCTCAACATGATACCTTCACTGTTCTTGAAAGATAAATATTTACTTTCACATCCATGTCAATGCCATTTGATAACTTAGCAACATCTGACTATGAAATAAGAACTTGAAAAACTTTTCAAATGGCTTCAACCTCTCTCAGTAAAGAGTTGCTGCTTATGAATACTGCTGCTAAGAAGGGTGAAATCAGTTTCCAGTTAAATTAAACTTATTACTCCTAATAAGTTAGTGAAAGGAGAAAATGATCTGAGACTCCTGGTGGACCAGCCCATATAGATACCTGGGTGGAAAAAGCTCCACTCACACATGGGAATTATCTAATTGGTAAAGAGTTTATAGAAATAGACCCCAGAGCCAAACCAAGCTGTAGTATAGAACTAAATGTGCCTCACATGTTTAGTGGACTTTGATTCACACTCTCAAAAGAAATTGCATCAAGCCAATAAAATGAGTTTAAGTAATGACTCATCAAACAGCGGTAATGTATACAAGTTGTGTTTGTTAATCTAGTTGATTAACAGATGGTAAAGTTATCTCAGGGATCACCCTCAGAATGATTCTGTAAAAGACTCATTGATGCTTCCCTCTCCATTAATGATAAACCACCTGGTATCGACTTTATGGTTTCATCATTTCATTTGGCTAAAAGGGAGAAAGGTATGTGTTTATATCCACTTTAAAATCACAGGCAACCTGGATTTCACAGTAAGTTAGATGATTCTGCAAGTTATCATAATATTATAATCATTTTTCTTACATTATGCATTACTGGATTCAGCACTTTCACACCTTCTAATACAAAGTGTGTGCAGAATTCCTAATAGAAATGGTTAGACATTGTAATTTTCACTGCTGTCACAATGCAAGAGAAAACCCCTTCACAATCTTTTGCATTTAGCCTAGAAAATGCTTTATCATTAGAGACCTAAATGTCTCTCATATATTCCTGTAAGAAATCCAACTGGACAAATTCAGCTTAGGTCCTTTGGGAATGGCAGTAATAAACAAAAACACGACTATATAGAAGTGGGCAGAAGACATGAGGAAGTTGAATAATACTAAGGTAACGTTACAATTATTAGTATCTTGTACATAATGGAAAGTAGATATTCTTTAAAGGCAACAGCTGATACCTGATAAGCTCTTTCCAGTTTTCAAGGGGCTTTTACATATATCATTATATCTGCTCCGCAACCACAAAGGTGAGCAAGGAAGAAGTACTACCCCCATTTTAAAGAACCAAACACCATGAGAGATTGGGTGAATTGCCAAACAGCTAGGTAACAAAAGCATGCCTTCTGACTCCCTGATTAGCCTTCTTTCTACCATGTTATTAAATATTGAAGTTATTAAGTATTAACTAATAGCAGTGTGAACATTCCACCTCAGGATTCTAAGTTCACCGCTGCTTCCCAGCTTTTAGTTTAAATTCCTGGAGAATTACTTTCCAGCCTGATCTTCAAAAAAGAAAAAAGTATATTTTGCCTATATAAGAAAAAACAATCACAATGAATTGATCTCATCATATGGTAGCCATCCGATCTTCTACCACCCGCTCTACCTGATGCCAAAAACAGTGGTTTACTTGCCAAGCAGACAAGCTTAACCTGTCGAGAACAAATCCTCTCAGTCCCTTGTACCAGTCTGAATTGTCTCAAACTGGTGGATGTATGAGAAATGGGTGAATACTTTTCAGTGCCTTTTCTTGTAGCTGACAGTGATTAATGGCAAATTCATAAGGCACACTGTAAAATGATGGCAAAGAAAACTACCACTGGGTGGGGAAAAGCAGGTGCTAGGTGAATCACCTCAAAAACTTTCACTTTCATTCACTTATTTCAGCTGACATTTATTATAGATGTCAGCTGCAGAACACAAAGTATAGAAATAAAGTAATAGCTACTATGAATGAGTGGTTACTCTGTGCTGGACAGTATTATCGGTGCTTTATGAGAATTAGCTCATTTAACAAATTAGTGAGGAAAGTACTATTATACCATCATTTGATAGATGAAAAAACTAAAAGGTTAAGTAAGATGCTCCACATTACACAGCAGGTAAATGCCCGTTCAGGGATTTAAATCTAAGGCATCCGACCTCAGAGCCTGTGCTCAAAACGTGCGTTCTGTAGACTACAACCAGTGGGCCAAATCAGGCCAACCACCCATTTTTGGTTTTATATTTTTAAATGGTTGAAAGTAAAATAATTTTGTGACATGTGAAAACTATATGAAATTCAAACTTCAGTGTCCATAAATTAGAAGATAGCCAAACTAACTCATTTACGTATTGGCTTTGCCTGCTTTTACATTACAAAGGCAGGGTTGAGTAGCTGCCAGGGACCCATTCATGGCCTGAGAAGCTAGAAACGTTTACTATCTGGCCATTTACAGAAAAATTTTCTGACTTATGTTCTAAACCATTCCACTTTATGCCTATTCAACACCTCTACATAAATGTCTTAGGAAATGTCCCAAACTTAACATATCCAAAATCAAACTCCTGATTTCCTCCACCCCCCACATACATCCCAGTCCATATCTTTAGAGTTTTCCCCCACGGAAAGTCCATGCTTCTCTTAATAGTTATAAAAGCCATATAGACCTAGAGTATCTTTGGCTCTTTCTTTTACTCACATCCCAAACCATCGTCAAATCCAGTCAGCTCTACCTTTGAAATACCCAACCACATTTCATTACTTCCACTGCTTGCACCCTGACCTACACCATTGCCATTCCTTCTCTGAATTATTGCCATAAACTCTTAGTAATTCTTCCTCCCTTCAATTCTTGCCCAAGACAGCAGCCAGAGTGCTCTTCTGCTCACAAACCCTCCGGCCATCCCAAACATACCAAGCACACTCCTGCTTCAGGGCTGTGGCACTGGCTTGCTTCCCTATTACTGCTTTCCTGTTTCTCTTCTCAAATGTCATCTCATTAGATAGACCTTCCCTCTCCACCTGACCCATCCCTTTTCCCAGCTTTATTGTTCTCCAAAGTATCACAACCTGCCATACAACATGTACACTGGCTCTAAATTGAATTTAAGCTCCATGAGAGCAGCTGTTTAGTTCATTGTCTTCACTAGTACATATCTGGCACCAGACGAGGGCCTGATTTATATTAGGTACTCCAGTAGAAATCTGCTGCATTAATGAGAAAATACTCCCTATATTCAAGAAGCACTAAGCCCAGTGACATAGGGAGATGGTAAACACATTTAACACACAAATAACTGTATTGAGTGGGGTTTAATGGTGTGTTTATTTTTTCCTACTTTCTTATCAAATAACATGCTAAACAAATCAAATTTGGGGGGACTCAATCAAAAGGAAGAGACGGCTCACTCTGCCACCTTACAGTCTGTGTATGAAGTTAATCTAGATAACAAATCTACTTTTAGAATGGGTGTACTGATGAGGTTCTCAAACTCCCATTCTTAAAGCCACTGCCTTCTTGTATTTCAGTCCTAATTCCCTCCTTTGCAAATCTGTCAAATTCTAGGTCCATATTGATTAGACATACTATCTCTTCTCCTTCTCTTAACTCCTCTCTTTAAGTTCTACTATTCAGCTCCTATCTACTACTCTTGAAAGAGACATTCATTTCTTAGCCACAAATGCAGCAAAACAGAGTTTTCACAAAGAAAATATATCTTTTAAAACACTACCATTTCTAAGAATGTACTCAAGTTTAGTCAATGTTTGGGGGAGTTAAGAGTAGCATTGTACTGTTTGACCTGGAGGCAATGTGGATTCTAAACATATATGGAAAAATATTTGGGGAAGTTCCTAAGTGGTAAAATGTATGTGAACCAGTAACACAACCATCCCAAAATGATGAAAGGAGAAATGACATTCCCAGATAGAATGAACTACCTGTTTGGCTTCTTCACTTCCTGGACACTTTTTAACAAGAAAATGCAGTTACAGTCCTTAATTTATTGATTTTTAAATAAATATATGGGAAAGCTGCAGATGTGGTAATAGAAGAGAATCAATGACAAGAAATAGTCATACCCTCTCCTCCAGTCTAGCCAGCTGCTCTTTGTAGAATGCATCCTGCTTCTTTAGCACTCGGTCTTTCTCTTCCAGCTGCTTAGCCTAAAAAAGGAAATGAGGAATATACTATATCAAGAAAAAGCAGCAACAGCAAAGCAAAAGTATAAACTGCATTACAAATAAGTATACAAAGCTGAAGATTTTTGCAATCTATTAGGTCTCTGCCATAGAAAAAGATTAATAAGATGATGATTGCTGCATTTAAATGTAAAGAATAAGTCTGCATTGTATTTTTTTTTTTTTTTTACTGTAACAGCTGTGTCCTACTTTGTCCAAATGTATTTGGAAATGTCAGAATACAACATTCTACAGACTGTCTTATTTAACTTCTCTTTCAAAGAGTAATTTCAAGGACTAATATTTTGCACAATAAAAACTTTGATTTTACTCTGAGCATAAGAAATGTGGTTACTAGTCTTCTTGAAGAACAACAAAAAAAAGCCTGAATTACATTTTATATATAAATCTTATGTTTGAGAACTCTTAAATTGCCCAGTGAAACTTGCATATAAACATATGCATTGTTACTTAGTTCCCTTTTTACAAAGAATTTGTTGTCTTGGATGGGTGGGAGCAAAAACTACTATAATTGTTTATTTCAATAATTTAACATAATGATAATAAATAAAAATAATTAAAAGTAATTTAAAAAACCTTTAGTTATCCCATTTCTAAATTTACAAAATCAAAAAATTAGTAATAACATATTTTTGGTTCTTTAAAAAAGTAATTATAAAAGATGGCTACTTATGGATGCTTTTCAAGATTAGTAAAAAGTACATTTCTTAAACAGTTGTTAGTATCTTGAATATTAGGTTTAATTCACTGAGGGAAGGGACCTCCCTATATAACTCTGAGTTAGTAAAGTTTTGAACATACCTTTTGCTCAGGGAATGCGGAATGCATGCCTGAGTACTACTTACAAGAAATAGAGCAAGTATACATTTTGGCATTACCAGTCTTGTGCCATGTACCACGTTCTTTCGCTAAGTGATCAAGTGTTGCTTGGCTCAGATGTTAGAGTGCCTGTCTACTTGACTACCTGCTTAGTTTGGGTGAACCCATTTGCACACTTGTAGGTTGTTATTTTGCTACTTACTTTGTCTTCCATATCCTGCAGCATGTTAAAAACAAAGAAACAGTTATTTAACAATGTGAGTATTGTTGTTTCCTAATGTCACAGAGAAATATGGTAGATAATATCTAAAATGCAAACCAAAGAAGACAATGGGGAAAAAAGTAAGAGAAAATGCTTAACTTGGGACACATTTAAACGTCACTGTGCTGTTATAGTTTGAATAGAAGATTTCAATGAAAAGTTCATGCTGCTGGAATGAGTATGAATAAATAAAAAAATACAATAGTAAGATGAGATAAAAATACATTTATATGCAAGTATATAATTTATGGCTCCTTGATGCAACACAGTAAAACCTTTACTGGACTGTTAGGGATATAAAAGAAAAAATAAATGGAGAAAAAATTTTTGACAGACAAAACTAAGTGTGAAGAAAATATACATGACTACATACCCTAAAGAGAAAAGTCTTCTCTAAATTCAACACACACACTCAAAATATAAATAAAGGAAACAGATAAGAATGGACTCATAAAAACTTCTATAAAACCAAAAAATATCATAAAGTCAAAAGAATAAGAAAATGGCAAAAAGAGGAAAAGAAATCCAAACATGTAACTGTGAGAGTTAATGTTATTAACATATGGAATACCTAAAAATAGCCTTATTCCTCCTCCTTCCCCCCACCCAAAAAAGCAAAAAGAAAAACATAAAAATAATAGACTGGCAATTCACACACAAAAAATACAAATAATAAACACATGAAAAAATTCAACTCCACAGGAAATCAGAAATGCAATTTAAAATAATATTTCATTATTCATCTATCAAAATGACAAAAATATAAGATAATAATACTCAATATTGGCAAGGTACAGGAAAAGAGGCTCTCCTATATACTGTTGATGAGACTGTAAATTGCTATAACCATTTCATAAATTAACCTGACAAAATGTAATAAGTCTTAATAACATACATATGCACTGAGGTCTAAAACTGTACTTCTTCTAGTACTTAAGTAATTAAGGCAACATGCCAAGATGTTCATTATAAGGTTGCTTAGATTTCCAAACAAAAACAAAAACAAATCCAATGGTTGAATAATATATATGCTAAGTATACTATGTGAAAAAGAAAAAAAGAAAAAGACTATGAACAGGAAGGACAGTATGACCTCTTTTTTTGCAGCAAAGAGGGAAAATAAAAAAACATCCTATAAAATACAACCAGCATTATTTAAAGCAACAACCAAGTGAAAACAACTGAGGTTTGAGTAGATAAGATATGGCCCAACAAAAGGAGATTGATTATAAAGAATTTAAACCAGCCATATGATCAAACATTAAAGCCACTGAAAACTGATGTTTTTATAGAATAATTATTTTTTTAAGACAAAATATTAAGTGCAAAAGAAACACAAGTCATAGAATGTCCAGTAAGTTCTAAAAAATGGAGGAGGAGGAAGAGGAAGAAAGAGACAGAGAAGGTTGAATGTCTGTTTATACAGGCATGGAAGAAGTATGAAATATGCTAACGTTAATAGTGGTTATGATATGCATATTTCTTATTTGAAATGTTCCCTAATTCCTAAAACGAACAGCTATTCTGTAATCAGAAAAAATATCTTTTAAACAACAATATTACATATGTTTATCCTTGACTAACAGATGGAAATGTTAACATGCATGGTATAGTATCTAAAAGAGTGAACTATTAAGTAATTTCATTAACAACCCCAAAAATTTGTTTTAACAACTTGAACAGTTATAGATACTAGGTAAAATAATGTCCAATGCTAACTTCTTAATGTATCAACACCCGGTTCTCTCCCATTCAATGTATGATATTACCCATGATGGCTGTTAAAGCACACTCACACTAAATAATGTTTCTTGTGTTCACACAGTGAGATTAAAAAAAAAAAATGCAAAGATGCCAAACAGATATTCCATTATAATTATTTAGAAAACACTGAGAATTCAATGCTACAACTATATTGCTTGAGCCGAGGACACTACTGAGGACACTACACCAATTAACAAATTTAATTTTGAAGAGCTGATTACAGCCTTAATAAAGGATGTACAGAAATATGACCATTCACTTTTCTGATACATAATTTTTGAAAAATTTTAAAGCAACATTCCAAAAGGTCAGATATGCCCACCAACAACGAAAGAGGGGATATACCTTCAAAGACCTGACAACACCAAACTATAGGGGCTTGTAGCACAAATCTTTCCCTCGATGACAAATAGAATCAATAGTCAGATCCACTGGGAGGAATAACAGAGCAAGAAACATGGCCACAACACTTTAATGGCACATTGCTTTGAAACAGTTAATGTGATGGTAGGAGAAAAAGTCACACGATATGAATCCTGAAACTTAAATAAGCCTAGAATACACTGACTAAGCTAATAGCTATTGAAGATGGAGAGTCACACTCAAGAAAAAGCAGTAAACCAACTGCATGGAAATAAAAGTTCTCTGTAGAACCCTCTAACAGATAGAGAATCATTGTCAATGAACAAATAAAAACAAAGAGGATTATAACATTATTTATTGTTATAGAATCGTTTCTTAGGGAAAAAAAAGAACATAAAAAGCTTCCCCCCACCTCCTGTTTACTATTCCTAGAAGAAACGTGTACTGATTAGTTTTGAGATCTTGCTAGATTTGGGATAACATGATTGGGCTTGAAAACGTGACAGAATGTGCTTAAGTGGATCATTATAGAAAACTAGAGCATCCCATAAGCAACAGAAACAAAGAAAATAAAGAAATCAAGTTTTAAACCCAACACATAAACATTTTGATGTCTTAACTCAGTGTTGGTGGCTAGGTTAAAAATGAAGTATACAGTATTCACTTTCTTAAAGACTTATCTCTTCTCAGAAAGGACTTGAAGGTGCTTTACAAGAAAGGATGTAATAAAGTCAATACAAGATAAAACTGGGACTGCGGATATGACACATTTTGCTGATAGAACTTTACCTTCCCATATATATTCTTAGGTATCTCTCCATAGCGCAAACTTTTCGGCATTACTATGCCCTTTTAGCCTTGGCTGCTCCTGGGAACTAAGGTATGGCACTAAGTACAAGACATTGGGAACTCAGTGACATCACAATCACTTAGCTCAGAGGCAATGTATTGTTACTCCATACATCAAGAACAAAGCATGTTAAGGCAAGATTCTGTGCTATAGAAAACCTGTTTATTTTAAACAACAAACTTCCTTGAAATGCCGGCATTCAATTTTAATAGCTCAAGGTAGAAAACAAAGCAGGTCTCTGCTCAGTTTTGCAAAGGATGATACTGTGCAACCGGAAATTATTAGCACTGAGAAAAGGCAACAACTCTGTGTCAAACTAAATAAGAAATCACTATATTTCCTTTCTTCTAAATTTCATAACCATCTGAAACATACATATATACAGATGAATCTTTCACAATGATATGGGTAATCTGTGGTAAGCAAAATCTACCTATCATCTTACAACTCATATAGGTAAATCAGCAAATAGAGTAGAAAAAAAAGCTTTATTCCTTGTCAGAACTACATGAAGAACAATATATATGAACCTAATAAAATTATATGCTGACATAAAACAAAGAAAAAGAACTGAAATATCAAAGGGGGCTGAACCATAAACTTGTAATGTAATATTACATTTAGAAGCTGTAGAACATGATCACTGTGAATATCAATTAGCCATAACAGAATAATTAAAGTAGCCATGTATTCAATTAGTTGAGTAGTCGACTTGCGTTATAAATGTGAAATTACACAGGGTTCACTGAGCCTTTACCAAGTGACGCTAATAAACAAAGAACTACATTTAAAACATTGTTTTCCAGACTACACCTGAAGGTGACCTTCAAGAGGGTAACTCATCTAGGTGAACATAAATGATGCCCAACCTATTATCAACATTGTCATACCTTTCAGTGATTATTTAGAGGAAGAAGCACAAGCTGTAGGCAACTCCCTGTACTGACGTCCACTACCACCACCATACCTCATGTAGGTTGGACACAGACCAGAGAAAGGAATGATAAAAGCACACTCTTCCGATGGACTTCTTTATCTGAAGCTTGGCACTCAAATTCAAGGCCCCAGGATTGGGTCAAGTCAGTGTGTTTTTGTTTGTTTGTTTTGTCTTCCCCAGAAGAGTTTCAAGAACCCTGGTCTACATTTCAGCTTTTGCAATACTAATAGCATACTGGAAACAGCCCAGTGAGTATTGTCCTCTGTAACTTTGAGGCGTGCATGCTTATTCTTTTGAGATAAGAAAGCAGAGGCAGAGATTGAAATTAAAAAGTAAAGTCAACAATGAATAAAGAAAGGAGACTGTTGGAGTACATAATTTAGAACAAAAAGCAATCTAGTGGTATTTAGCTTTAAATTTTTCCAGAAGTTCTCTCATAACTTTCACATAGACCTATAGTACTCCAAAAAGCAGCACAGTTAAGTGCTATTAATAGATGAAATCAGAACCAGTTCTATAAGATTTCTTCTACAGTTTGGGGGGGAGGTTTAAACTTTACATTTACTTCTCCAGTTTTCTAGTTTTATTTCATAATTCAGAACGTATTAGCACTATGACATAGTAGGAAACTCACCTGGTGAAGAGACAGGAGACCCAGATGCCCATGGTGGCTCTGCTAAATCATCATATGACCATGCACCGACCCACCCCAGCACCCATGTTCCAAAACCGCTCTTGAATGTTACTTTCTTCATGTGGTTTTTGCCAGGTTAGTTATACCCCTGCTATGTCTCCCACTTTTGCATCTAATAAAATCTTTCAATAGGTTTCTTATGGCACTTATATTTGATTCGCCTTGGATCATACATGTTTACTTACCCACTGTGCCTCTCCTTAACTGTAAACTGTGAGACAAGAAAGGGGCCTTACTCCTCGTCTCTGTCTGTATCTTTGATCAGCCTAGATCTGTACTGCCCACAGAGGAAACACTCAGTACATGGTGGCTGAACTAAACGAACTGCACTGAGGGGACGAGTTTGTACGAAGCAAGCAGACCCATCTTCCAGGAAGGAAATCTGTCACGATGTCCATGATTTACTTCAAAATGCCACAGCACACACAGCGTGACATCATGTGTACGTGTTTTTTAAGCTCTGAACTAGGTGCTGCCACCATGTTACCCAAGTAAGCACAATCTAAGAGCAATCAGCTAGTATTTTCATAAGCAGCTCAAAATTGGAAGCCCATAAAGTAGAAGAAGCTACCAGAAGGGCTCATTCATCCATGTCTTGATAAACAGTGATGTTTTGCTAATTAGTAAAATGACTGTTGGAAATAGGATTTTATTAGTGAAAATGGTCCATTAACTAGCATGATAAATGTTACATATGGGTTCTTATTAGAGAAATGAAAGCTATCAAAAAGATATCAGGGTTAGATGTCATATCATAAAGATACTCCTACATCTGCTGCAGGAACAGGTTATGTGAATCCAATGAGGCCTAACTTTAGGGATGGTGCCTCAGATTGGATCCCTAAGCAGTCCTGGATCCAGCCATTCATTTAAGACAGAGACTCTCATCTTTGGCACTACTGACATTTTGGATCAGATAATTCTTTGTTGTAGAGAGCTGTCCTGTGCATTGTAGAAAGTTTAGCAGCATCCCTGGCCACTAACCCATACTGCCCAGTAGCACCACCCCCTCATCCTGAGTTGTGACGACCATAAAAGTTTCCAGACATTGCCAAATGTCCCCTAAGAGGCAAAACTGCCCCCTGTTGAGAACCACTGGTTTAAGAGAACTGTTGGTTGTCTGAGGCCAACCACATAAGCAGCCTCATCTGCCTTGGGTGAAACTTTCCGGCAAAGAAAAGTACTTAAAAAAACCCAAAAAACCTGAGACTTTTTTGAGTTTTACATAATAGGTTGTATGAATTACTTTGTACATGCTTGCTGATAAATTTTTGTTTAATAAATGTCTGTATATGTTGTAAAATTGGGCTTGGGGTCTACTTGTGTTATACCTAGTAGTAGGGTTGAATTGCAAAGGCATAATGCACAAAAGCAATGGAGGCAGCTCACATCTATGTAAATGAATCATTTCCCAGTGAGAGAAAAAATTGGAAATTTTAATTCATTATTTTTTTAATTAAGGAGGATAAGTATAAAACATGTACAAAGCTCATTCTTTTCTATAGCTCTCGGTAAAAACCAGAATCAAGGCTTCTATCATGTAAGATTTTTGAATCCATTTAACTGATGTTCAGTTCAGGCAGGACTGATATTCAGTTGACATGAACTGGTACTGGTTGTTTAACATTTGTTCTGCTTGGGCAGTGACTATGCCATACCTGTTGTTAAATATTTTATATATCATTCCTGAGAACAAGGCATATTGTGATTCCATTATAACTTACAAGTTTCATGTTACAAAGTAACATGACATTTCAACATGGAATTTCAATATGAAAGGTGCTGAAATATAGAACCTCATCAGTTCAGTGACATAGATTCTGTGCTCCTCTCCCAACATTCATTTAAAAATATATATCCATCACAATCCCATATGTATAAGAAACATTAAATACTGAATCAAAAGCAAAATAAACTGTTAGGGTTTCAGAATTCTCAAAAAGCAGTTTTATCTTCTCTAGCTTCAGCTACATGTTTATGAAAGACACAAATGAATATAACCAGACATCAAGTCTAAAAGAAAAGACCATGTTGAATCAAATTCAGCAACTGAATATAAAACATAAAGTTCCGGAAAACTAAGTTCTATAAAATAAATAAGGACTCTATGTCACAGAATCATTCGCAAACTTAAAAACTTTAAAGCTAAGAATTATAATTGAAAGAGGAAAAAGTGGTAAAGGGGGCCATATTCAATAAAACTGTGCAATTGCGTGGACTTAGAGTAGGAAGGGGTTTTATTATCAAATTCAGCTGCAGCACAGATTGGTGTTATCAACTACTGAATGCTACTATTACATGTAAAAGCAGGGTGGTCTCGACTCTAAACCGCAGCTGCTGTGGAACAGAGTGGGAAGAAGTACTTAGCATTTTAAGTTATGTAACTTAAGGTACAATTATACTAAAATGTCTCCATCTTCTTATTCCATATTGTGGGGAATAAAACTTCCATTTCGAGACACTTACATATAATCTTGTTTTGCCATGGAGATTAAAAATCTCAGAAGCACTTTGCACACAGAGATGCTAGTTAAACTGCACTACCTGCGCCAAGGCATTTGGTGTCACTGATCTGACAAATAAATTGGACAATAACATGGAGACAATTACTGTACAACTTCTGAATTCCTTTTCTTTGTATTAACTTGTATTTGTTCAATTTAAATTTAGATTTAATGTTCACACTATTGGGACCAATTGGCTAGTCAACTTCTTCAATCTGTTTCACATTCAGAGCTAGAAAAAACAGCCAGAGATCATCCAGTTCATCTTATAGGAAGTAAGTGAGGCTCCAAGTTTCTCGTTGGCCAAGGGAATTCTCGAAGGTCGAGGGAGAGCTGATTTTAGGACCCCTGCCTCTTGACAGCAGTGCACTTACCATTGCTCTCTGCTTCTATTTCTTTTCATGTTGGTGTGAAGTTAAGAGAAGAAAATGTAAAAATGACTAATCAAACGTCTGTAGTGATTTTAAGCACTACTCAATATAAAGAGATTTTAAAAGATTTTCTGCAACACTTAATGCAGAGTACACTAAAAGTATCTTATTTTCCAAACCACCTGTATCCCATGTCAGTTCAGGTCTCCGGGGATGCACATGCGGAGACACAGTTACAGCAGAAGAGACTGACTATGGGAAATGTTTGGGAAGGACAGAGGAGAGAAGGGACAGGAGAAAGGGAAGGAAGGAGACCGCGTGTAAATTGCCAGGCTGATGGGGAGCCCCAGAGCATGCACTGAATCCCAAAGGTGCAATAACTTGATGCTGTCAGCTAACTGCACCACACTCTTCATAGTGGATTCCCTCTTAAAGACAGAGCTGAAGGGCACACTCCCATGGCTGCCACATCACCGCATTTGCTAATTAACACAAAACAAAATGACGACAACAAACTCTGAGCAAGCAAGTCTTAGACAACAAACTCTGAGTAGGTCTTCAACGTCAACTTCCGCATCAAACAGAATAAATAAATCTAATTGGACCTACGGAATACCATCTAGTCCATAGTTCTGTCCAGTAGAGAAAGCAACAAAATAGGCACCAGACAACTGAAGCTTTAATTTCATCTTGACTGCTAACGATCTTTTTGGGCTTGTTTTCTTATTTCTAAAAGTCAGGGAGGGGATAGGCTAAATAATATCTAAGATCCCTCTAACATCACATTTTATGCATTACACTTACCACAACATTTCTTCTATTATTCATTTTGAATCTACTATACAGCTAGGCCAGAGGAAATTCAATAAATGCGTATGTTCTGCTGCCAAATTGCTAGGATGCAACAAGCACACATTAAACAACCTTTGGAAATAACCATGTGTATGTGACACCTGGTTGCCAGGGGCAGACACTGTGTGGCAGCAGCGATGTTCTCTCTCTGTCTGACTTGGCACTGGCAGTGGGTTTGCAGCTACCACAACAGGGCCTTAGCAATATTCACTGGGCTCCTTCCTGAACCTAACACCATCTGGCAAATTCAAATAGGTAAGATTGGAGCTGGAAGAGGCCACCTTTCTAAAACAAGTTCAACTCATAGCTGCTGACAAAATCACACTAGTTCTCGTTTTCTACATACAAATGGGTCAGTCATCTTCATCTCATTATGGCTTTTTACAGAGGCTGGTACAATTACATCTTATGCACATTTAGCTTATGCAAACTCAACTGCCCAGGATGAAGGTGGGAGAGAGAAAAATTTAAGTAGTGCTCAGGATTCCACCTGCTCCACAAGAAAGCCTGGGAGAGGAGACATACATCAGCTCTATTCTCAGCCTGTCTCATTTCCCACATACCCTCACAGGGTAAGCATCTCTTCCCAGCAAATGGAACTCTAGTGGTTGAAGTTATGTAGGTTTCAACCAAGCGTTTAAAGGAAAGCCAGCATTTTCATCTAGTACTCAACTAAAGAAACCCACTGACCCAATAATATAAGAAAAACTAGCAGTGCTGGACTCTTAAGAATAACTTTGAACCGAGGAAATTTTTACCTTACATGATGATCTTAAATCCTTAAGTAAGATGCAACTCCACAATATTCCAAGGAAAGTGAAACTTGGGAAAGTATTTAAAGGATAAAAATTACTTCTAAAAAAGCCTCCAGCTTACCTAACCAGGGTAAGGAGGTTAAGAGATAAGATCATGGGAATAGCTAGTGATAAACTCAGCCTTAAACAAAGCAAGAAGGGAAAGAATCTTCAAAGGAAAGGATGGAAAGAAGAGAATGCACCCAAAGCACAAATCATCTGAATAGAGAGCAACAGAGTACGCCAGGTAGGATGGAAACAAGCCACTTCAGCTCCTGGATCGAGTTGGCTGAAGAGAGATGAGAGGACAGCTGTGATCTGCCCGCTGGAGAAGCCACACAGGGTGAAGGCTAAGATCACAGGAGGGAAGCCATCGGCCCTCCTGTCTAACTCAGCCTTGGGTCTGGCTTGTTTAGACTTAGCTTTGTTCTCACCACTATTTGTACTCTAGTGTGGGAAGACCATAGGAAGCAGAAAATTCTGGGGCCTCAAATTCTAGAAGCCCTTGGTACACCGGGTGTGAGGGGTACCTTTAACCAGAGGTTTGCTGTCAAGAAACTTAGCAATAGATGTAATTAAAAGTCAACGTACAATTTTGAACATCTTTGTCGTTTTTAAAGACCTATAACTACATGATTGCACTAGAAGGCCAGCAATATGAAGTACAGTCGTCCCCAAGTATCTGTAGAGGATTGGTTATAAGACACCAGGGTACCAAAATCCACAGATGTTCAAATTCCTGATATAAAATGGCATAGTATTTGCATATAACCTACAGAAATCCTCCTGTATACTTTAAATCATCTCTAGATTACTTACAATACCAAATGCAAGCAATGTAAATTGTTGTTATACTGTATTGGTTTTTTATTCATATTACTTTTTTACTATTGTATTGTTATTTTGTATTGGTTTTTTCCCAAATATTTTCAATCCGTGGTTGGTTGAATCTGCAGATGCAGAACCTGCAGATATGAAGGGCCAACTGTAGTACAGTTTCTACGCGAACCTTTTTATTTTTATTTACTTTACAGTTAAGGAAACAGTAGCAGAAAAGAAACTTGCCTGAAATCCACATGCTGGAAGAGCTGTCTCCTGAACACAGAATTTCTGACTCTTCCCATGAGAGCTCACCAGGCAGACCCTTCTCTATGTTTGGACCCATCAATAAAAAGCAATCCCGTAATTTTGATTTGGTTTTGCCTGCTGGAAAGTCAGAACATCATTAACTACTTGACATAGGTATACTGTCTGCTTCATGATTATAGCTATTGTTTTAATTACATATTGCCTTTCGGGCCTAAAAATCATCCTCCTGTGAGTATAATTTTCATTAATCCATCATTTGATCAGATGCTAGAAAGCTCCTAGCAACTGTTGAGACTGAGGAGCTAAGTGATCAGATTCTAGCCCAGAGGAGAGTGACTCCCACTCTTAAGCCTTTAAACCAAGCACAAGTATATCACATGTAAAGTGATGATCTTAATGGCAAACCATGAATGATATCTGATGCTATTAGATTTCTCAGCTATCAAAAATACTCAGACAAAAAGAGAAATAATCATATACATCTGAGGCAGGAATATACCACAGAAACCAAGGCCCTCAGATGTTAAAGATACTTTTAGGATCATAAAGCTACTTAGTCATAAGTTAAGAACAGAATACAGATTATCTTGACTCACACTTCTAACTGGCATACTATATGATATCTCAGATATTCTTAAAAACCTACCTATGAATAAAAAGGAATCCAAAAATAAAAATTCTTAATATATTATTCCAAACATAACATTACTACCATCCCATCTCATACACACATATATACTAAAAAGCATGCTTTACTGGTATATTTGCAAGGGTTGATCTCTACAGAGCTTCCAAGGTGGAATTCCTTTCCAGAGGTGTTTACTAACTGAGATGAGTACTGTAGAATGGACAAAGATATTACAGACCACAAATCACAATAGCTGCATGGAAACATTTTCACTGAAAGTAATAGACATATATGTTAAGCATCAATAACCAAGATGCGTAACTTAGTTAGTATAGTGAGATAAATATTTCACTGACAGCTCTGGCTTGTTCCTGTAAAAATTTACAATATTATGCAAAGAGAAGAGGATGTGAAGTGCCCTCACCACAAAAATGGTAACCATGTGAAGTAATGCATTTGTTAAGTAGCTAGACTTAATCATTCAACCATGTATATATACTTCCAATCATGTTGTACATGATAAATACATACAATGTTATCTGTCAATTTAAAAATGTTTTTTTAATTTAAAAAATTTACAATATTAGTCAACTATTAAATTTTTTAAAATGTTGAATGTCTTGTGATCCTTGCCATTTATCACCTTGCATAGACTATTCTAGGCTATAGTAACGAATTAGTGTTTTTTCTAACTGAACTAAAAAGACAAGCTGTTTGCTTTGAAAAATGGCTACCACCTGCTATTAATCTGAAACTGAAAACAAGCAGTGTAATGACATTTAGCAAGTTAACACCCCCTCTACCACTTTCTTGAAGGATGAGGATAAGTGACATTTCACAATCTTCTGAAAAAAATAAAAATAAAAAAATTCTAAGAAATAGATTTATATCTTACTACTGATAATGACCTATGAGATTATTAAAACCAGACACTGTGCCCCTGCAGTGTGACAAGCCTGGTTTAAGCACGGAAGGAATTCCTTTCCAAGCCCCCCTATCTTTTTCCTTTTTTCTTTTTGTCTGGTGTCAGATGAATACAGCAGTAATGATGACATGATCAAGGAAGAGCTGAGGACCAGCTGGAATATTTGTAAAAAGACTGCCTGGCTGGTCTTTGCAACAAGCTATCTTTTGTCCTACTGGAGCTTTCTGTCACCTGAGGTAGCCCGCATCCTCAAGAGATGAAATGCAACATGAAACTACTAACTCATCTATTGTACAAATAATTCCTGTAACACTTTAGAGAACTTTCCCAATTTGGTTGGTAGAACGGCCTGGCCATCAACTCAGCTCTAAGCACAAAGCTGTGATCTAAGTAAACTACACAATTCATGATAGTCCATAAATGACTCTGGGACATTCTGAATGTGTCTCTTCCTGCTAGAAGAAATACACCATACCCTATATACATGCTAACATGTAAAGTTAAATGCTAAAATAATTTACCCATCTGAAGAACAAAGCAAACTTAATATATCTATTCATTTATTCAATAAGCACTCAATGAAAACCTATTTTATGTAAGACCCTCAGACACTGAGCTGGACATGGTAGACTACAATAAATAACTAGCCTATTGCATTTCATTCAATGACCGTAAACCACAATCCTGAAGCTCCCATTTACACACACAGCTATAAAACTACTAAGAATCCATTCCTGTCTACAAATGCTGTTTCTTAGGAACTTACAAATCGGGGTAGAAGGCAGTACACAGGTTGTAAACACAAACAACCATAATAAAAGATAATATATGATAAGGACAGTAAATGCTGCAAGGAAAATAAAGGATTTGATTAGCTGGACTGAAACTTGAAAGCTAGATGAGCAGGATTTAGATGGGCAGAGACAGAGTCAAAGGCCATCACAAGAAAGGGGACAATAAACAGAGACACAGAGGAGGGAAGAAAGGAGGGTTCAGCAAGTGTATCAGCTGAAGAGGGAATTATGGTAAGAGGGCCAGAAATAAGTGGGAACTAGTCTGCAGGAAGACTTAACTGGCTAAGAGGTCTGGACTTCATCCTGCAGGCCATGGGGGTCCTCTAAAGGTTTTTGAACAGTGGAAACAGTATGTTAGAAAGATTACTCTTGGAGTATAGGATGAACTAGAAAGAAGGGAGAAGCCAGTAGGGAAACCATTAAGGGGACTGTGGACGGGATCCAGGTGTGAGATAACAGGACCTACATGTGCTGAGTGACAGTTATGTTTCCACCAGCACTTTCTGAATATCATCTAAAGACAAGGTATAAATTCTAGTGAGAGGGCAGTGAACTGAAAAACTGAAAAAACAAACCATGCTCCAAAACATAGGGAAATGTACAAGAATGAACACAATGCATGCCATTGACCATGCCACGGAAAATCTCCAAATAGAAATAACCACTGACAGCATGTAATTTGGAGATAGGCCGCTGACACATTTCAGAGATCAAATACCCTATTCTAAAATAAAATTAAAGAGGAAAATATAATTTTAAAAAAGGAGAAAAACTGGGATATATCATCATGAGGCATTAGGAATTGTTTTCTTTAATCATCAGTCTCAGTCTGTGGTTGGAAATCTGGTGTTTACGAGAATTATGCTGCCATCTCATGGGAAAATATAATTGGGAGTTCTCCCGTGTCCTTCCATCAAAAATTCAAATATGCCACAGTCTAACACCAAATTTTAAGTCCTTTATCCTAAATGAAAAGCTACTATATAAAACCTCCAATCCTACAAAAATCATGGCAGCTCCAGATATAAATTTTAAAATATCCTTGTTTTAGTATTTCTTCAGGTATTTCACTGAGATGTTTAGTGTGCCATCTTCAAAACGTGAGTCAAAGTAACCTGTACTCTACTCTTGACTCATGACTTAACTAGCTTTCTGATCTTAAAAGCAACCTTTCACATCTGAGGCCCTAGGTTTCTAAGGTATGCACTAAAGGTTAAAATTCTACACCCTCCTCCAATGAAGAGATCATCCTTTTCAATAAGTACCAAAAATGCCCCAAGAAGCAGTTCAGAAGCATAAGCCCTTGCCCCAAGCATGGGTCCAGGCCAGGCAGGCTCCTTTAGGATTCTGTGTACACTTCAACAAAATGGAAGATGGACCCAAAGGGACAGACAGATCCCTGAACTCAGGAGTGTGGGGAAAGCAGCTTCTAATAACAAAGATTAATAAAAACTGATAGTCGCATAACACATTAGAATTTATAAATTTCTTTTGTATTTATTACATCATTTAATTGAAGTCTCAAAACAATGCTAGGACTTAATTAAATTCTCAAAGCTACGTGTAGAATACTGCATAGCAGAGGAGTAAAATAAATAAACCCTGCCAAAATTATCACCCCAACTTCATAGTGGAGCACGCCGAGGGTCACAGAAGTGAAGAGGCCAAGTTGCATAGCCAATAAATGGCCAAGATGTTTTTTTTTTTTTATCAACCACTCTTTCATTATTAACACAACCACCTTTATCATCTTCCCTACAAAGCCATTCCAGGCTCTACTGACCGTTCCCTTTTAGAAAGTCTTCACGGCACTTGCAACCCACAGCACACAATTCGCTCAGCAATGGTTATGGAGGAAGCCTAAGCATGGGGCGTTGCACAGAGTGTTACTGTTTACCGGTAGGAGCAACAATGAGAAAATAATCAGACACAGGTTTTCCTATGAAAAACTTACATCAGGAAATAACATAAGCATATATAGTTGCCCCTTGAACAACACAGGTTTGAACTGCACGGGTCCATTTATACATGGATTTTTTTTTTTATTTCCCCCAAAAAACGTGGATCAAAAATATAGTATTTGTGGGATGTGAAAATCACCTATACGGAGGAGCAACTTTTGGAGATGCAGGATCTACAAGGCTAATTTCGGGACTTGAGTATGCACAGACCTGAGTATACAAAGGCAGTCCTGGAACTGATCCCCTGAGTACACCAAGAGATTACTACATTTATAACTATAAAAGTAAAATTGGTGGACTGTGAACTCACCGAGGGCAGGGATTATGTCTTTATATAGCTGTATGACCAGAGCCCAGCCAAGTACCTGCAAGTACATAACAGATGCTCCCCAAATGCTTGGTGCATGGCTGGGAGAACGGGAAGAGCTCCTCTGGCTCCTACGTTTGCCTGCATTGTTCAGGTTCCTAACAGACACAGGTAGCTTTACCTAACTGCACACTCTGTATTCCTCAACTTTCTTACACTGATGAACTATGGGGATTTCAAGGATTGAATTTTTGACAGAGAAAGGTGAGCAGGAAAAAGTCTATTTCTGCAGTTCCCCTTTGTATGCCTATCTCTCAGTTTAATCCTGTGCATTTTTATGTGTCATTTTCTCCACCTCTCTGGTGCCAAGAGATAGCTCTAAGCAGACAGCTTACTATTTCCATTTCTCTTGATCTAACCTGACTCCCTCTAACTTTATCAAACTGAACACAGTGGTGTATTACAGATCAGCAAAGGGCTAGCAATGGTATGTTTCCAAGATACAGCAGACAGAGGCAAGTGTGTCACCACTCCTGACTCCTGGGCCCATGGCAAACATCGCCCAGCCAGCACAGCCCTTCGTGACCCACTGAGTCTGAGGGGTGCTACATAACCCTCCCCAACACAGCACTCTAGCAAGCATGACCAACCAACCAGAGTTGGCTGGCAGTTTGCCAGAATACTATCTATCCCAGCTGTCAGACATGGTATGGGTGAAAGAAGAGTAATGCAGGGAGAAGAAAAAAATAACAAGAACTAAGAGGAGTAAAGGAGAATAATTAAGGGCAGCAGATATTGTCATAGATTGGGCCCAAAAAGAAGCACAGTCCATTCTGAGCCATAAAGAATCAATGTTTAAAAGGGCAGGAGAAAACGGACAGAAAAGGTGGAGGAGATGGGAGTTTCACAAATACACGTTCAGTAGCTGCAGGAGGCTTGCCCAGTATCTAAATGAACACATTGGTGTTGAGGCAGGGAGAGACACAGCAGCCCACACACTGGCAATGGGGCATTGTTAGGAACGACATGGGGAGTGGTCACCCCCATCTAAACAGAGCTAGGGGCCACCCCAGAACATCACTGAAGCACCTGTCAATATCACCTTCAGCCAGAGTGCAGGAAAGACTATTTTCAGATCACACTGGAAGGAAGGCAAGGATTCTTTATATAGTATCCTATCGTGTCCAGCAACCAACCATCAGAATGCAAATAGGTCAGAGGAGACACTGCCAATGGACCCATAAAAAGGCCCAAAGAACTGCAAATTAGTACAACCTCCACAGCAAACAATATGGAGATTCCTCAAAGAACTAAATGCAGACTTAACCATTTGATCTAGCAATCCCACCAGGTATCTATCTAAAGGAAAAGAAGTCATTTTATCAAAAAGACACCTGTACTAGAGTATTTACTGCAGCACAATTCACAATCACAAAGATGTGAAATCAACCTAAGTGCCCATCAATTCATGAGTGGATTCACAAAATGTGGTATATGTATAGCACGGAGTAGGACTCGGTCATAAAAAGGAATGAATTAATGTCTTTTGCAGCAATTTGGATGGAACTGGAGACCATTATCTGAAGTGAAATTTCTCAGGAATGAAAAAACACCGCATCTACTCTCTAATAATTTGGAAATAATCGATGGACATGCATGGGCACAGAGAAGTAAAAGCCTTTGGAAATCAAGAAGTGGGGAGGGGGTAGGAGAAGAAGGGTAAAAACCTACCTAATGGGCATAATGAACACTATTTGGGTAATGGGCACACTAATAGCCCTGACTTTTACGCATTATAAAAGCTATGCATGTACCAAAAATATTTGTACCCCCTTAACATTTTGAAATTTTAAAAAGGTGAGGGGAGAGAGAAGGACGAAGAGGAGGAGGAAGAGGAAGAAGAAAAAAGGAAGGAATCCAAAGATATTGGCAGCTCAAATTATTTTTATTTTCCTCTTCTCGTATGAGAATCCAAAAGTTTGTTGCAGAAGAGAATAAGAAGTGACTTGGGAAAATACAAATGGCTTGTACTGTCGTATATAAAAGTTATCCTGGGTCATCTCAACTTCGGCCTACTTGCATCTCCCAAACACCTGTCAATTTAGTGCCTTCTGGACTACTTCACAGCAACAGACTTTGGCACTCCATAACCCTTCTTTTCTAATCTGTCTCCACCTCTATTGCCCAAAGCAAGTCAAATGTTTAAAATTTTATCAACTATCCAATAGAATACCTTTGGTATGAGTGAGTTTACTGAATATAAACCCAATCTGATCTAAATAATATAATATCTTTGTTAAAACAATAAGCATCAATTATATCAGCTAAACCAGAAACCTGTCCTATCCATAACTCTTCTTCATCCTCTATATGCAACAAATGACAATATCCTACCAATTAGCATTTCATGTATCACCTTTAGGACTTTTGTTATATTGGCCACCATTTAAGGGTTACTATTATTTAGTTGATATTTTTCTTTAAATTTGCTTATATTTAAAAGTTGAATTATTAAAAGGCAAGTCTTTAGGCCAGGCACAGTGGCTCACACCTGTAATTCTTGCACTTTGGGAGGCTGAGGCAGGAAGATCATTGAGGGCAGGAGGATCGTTGAGGCCAGAAGTTCAAGATCAGCCTGAACAACATAGTGAGATATCATCTCTCCAAAAAAAAAAAATACAATAGAATAAAATAAAAGGGAAGTCTTTATATAACTACTATAATTGGAAAACCAGATTCAAACTGTCATAAATGAAATATAATAGGGAAAATAAAATGAAAACGCTGGTTAGAAAGCGTTGGCCCAAGGTTCTGAGCTGAGACATGTTCCCTTCTCTCTGGTAAGAAGATAGATAAACAACTGCTAGTAGTTAAAGGCAAAGAATCAACAATGATGCTGACAGTAAACTGGGGGTCGAAATTATATGTAATCTATAGCAAGAACTCCTGGGTTGAAATTCTGGCTTCTTTACCTACTATTACAAGATACTGGGACAGTTTCTTCAACCCCTCTGTGCTGTGCCTTAGTTTCCTCATCTCCAAAATGGGCTTGTTAATAGTACCTCCCTCATAAGGTTGTTATAAGCTTAAATTAGTTAACATGTAAAGTGCTTAAATCTTCTACATGTTTGTTAAATAAAAAATGTAACCAACCACGATGACAATATTTGGTTCTGCTGAAGAGTCTACATGCACGGTAACAACTAGAGTAACACAACAAATGGCACTGTCAACTACGTGATAAAAATCCCAGAACATCAATAAATCAAATCCCCAGCTGTGTCAAGGACACATGCCAACGGAGGCCAGAGAAAGAGAATGCCGAGATTCCACTCAAAGTGAAGGGAATGCGTTCCGCATTTCCTCGGCTTCAGTGAAGCCAGAGACTTGGCTATCCCTGAGTTCAACCACCTTTGGAACTGTGCTAGGTATATCCGTGATGAACAAAAGCCTGATGCAAGGATCTAGAAATCTAATGGTGAGACAGGTAAATAATTTTAAAAATCGCAATGCAATATGATGATAAAGGATGCATGGAACTTTAGAAATTATGCCTATGGAGTCAGAAAAAGGCTTCACTAGGGGAGATAAAATTAGAGATGGATTCAGGAGCCTCAGTAGCTGTTCATCCACCAGGCAAGAGAACAGACACTCCAGGCACAGGGAATAGAACGCACGAAGCCCCGAAGCTGGACGAACAGGCAGTATTCAAGTTCTGATAACACATGTGAGCACCTGAAGAGCTTCCTTTACATTGGCTACGCCAAGAAAGAAATCACCAAATTACAAGTCCTTCACAACAGGGAGGTCACCTGATACTGAAGCAATGATTTCTTGCCATGTCCTGCCCAGGCTGCACAAGTACAGAGAATGAATGACAACATAATCTGCACAAAGAGGCATCCCGGTGGGCTTAAGCCAGGTGACCAGTAGCAGAGGGAAGGGAAGAAACACTTTTAAGATAGCCTGAAAAATAGGTGACAACAGTGTGACACCGATGGGACCCTCTGGGAAGCAACTCCACAGAGAGAGCACACTGCTGAGTGGCAGCCCAAGCTCATACGTGTTTCTGAACAATGTATTTCAAGGGATGCTTGGATGAAAATCAGGGATGTCAACAGAAAAAAGGCTAACTATTCATGAGTTTAGGACACAGCATCCAAGACACCAAAGAAAAGTAGTTATACATGTCAGTTTATCAGTGATCTCTACTAATGCCTCAAATATCCAGAAATGATATTCCAACCTCAGTCATTGAGGCCTAAGCATATAATTGTGCTCAGCCAAGGTATCCCTGAAACTAGTACTATCATGTGCATGATCAATACAAAATCTGTTTTCCCACAAATTAAGGGAAATAATTATTAAACATTAAAAATGTTTATTTGTTGTGACAGATATGGCCTAAAATTCAAGGAAATATAAAACACTTCTCTTCTTCAAACAACAGCCTTCAAATGTTCTCAATCACTAAACCTGAAAGTCAGAGCAAGGGGTACAGCTCCGGCAGACCCAGTACACATTACCTGACAGGAACAGCAAGAAGGTACATGAAAGAGAGGTGTGTGTGTATATGTGCAAGTCCTGTAGTGGGAGCAAAGAGACTCTAAAATGCTATATAATCAGATTACTGAAATACATTAACTTAGAAACAATGAGGAGGAAAGTTTCACTGACAAAGAAAAAGAGAAATTCAACAAAGAGACACTCTAATGCTAATATCCTATACACCTCACTCAGTTTTGTTTTTTTTTTTTAGAGACAGGGTCTTGCTCTTTCCCGCAGGCTGGAGCACAGGGGTGCAATTATAGCTCACTGCAGCCTCGAACTCCCGGGCTCAAGCGATCCTCCTGCCTCGGCCTCCCAAAGTGCTGAGATTACAGGCGTAAGCCAGCGCACCCAGCCCTCAACAAGCTTTCGAGGGCATCCAGTGGAAGAGAACAGCAAGGAACCAGAGCTGAGGGAAGGCGGAATGCACTTCAGGGAAACATGGGGTCAGGAAAAAGACAACTGTGACAAACCTCAAAACTGATCAAGTCCAGTTAGATGGCAGAAGCACAGGCCAGGGAGCTTAAGAAAGTGCTGGAACGGGCATGTGGAGGGCCAAAGAAGACAATTTTTACTGCTTCCTCATTCTGGTTCTCTGGTGTTTCCTTTTGGACTCTTCACCATATCCATTCCCTCCCTTATCCATCCTTCCACTTATCAGGAACTTCTTTCCTTCCTTTTGTCTCTCTTATTCTCTTAGCTCATTTCTTCTTCCATAATTTTATTTCCTCGCTCTTTGTTCATGCCCTTAGTGAGCTAAAATATATGTGATGCATTGCAGTTGTTTTGAAGTTCAAAAACAGGTCCATTGAGTATTTCATATTTCTGACTCTAAAACCCCACCCCTCCCACCTTGCTTATGGTCTGACTTCCTTTTTTTCTCAAGATAATAAGTAGCACTTTAGAGAAAAGGTTCCCTGTCCCTGATTTAGCAATTATATTCGTGGTTCTCTTAATTTTTGCTCATATTGCTGCCTTGCCAATCTTTTAACTACTTCTCTAATTGTTAGCTTTGTAAGCATGGGGAACAATGGGTACTAAGGACACAATATAGTTTGTCATGAAATATTATGCTTTGTGGTAAGATATAAAAAGCTAATTTTTCCCAGAAAGTAAAACATTTTTCTATGGTAAAGCAAAATCAGCACTGACGTTCTGAGCACACACTGGAGAAAATTAACACACATGGATGACAGTCCAGTGAATTACTGTGCCTCCCCACGGAAGGTACATTTCCAAATGTCTCTTGTCTACTGGTTTTCTATTTTTCTAATTATTTCCCAATGATCCAGTTAAACAATACTTACCACTGGATTCCATTTTGATTTTTAAAATCCACACTTCTAACTTTGAGATCTATTATCTATTCTCCCACTCTTCATCCTAACTAGTTTATTGCTATCTGGATCTACCATTAAAATGCTCTTTCAGAGAATTAGAAACAATAACTCAATCTCTCAGTAGGAGAGAATATGAACTGATAAAAGTGAAACCTTATGGAGCCTCTTTCTACCTAAATACATTGTTTCATATCATTGTTCTTTATTTTCCCTAGAATGAAAAGAAGATGGTAGAAAATTACAGTATTCCCCTTATTCACAGGTAAACCACGGTCCAAAAATAAGTGAGTATAGTGCAGTAAGATACTTTGAGAGAGAGCGAGAGACCACATTCACATAACTCTTAGCATATATTCTTATAATTGTTCTATTTTATTATTAATTATTGTGCCTAATTAATCTTTCATTGTGCCTAATTTATAAATTAAACTTCATTATAGGTACCTATGTATAGGAAAAAAACATAGTATATATATGATGCAGAACTAGCTGCAGTTTCAGACAGACATCCACTGATCTTGGAACATATCCCCCGGGAATAGGGGGAACTACTGTATTTACAATAAAGTCTAGGTATATAATTTATTTTGAGTGCATTCAAATGTTACAGGCTGAATCCAAGTTTATGACTGCATTAGTATTAAAAATAAAAGTAAAATTATGATATATAACTGTAGAACTTTGCACTTGGTTAGCTAGTTTATTACTCTGAATCTAGACAGAATCTAAAACTGTTCTATACAATTCAACAGAGAAGCTTAACCAACAGACTTTCCCTCTACTGGAACTAGTTCCCATCTTTAAACTAATCCCTCCTGCTGAAATTGAATCCTTAAAAAATTCAATCCCATACTCAGATGTAGCTAGGAGAGAGGCGGTTGTCATTCTCTATATCATACTTCTACACATACTTGGAGAAGGTAATCTCCTCACCTTTCTCCTCTTTTAACTAAACACCAGCATTATACAGCAAAATATTTCTTTATCCAACTTTTCAACTATAATGTGGATCTTTCCTATACATTTAGACTCTAAACTCTTGGTTCATTTAAATTCTATGAACCTTAGTTTCTTTATCTAAAAAAAATGGAGCTAATAATACCTGCCCCATTACTTGCCTTTTGAGTATCAAAATAAATCATATACCTAAAACATTTTTAAAGAGGTAAAAACTATATACCCATTCCAAGTATGTATGTGACCAAACAAAAAAGAAAAGACCAGAATGCAGAAAAGACATTGGATACCACAGCTATGGTTTAAGTCAAGCTTTGTCTATACTCCCTGCACTAAACTAAAGCAAATTCGCTCTGTGACAACCTCCAGGTTTGATTCTAATGAAGACTGGCTTAGTGATTCATAAAAAGTTAAGATCTTACCCACCATTGTATTCAAAAAAATCTATTGCATTTAAAAAGCTTGAGCTGACTGTGGGCAGGAGGATGATATAATTAGGGGAAGAAGGACCCCGAATCTCAGATCTAGCATTACATAGGCTACCTCACCCTTAGATTTCCCATCAGTAAAATGAGGGTAACAATCAGACCCTCCTCAATGGGCTGCTGTGAGGATTAATTAAGAGAATTTAGGTAAAGCTCTGGCACTTGTGTGACACATCTGAGAGGCACTTGGACACAATCAGAACCAGTAAGGGATACGTCTAATACACAAAGTGAAAAAACAATTAAAAACAAAATATATATGTGTACCTTATATATTAAGTTGCAATCAATATCCAAGCAACAATTTTTTTTTGCCAATTGTCCCATATGAGAATCGGCCCTTTTCTTTCAGTATGGCTTTACTGAGTTTTCTGAAATCCTTCATAACAGATTATCTACATTTTCAACTGGTTAGGGTTTAAGTCACCTTCTTTAAAGGTGTGTAAGAAATAAAAGACCCTTACAGAGCAAGCTGAATGCAGAATCCTTCCAGATTTGCCCCCTAATGTTTCACAGTTCTCTCGCCCATACCTAGCAATAGCACGTTTTTTAGTAAACCACCTTTATGAGTCTTTCCAAGCCTTCAGTTTATTTTTCATAAAAATAACAACAGCTGACATGACATTTAATTAAATTATGTAACAGAAACAACTGACAAATAGGTTAGCAAACCAACACAACTAGCTCTTGGTAAGCATCTGCCATAACAGATAAGAAATGCAAAGTCTACTGGTGGTGAGCATCAATGTGCCAAGCAAGTTTTATGAGGCAATGAGAAGTTGTTTACTCCAAGAGGTAGGTTCTATGGAGGGTCAGGTAAGAGTTTATCCTGCATAAATCATTATCATTATCATCATCATTATCTCACTCTAATCCTATACATTTGGGTTTGTTCTCAAAGGATCTCACATAAATTGTTAACCTTCCCTTGACCAAACGATAACCTAATAAAAGTTGACCTAACACCATCCCAGAAATCTATACAATAAATTTTCAACTTGGTCAAACGCAGTCAGATGTTTTCCAGATTAGTCTGCAGTCATTCTAGCTTGAAAGAGATAGAGACAGGGAAAGATCTGAGAGTATTAAACAAACAGCATATTCCTATTTGACTTACCTTATTCACATAACTCTGTGAACAACAAATACCTCTGTAAACAATAAACGAGCGCATTTTGTGCATGCTAAGCTCTGAGTGGCTCACGTGTACTCTACTGGATGAACAAAGATGTCTTGCTTCAGCTTTGACAATTGTGTTCCATGCAATTCAAGCTGTTAATTCTAAATAATTAGCCCTCCAAAACCACCACTTCTCAAATACCATATAACTACAATCTGGTGTATGTCAAACATCTGTGAGGAGTCTAAGAAGAAACCTGCTATTACTAATAAAGTACTGAAGACTTTGACTAATTTATGTGTCACACAAATCAGACGATTCAAGTTTACGCCTGTGATATGATGCTCTCACTCCTTTGGTTTCCAGGTATTGTCACAGGTGAGAAAGAAAGGAGTAGAGCCACATCCAGAACACAGGGAATGCACATAATCCTTTCCCATCCCTTTTTTTATAATATGGGTAGTCCATGGAGCAGTGTTGTCTAAAAGAACAGACAGAGAGCAAGAATTGTCACTCTAATAAAGGGCCAAGGGCCAAGGGCCAAATCCTGCCTTTTAGAAATAAAGTTTTATTGGAACACAGCCTCATCCGTTTGTTTATGTACTGTCTATGGCTGCTTTCGTGCTATAGCAACAGCACTAAAAATTATAAGAGAAACTATGGCTCACAAAGCCTAAACTAGTTACTATCTGGACCTTTATAGAAAAAGTTTGCTGACCCCTGCTGTAACAGAAAATATGGTGCCTAAACAAAAAAAAAACAAAAAAACAAACAAAAAAAAAAACCAACAATAGAAAACCTAGCCCTCCCAACACTTTGGGGAAGAAAATAAATCACTATGCAAAGAAGATGCTTATCTGACATGCAAGTCCTCCCAAAAAGCAGAGAAACAGATGATTTAAATATAGTTTTTGTTTTCTGAATGACCAAACACACATAATAAAAATCAACAAGTTATCTCAACTTACTTTTGTTAAATATAAGAAATACAAATCATAGAAGGTATTATTTTCTGAATTTTTTTTATTTATATACTTGTTTGCTTATTGCCATGGAAAAGCAAAAATAGTTCTGAAGTTTCAGGATGTTGGCAGAACGCTTTTGTGTGTTTTAGAGGCAAGTACATTTTTTGTTCAATATGGCTGCCTAAGAAATGGCCCATCCAATACAAGTTCAGGTGGTTGGCATTTCACTTAGAATCACAGGCTTGCTATGCCTCAAAATAAAAATATAATCATTGTTCACTTAATTGTTGCATTGTTTGTAAGCATCTGTAGTTTTTAAATGTTCTCAGGTTAAAAAAATAGCTATCCACAGATTGCCTTTTTAAAAAATCTGGCCCTATAATTTATAATGAAAACAGCAAATCATACATCTCAAGACAGTTTATTTAGCTTTGGTTATGGATCCTAAACATCACTTCTTTTCTGCCCACCACCCTACACTTACTGGCTGGGGAAGGAGGAAAGAGTACAGTAGTGAGCATTGCTTTGGATAAAATAACAACTGCAGATAGAGGCTATTTCCCAGCTATCACTCCCCATTTTCTCGAGATTAATCGCCACCAAGAAGAAACAAAATCACGGATTGTCATTAATGTAGAATAAGAGGAGGGAAATAGTGATACATGTAAACTGAACAATATTTTAGCTTTATTATTATATTTGAGTAAATTATGGTTCTAATTTTAAAAAGATTTAGGGTCCATACATACATAAATGAAAAGTTAGACTACACTCATAATGATACTCTAATTTTATAAATTTCTTCTCTACCAAAGAATTCAAACCAATTACATATTTCTGAAATATACTTATACCACTACTTTCCTCTGGGCTCCGAAATTTCATTTAAGAAATGTAATAAAAGCAAGAAAATCCCAAGTACTAGGAGAAGTTTCAATATTCACCCCTTGAAACAGTTCTTTTCCAAAGTAGTAAGATTAATAATCTGAAAGTCTGTGCATATTAGGCTCATCCTAAAAATAAACAGTAAATAAACCCAATATTTGCTTGGAGGAAGTATCAAAAAATCCCAATTTATAGATAAATAAACAGAAATAAAGAAGAGTTTAAGACCTTTACTAAACACAAAACAGAAATATATGATACACAAACACAACAACAACAACAGAAACACACAAAAGGCTTATTTTCTGAAGACTAAATTCTAAAACAATGTTTGGAATTCTAAATGTATTTTTCTATTAAAAAACGGTATTAAGGAAGCTGCAAAACCTGAAGGGGGTTTCTTATCACCAAGTCTCAGAGGCTGATAACACTGGGTTAGTGAGAAGTCTAATTTCCCTACAGAACATACAACTTCTACAGACAAAGAATTTATAGTTTCAGAGGACTTGAGAACACCTTCCTTTCATGCTACATTTCTGTTCGGAGGAGGAAACAAAGGTTCAGCCAGAGTAAATGACTACCTAAGGATCCACAGCTGGAAAGAATACATAGAAAGAGCACAGAAATACTACGTCACTTCCACATCTTTTCCTTGATGTGGTGCATAGCTGAGCTAGACTTGATCAGCTTTCTTAGAATCACAAAGAGAATGTACAGAGTAAAGGAATACACTGTTCTCGGCTTGGTAGGCAGGAGTTATGACAGCGGAAAGGAGGCAGTGGCTTGTGGTGAGCATAGGTGTGCGTGGGAAGCTGCCTGAGGGAGGAAAAGCTGGCCTGTGGATAGACAAAGACAAAGCGTGGCTTGGCAGAAGCACTGTACAAAGGAACAAAGTGGTTGGCCAAATCTCTCTTGACTCAAAAATCTGTTCGAAAGCATGAAATGTGACCTCTCCTAACCAAATTACTCATATCACCTCTAGTACCTGTGCTTGTCAGTACTCATTTCCCCAGCACCAAATCCCAAACACCAAAGAGAATGCCAGAGTTTTTAAAACTGCCAATACCCCGCTGCAATGCATCTCACTGATATAGGTCCATGCCAGGTCCATATCCCATATTCTGCTTACTCATTATAAAAGGTCTCAATACTGTAACCCTGCTTCTCTTCCTCCCAATGTTTTTTTTAAAAAGCAAACTTACTAGAAGGTACTATTGATATAGTTGAACTTGGATCAAAATGTCCATTATGGGCCAGGCACGGTGGCTCACGCCTGTAATCCTAGCACTCTGGGAGGCCGAGGCGGGCAGATTGCTTGAGGTCAGGAGTTTGAGACCAGCCTGAGCAAGAGTGAGACCCCCGTCTCTACTAAAAACAGAAAGAAATGATTTGGACAGCTAAAAATATATACAGAAAAAAAATTAGCCGGGAATGGTGGCACATGCTTGTAGTCCCAGCTACTCGGGAGGCTGAGGCAGAAGGATAGCTTGAGCCCAGGAGTTTGAGGTTGCTATGAGCTAGGCTGGTGCCACGGCACTCTAGCCAGGGCAAAAGAGCGAGACTCTGTCTCAAAAGAAAAAAAAAAAAAAAATGTCCATTATGGCTTTAAAAGGCATAAGTCATATTTTCCACTTGAACAAGAAACTATTCTGATTATTTGAGTTCATAATCCAAGTGGGTTGACCAATTTTTATTCTCTCAGGGATCAGCCACAGTTAAGACTTCCAACCCTGTCTTAGGTTCGCTTATAAACTGCTAACCAGTACTTCATGTATGGGACAACCAACCAGCAAAGCAACTATATCTTACTTTCCTAAATCATAACCCTCAGCCAATAGTGAGGAAACATCATTCCAAATGATCTTGCTTAATCAAATCTTCCCCACCCATGACTCTGCTGAGTGTTAGAACTTACTTGTAAAACTGTCATGTGAAAAACTACTCATTCCCACAAATGCAGAATCTGAAAATGGTCAGGAAGGAAAACCAAAATAAAAGAGTCATTTAGAATAGAAATTCAAGATAATCAGAATAAGGTCTTGCTCAAATAGGAACAAAGCATAAACCTTTCAAACTTATGTCATAATAGATATTGTCATAACAATGTCATAATAAACAAAGTTCAAATGCATTAATATAATCTTCTAATAAATTTGTTGTGTTTAGTTACAAAAACAAAATTTACATCAATAGACCTTTTGCAAAAGTTGAGTTGATATTTTAGTTGGTTTTAAATGTCTACATGTTTCAACACAGTTAGACAGAGTATGGCTATCCATTTAGAGCCAGACAGCTTTATGTATCACTGGACACTTCAAACTTGCTTTTTCCATATGAATAAGATAGGTAAGATTAGACATAAATAGAAGTAAATATGCAAAACAGTCAGAGAGAAGAAAAAAAAATTTTAAAAATTATTCCATTTATACAATGACCAGGCTTCTGGGAAATGCAACCAGCTGGAATATAGTACTGACTTTAAATAAGATTTTTAAAAAAAAAATTCTTAGCAACAGGGATGTCAGAGTCTATACACCTGAACTGACATGAGAATTTTAGTGTACCTTCAGACCCTCATCCATAAAATTATATGTAAAATAAGACAACAAATCAGAACCCGAGTTCTAATTCCAAATACACTTTTCAACATTTCATACTTTTTCAAATATTGCCTTATCAAAAGGAAATAAACTTGCTAAAACACATCCAGCAATCAGAAACACTTTTTGGCCCATAGTCCCTAAAGAACTTATTTAAACACTTTTGCCACCCTAAAATAAAAAAAGAAACAGATAAATGGAGGTTCAACTTGATTTAGAGAAGGAATAAGAGAGATTAAGTACAATAATTAATACATAGATGAAATGTTTAAATATTTATTAGTTCTATGCAACAAGTGAAGGGGGTATTAGATGTTTGGAGAATATTGCAATCCTTTGTAGACAATGCTTATAAACTCTGTAATTCATCAGAACCACAATAACAACATTTGGCTTATAAATCTCGGAGCAGACATTCAATGCAACTGGAAGAAAAATGAGAATGTGACCACGACTCAAGAAATAAGGGATGGGGAGGCAAAAGAAATTTTGACATTTAGATGAGAGCAAGATCAGTCATAAGGGTGAGATGAGGTGACAATGATGACACTGGGGGAAAGAGAGGCCTGGTTTAGTGAAATAAGGAACACAACATACGGAAATTTTGAAGCCTAAGAATGATCACATAGAGTGGTACAGCTCTGACCTAATACTAGTCTCACAACATTATTACGACATAAATCCATGAATCACAGAATAAACTAAAAAGCAGGGTATCAAAAATAGCTCAATTGTTTTCAATTTGTAACTGTGTCAGTGTCTCACAGGTAAGTCCAATTCATTATTACTGGTTTTAAATATAGGTAATGATTGATCTCTCCTCATCTCATTCTACCAATACTTCAAATTGAGACTACAAACAACCTAGAGTTCATTTAAAAGGGTCTCACTGGTTCTAGTCATAGTAAGGAATTATAATATTTTTTAACCTCTTCAAAAAAATAAAAGCCTAGCAACTATGGAATATTCATTCAAAATTCTTATGACACCAGAGTTCAAACTGGGGAGCAGGTATTTTTAAATGGCGATCTTTAAAGGACTTCCAACTTGGTTTAAATAGAAACAAGTAATGTTTCAACACAAACACATTCCTTCGAGATGTGTCATCTTTGGGGTCTGCATCACAAAGGGTATGAAATACCAAATTTCTAGCTTTCTCACTGTCTGAAAACACACACAAACACACAAGTACTCGGCATGCAGTAATGCCCAGCCCTCTGAGTGCCACATGCCTGGAGAGAGATCTAAGGCTGCAACAAATTCAACCAGATCCCATTTCTTTACGGTCCAGAACTGAAAAGAACTGCTCAACACTGGGGGTGAACCTGTATCCCTTTGATCTCCATCGGAACAAAAAAGCAAAATGACATGCTCAAATGAAAAATCATTTATAATGGATGAAAGACAGGCTATTCTTTCTTTGAATTCTATCTGTTTGGAGGGAAAGGGTCAGGGAGCTTTGAGGAGAAAAATAAGTTCTGAAAACACAAAACAATCTTTATGAGATGATAATACCAATACTGGAGTGGGGGTGGGAGGAGCAGAGTAGAAGAAAAGGATGCAGGAAAAATCACTTCAGTCCTATTAGAAAAGGGAGAGATTCTTATTTTCTAACAAATTGAAGGGAGACAGTTTCTCATTCAAGTAAGACTAATTTTAAAAGAGCCTGATTACACTGCAAAGTTGCAAGTACAAACCACTGATACATCCTGGACTAACCCGGCACTACTGTGACTCGGGAATTCGTTTGAAAATGACTGAATTTCATTACTGCTTTCTAGCAACAATTTGCTACTTTATGAGATATAAATATTGGGAATAATAAATTTGTCTGGTTGCTGCTTTTACATGCTAAAATTGAACTTAATTCGATGCCTTATTCACAGGCAACACGGTTCTCCCCACCCCTACCCCAGTTACACCTTCAGGACAGTCATGTTAAGTTTTTATTTAGTTTATGTTACTTAGAGCAAATATTTCTTTAAATCTGTGGCTGACATTTTCACCTATGGCACAGCCTACTACCAGCACCCAGCCATGCTAAGGAGTTGTTTTAATATCAATACTCTTTTTTAAAATGTGTTAATTAAAGAGGATAACTCAATCGAGAATCATTTTTCTTTTTTTAAGTATTGGTATATACAAAAGCAGAGCAGAAGTTCTATCGTAGAAGAACTTGAACCTGGAGTTAGTTACAGCTGGCTCTAGTCCTGTAGCCCTGAAGAAGTCATTTAGTTATTTAATATTTGTGCAGACTCAAATCTATACGATGTTCAGCAAGCATCCATTGTACATGTATGTCCCCTGGATATGATACAGGATGCTGGAGAAACAGAGGAATGCCACATGGTACTTGTCCCCTAAGAGTCCACAGTCCACTGACCAAGCGGAGCATGAACAGAGCAGAGCAACAACAAACTTCACATTGGATGGAAAATGTTAATAAAACTGCTTCCAAAAGATGGGGCTCAAGAAAGAGCTGGGGAGAAAGATGCAGAAGGATCTTCGCAGGCTACGGCATTACAGCACGGAAGGATAGCAGCCTACCAATGGTCCAGGGCAGTGGAGGCCAAGCTGCATGTAGAAAAGTGGCAAGAGATGAAGCAGCAAAAGCAAGTATGAGGTGGACCATGAAGTCCCAGCTTTTCCTGAAGAACGTGGGGAGAATACAGATTTTGGGGCCACTGGTTTATAGCCACGGGTGTGGATGTGACTGCACACGGAGAGCACAGAGATTGAAAAGCCACTGCAAGACTTCACGCGTGGGAGTGCAATACGCCAATCCAGAGGCAACATGGAACACAGAGGCAAGCAGACTGGTTGGGATATGCTTGGAGCGGTACAGACTAAATGTCATGAAGGCCGGAAAAATGTCCTGAGTTATAAGGAATTGGAATCAGCAGAGTTTGGAAAGGGGGAGGGAGTAAGATTGAGGACAGCCAAATTTCTGATATAGATGGTGGTCTCCATCACTGAGAAAGAGAACACCAGTTTCTAAAGAAATTGGCAGGTGGGAAGGGAAGACTGGTTCAGTGTTACATGCTGAAAAGCACAACCTAAGAATATAGATTCTGGGGCTGTTGGTATAGTCATGGGTGTGGATGTGACTGCACATGGACAGCACAGAGACTGAAAAGGAAGGATGCCATCTGCGAGAGGAGTTTGTGAGAAGCAAATGAGATGACGTACGTGGATGCATTCTGTAAGCTACACTTTGATACACAGTCATCCCTCAATATCTATGGGGATTGGTTCCAGGACCCTCAGATACCAAAGTTAGCAGATTCTCAAGTCCTTTACATAAAATGGCTCAGTATTTGCATATAACCTATGCACATCCTCCCATATACTTTATCTCTAGATGACTTATAAAATCTAATAAAATATAAATGCTATGTAAATAATTATTATACTGTATTTTCATTTTGTATTATTTTTATTGTGGTCTTGTCATTTTTTATTGATTGTTTATTTCCTCAAATATTTCTAATCTGTGGTTGGTTGAATTCATGATGCAGAACCCATAATTATAGAGGGCTAACTGTATAGGTATTTTTGTTTTAATAAAACATCAGTGCCCATCCTGTTTATCAAGACTCTCTACTAAGGTGTCTTTTTATGAGCAGTTGTATATATTATGGGACATGGATATAATTAGAATTCTAAGTCTGAGAGAAATTATGGAGCACAGGTTATTGAAACATGTCTTCACACAGATTACATAAAAACCCATGCCCCTCAAATTAGAACCACAAACAATTAAGAAAAGCCCACTGTAATCAAGCTTATGAAACAGGTATTAGCCCATTCCCCAAAATGCAGTATAAAAAGTAGTTTCACTGAAAATCATAAATTGTCTACAAACTCCTAATGCTTCTGGTCCCTTCCCTAACTACCTTTATTAACCACAAAGAAGCTAACTGGGAAAGCCCCTTTGCTTTGAATACACACACCAAGATTTTGGAACCTCTTTACTCATCCCTAACTTCTCAACAGCCATCAGCTAGATCTGCTCCTATTTTAGATAAGTAGTCATGAAACAATCTACACATATCTGTAAATGCAGAAAAAGCAGGTAACTTGGTAGAATATGTAACAAATCTTAGATTCTCCCAGTTTTCAACACTGTACCTTGACCACGCCTTTTGTAATAGTGTCTCAGAGCTGCTGCTAAGTTGGATGGAAGTAATTGGTTAAAAACAGCTTGAATTTCTAAAGCATGTGTTATTTCTCAGACACTATTAAAAACAGTTCTATCACATATCTATTTAATTGTTTGAAATTGACAATCTTTGATTTATGGCTATTCTTGGAACCAGATGTCCATTTTTACTGTCAGAAAGTCAGAACAGATTTCAGAAGCAGTGGAGGAATATAATCTTAGGACTTACAAGTACATTTCAGCAAGAAAAAGCTAACATTATAGAAAACAAATCTGTCAGACATCTTTAAGATTTCATCTTAATTTTTTAAAAGCCCATCTTACCCAAGAAGTATCTTGCTCTACTCCTTAAATCAAGTGCATCCATACTCTGAAGGATCTTCTAATATATTCATCTATTCATTCAAAAAATATATAGATTTATATAGTGAAAAAGGCCCAGTAAAGCAACCTCAGCCTCCTTCTCTCTTCACAGCAGAACCCAGTCAGGCTCTAGAAGAGAGCCCATCTAGTCCCAGTAAAGATTAGCTGGGAACTTTAGCTGGAGGACAGAGTCCAGGCCTGAGTAGGAAGGAATCCTACCTCCCTAGTCAGGAGGAGGAAGAGGACAGGCCAGTCAAGAAGAGACTGACATCAAGGATAAAGGGACAAAACTGAAAAAGTCCCAGAGACCTGTGTGAAAGCTGAAGGTGGGACAGATTGGCCAGTGAGGGGCAGGTTAAGTGAGAGATTGGTACCAATACCTGGTTAGCAATGAAGGTGCACTTGCTCGGGACATTGGAACAGAATTGCATCACGAATGTCCCATCTGACCTTGTACACCTTGGGTTGCCTCAGCCTCCTACTCTAAAGAATAAATAAACTTGGTATTAACACAGAAGAATGCAGAATATCAATAAATCATAATTAAGAAAATAGAGGCCACAGGGATGCAAACTTCCCTCGCTTCCACTTGAATTTGCTCAGAATATCCTTGCTTTTCTCCTTCTCTCACCCTGAGGAGAAAGGGTTCCCCTTCCCTTTCCAAAGACTACTTCCACCCTTGAACTTATTCCCTCCCCAAATCCGCTGAGATTTTGCTCCATTTACCACCTCTTTTTTGCATTTTTGATCCTTCTCTTGCCATTGGCTTCTTCCCCCCAATTCTCAAACACATTAATCTCTTTAAAGAGAACCTCCCAGAAAACCGTTTTTTCTCCAAAGTACATATATATTCTTCATCACCTTTCTTTCAAAGCTTAAAGTCTTCACAGAATAATAGCTAGCCTGTCTTTTCCCTTTTTTCCTCTTCTTTAACCACCTGAAACCTGAGTTCTGATTCCAACATTCTGTTTTTGATTGTGTATATTATGTAAGGAGAGCTATTAATCAATGATTACCTAATTCAACCTCTCATCAGGGCTCATCCCACTGGCCCTCTCTGGAAACTTCACCATTGACAGATACCCTCCCCCGCCAACCCTGCATGTGTGCACACGTGCACGCACACACGCGCGTGCACACACACACACACACACACACACGTCTTGAAACCCTCTCTTTTCGTGGCTGCCTTAACATTTTTAATTCTCCCTCTGCCTTGCTGACAGCTCCTGCGTAGTCTCCTATGCAACTGTTCCTCAGCTTGCTGCTTACAGGTGGGTATTTTCCAAAATTCTACCTTTATCTTCCATCTTCTCTCCATATACTATTCCTTGGAGGTCTCACCCATTCCCAGATCTGCGTCTCTTTGAAAAGGATTCCCAGAAACTTCTCTATTCTTGGCTGCTCCCCCTAATTCCAGACCTATGTTTCCACTTTATTTACTGAACACAGCTACATGGATATCTTGGAGGTACCTCAAACACAGCAATCTGAAACACAGTTTGTCATTAACCCAATATAATGCTGTCAACATCTTGCTAGTCACTGAGCTTCGCACTGCAGTAACCTTTCACTCCCTGGCCCAAGCCGTGGCCAGGTCTACAGTGGGCCCACGGAGACAGGAAGAGAAGGACCCAGGAGTGGGCACAGGAAGCTTTCCTCTTGTAGCAAAAGGGTAGCTGCCTGAGGGCTGAGAAGCCCCTTCCTCAGTTTAATGTAGGAAAGCTAAAGAATCTATGGTGCAAACTGCCACTACCATGGCAGATGACTTCCTGCATGATGGCTGGGATGACCACACAACTCCGGGTTTACTCTGTCAGGAACTAAGGCAAGGGGAAAACTCAGCTCGTTACTTGGGTCCTAACTCATTATATACCCTCAGAATTGCTTGTTTGCTGGTTCAGTAATAAAGTGACAGAAATCTTAAACTGAAATGCGATTCTTACCACTTCAAGTTGGAGTAGTCCTTACGGTGTAGCCTAGCTTGCTCCTCCTTTCTGACCTCCCACTTCTAATTTTATTCCAACCTCAGCAATGTCTATCATATACCATCTCCTCATTCGAATTCCAGTGAACAATCCTCAAATTCAGAGTGCTTCTCCTTGTTGGGAAGGCTGCACCACATTTATAACAGATTTCGCTCTTTTTTCTCTCCTATCCTTTAATCTATCCTCAACACCTCCACCAGGGTGGCAGTCTGGCTGCCCTCCACCCTCCAGGGCTATCAGCCCCTATCAGCCCTGCCTCAGCCCTGACTTCTAGCTCTACCAAGTTATTCAACATTCAGAAATAGAACCCATGTTCTCCCATCTCTATACCTTTTTGGTCCAGAGGTTCTCTCAGTTTGGATACCAAATACATTTCAAATTTTTATAACCCTCCCTTTTCAAAATTGCAGCTCAGACACTCACTGTCTAAGAACTTTTGCCAGGTTGTCTCCTCATTTGCCCACAAGGCCCACTCCCATCTCCAGAGCCGAATCACTCATTCCGCCCTTCAGTACTTTGCATTTCTACCAGTACATGTGTCAATCTTGGGAACTAGACTTTAAGACCCAAGAGTCTTCATTGTAACCTCAAAAGCACTAGCATAATGCTCACCATGTAGAGGGCAGTGTACTCCTGTGGGAAAACATTAGACTTGGAGTCACAAGTACAGTTCAGGTCCCAGCTCAGTCACATACGAAGTGGTGGTGATTTCCAGTAGGGTTTTGATTCTCAGTCCCCTCACCAATAAAATGTAAAATAATAATTCTTAACTTTGGGTTATTCAAAGGACCACATAAGATAACATATGTGAAAATTCCTTGGGAAACCGGTACAATGCTAGCAAATATAAGATAGCATTATTATCAAGATATTGTAACGCATTGTAAAGACTGACAAAGATTGACCCAAACTTACCTTCTTACAAAAAAAAAAAGTTGCTATAAGTGATTAAGTAATTTTTTACAGAAACTAGAAGAGACAAAAACATCAAAACGGTTTGCTCACTGGTAATAGCTGATCTCTTTAAGGTTACTGCATTGTTTTATTATACTGGAATATAAAGTACTAATCAAAGTATTAAAACTAGATTTTAAAATGCAGTATTTTGTCGCCTTCTGTAACTTCAGGTATTAATGTGAGTAAACTACTCATTCTATTACACTCATATGCCTAAATGCTCAGTTCCATCTTCAACATAAGTGTCAATTCATGAACTAGCTTTTGGAAAAGAACTTGTATCATTTTTCCTTATGATTCACCATTAACATAACTATCTATATTCTCACGGACCAATGTAAATGAGCTTGTAAATTCTTACAATTCTGTAAAAAGAATATCTTCAATGCTGTGTTCCATCCCCCTAGCCCTGACACACACATTTAACACCATGTCTGCATTACTTCTGAAAAGAAGAAACCCACTGTGCAGCAGGCAGTGTGAAATATAATGCAGCTTTACACCGCATTATGAAAGCAAGAAAACAGCCAGCTGTGAGTCAGAAATAGAACAAAATTTTGAGTTGCAAACCCAAGGGACCTTCAGGTAACATTGAAAGTGCTCCTTAATGATGAATAGCTGATTTCATCTCAGGCCCATTATGGACACTGTAGGATATACTTAACATTTTAATTTTTAGTTTCAAAAGCAATAAACCTGTTGGTCAGACGGAAGCCTGACCGTCACAGTGGCCGATCTATCAATCAATCCAACGTGGCCAGGCTCCATCAGCAGCCCCTGACACCAATTAGGAAACTAAAATAGCGAACTGCTGCTGCCAGGTTACAGTTTTGCCAATTAGAGCACATCCTGGGTGAGAGGGACCAATGAACACTGGAAGTCAGGGTCAGGAAAGAGAGGTGAAAAGCGCCTCATGTAATGTGACATGAAAAAGAAAGATTGCAGGAGGGACACAGAAAAGAAGCGAGACAGTCTGGAATCAAACAGCACAGTTTATTGTTCACTTGTCAAAGACATGTAGACACTAAGACAAAGCAAAAGCAAGTGGCTTCCCTAGGTCTCCACGCTGGAAGGCACTGCTTATCGGCACACGCAACTTGCGAGTCAATCGCCGACACACGTGCACACAGAAGCTGCCACCTCCAACTGTTCCTTTCAGTCGGGATTCACAAGTGAAGCCGGCTCGTACAGGGCCTTCACGTCAAAGGCAGCCCACTGGTAGACACATATCAAAGTGCTAGAGGGACAATATTTCAAATCAGGCTCATTATTAGCACATAAACCTTTTCTGCTAAATTTTCTCTCTTTTACATCCTACAAAATTTTAGGAACCTCCTTTCAATTTTTCCACCTGAGTCCTTCTTCTAAACCATGGCTCATAGCCCTGGCTTATCAAACTTCATAAAACCTAAGGACCTCAAAATCCTTCCCCTTGAGTCCCTTCATCTGACCACCGTCCTGCCTCAGAACACCTTTTCTTAATTTCATTTAGATCTTCTGGCTTTGAGGGGCTCCCAGCTGATCTTTTCTGCTTTGTGTCATCTGAAAAAGCTAAAGGCAAAAGCAAGGCTGACACAAAAACCTTCCAGAGTATGGACGTTTGGGACTACAGGGGTCACTGTCAGATTCAAATGTAAAACCTAGGTCTTGACCAGTTTCATAAATTTGTTAAGCAGATTCTGGTCTGAGTTAGATGAAAACAGCAGGCAAAAATGTCCTAAACTTTAAAAAGAACTGGTATTCTTCAAGTGCAAAGATGTCATTACTCATTTATCAACTGAGTCACATGTGTTGCCACATATTTTCCACAGAATCTAATATTAATCTCATTATGGTGACTCAAATTGAGCTGTTCTGCTGCCATCAGTTCTACCATAGTTTTGTAAGAAAGGGACCACACAATTTCTAACGCTGTACTCTGCCTAATATACCCATACACACCATGAGCAGTGTGTATTTCAATGATGATACGCAAAACATCAGCCAGACTTTATCGTAAGAATCTTCCAAAATGTTCTATGGCCCTAACAACATAAAAGATATTTTCCTTCTAGTGCAGGGTTCTCAATCTCAGATGCCCTTTGGAATCACCTGGAGAGCTTTGAAAAATGCTGCAGCCGAAGTCGTAACTTGCAGAGATGCTGATTTCACTGGTTGGGAGTGATGTCTGAGAATCAAAATTTCTAGTAACGATCCCTATGCTTACTTGGCCCACACCTGGGGTCCTGCTCTAAAGGTACTGGAGATCAAAACATACCAGCCGAAAAAACTGGATATCACCTGGGCCACTGACAGCAAGAAACAGAAAGGTTTATTACTCACTCAGGCATAGGAAAGGCGAGGGGAGCCCCTTGGCAAGGAGGCCCATTGGCAAAAGGGCTCCCACGTCTGAGCAGAAGAGAGAGCGTGCCAGGTCTTGGGACAAACACATAGGACTGGAGTGCACCGGCGGGATTTCTGAACAATGCCGGGGAGAACTGATTTCAGGTGGCCCATCTCGGTTGGGGGAGTGCACAAAGGGGCAGGACAAGTTGCCTCTGTCTGAAATTACTGGGCATAGGAGAAGGGAGTAAAGCTGGGGCATATAATGGTTTCCACCAGGCAGCTTAAAGGTTTAGGTAAAGGTTATTTCACTGGGAGTAACACACTATACTACCCAACTCTATTTCTCTACAGCAGCCAAGGTTCAGAACCACTACTCTAGAATAGTACCTCTCAAATTTTAATTTGCATAAGGATTCACCTGGGGATATTGCTGAACTGCAGACTCTGCTTCAATAGGTCCAAGCTGGGCTGGAGAGTCTGCACTTGTAATAACCTTCCAGGTGATGCCAGTGCCACTGCTCTATTAACCACAGTGGGTCCTATTCTTTGAGACACCCTTCTCTTGAATTACAGACCATTCACAAATGAAAATCCTATCCTGGTCTTCGGAGGATTTGTACATCCTAGAGAAATTAACAATCCATGGGGTAGGGCACAGATAAGTAGAGACATGCTGTAGTCCGCAACTCTCTTATCATCCTACCCTATGTTACTGCTCCTCATGTACTTACCCCATTCTGAAACTAAATATATATTTATATATCTATTTGCTTTCTTATTTATTGTCTGTCTTCCCCACCAGAATACACATGCCAAGAGAGTATTGACTTGTGTACCACATTCCCCAGGATAACCCTCAAGGCTGAAACAGGGCTGGCGCAGAGTAGATACTCAGCAAATGTTTGCCTGCTCAGAAATGAACTGGATGAGATGACACGGACACCTGATGTCAAAACAGCACTAGGTTATGTCAGTCATATGCTACCAGTTCATCACAGGCAAAGATAAGGGGATAAGGGGGTCAATAACCTCAGTCTAGCCTTCAGGATACAAGATGATAAAGACAAGAGTAGTCTGCATCTTCTCAATTTCTATTTAAAGGACATTTGGTATACTGTGTCCAGCTCACTATATACCAAAATGGAAAAGATATAACTGGAAAAAGAACATTTTTTTACTTCAGTTTCCTTCAATTGCCATAAGGAACCTGCCTGCCGTAACAGAACTTTAGAAAGAAAGGGAGGCAGCCTCTGGAAAGCCAGGTTCTGAGTATAACCATGTAGTCTAAACGGCGCTGGACCCCCAAAGGACCATGATGAAATGGCAAAGGAGGGACTCTCACAGCCTTGGGAAAAGTATTAATCCATCCTCAGAATTCAATCACTCACAAATGCCTACCGGCAAAACTATACGAGGTCTTACAAAATTAGAAAACTAACAAAATTATTACAGAAGTGCAAGTACCTGAGGCAGCATATGAGCCAGAGTAAAACCAGCATGAACCCTATGAGGCCAGGACTGATTCTCAGTGATTTTCAAAGGGTAGGTTGCTACCTATTACTGGACTGTGATATCATTTTAGTGGATCACAATAAGCATTTTAAAAATGAAAATAGAATAAAATAAAATCAAAAACAGAAGAGGGCAGAAAATAATAGAATAAATTACAAGTATTATTCTTATATATGAATTAATATATATATATGTACACTGGGTCTTAATAAAAATGTATTGTTGCAGGTCAGATCTATACCAAGAAGGATCTGAATAGGTAATGTTCACAATTAGTATACTAAGAGAACACATTTACACTAAAGAGGTTGTATGGTATTGTAGTCAAGGACATGAGTCTATACCCAAAATGACTGGTAACTCTAGACAAATTACTTAACTTTTCTAAGCCTCTGTGATTCCTAGCATAGCGTTTCTTAGTCCATTTCTGCTGCTATTACAGAACACCACATACTGGGTAGTTTATAAAGAAAAGAAGTTTATTTGGCTCAAGGTTCTGGAGACTGAGAAGTTCAAGACCACGGCACTGGCACCTGCTTGGCATTTGGTGAAGGCCTTCTTGCTGCGTCATCCCATGGCAAAAGGCCAAGCGAGCACTCGAGAGAGAGAGGGAGGAGGGGGACCAAACGTATCCTTTCATCAGGAGTCCATTCGGAGATAACTTACCCACACCCACAATAACAGCATTAATCCACTCCTGAGGGCAGAACCCCCATGACCTAATTACCTCTTAGAGGTCCAAACCCTTAATACCATCAAAATGGAAATTAAATTTCGACCATGAGTTTTGGAGGGGACATTCAAATCATAGCATAGGCAAAATAATATTACCACCTAATGCTCTAATAATTTAATAAAATGTACATGAAGTTCTTAGTATAGTGCCTGGCATGAGTAAGCACTCAATTTTAAGTACTAGGCATTATGATCCCCTCTTAAATGCAGGTCTGACATGCCTGTTTTCCATTTATTTTAATGAGAAAATACTAAAGCCTGGGGATAAGATAATTCTCACGTGAGCAAAAGATTGTGGCTACTACGTAAGTAAAAAACTAAGGAATGCATCTAATTCTGGAAGAATCCATTTGAAATCAAAAGCTTGCCATTGCAAAAGGGCAAAGATGAGAGAGCAGTGTACTCACAGAAATGCCAATAAGTTAAGACACAGCAAGGAGAGAGCACAGGTCAATAAAGGCACAAATTAAATTTTCACACCAGCACACCTGAATCTCTTCCTACACCTTGCTCTTCTTTTAATCTGCCTTTTCAATCTTGCCCATAAAAGTGTGGAAGACCTTCAGCTTGCCCTGTTTCCCAATCTTATTCAAACTGTGAGAAACCACATGCTGTGTTCTTAAGAACCAATTATTAATTAGAAGCCCTGGAAAGCTGGACAGCACTCATTATTATTAAATCCAATATCAAAAAAGGATGTGGATAATTACTATATTTGCTTCTCCAACTGGTCTTGACAAAACATGCTAAAGTCATTCTTGACACTAGTGTCACCGCTGGAAAAGCGCTCAATTTGCTGGAATCTCATCAATAGCACGCTTGAAGCTCCTATTGCTTGCAGTTAAACTAACAGTTTATATTAGGCTAAACACAGTTTGGTAGCCATTGTCAAGAAAATTGGAGTTGCTCAGGCATGGCAGAGTTACTGATGTTATTTGTTTGGAAGCCTTGTGATTTAGTGAATCACTAGCAATTGTTAAGCAAGTAATTAAACTATAAAGCCAAGACCTGTGATTTTCAGTCTTTTCAAAGCAATAATCATCAAAATTCCAAGTACCATTTAACTGATTCCCTTCTAAACATGCTGGCAACATTTATGTTGTTGTCATTCATCCGGTTGTGCAGTTTATAAAAACTAGATTACAGCCTTCATAGAAATTATATACTGCTCAACTGCCTTGCTAAATATGAGAGGTTTAAGGGAAAACTCACAAAAAGTAGTTAATGAGAACTGGACATAGGAAGATTTGGATTTGCTCCTGTGTACGGCTATCTTAGGTTTAATAACAATTCAGAAAGTCCTATTTTTAGGACTGAAATTCTAAAATAACCGGACTATTGTTCTTATAACCTTTTCCAAACACAAGAATGCATTATATAAATTTCACAATTCCCCTAAGTGCCTTTAAAATTATAAGCAATTTAGTCTATGATTCATGTACCATACTGACTGCATGTGATTTTTTTTTTACTTTACATTTCAATTATATCTTAATATTATGGGGGTTGAAATGCATTAAATAAATCATATTTCAGACTCCTGGTAAAGTAATAATACTTACATGCATTTTAGAAGAAATTGGCCTGCATTATAAATGTATTCATAATGTCATTACCTGCCTTTCCACACTGACTGAAATATTAGGCAGCAGTGCTTACTTCAAGATACTTATGGAAGCTTTTAGGAAACCTGATGCTTATTCTGCGGCTGACAATTAGCTGTGTTAGTTAATATAATCCAACGTTTACAAACAGCAATTTACCCAATATATAAACCAGCTCTTGTAATTAGTGAAACATTGTTACTGATTAAGATTTAATATGGTGACTGGTATTTCAGCACTGTGCTACATAAAAAGACTGACTGATCTTTCATTTGTCAAAGGACATTGCCTCATCAAAGTACTTATTACTATAAGGTGTCTTACAAAAATACTGCCATTAAGAAAATTAATTCATTAAAAATATGTATTACTTTAAAAAAAATAATATATCAGTGGTTCTATAAAATGGCATGAATAAAAAAAATCCCAGCAAATGCCTTCAACAATTTAAGAAAATTTATAATATTTTAGAGACCTGACAAACACAACTATTGTTCTTTCCAATTATTAAATATTAAACAATTGTATCTTTCATTTATATCACCAACAACCTGCAAGATACTTTCATATACATTATCTCAGATAACGTTCATTCACATTTTGTGAAATACATATTACAGTTGTTAATCATTCTCCACTTAACAGATGGAAATATTAAGGCTCATGAAGGTTAAATGATTTGCTCAAGGATATAAAGCAAATGAGAACAAGGACTCACATCCCACCTTCTTAATTCCAAAGTCAAAATTCTTCCATCTGTACATTGCTGACTTGATACATCTATTCCCATAGCTGGTGGAAAAACATTGAATAACTCATCAAGAAGAGAGAAACATAGTACACGACTTGGAAATGGGTAGGTCCAAAAAGTCATTTGAAATATGATTTTGGAAATCAATGTAGCATGCCGAGATAAGTTCTTATTTAATTCACTACACGGCTAAACTACATCACCATACAAACTCAGCAGTCCAAGTTAAACTAACTACTCTTTAAACATTGTCTCTAAGGAAAAATGCATGTCAAATGGAAACAGGAATGCAAGAAAGCTATCCCCACAGGCCACAGTCCAAGGAAGAGAGCTCCTCCACCATCCTCACATTTAAACCTCGAGTAAGTCCTCCATGGAAGCAAGGGAACAGGAAAGAAGAAGGCTCACAGACAGTTTAGATCTCTGAGCCCTGGGGAGATAAGGACAAGAGTGCACAAAGAGATGGAGCCATGAGGACTACATAACCCCTGTCTCCACGGGGTGTGGAGTGAGAGTGTGTGTGTGTTGGGGGCAGGGGGACGCTGGGTAGCTACAGGTAGTCTGTCCCCAGCCAGTATCATTTTGGATCTCTCACGAAGGAAACAGAGTACTTGCTAAGTGATGGAGAGAATAACCAAATGTACTAACCTTTAATGAAATGAGTATTCCCAAAAAGAAGATGGCTTTACATTTTTAAATACAGTCATGTGCTGCTGCATAATGATGTTTCGGTCAATGATGGACTGAATATAGGCCGATTGTCCCATAAGACTACAATGGAGCTAAAAAATTCCTATTGCCTAGTGACATCATAACTGTCATAACATTGTAGTGCAATTACTTTTTAAGAATCAACTTAGTATAACCTAAGTGTACAGCATTTATAAAGTACACATAATGCCCTAAGCCTTCACATTCACACACCATTTACTCACTGACTCACCCAGAGCAACTTCCAATCCCGCAAGCTCCATCCATGGTAATTGTCCTATACAGGTGTACCATTTTTTATCCTTTATACCATATTTTTACTGTACCTTTTCTATGTTTAGATACACAAATACTTACCATTGTATTACATTTGCCTACAGTATTCAGGACAGCAACAAGCTGCACAGGTTTGTAGCCCAGGAACAACAGGCTATACCATATATCCTAGCTGTGTAGTAGGCTACACCATCTAGGTCTGTGTAAGCACACTCTACGATGTTCACAACCACAAATTTCTCAGAACATATCCCATTGTTAAGTGACGCATGACTGTACTAAAAACTGTTTAGAGACTCTCTAAACATAATTAACTCGTTGCACAAAAGGAAACTTTGGAGAGGAGGAATGAAGAGGATGTGTTCAAGCATCAAAGTCAGACGCCTGGGAAAGAACCTTCCCGCCTCACAATAAACTAGGAAAAAAATGCTTGAAAGAACCAAGGAGTATGTCCTATCCCCATTTATATTAATTGCCATCACAATTTCTTCTGTGATTCAAACTGATTAATCCAAACTTGTTTTCCCCAGAGCCCATCAACTAATAAACAGTCACTATGGACATATTCTCTTTTCAGTAAAACTATTAAACCTACAGCTTCATAAATGTATTACAGGGAAAATTACCTCCTCTAAAGAGCTAGTTATCTAAAAGGCGTGAGTGATAGAAGGCAAAAACATACTACATTTGTCACTCCCATTAGCATTATTAGTGCTAATGAGAAAGTACATGTACAAGAACATACACCTCTTAATTTGAATGTGTTACAAATAAAGACTAGATTAGTCACAGCTACTCAGATGAAATTTTAGCACTTAACATTGAAATACTACATGAGGCAATGCTTATGGTGGTTTTGCAGCACAATTGCAGCTATTTAATTACAGTTTTCAAACCATTTAACACCTCTCGGCATACAGAAGCTAGATGTGCATGCATGTGTATTAGACAGCTCAAGATTTTAGGTATAACTCAATTATCTGGCATCCCTGGGAAATAAAATGTTCAATTTCAGTGAATTTTCTATATAACTGGGGCTTATCCCTTCATGTACCCTAAATCCCTGATTAAATTTGTGGCCATCTGTAAGGGAAATCTTTCCTTAGAGTATTTCATTCCCTGAATCTTTATAGGCAAGTGGATAAAATGTGGTGTTTATGTTTTTTTGTTTTGTTCTATAGATGAGTCAAGACCATCATTAGAAATATTCATCACTCGAGCACTTTGATACAATTTCTACTTTTTAAATTTTGTCTCTTCCTTCAATGTCAGGCGTTTAGTAGTCATTTCTCCAACAATTGCTGTGATAGCTTCTAACAGTCACCACCTTCATTATTCACCTCAGTTTAAGAGCTTGTTACACTGACTGTGGGAAAACAAGTGAACTTGTTAAGAATACATATTCGACAGGTGTCAGTAAGGCTGGGCATGAGGGCATAAGGCGAAAAGCACATGGCTTTACTGAATAGGTTTTATTATGATCAGAAATGGATGAGCTAAGGCATTGCTCCATCTACGCCATCAGTTTCTATTTTTAGTAGAAGAGAGCAGGGTTCTTAGACCCCAGACTCTGCATCCAAGATCCAAGTTTCTCTATAACCAAAGAAGCCACTTTCTCAATGGCCAATGTGAAAATGATGCTTTCCAACCTTATATGGGCCTTATTCTGAGGCACGGCCTGTTTTTATCCATTCTTACACATGATTCTACCTGCTAAAGCCTTCTGATCTGTGTGTTCAAATGTAACAAAAAGGTCGGAAGGGAAGCAGTTCTTTGCATTCTCTCCTCAAATTTGTGACTTTATTCAATGTAAGAAGTAGCTAAAGTAACGACTTGTGACAACAGTTCTTGGATTCATTGTCATCCTTGAAGACAGTACTTACAACAAGGCACTTGATTTCTTACAGCTTCACGCAAGGCTAGTTCCCTGCAAGGCTATAGTTACTGCCTGGCATCCGTATCTACACTTCATTCCCAAGGCCACCCACCCAAGGCTATGCCACACTGAGGCTCTCCCGGCTTCCCAGCAGAAGCCCACTTCAGCTCCTAACAGTGGCTTTCTCTTGAAAACATTCCCACTAAGACCGTCAGACACCCACTGTAACGGCCAGCTCCTAGTCTGCAGGACGGCAAGGCTCTGCTCTACAACGGAGATTTGTAACTTGAGATTCTGTCTCTTCAACCACAACCGCCTTAATTTCCCATCTTTCTATCCTGCTTAACAGTGTATAATACTCAAACTCTCCACATTTACCAATCAATTGTGCACTTCCTGGTGATAATGGGTTCCTCACATTGCTGGAGACACCAAAAATTAGGAACATGATGCTGTTCTTTTTAATACCATCACCTCTCCTGCTTCTCCAACTGCTCCTCTGCCAAAACCCTGGGATGGCTGGGTGATCAGACGGGGCCGCTTCCAAAAAGCACAGGACAGGGTGGGAGCTCGCTCACAACAGCGCTTGGTTTCCAATGTCCAACTGTGCAATTTCTCTGGAGATTTACCCGCCCTTGATAACAGTGTCAAAAGTAAGCAGAGCAATAGGAATTTAATACAAGTATAATAGCCACAGTTTAAAAATAACTTTCACATATCTTATCTCTTCATATTCTCAAAACAATTCTTTGAAGTAAGTACCTATGCTCATTTAAAAGATGAGAAAACTGAGATACAGAAAGACTGGACTGTGCCCAAAGGAATATATGCCGTGAGCAGTAGAGGTAGAAAACAAATCATTCTAAGTCATGTGACTTCCTAAAGTGACCTCACTGGATCCCTATAAAATTCTAGGACTACATTCATTAACTGGAAATGTTGAAAAGACACACACTTCTTTCTAATGAGGAAGAGAAACTGAGAGAAGGAAGAGGCAGAAAGTAACACAGGCAGGAGAAAAGGGAAATACTATTATATTCATTAGAAAAACTCTCTACAGTGACTAGTTTATCATCCTTGATACAGACAAGAACAAGCGTTGATATAAATTATTTATGATGTGTAACAGTTTAATGGAGTATAAAATAGATTCCTTTTTTCATAGTTAGTAAAAGTTGTAGAGTTCTTAAATGTTGTCATATCCAGACTGAGCATGTATTCTACCCATCCAGACTTTTGACAGAAGCATCAATTTTCTAAATTGTTCTCTAACAACTACAAGTTAAGAAAGAAAGAAAATTACTCACAGTGTTAATAATTGCAATTCTCTAAAGATTCTAAAGAACCCACTGTAATTTCACATATTGAATCCTGTGGCTTTACACATTGGAAGATTTTTCAGACAGCTTCTCCTGTATGTTTTTACATTAAAAGAAGATACCTATATTAAATACATTAAAGAGCTAAAAATGATATGATGGGATCTAGACTGGAATTATAGACATAAAGATGCTGTATGACAACATTAGTAAAACATGAAGAAAGAAAAATATATGACACAAATGCCCTCTGAAAATCAGACAAGTAATTCTCTTTCTTCATAATGAAATCGGGAAGAATTAGCTACACAAAGTTCACAGGTGAACAAACTAATGTTGTTTATTAATAGCAAAATCCACATGTCATGTGCAGTCTACCACGAGTATCTGGTTGGCTACAAGGGGTCTCCACCAGTTATAAAACCTCCAAACATGCACAAGCAATAAAGGGTTTGGTTGCAAATAGAGAAAGAAAGGGACCCAAGCGAGCAATGAGAGAAGAAAAGAGAAAGGATAAGAAATGTGTGAACAGATTCTTTAATGAATAAACTACCTAGTATATCTAAATAATAGAAGCACAAAAATTTCAATTTATACATACATGCCAGATACTGCATAAAGGTATTTCAATGCACAAAGAATACCAAGGGACTCGAGTATTAAAATGCTTAATGAAATGAGACTAATGTTCATTCTGAAGAAAAGATAAATCACACTAGCAAAGAAATTTGAAAATTAATGGTCATGACTGGGGAATTGCCTTGACAAATATTTTTTAAAAGTATAAATCTACAATAATTAATAGTGTAGTACTGGCTCAAGAATTAGTAAACATACCAACTGAACAGAATTCTAGGACCAGAAATAGCCTTAATTCTACATTAGAACTTGATACAAAACAACCAAGACAACTCTAAGGAGAATAGATAAATTATTTATTCAAAAAACTAATATTGGTAAAACTATCTAGAAAAACCTGGTGAGATAACATATGCCAAAATAAAAGATTGAATAAATATTTCATTGATGAAAAAACTGAAAAGTAGAAATAAAACAGTGACTATTTAAATACATCTTAAAGGGAGACAAACACTTCTAAGCATTACTATGAAAGACTGATACATTTGTCTATCTAAAAATTAAAACATAGGGAGCTCTCATAAGAAGTATTTTAAAATAATACTGGAAATTGAAAAAAGGTTATGAATGAGCAATTCAGTTCAGCCATGTGTGTCTGCCAATGTCTCTCTTTTACTCTCTCTCTGACATAGATAAAAATGAGAACTTCATTTTCAAATTGATAAATAATCATAAATATTTTAATACCCAATGCTGATAAGTGATAACTGGGTAAGGAGGCAGGCATATTCACATATTAATGGTAAAAATATAAACTGATAAAAATTTTCTGGAGAGAAAAGTGTGTGTGTGTGTGTGTGTGTGTGTGTGTAGAAAGAAAACATTAAAATATACCCTTTCACCCAACAAATTGCTTCTAGAAATTTATCAAAAACCAGAAAATAAGCCATGGATGTCAACTAAGATTTAGCCAAGAAGATATTCTTCTTCTTAGCATTACTGGTAATATTGAAAAAAACAGAAATACCACAAACATCCAAAAATAGAGAAATGGTCAAATAACCAAGCTATATGTAAAATGAATGCCATAGAAGAACATTAATAATAGGAAAAAATATTCACAATAATTCCTGCAATAAAAAAGATTTTCGAAATATAGTACAACATGAGCCCAAATTTGTACCTCCTCCACCCTATCCATATATTCCTCAAAGTGTATTTATGACTGCTAAAAACAGGAATCATATACAACAAAATATTAACAATAACCATCAGGAGCAGTAGGATTATGAATGCTCTATATTTTGAAATCTCCTGGTAAAATTTTTCTACAACAAACATTCGCTTTTGTTTTTTATAACTGTCAATATGTTCCATAATTGTTATTCCAAAATGGAAGCCTCCTCTAAACTTTCTTTGCTCTCATTCTTTATCAGTAAAGAGCGTTTTCATTTACTTCATAGCCAGTTACCATAACTGAATTCTCTCAGCTTGTGAAAGTTTGGCAACTGACTTCTTTGGTTTTCCAGGTACACAATCCTCAAATAATGAAAAATTTACTTCCTTTTTTGCATATTTCCCTTTTTATTCTCTTATCTAATAGCATTGATTAGTGCCTCCAGAACAATATAAAAAATAGACATCCTAGTCTGTTCCTGACGTTGATATTTTTTTTCAGATGCCCCATGTACCAGTACATTCCTGACGTTAATGGGAATATTTCTTTTAAAATTGCCATTAAGATTCATGAAGGCTTCTTTGGTTTTAATATTTTACAAATCAACTTTTAAAAGGGTTCATTTTAACCCAGCTACCTAACACTAAAAGCATTAATGAAATAAACGCCAAAATGTAAAAATATCATGAAATAATATCTTTTAAATAAGGCACAGTATTCCAGAACTCTATTTTTGTGGTCAATAAATATAATAGTTTGGATTTCTCTAATATTGTGTGTACATTTACACACACACTCACACACATATGTACCAATGGGGTTGTTCAGCACCAAAATGAATTCTTATTCTCTAAGATAAAACAATTTATATGTGATTAAATGAACCCAAACATTTTTACTTTAAAAGTAATATAATAGGAAGCATTAAGAATGGGAAAGAGTAAAACAGTGGTTTAAAGAAAAGACATGCAAGAGCAAGCTGGAAGGGTAACATTACTATGAAGAGTAAGCAATCATTTGTATAACACTCATTTACAAAAACCCAACTTGCTTTAATGAAAGTTTGTATTAAAAGAACTTTTAAAAAGAAAAACTAAAACACTTAGACAAATAGTAAAGCTCAATTAAAATGTAGGCATATTGGTACTAGGTACACAAAAAGTACTCACAAATTTTCTGAATTAAATTTGAAAAAAAAAAAGGTATAATGTGCTTTATTCCTCCTAAAAAATTGTTCAATACAATCTACATAAACACTAGTTAGCAATTATAAACATTAGAAATTCTATGAGGCATAATCTTCAGAGGGCAGATTCACAAAGGTCAGATAAACATTTTTTACTGAAGATGATAAACAGAACCATCTGTATGCACAAACTGTCTAAATATCCATTTAATAATTAAAAACTGGATAAAAACTAGACACATTATTATTACATCAAACATAAAAAAATCATGCTGATGATTACTATATTGAGCTTTGATAAGATATGCTCAGTTAACCAGCAGGGAATAATTCAATTTAACTAAAAATTTAGTTGACCTTTATATGTGTGTGTGTGTGTGTACATATATGTATGTGTGTGTGTATATATACATGTGTATATATATATGTGTGTGTGTGTGTGTATATATATATATGTATAGTAGAAAAGAACAGTAAGAAATTCAAGATTATTTCAATACCTTTGAAATGTACCTAATTTGGTAAAAATAAGCACCAAACAGTACCTGGCATATGGCAGGCATTCAATAAAAACTTGTTGAATAAAAATCAGCCAGTTTTAGACTACTAGGGCTGAAACATCACTGAGAGCTCTTCTGTAGCCTTGCTCAGTTTGGTTAAGAAGCTGAGGTGAAATTGGACTATTATGTCATTCGGGACTTCACTCAACTGCAAATGGCAAACATTATATCTTTTATTGTTACAGGTTACGAAAAGTTAACTCCAAAAATTTCTAGCCAAAAGTTATTAGTCTCGTATTCCAATTTTATAAAAATATATTCTAATTTTTTAATTGGAATATAAATACATTCCAACTTACAATTTTATAAATATAGAGTAAAAATTGGTATACATCAGACTGAGTTCCAAAGTGAAGGATTCTTTTTTTTTTATCTGCGATAGGATTCCATTTTTATACAAACTTGTATCTCTATTACTAAAGTTATATAGCCTGATATATATGGTATTTTATCAGATGAATGGATGAATGAATAAATGAGCAAATTACATTATAATGTGTTTAAATAATGCTTTTAATGAGAAGAAATATCTAAATTTTATATTATTTTCTTTTATTGTTTTTTAATATTCAAATCCACGGTAACTTTTATACCATCCTGAAATGTCTGCCAAGGCACTGAGCTTTACCAGTTGTCTGTTCTACCAGAAAATGTACATGAATCACCATTCTTTGTTAAACAGGCATAAACCTTTCCTTATTCTCAAGACATGAACTAATGAGTACTTATTCATAAGGCAGACCACTCTAAAATACTAGGAAATCTAATGAAAATTGTTGCTCTTTATGTAAAATAAGTATGCTTTTTAAAAGTAAGTGACAAAAAGATATCCTAATTAAATAACTTTCTTATATATGGCTAATCACTACTGTTAATGCTTTCAATTTATTATGTATTATCATAGCGGAAAGCATAATTTTATTAAATAAAAATTGAATAAAATAAAACATGTAGCACAAATAAGCAGAAACAAAAGGTACTTTATCTCAATATCTAAGCATACCTATTTAGCTTTTATACTAATTTCTTTTCCTTCTTTCCTTCCTTTCCTCCTCCTTTTCCTCCTTCCCTCCTTCCTTCCTCCCCTCCCTTCCTCCCCTCCCTTCCTTCCTTCCTTGCTAAGGAAATTCAATAGCATCTGCATTTTCTTTTAAAACTTCACATATGAAGTTGGAAGAAAGAAAAAAAAAACTTGGCTGGACAATAAGCATGTAAAATAAAGTTTCTAAAATAAATTTTTTTTTCTTTCTCCCAACTTCATGTGTGAAGTTTTAAAAGAAAGTGAAGATGTTATTGAATTTCCTTAAAAATATGAGATGCCATACACGTTCAAAAGAAATACAGAAATGAGAGCCTCAGACTTTTTTTAAGTTTAAAATTCCCTTTGAGTATCATTAAGTTTTACATATAACAGATATTGAAAGACTCAAATGTTCACTCTACCTGCTGAATACCTCAATTTATTTTTGCAAGTTATACTTTTGAAGCAATATAAGTTGATGATGGCATTAAATATAACATTTGATAATGTTATATCATTGCATTTGATAATATAAATCTACATGATGACTACGTTGAAAATAAGCATTAAAACCTTACTGCCAATTTGCAAATGTTATACTCCAAAAGAAAAAAAACCTAGCAAGTAGCCAATTTATATAATTAAACACTAAGTGAAACTTGATTTCCTCCTCCGCTGTCACTTTAATTACTATATTTCAAATAAGATATACAGATATCATTAAAAACTCCAAAAGGATTATCAGCAAGTTTGACAGTGATCCCACAGGCAGTCGCAAGACACAGCCATTGGGGAAAAAAGTAACAGCAAATACAAAAAAAAAAAAAAAAAGGCATAAATAAAATATGTAATGTCATTATCATTACACTTTTTTTTTTAACAAATGTAAACATTAAACTGAGATTTCCTATTTTGGAACCTCCTCCTTAGCCTTCCAAAAACTTCAGAAAAGTGGTCTCATTACTTTATGGTCACTCCTCATATCTAACTGAAAATGTTACTGCAGTTTTATCACCCACCAGCCTTGACTTCAAACAACTTCTCACTGTTCCCCAAAATCAAATCTGATGAAGATTTATCACCTTGGAGGATATTCAAAGAAATGTGCCTTTTAAGGCAATTCTTGAAAGAAAGAAAAGAAAGAAGGGAGGTAAAAGGAAGGAGGTTGGGAGGGAGGGGTTGAAACTCTGAGAAATGGCAGCTTTAGCAAAAAAATGTAACAGCTTCCCAAGGAGATCCCTTTGGAAGAAAGAACACATAATGCATGATTTGGATTTATTTTTAACAATTCTCATTAAATTACAGTCATAGTTCTGCAGGCATGAACTGGTTGACACTAGAGTCTCTTTTGTGTGCTTATATGACCGATACCCAAATTCAACAGGAAAAATTTTCAATGCAAAAATCAACCACTAACGTTCAAATAACACGTGTTTACTTAACATAATATATAAATGGCTTTTTTGGTTTGAGATATTTCTTCCTCCATTATACAACTGACAATTGACTTTTTCACAGCCAAAACTTTAAAATGGCAAAACAGATTTTGAAGACATTTTCTGTAATTAAAAACGGCTGCTTAGATGCTGAGGGGGAATTTCTCAAGGATAATGTTGCTTTTCACTTTTCTCTTGAAAGATTCAAATGAAAGAGAAATGTGTTGAAATCAAGTAATTAGAATTCCACTTGGTCCGTCATCCCTTTTCAAAATTTATTTAAAGACTCTAGATTTTACTGACAACTCTTTAGCACCACAGTATCTAGGAAAATAATAGTATTTGGTGTTTTCAAATGAATATATATAATCAAAAAGTCAATATGATTTCTAATCGCACAGGAGTTGTCAAGAAATGTTAAATATCTAAATATTCTTAAAAACTAGCTTTGCATCAGAGTGCACAAATATCATTTTTGAAGACCAGGTAACTGTGGCAGATATTAACTCCTCAAAATATCCATCTTACCCTTAAAATAGGACCTCTGGTTTTTCAGCAGGGCCCACAAAAATCATCCTAGAAAAACAAAAAAAGATATTTCCTGCCTGTCCTTGATTCTGGGTATGTGCAAGTATGTACAGGTACAAGTTTTGACCAACAGAATGGAAGGAAAGTAATACGTGCACCTTCCAGGACTTGTCCTAAATGACAGAGGGTAAACCCCTATGTCCCCTCACCCCCACTCCATCCTGTTGCCTGAACAAGGACATGATCCTGAGCTTTCTTTCCTGGACCTTATGGATGAGGACTAAACATAAACACATACATACTAATAAAAATCAATCACATAACTCATGGTTTTAAATTAAAGTTTAAAATCACGAGTTCCATCTTCTAATGAGCCTATATTTATTTGCTTAAGTAGCATGACAGCAATTGTTCCAGGGTGCAAAAACGTACATGTCAGAAATGGAAAATACCTTTCCCCAATTCAGAGAATAGATTCTAAATTTTAACTCCAACAATTTCAAAAAATAATGTATACGACAATGAATAAATGACCTCATATAGTGTCAACATTTCAAACAAATAGGAAAAAACCAATATTCAGACCCTAGAGTTAATAAAATCTTAAAGACCTTTGAAAATCGTATTATTTCCTTCCCAAGCACAAAGAAAAATATACCGTCTCTCCAAAAAGGTGTTAGGAGTATAATGTGGGATTATAATATTAATGAGGCTACAAAATCATTTTGAAATAAGCACAGAATGGCTAAAACAACATTAGATGGAAAGGGTTAAAAAACAGACACAAGTCCGAAGCTCTGACCCTTCCAACTGTCACCTGTATAAACTTGACCGTATCAGATTTCCTCTTGGAGATTCTCGATTTTGTTTAGGAATACGGTGTACTATGTGCCTTGCCCCCTTCATAATCTTGTTGTTTCATATATATATGAAAATATATATATAAATAGGTCTTTAAAAAGAGCATCCTTTGCAAATATAAGGAACTAATATTCAAATAGCTATGTAATAAATTTTTATTAATACATGATAGAAGTACACATCGGTTTGCAGGTGTAAAAAGTAAAGAAGTCACTTTGCTTTTTAAACATAAGTCATAGTAAATGTGTTCATCTTTAAAAATCTAATGAAGACCTTCTCTTACCCACCCTTGATATTTCAGGAAAAAGATATAGCTTAATTTGCTTCTTTAAAGATTGCCCCCTCACAACTAAATAAATAAGCCTAATATTTACCGGTATTATATAAAAATGCCATATGCCCTACCATTTTTCATCTTCTAAGATGAAAATCACATTGATTCTATGACTGATCATTAAACAGAGTGTGAAAGACAGCCAGTGGGCAGCCAGAACAGACTAGGAAAAGGTCTGTTATGGAGTTACGGTGCTGGGAAACAGCAATTTTTTAAAATTTTTTAAAATTAGTTTTTTTTATTTTTTAGAAAAAGGTTTCCTTGATTAACTATCTTAGAATGCCTGAAAAAATAATTCTCAGATAGTACATTAAATGCTGTCAATTCTGTTATACTCTACAGTATGTTGCTATGTGGTTTCTTGATTTTATCAAAATTACATCTGAGGCAATGAAATCCATTTGTCTACATTTAAAATTTCTCATCTCTAGAACTCAATATTTTTCCTTGATGCATTCTAAATGCCCTAGTAGAAATTATTTTGAAAAGAAACCATTAAAGGTATGCTAATGACTCTGAATTGTGACAGATGCTGTGGAAACAAGCCTGTTGGCTGAGGCACAGCACCATTAACTATCTATCATAAAGTACTCGGGACTTGCTCATTTATTACTGCTGTGTTGCTCAAGGGGAGAGAAAAACAGCAAGAGTTTCTCTTTCTAAGGCAAAAATCATAAGCCACTCACTTATTCTAATGTCATGATCCCCACTGTTTATCTGCATGATAATTAGGAAAATCAGAAGTAGTGAAATATTGTTTTAAGAACGTGATTGGAATTAAACTGTTGAAAAGGCAAAGGAGGAAACTCCACACACCAACTGGTAGGTCTCCAGCACTGGATACTACCTGTAGGCAAAAGAGGTCCTAGCTTTTAGGAATGAATCAAGAGGTAGAATTCCTAGCCTTTCCAGGACCTGGGTTCAGGAAAGAAAGGACGGATTTAGAAAGAAGCAATAGAAACACATCATTACTCTGAGAAACTTCTTTCCGCAACCTGTTAGGAATATTTGTTGATCTCCCATTTCGATGAGGCACCCTGATCCAGCCACTGTGGAAAATATATATACAATCATGTGCCACATAACTGCGCTCCATTCAATGATGGACCACATATATGACGGTGGTCGTATATGCTTATGCCATATAGCCTAGGCATGTAGTGGGATATACCATCGAGGTTTGTCTAAGAACACTCTACGATGCTCACACAATGACAAAATCATACCTAATGATGCATTGCTGAGAACATATCCCTGTTGTTAAGCAACACATGACTGTATATCAAGAAACAGATAACAAAAATATATACCAAGAAATACAGAATTGCACTTTCATGAAGTGTTTGCCTATACATGAGCTCATGTGATCCTACCAAGAAAGCTATACGGAAAATACCATCTCGATTTTAGAAGAAAGGAAACTGAAGCTCAGGTAAGTGAGGTGACTAGCCAACTATCACAAGTTCATTAGCTGAAGTGCCCACGAGTCAGGTCTTCTGTCTCTAAAGCCAATGCTCTCTTCTCTAAGACCGAATAAGAAGGAAGTGGCATTAATAGAGCGGGACAAGAGGAAAGATGAATGGAGATATTTTCCCAATAAAAATATGAATAACATGACTGCTACATAACATGCTTTATATAGATCAAACAACATGGAGGAAGTTTGAAGGTGTACACGGGCACTGAGGCCTTAGGCTAACACAAAAGCCATCCAGGCCACTGTGTTGCCAACCAGCAGCAAGAGGAGGGTGACACTTTGCCTACCTCATGCCCTCAATCAGTTGTTCACATCGAGGGTTAAGCTTCAGAATGGTGTATTTTAAAAAGACACATTCCCAGGTCCCACCCTGTAAGTCTGAGTCCACTGAGGCATTTGTGCCTTACAGTAGCTTGACAGGGGACTTCAATGACCAGCCAGACTTGGGAACCTCCATCCTAGACGTGCACAGCCCTTTCTTTTGCACCTGCACCCACAATTGATGGAGAAAATGAGTTTGGCACAAAATTCGCAACTTTAAAAGCTGGCTATCGGTTTTACAAGAGCAAGTAAAGGACAGGAGTGTAACAAAGAATTAAACAGTAAACAATCCTGTCTGGAAGGTAACATCAAGCCTAAGGGATTTTTAACTACAGAAAGGAAAGCACTCACGCCAGCCCTGGATGGATAGATGAGAAGTTCGCTTTCATAGCAAATACAATAAACTTAAGCCATACAGAGTCTGCTGATCATAGGTGCCTGATAGAAAGTGTTAAAATATCCTTGGCTCAGAAAGTTTGTACTAACAACTTGCCTTTGGAGTCCAAATTATAGACTGCAGTTAAACCAAACGCTCATTACTCACAGAAGGATTTTACGTGCCCACCTTTTCAACGGGAGTTAGCCCCAAGGCACTAAAGAATAATGACAGCAGAGGAGGTAGCAGTAAAATACTACACCTTTAGAAAGACCTTAGAAGTGTTCTAAGGAGGTCGCTTATTGCCGTCTATGAAGTAGAAGTCAATGTATCCGTTATTTACTCACTTTAGAACCATGAGGTAATACACTCAATATTATATTCAATACTTCACTTCATTATTCAAATAGGTGCCTATTCTGGCCAGTGAAAAGGACTGTTAAAATGGCAAGTCCTTCATTTATATGTAAAAGTCCATGAACTAATGTCATCTAGACTCTTCATCAAGGAGATTCTTTATTGACATGTAGTCTATAAAAAGAATCTTATAGAGTCCTCTACTCTACATAATTCTCAGTGGCCTTACTAAGTGATTATAACCTTTTCCAACACTATGAGTTTAATACATTGCCAGGAGGTATTCAGATGTAACGGAGAGGCTGAGAAACAGGTCACTTGCCTACCTCCTACCTGCCTCAGGGGAGGCTCTACTCCTCACCCCCATTAGGCTCCTGTGTCCACGTAGATGGATCGCCCAGGAACCACAGCTCCACCACCTTTCAGACTGTCCTGAGGGGCTCCCTGACTTCACGCTCTACCTAAAAGAACAGATCTGACAGTTGGCAGACCAAATGTAGCCCAGCGTGAGACCAAATTGCCATTATACCAAGACTGGACTATTGGACAACCCACAGTAGCCACTCCACAGCTGAGTCTCCCAGCCCCCTCTCTGCCTACTCACACTCATTTTCTCCTCTGCCAGCTATCCTGGAGGCCTCAGCAGGCCTGCTCAACTTATGACATCCATGGTGAATAGCATCAATTCCATTCAGTAAGCATGAGCTCCTACCTACCGGGTGTAATTTCAGTATGGAAATGGAACATAAATAACTTCCTCCTCTCCCACCCCTACAATGGAAGCCACATTCTAAAATGAGAGATGAACACATACTTGACCAGACTACATTTCACTCAAACAGGGAGTAAAGGTCATAAATACAGTGACCAAATGTCCAGGTTTGCCTGGAACATCCCAGTTTATGTATGTTGTCCCAACATAATTAATAGTGCCTCCTTTAACTTTTCCAGTTTGGATGATAAATTATGGGGTCATCCTAGTCCTAAAAGAGTTACTAGCAAAGGGTTTTGGAAATATGGAGAAGACTGTGGTCATTTCTGTGTTAGGAAATCAGCGAGGCTTCACAAAGGAGGAGATACTTATGCTGCACTGGGAAATGAAAGGCAAAATTTAAATGAGAGAGCTGAGAGGTGGGGTAGAAAAGCGACATTCTGGGGCAAGGGACCAGCTGCCTGCTCCTGCAGCACTCGGGAGTCCATCTTGCTTTGCAAATGGTGGTATATACATGTTACAACCACTCGAAGCTTCTTGAGAGCATAAACTATGCTCCATCTTGTTCCCCCACCTCCTCACACAGCACCTGACACAGAGGAGGGGCACAGAACCCCTGGAGTGCTATTCTACTCAATGAATAGGGACACGGCAACATTTGTCATCCATGTTCTGCTACATAGCTCTGCTGTTTCAAGAGGAAGATTACGGCCATGACACTAGCATGCTTTGTTGGCCTAACAATTTAAGAGACTGTGCCAGAGCTGATAAGAATCTACCTCCCTTGTGGAGATGGGGTCAGGGGTTATCGTGAGGCAATCATCCAGAGACAGATTTTGGATAAGTGGTTGAGAGGGAAGGCAAGTGACAGTGCCACCATGGTGCCACCATAGCCCTCACCTGTGCCGCCTTCAGCATCTCAACCAAAAAAAAAAAAAAGGGACTCTGTGATGTTCAGAGACAAGGGGGGCCCACAGCTACAGGCCCAACTGCTCAGAGGGTACAACTCCCAACATTCCACAAAATCCTGCTCAGAAGAGCCACCAGGGCAGCAGCAGGCTCACTGAGGGCTGAGTAAAGCAGAAATCTCCACTCTGTACGCAGTAAACTTCTCCATCTGCCTGCTCCTCTGGACTTCTATGCAGCTTGCCCAGACTGAGGCCCATGTTGACCTTATTTAGATAAAGCACAACTTTGATCACAGATCACCTGCAACTCAGTTCCATGCCCTTTAATCTCCACAAAATTCCTCCAGAATGGAAGTCACACAGTGTACTAAAGAGATGGCTTTCCTCTCTGTAGCAAAAACATCAAGGAATTGCAAAGCAGGAAACCATCAAAAATGGTAACTGCAACCGAGGAAAAGTCAACAAAGGCCCTTCTCTAACGGGGTCTCTGGGCCAAGCCCAGCTAAGTCATAAGGTCTCAAACTATCACACTGTATGCACATAACCAACACCTGCAGACACATAACCAACTTCTTCAGACTCTTTCCCTCAGTGTGTGTGGGGAGCGGGGGAGCATTCTTCAATAAACCACTGTTCTCCCCCACCTGTGCGGAAAAGACCCACAAGCACGGTTATGAATAAAGTGAAGACTTCCATATCCTACAGCCACTGCTGTGCATATTGCCTGGCTTTCTACAACGTCATTCAGAATGCAGGGCAAAAAAAGTACTTCTTAGTTTTTTCATCTAGAAAGTGGAGACAACTGCTGTCATAGTTAATTTAATGTGTCAGCTTGGCTAGACTACAGTATCCAGGTGTTTGGTCAAAACACCCGTCTAGATGTTGCTATATAGGTTTTGTTTCTTAGATGTGATTAACATTTAAATCGGTAGACGCTGAGTAAAGCAGGTTACCCTCCGCAAGGTGGATGGGTCTGTTAGAGACAGCAGGTCAGGCTTTATTCAGGGGGTGGCATGGCGATAGGTACATGGACCGCTGCAATGGGCCTTGCACTGGGGGAGAGAAACTGGACTCAACTCTGACTCTGACAAGGACAAGCGGGGATTTATAACCAAGGAGCAGGGTGGGGGTCAGTGGATAGAAAATCACTAAGAGGAAACACCAAGGAGAAAGAGTTTCTGGCTAAACCAACCTGATAAGATTATTGCTGGAGGCAGGCTAGGGTGATAAGATATCCAGGGTGGCCAGATATCAAGGGTAGAGGATTTTCCCTAAACTGACTTAGCACGATTCTTGCTCAAACTGGATTCTACGAGAACAGAGAGGGAAACCCAAGGTTGGCCTAGTCAGAAAGGACTCAGGGGAGCCTGACTAAAGTTTTGTTAAAGGAGAGTCTTTGTCAGGCTTCATCCAATCAGTTGAAGTCCGTAAGAGAAAAAGACTGAGGTCCCCTAAGGAAGAAGGAACTCTGCCCCCAGACTGCATTAGTACTCAGGACTGCAACATCAATGCTTCCCTGGATCTGAAGCCCGTCAGCCTGCCCTGAAGATTTCAGACCTGACAGCCCCTACAAGTGTACAAGCCAATTCCTTAAAATCAATCAACCAATCAATCAATCTCTCTGTGATCCCCCCCCACACACTCCCTATTGGTTCTGTTTCTCTGGAGAACCCTGAATAATACAAACTTATCTAATATAAAGCTCATGTATTTATATAGTGTTGTGCAGTTTTAAAGAACACTTTCAAAAACAATCTCTTCTGATTCAATGTCAAAACTGTTTCAAATGAAATATAAAAGTGGCCTGAATAATTAATTATAAAGCACTCTGTAGGTGTAGAATGGCATAAAACAATGATAAATTGAATCAGAGCATTAAATACCAAGTTAACTATTTTTATTACCTTAGGGTTAATCCTCTACAACCTCATTCTCCCTAATCCCTATGTATTTCAGGCATCAGCAGTAAGCATGGTATATAGCAATTCCTCCTACTACAACGTTAGCTCTATTTGGGCAAAGATTTTTTAATAACATATATTTTGACATATCGCCAGCATGTAGACCACAGTGCCTGGCACATGGCAGGCCTGAAATAAATAATTCTTGAATGAATGAAATGAAATACACACACAAACACACATAAATAAAAAGTGAGGGGAAAAAAAGACCACTCTTGCTAAATTAGTAGGCATTGGTTATGGTAGGCAAGCCATGTTATTAAAAGTATAAGAGCTTTATCATAACTTCACATAAGGACAATATAATGTCATTATAATCATAGAATGAGGTCTGTCAATTATCATCATTCTCTGTATTCAGTGACCATATTTCTGCCTCTTTGTTTCAAGGTAAGACCAGAGAAAGGCTGGAGACATTTACTATCTCGGAAATCATAACTGTGGCCTTGAAGATAACTGATAAATAGTAGGGGCCTTTTCCCCATCATTTAAGAGAGATTATGGCATAAGGCACTAGCTTCATTGCCTAGAAAGTTATGACATTAATCTTTGCCCAGCCACTTAAGGCTCTCAGGTGATCAGGTGGGTAAACGTTAGAAAGGACCACTGAGAAAACTACAACATACTAGGAGAGGAAGAGAATAGGAAGTGCATTACACAAAAACAAACGTACATTTGCACAGCTCTGCTGAAGAGCTATCTATCCCAATGCTCTCTGTGTGCCTGGCTTACCCCACAGGGGGGCTTCCCCACCTTTGGTAGACCTGCTAGCCCCAAGCCAGCCCAAACATATAGAATGATCCCTGGCCTTCTTGTTCTCTGGCCAGCCATCCTTACAGCCTCTCTGGAAACCGTCACAAAGAAGACTGAAAAACACTGCAGATAGGAAGCAGAGAGATTTGAGTGCTAGTCCTGGCTCTATCACTTTATTCCTAAGAGCCCTGGGCCTCCCTCTTCATAAATAAGAGGAGATTAGATAGGGTGATTTCTAGGACCTCAAGTTCTAACAAGAAGTATAGTGATCATGCAAGATGCTTTGCCCCTATCTACTCCAAGGCGAAATTAGCCTCCAAGAAAGGGGAAAGGAAGGAGCTAAGTAAGGCCCCAAACAGCAAATCCTGGGCAAAGCTTAGAAATGAATCTATCAGTCCAATCTGGTGATGGTCTCACATCACTGGACACAACTCTGTGGAGCACACCCTTCTCAATTCCCTTTCTTCAATGAAGCTTTGAAAAAGAAAAGCCCAGTTGGCACATGGTATAGGGGCCACCTATCAAAAGGCCCTGGGTAAAGAATTACTTTGAATGAAGTTAGTATTGTACATTTTGTCATCAAGATCAGAAGTTTACAGACTTATGAGTCAACCAAAATGCCAAATTACCACTTTAAAATAAGAGTTACATCTGCCAAAAAAAGAGCAGGCATGTGGGACCTCCCGCCAAGACATGCTCTTTCTGTAGACCAGGTATGTAGAAAGCTGAGTCATAATCCGAGAGTTATTTAATAAGTTTTATGACCTGAATGTGTGATGGTCTGAGGCTAAGATAGCTTATTATAAACATCTCCATAACAGGCAGACACTCACCAGGGCCAGAGAGTTGTTAGACCAGGGCAGGGGGGAGGGACACAACCATTGCTTGTCTTTTTCAATCTCTCCTTTCCTTTCGTATGTTTAACTCTTTTCTAAATAACAATTAATGGCTGAAGATGTATTTTGTTTTACTATGTAAGTATGTAAATTAATATTTATTCATTTCAGAGACTTGGGTAAACATGAAAAATATTTTAAAAGTATAAGAAACAAATTAAAAAGAAAAAAACAATCCTACTATGAAACTTTCTGTCCCTGGAGATATATAGATATCAAAGAGTATCCTGATTTTTATCCTACTGAACATTACATTGTAAACATGTCCCATGATATTAAATAATGTTTTTAAAACTTTGTTTTAAAGACTGAAAAATAAAGATCGACATATCCTTTCTTTAGACATATTAATATTTTCAATCAGCAACAGGCAATTTTTGCTCTGCAGCTACTCAGTATGTTTTGAGCTTTATCACACTACCACTACTAGAGTAAGCATCTTACTACAGTCCATAAGCACAGATAAAACCTCCCAAAATAAAGTGCTCTGCCCAGTTAGAACCTTTAGGCCTTCTAAAACCCCCACAGTGACAAGGTAGCAGTCTGACAAACACAGATACTACCATGACGACAGGCACAGGAGGAGGAGGTTGTGTGTCCCTCTTCCCCAAATATCAATTAGCATGCTTTCTGCCTAAGCAACATATGTGTGTATCAATGGTGGTCTTGCCAAACTAAACACTCCAGTACTTATCCCCCTTAGTTCTATCTTGAGAGAGAGGGAAATAAGAATTGCAGGCCAAACAGGAAAGAGGGGGAGGCCATGCCAAATCAGTGAAAAGTATATTTTGGAGGAGCAATGACCTAGCAGTAGCATCAAATCACATCATCACTCCACCTCCATGCATAACCCAAATTAGGTTATGCGCACATGCCAGAAACTTTTTCAACCTTATATGTACTTCAAATTTGGAAGAAATGCCCCAAAGCCTTATATCAAACTGAAAACGCCGTGAGAGCATTCCGCTACTTGCTTCTGTCCTGCCTTCAGTGATGTGGGGACAACAATGTCTTTTGTATAGCTTCTCTAGGATGACAGATGTGAACAGAAATGCATGGATGGATTTACAGCTGGCGTGGATCAATTTCTAGTAATTTTACAATTATTGATTAGGGAACTCAAACAAGATTTGCAACTTGCCAGACAAAAAGCTAAATACCCCCCTTCATAAATCTTGAGCAAAAAGCCAAAGAAAAATGGAAACTGATATATTCTGGAAACGGAGCCTGCCAAGACAAGATTGTAACCAGCTCAAAGCTGAGAGTCAAGTAACAAATGTATCTCCAGAATAGAGCCTGAGAAACTTGCCGTCCTGGCAAGTCCTCTCACTCACAGCAGCAACCTTTGTTGCAATCAGAATTGACGGAGACTTTTTCACTTCAAGTAAAAGATTTCTGTCAGGGTGAACATATTTTAATCCACGGCATGCATTTGTACCATGTCATTTACAAGGACAAAACCTGACTACTTCAAGAGCCTGCTTTTGTTGTGTCACTCTACGGGCCCGGTGTACATGTTCCAAAAAAAAAAAAAAAACAATTCAAAGAGAGGCAGGGAAAGCAATATTATAATATGCATGCAGAGCATATGTACAGTTAGAGATGTATCTTGGAAATGGTGATCTACAAGATGGAGACACACAGTTAAAATATGCTGCATTCTAAAGGAGGATGTTATTTAGAATTTGTTCTTTTTGATGCCTTTAGGGTTGGAAGTGAGCCAGTATCTTTATACTATATTGAGTTCTTCAAGGAGGTAAAAAATAGTAAGTTTGAAGCACCGATACATTCTTCTGTCACCTGTGCATGGCAGCAATGACAGGAAATATTCTGAAGATGCCATTGTCCACATTTTGCAAATTTAACATTGGGGCAAGGGGGTGTTAAGAAAGGAAGAACGATTATGCCAGGAATAGGCAAGGCAGCAGATATAAACGGTCACATTAAAAATTAACAAATGACTTTTAATGAGTTGAAGAAATAAATGGAAAATAAAGGAACCATTTGAAAAGATGAATCTTTGAGCTTAGAGGTAGCAAAAGGGTTTAGTGCAAAAAGGTATATAGCATGTTGGTTTGATACACACATACATTGTAAAATGATTAACGCAATCAAGTAGTAACACATCTATCACCTCACATAGTTACCTTTGTGTGTGTGGTAAGAATATTTAAGCTCTACTCCCTTAGCAAATCAATATAGCATTATTATTAATAACTACAGTCACAAAGCCCAGCCTCTGGCAACCACTGTTCTGCTCTCTGCTTCTAGAAGTTCAACTTCTTTAGATTCCACATGTGGGAGAGATGATGCAGTATTTGTCTTTCTGTCTGGCTGATTTCACTTAGCATGATGTCCTTCAGGATCACCTATGTGGTTGCAAATTTAGGGCACCTAAATAGTTACTTTTTAATGATATAAAGTAGACCAATTTCTGTTTTAATTTGATTGTACACATTTTTAAATATCAACTTAAGTTTATTTTCCAAAAAAAAAAGCTTTGAGTTTTCATTCTAAACCAACAAACACATATTAGTAGAAAGATCCCATCCTCTTATTTCCAAGAAAAGGATCCCTCTTCTCATTTTGACACATTCAATACAGTGACTAGGAACATTTATACCTGTGCCTGTGACTACACCACCTCTACTAATCAGAATAAGTATTCAATAACAAAAATCCAATTTAACCAAGAAAATAGAGGCTTTCAACTTTAACTGTTTTTCTTTTTTAAAATGGACTTTTTTAATAAGTAAAGAAAATTAAAATAGATGTGACTCTTGGAATTGGTAACCTATTCATAAAACAAAATTACTTTATAAAAACTCAATTTATAGTTATATGGAACTTTGCATTCTCTAAGAACTCCTGTATTTATATATGTATTCATCAAGGTAACAGACTTGAAAGAGAAGTACACTAACGACCTTGTCCTCATTTTAAACAGATGGAAACAAAAGGTATAAAGAAAAGGAAGCAATTTGCCTAAAATTACATGGAGTAGGACCTGCAGGGGAGGGCTGGAGGGACAGAGAAAGACTATTTCAGATGAAATTACTGTTCAAAAACTGTAGAAAAACAGGAAAAGAGTTCACTCTCTAATAGTTTTTAATGATAAAGCTTGGATGCCTGCTACATTTTGAAGACATGGAGACATGGAATCTACACATGTAAATGCTGGTTCATGAAAAAAAATTCCTAAAACAACTATTTTTCCTCAACTCATCCAAAATATAGAATATGAATCTGTATGTCTGAATGAAACTCTTCACCTTTTTGCTCATCCCACCTTTTTCTTACCAAACTCTAACAACGAATGCAAGAATTCATAAATTGAAATTAACTCAATGTTCATCTTGATCCTGCTGTTTGCAAATCATGTTTAAAATGGAATTTTAAGACAGGACAACTAGCTGCAATATATAATCCTAGAATGTGTCCTGTATTAGGAGAAACAACTGCTATAAAGTACATTATTCAAACAATTGACAAATTCTGTATTAAAGATTAAAACAGTCATCGATGTTAAATTTCTTGGTTCTGACAACTGTACTTGTTTATGTAAGAAACACCTGATTTGACAAATTCTGTATTAAAGATTGACAAATTCTGTATTAAAGATTAAAACAGTCATTGATGTTAAATTTCTTGGTTCTGACAACTGTACTTGTTTATGTAAGAAACACCTGATTTTTAACAGGTAGAAGTATTAAGAGGTAAATGGGCATGATCCCAGCAACCCAGGCTCAAATGATCTGTCCCCCCCACCAAAATATATATATATATATATAAATATTATTTAGGTAGAAACAGAGAGAATGATAAAGCAAGTGTGGTAAATATTCCCAAATAGATGAATCTGAGTTCAGTTCTTTGTACTATTCTTACAACTTTTCTATAAGTTAAAAATTATTTCAAAGTAAAAAATTTAAGAAATTAATTTTAAAATTCTAATCTTACAATGTCTTTACCTTTACCACATGCAACACAAAAAAAAATATATACACATACACACACATATAACCTAACAATGCTTATGGCTCAGCTTTTTTTGTAATAGCAGACACAAAGTAAAAATCAGTTATCAGCTCTTTCCTATCATTCTACCAGAGCTGTGACGAAAGAGTTAATTTTTTTGGAAATAAACTAGTTTTTTAACATATTAATTAACCTGCTGTCAAAAGAATTATTCCTGGGATTAGAAAGTGCAATTGGAAAATACATTAACAATTCTATAACTGTACACTCAATTTTTTGTTTCTTTTTTTAACTTAACAAATCTCAAAAATGGTCAATGACGTAATATTTCAAACAATTTTCAAATAAGATCGCCTAGGCACAGGAAATTCAAGTTGTAATCCAAGCTTTATCTCTGTGCAACCTTTAGGTTCATAGTCTCTTTGAACATTTGTTTCATCATCTCTAACAGTAATGACAGATGTTCTACTCATATCAAACACCAAATGAGACAATGGATTTGAAAGCTCTTGGTTAAATGACAAACAAAACTAATACTGAAAACAAATACTGCTTTTTGTTTTGATGCTGGTTATTAATAAACTTCATGAGATTTATGACACCAGCTAGAAATACTTTGTGATTCCTTTTGGGTTCAGAGCTATGGTTCCAGGTGATCAGTTTAGCCATGTTTCAGGCGACCAGTTAGCTGTGTTTCTGAGAGTCAAACATGTGACCTATAGATAGGTAAGATAGGATTTAAAATAGGTGCATACATTGGGCTAACGAAACTGTAAAAGGATGATGTTAATTTCTAAACAGAAATTGTATATGAGTAGGTTTTTATAAGCGCCAATAAAACTGGCCCATGACACTTACTGGTGTTCTTTCTTCTCAAGAGAATATTAAATACAAATCTCACATTAAATTTATAGACACTGTTTGGAACAGGCAGAGGATAAGGATGGAACTTCATAACCACTTGTCATAAAAGATGGAAGAAGGGGGAAAGCCAGCCAGAAGACTCCAAACACTTAATCTAATCAACAAATTTCTGTGGCAGTGGAAACATCTGATATACCACAAGTAATCATAAATTATTGGTGCTGATCATTCCATTATATATTTTTTGAAAATAGCATGGTGCTGTCTGAGTAAATCATATTCTGCCTGGGGCTATGTAGCTTACTTCGAATTATTTCAGAATCATCTAAAATGACTCATTTTTCTATTAAAATGATGAATGGGCTAAATGAGGTATATAATAAATACTGCAGGTTTGTAAACAGATTCCTGCTCTCTAGAGAATGGAGGCCTTATTTCATTTGGTAATTCTGCCCCTCGGTATTTTCAGAAGTCATCCTTAAACTACAGTTCGTAAAGAAAAGAGTCAAGTCAATCACACTGGAACAAAATGGTGAATGTCTCTATGGTTAAGGGAACAATTCAGGATACCTGAAAATAACTCCCCTGCCCAAATCAGGGCACAGGTTCATAACATCAAGAAACACAGAAAAAGCATAACTCAGTACCATTTAGGAACCATATGGGAACAATAAAAGCAGGGATACACAAAAGAAATAAATACAGAGTAGGATGTTCAACATTGTGAAGAATTTAATGTCTGATAAACAAAAATGAAGTAGCTCTCATTGCACATGGTATACCACATGGTAGACAATACCGCTATTCAATTTTCGACTGAATTCACTAAACTACAGGTCCACGCACAATAGGTTGAAAGTGATTCACAAAGGACACATCAGAACTGACAGTTGTGAGACTTACCATGAAGACAAACTGAAAAGATTGCTAGTGAACGAAATGGGAGTTCATCTGTTTTGCTGTCTCATTCAAAATATAATGTGCAAAACACTTAATTGGGATTTGTAAGGATTAACAGACTTGATTACGCTTATGTTAAACTTTTAATTTGTTACACGTTAAAGTAAACACTGAGGGCCATATTTCTTAGCCTCTTCAGTAGGAAATGAGATTATGATGTCAGTTCAATAAAATTCCAAGGCCCTAATGACAGTTCATTTCAGACCAGGCAGTGAAGCAAATATGTTAACAATAAATGCCAGACCATTAAAAAGAAATGGAATTATAACCAGCCCTTCGCACCTTAGTTACCTATGGATTTTTACTCAGTGCTCTCCATATCTCACCTGGACACCCATAATGACCCAAGTGATAGGATGTCAATAAGCTATTTATGGTGAGGCTAACACATAGGACACTACTCAACAGTAGTTGCCCTGAACCAATTGGTTTGCAAGCAAGTTGTTGAATTTTCCAAAATAAGTTTAGAATGAAAATGTAACAACACATTCTAAGCAAAGTTGCTCCCCATAGCCGTCTTTAAATATGACTAATTATTGCCAAGAACATCAACAGCTTTATACTCAACTGTGCTGTCTTCTTCTCTAATCACTTTGTCAACAAGGTCACATAGTCTGAGACAGTCCCTTGGAGAAAAACAATATAAGCAAAGGGTAATCACCTCTACTTTGTGTTCACTGGGTGGGCTCCCTGATCTTGACAGTGAGATCTCCACTAGCAGAAGCACGCTCAGCCGTTCTCTGTCCAGACCCCTCAGTATCTAGTCAGCATGGTATCTTGCTTCTCTAAGGCTACTTGGCTATGTTAAGATCCTAGGAATTTCTACCAATCTCCTAGATGAGGAGGGGGTTTAAAAATGTACATGTGAGAAATATATTCATCTGGCTAAGTTTTCAGCACATAAGCAACAATGAAATCTGTAATCACGGTCCTATTTATTCTTTGGGCTCTTAAACATAAAGCCTAGGCTGGCAGACTGAAACTAAACATGTTTATCCCACTCCACTGCAGTAGCAAACATACCTGAAGCTGCCCTGCCGCTCCACAGAATATTTGATTAAACATCTCTCCATAAGGTTGTGTGCGTTCCAGCTGACAATAACAATGCTGCCATAACACACAGGAAGTAGGGACCACACGTGACAACAAAGAACACAAAGGGAGAAAATACGATCCGAATGCTTTGTCCCAGAAACTATAATGGCCTGCTGGATCCAAATGCACAGGGGGCAAAAAGCCACAGCGTGCCTCTGCGCTCACCTGTCTTGAGGGATGCTTGGTAAGCTATCGACCAAGGAACGGTTAGAAAGAATGGGACTTGCAGATGGATCCCAAAGCCCATTCTCACCAATAACACTGAAGAAAATATCTTACACCTAAATGGCTCAAATCGCTCAAACATCAAGTGGAAATCCTATATTTAAGTAGTTCTCAAAAGCAAAAGCTCAAAAGCATTAACTTCATTTTTAGGATTCAAAGCAAACAAATATTCTAGGCATATTAGAATGATTGGGGCTTAGTGTCTAGGGCAAGAAAACCAGTACAGAGCATATATAACCACAGATAGAGCTTTAATGGGGGTCATAATCAAAGCACTAAATGGCACCAAAAAATTGCAAAATTTTTTTTTTAATTATCTCTAAGTGCCCAATAAAAGAAGCCAGGATAAGGCCGGGCGCGGTGGCTCACACCTGTAATCCTAGCACTTGGGAGGCCGAGGCGGGCGGATCATTTGAGCTCAGA
>CM052437.1:169393305-169540316 GCA_028533085.1 Varecia variegata
CCGTCTCTACTAAAAAATAGAAAGAAATTATCTGGCCAACTAAAAATATATATAGAAAAAATCAGCCGGGCATGGTGGCGCATGCCTGTAGTCCCAGCTACTCGGGAGGCTGAGGCAGGAGGATCGCTTGAGCCCAGGAGTTTGAGGTTGCTGTGAGCTAGGCTGACGCCACGGCACTCTAGCCCAGGCAACAAAGCGAAACTCTGTCTCCAAAAAAAAAAAAAAAAGGAGCCAGGATAAACACTGTTACACTGCACTTTCATCCACCCGGCTAATTTTAATGATACTAGAAACCTCAAGTGATCACTCTTACTATTCTTTCACATAGAACTTCTGAACAGGAACCATGTTGATCACTTCCAAGTTACAACCCCAACTGTACCCTTCACCTGTGGGTGCAATCTCACTTACATTTGGACAGCAGTGGTATTCTTATCTCCTTCCTTTAATTTTGTCATTTTTCTCCATACCCCGAATTCAAAACCTTTTTCTCTTTTACCATGAAATTTCAACTGTCATAGTTTGAAGCACAAACAAAACACAGAACTAAAAAGCACACAGCACAAAATTAATCAATTCTTCCTCTTGATTGCTTCACTGGTGCATTTCAGACAAAAAGGAAACTGGGGATGAAAAGTGACATTTTGGTGAAACAGTTGCTTAAATCTGCAAAAACTAAATTTATGCATTTACCCACCCTATTTTTTAATGTTATTTTTTTCTAAACAGTATGAAGTTTTATAAATTCAAAAATTATAGCATAAGTGTCGGGGTGGAGGAGGAAATCCAAGGTAAGAATGACCTTCGCCACAAACCTCAGATTTGACTGGAAACTCTTTAAGGAAAAGCAACCAGATCTAACTCATCTTTGCATCCCCAGAAAACGAATAGCACCTAGTATATAGTGGGTGTTCAATAAATATGTGATGAAGGGGAATGTAGAAAGGGACCAAAACACCTAATAATCTGACTCATGTTCTTGCCAAGAGTTGAACAAAACAAACAGCGCAGTCTCTGAGGCGAGGACCTTCCTCAGTGCTACGCTGAAGTCAGACTTCACAATATGTGCTGAAACAGGATGTTTTTTTAATTGACCGCTAATTTTTTCTATTTAAAATGGTACAGAATCGCGGACACTAGAAACCTTGTAGTTAGCCTTGATGCTTCTCTTAACCCTTCAAACCTAAAATCCTAGTAATAGTGTCTCCAAATATTTCTTACATCTCGTCTTTTCTCTGCATCCACTGCCCTAATTCAGGCACCAACTCTTCCCACTTGGATTAATGCCAGGCTTTCTCTCTGGTCTCTGTGCTTCTAGTCATTTCCTCCTCTATTCCTCCTCTCACACTTCACTGGAGTGAGCTATCGCAATGTCTATTTTGTTGCTTCCCTTCAAACTCTTCTAGAACCAAACGCGTCTAGCGTAAGGTTCTTCACAGGCATGCCTGGTCCTTCCCTCCAGGATCTTAGGCCCCGCCAACTACCTCTGCCTCGTCCCCGAACACTCCTTGCCCTGAACCTCCCACTCAGCAACTCCTTGCAGTAGCCCACTGTCCCCATGCTTCAGTACTTTTGCCTGAAACATCCGAGAATGTAGCATCCCTTCTCCTCAACCCTAGGGGCAAATCCTGCTCATCCTTCAAGAGTCAGCTCAGGTACGCTTCCCTAGAAAATCTTTTCTATTCTTTCCCACTTCTCTCCTACTATTTCCAGGACTTGAGTAAATTCAATTATTCATTTATTCAACCAACAAATATTTATTGAATGCTTACTGTTTGCTCAGCACCTGGCATATATTAGGCACTCAAATATGGGTCTAACAATTCAATGTACATATAGCAATGAGTTAAAAAGAATGCAAAGTTCCTGCTTTCACAAAAGCAAGATTTCTTGCAAGACTATAAGAACTATAGCTCTGTCAAGGACTTAGCACTTTAAAACATTTTTAATGTATCTGCCTTCCATGTTATACTATGAATTCCTTAAGGACAGGATTTCGTCTTCTTCATTTAGTACTTAGCATAGTACTTTCTATACAGTAAGCACTCAACAAAACATCTGTCCAAAGAGTAAAGGAAACTATCTCACATTTAGCTTTATAACTTCCAGAATATTTAAGTAAATAATGCCTTAAGTAAGTAAACCAAGACTTCCTTTGAAGTTTAGATTTTCTAAAAAATGAAAACACTATACAGTTCTATGGTGATAACAAGAAATATCTAACATTAAACCAGCATAACTTAATAAGACAGAAAAAAAAAAGAGTGAATCAAAATTTTAATTGGCATTTTAAAAAGAAATAATGCATAACTGCAAAGTAAAAAAAAAAAACCAACCTACTACTCTTCAATTTAAAAAATAAAAATGTAATGACATTGCAAATATTAGATTCCATATACAAGAGCTTAAAAATACACAAAATAACAAGTTGCATTAACTTTACAGGTTTCCTGGTCCTGTCCTTCTTATTAGTCTTCATTCTTTACAGAGGTGCTTTCCTACTCCTAAGCAGCATACTTTCTTTTTCCAATCGAGATAACTCACTGCCTTCGGACCAGCCCTAGAAACATACTTTTAATGTGAATTTCATTTAACATTTTCATGCAGGTAAAATCATCAGTAAACTGCCTCTTCCAAAGCCTCTGGATAAAATCAATTGATTAAAATACTGGCACCAGTCAATGCGGGGTAGGGGGAGAGGCTGGTATGCTCTCCTAGAATCTAGAGCAGGATTAACAGCTTCCCCAGCTAAAGCAATTCTTCCAAAGGGGGAAGTTTTGATCTGATCCTATTTTAAAACTTCAACAGGGCCATCGTGACTTTGCTCTTCAAAGAGCTTTAATAAAGCTAGCTGCTAAAACAACTGTGGGAAGAAAAACCTGGACTTATTTCACAGTGCAAACGTCACATCGGCTCCTCTCCCCACACCCCCGGTGCCCCTACTTCTCCTGAAAGACAGCTTTTTAATTACTTCGAATGTGTGAAAACCAACCTTTACTTTCCTGCAGGCTGCAACATTGGATTCTAAATAAAGAGGAATAAAATCAGTGTTTGGCTGTCACTTAGAGTCACATGTACTAGAATTAAGAATGGCAGCAATAGGGGCTTAGCACTCACAGCAAAGCAATGCTAACATTCTTGGGGTGACTCACACATGAATTACAGGTTCTGAAGATGCCCGCCTCTCCTCTTGGGGATCAAGAAACTAAGGAACAACAACAGGCCTGCAGTCACACTCCAGGCCACAGGACCGTTTTAGAGAACGGTGCTACACATGATATGAAAACCTAAAGTGTGTGGCAAATATATGTGTGGTGGAAAAAAGGCAGAAAGAACTTCATACCTCTAAACATTAATGGTAGGTGACAGAGTTACAATACTACTCATTTTCTTAGTAATTTTTCTATTTTCTAAATTTTCTATGACATTCTTTTATTATTATAATAATTAGGGGAAAACTCAATGAAATACATCCAACCAATAAAAAGTGACCATACAAAAACAAATTTATGGGTATAGAAACCTTTACCAAATAGTCTAAATGTTTTGATGTGAAGGCTATTGTATGAGTTATATAAATATGTGTATACTATTATCTGTTTGAGGAAATACATTTGCACACATAAAAATAAAACTTAGTAGAAAGTGAAAAGGAATATAGAAACTGCGAACCAGAATGTTAACAGCAGTTATCTCTGGACAGTGTTACTTTGAGTGATTTTAATATTTTTCGTATTTATTTTCTGATCTTTATGCAATGACTATGTATGTCTTCTGTAATAACAAATAATAACAATAAAGGGATAAATTTGGCAAATAAATCGGGAATTAAATTGCCATAGGTAGCCATGTTGCTGTGGCCACGAAATAACCACTCAGATGTCTGAAAACACTCAAGGCAAGAAGGGACCCTCTGAATCAGCTATCAACCGCCTGTATAAATTCTACTTTTGTTCCCTAAGTGCTTTGAAGACTCTATTTGTCCAATATTATGATAGATGCTGAAATTCAAGAGTTCTGAGTACTATAATTTGCCATCTATACCCACAACCGCAGAATCATTAAAGAAGAGATCTACAAAACAGAATGTACAACATCAGTTTCTTATGCTTAACCAGCTAAACAAAAGAAAATAAAGCCAGACAATAGACAAGATTTATTAGGTAAAGAGCAAATAGACTGAAGATATGCTATTCCAACCATACCACACTGCGTAATATAATTTAGTTACTGTTGGGTAACATACCTTTTTATACTTTGACATTTTTTGTGAAAACTCTCCTCTTTCTATGTCTTTGTGTGTGTGTGTGTGTGCATGTGTATTTAATAAGCTTTTTCAGTTTTTTAACCTTGTTTGTCTCCATGGACTAAGAGAACAAAACAAGTTCAGGGCAAGAAAGGCAGAAAGAGAAGAGTGCTTCAAGGATAAGATGCAAAAGGGCAAAAGCTGGGGCCAAATGCCAACCAAGGATTCTTCTGCCCTCTGGAAACTAAGAATTTGGCTCTCTCAGCTTCCTCAAACATGAGCACTATTAACCCTCTCCACTCCACCCTCAGCCTTCAAATTGGCAACTTTAATATGCACGAAAATAAACCTTCAGCCCCCTGGCCTGACAGTTTTTTAACTCCCTCAAAAAAAACCCTTCAGCTTAGACATATAATCATCAGATACAATCATCAGTTGCATTACTCAATGCTTACTGTCTTTAATTCTGAAATTATTCTCCTTTCACAATGACTGACTTTCCTTCCACCTCTCTTAGTTCCACGAAATGTGTGTGCTGCTCTCAGGGCGGCTGCCAGTCGGCCCACTGACATTTCCTCCTTAGTCTGTCACCAGGCTTCTGGCCTCACTGTCTACCCGTGCAGCCTGGACCCTGAATTAGTCACTAAAGAAATGGATTCATTGTACATGAACTTCCTTTCATTTTCTCTGTTTGCATCTGGTAATAGGTTAGTCTCTCAACAAAATGACCAAAGTAAAGAACAAGAGAGAATAGAAACTAACCCTTTTCTTACAAGGTGTTAATGATTTTCAATTGCCTAATGAACTAGGAATATCCCTCACTCTTGCATTCAAAGTTCTCCACTACATGGTCCTGCTCTCCCTGCCCAACAAGTTCCTGAATGCTTTACAACGAGGACTAAAGGTTCTGAGAAGTTACATTTGGGTTTCTAGGAAGGCCCATGTGGGCACTGAGCAGCCTGGACTCCAGGCTTCAACCAGAGCAGCTCCACTTTTATCTAACAATAGGAAAGTGTTCAATAAATTATATTGAATACAGAAAACAGATTATTACTCAGCCATTAAAAACTACATTTCAGAAAAATGTGTGGCAACATAGGAAAATGTTCATGATCCTAAACATTATACATGGCATTATCCAAATTCTTCAATATGTAATAAACCTGTAAAAGAAATAGTCTAGAGAGAAACACATACCAGTGTAAACCGCAGTTATATCGGAAAGACAGATTTATAAATGCCTTTTAAATTTTCTTTTTTCTATTAATCATTTTTTTTAAAAACATGTCTGTAATTTTTTAAAAGGCCCTTACTCTATATTTTCTCTTTCCTACAGCCCAGAGAGTAATTGAGCAAACCTTACTCACCTTTGCTGGAGTCTTCCAGACTAACATCTGGTAGTCACCAGCAGGGAAAGAAAGAAGGCCAGGCTGCTGGCCCCAGAGATTTCAAAGACAATAAAACCAAAAACAGGAGAGAAAAAAGTAAACAGACAGCAATTCCTCAGGCATGATACATGTGCCTGTGTCTATGTGTTGGTATTTACTTCAATACTTATGAAGTTACCTACCTTAAAGCCCTTCATGGTTAATGTGTGTGTATGTGTGTGTGTGTCTGTGTGTGTGTGTGTGTAAGACAGAGTCTCATTCTGTCACCCAAGCTGGAGTGCAGTGGCACAATCATAGCTCACTGTAACCTTCAATTCCTGGGCTCAATTGATCTCCCACCTCGGCCTCCCATGCCTGGCTAATTTTTTTTTTAAGAAAATGGGTATTGCTATGTTGCCCAGGCTCATCTTCAACTCTTGGCCTTCACCTCCCAAAGTGCTGGGATTACAGGCATGAGCCATCCTGCCCAGCCCTAGATGGTTAGTCTTAAATTGTCAGCTACCTATTAAAAGGCAAAAATGAAGAAAATCTAAGCAAAAAGAACATGAATATTATTAACACTAAAAGTTGGCACGGAGTACTTAGCTTCTCCCAAACATCAGGGATTCCCCGTAGGCAAGAATTTTCTACTAAATCTTTAATGCTCACCAGGTGCTTTGCCTTAGCGCGTTCTTCCTCGCTTGATATCCTCTCTCGAAGGATAGCCTTGGTCAACTGCTCGTTGGCAGCTGCCCTCTCTCGGTCCAGCTCTTTGCCTTGCTTCAGTCTGAAATGACAAGAAAGGTGTAACTCAGAAAAGGTATTTTATTAGTTGATGTTATCTCTTGTTAAGTAATTAAATAAAAAGATAGAAACATACAGCCAAAAGAGTCATAGCCAAAATCATCTTGGCCCATAATCTATCAAAAGCAGGTATAGCAGTAAATCCCCATGCAGCCTCCACCCAAGCATTTAAAATAGCCAAATTCAAATACACAAAGAAGCTTATTAAGTTGGCTACCAAAACATATCTAAGTTTTACAAAGTTCTTATGTAAAACTGAAATCTGCCCACCAAAAACTTCTTTCCCTTATACCTCCATCTGTCCTCTAGAAATTTCAGTAATAAAACTAATTAAGAAGCCATCTACATGACAAATATTTGAAGACAACCATCATCTTCCCCTCAAAACTGACTCAGCTATGTATTGAATAGGCTGCAGATGCAGTGGCTCACGTCGTAATCCCAGACTTTGGGAGGCCGAGCCAGGAGGATCACTTGACGCCAGAAGTTTGAAACCAACCTGGGCAATATAATTTTAAAAATTTTTAAATTAGTTGCACAACGTTGCACATGCCTGTAGTCCCAGCTACTTGGGAGGCTGAGGCAGGAAGATTGCTCAAGCCCAGGAATTTGAGGTTACAGTGAGCTATGATTGCATCACTGCACTCCAGCCTGGGTGAATACATACCTGGCACTGTGCTAGACATTGAGGACACAATGGTGAACAAGACAGACAGGTCCCTGTCCTTGTGGATCTTACATGACAGTGGGGTAAACAGAGACATTAGAGAACAAATAACACAATGAAGATATCTTTCCTCCCCATTTGTTACCCCCATTTTCCGATAATCATCATACGCAAATATGGCTACGCCTTTCAACAGCAGGGCTCCTTACTTCCCGAATGACTCCAATGTGTCCCTTAGCTCAATACTAAACCTCCACACTCCACACGTGGTCTAATAAAGTAAGACAGCAGAACCTTACCTCCCTGCATTTGCACACAATACTAATTCTATTAATGAAGCATAAGATTACATTAGGTTTATCAGTAGCCTCATCACACAATTAGATCATATTAAGTTACAATCCACTAAAACCCCTCATTGTACACAATAAAGATAAATTACTTTGGCACCGATTTTTACCATAGTGCCTGGCACATAAAGGCATTTAGTAATCACTGAATGGGAGAACATTTCAGTCTAATCTCATGGACAAAGATTTTCTGATTGCCTTTTCTTCTTTGAGAGAATAACCCCACTATACCATCATATCCCTGAAGGCATAAGCTATGCTTTAAAAAGAAAAAGTAAAATTGTTATGTTGGTATAAGTGAAATTCTGAGTGAAATCTACTTGATAAGCGTAAATGATGAGCACAAAATTCTACTCAGCACTAGCCTATCAAATTTTAGTTTTAAAAAGATTCTTGAAAAAATTGAAGATGACAAAAATTTTTTGTTACTATTTTTAAATTGCCATATCATCCTGATACTCTGGAATTCCAGAAATCAATTATAACAGATAATATCACCTTGTAAAATATGTTCCAAAGTATAATGTTTTTCCCCTAAAATTTACAGCTGTATGGTTTTGTGTCTTGAATAAAAAAGAATAATCAAAACAAATTAAAACCTGCACTTTGAAATTCTCTAATGCAAAAGTAATCTTTGGGAAACATCATAAGCAATAAGTACACTGATGCTTATACAAACGAAATTCTTCTAAATTATTTCACAAAGACAATACAATAAATTCAGCAACATCAATAATATCAATACATTAACTCCATTGGATATGTATAGTTGTAAGAGAACAGCAATAATTAGATTCATGCCCCTTCCCTAGAACAGCAGTTCTAAAAGTATGGTCCACAAACCAGCAGCAGTAGCATGACCTGAGAACTTGTTAGAAATGCACTTGTCGAACTCCTGAGCTCAAATGATCCGCCCACCTCGGCCTCCCAAAGTGCTAGGATTACAGGTGTGAGCCACTACACCTGGCGTGATGTAATCAAATTTTAAAGTGCTGCTATTTTAACAATAACTGCATTTTTTTCTGTTGAGTTTACTTACATATGGCATAAATTTTAATTATAAATGGAGTTATAAGTAGTTCAACTTTAAGAAATATAGGGTCATAAAGTTTTGGCAAGTTAATGAGAAAGAAGCAAAATCATGAGCACACAAGCCCTCAAAGGTATAATAAAAATAAGGATTACTTAGCTTGTCATACTTGGTGCAGACATGCAAACACTGGAAATGAATTCCTGGGTCAGATCAAGGCTCTCCATTTATTAATACTATCTGAATAAGTCATTAATCTCCCTGAGTCCTGTTACCCTCATGGGTAAAATGAATTGGTGCAATATCTATCTTACAGGATTCTATGTAAAGAAAGCACTTAGCACAATGCCCATAATATAATAAGCAGTCAACAAACGTTAGGTAAGTAGCAATAATAATATTTGTACTCACTATGGGCTCAGGAATACAGAGAAAGCAGTGATTTTCTGAAATGAAAATCTCCAAATTCACTAAATAGACTGTGACCACATAACAGTTTTGCCTTCTCCATCTCCTTTTCCAATTTTTTTCCAATAAGAAATTCTATTTTATTTTTATTACCTTCAAGGACTCCTAAAATCAAAAAATGGCTCTATTGACCCTAGCACCCTACCCTTTCATGTGCTTCTTCCTTTCTTTTCCACTTGTCTATAGCTCCGTAAGGACAAGGACTTCAATTATGTTTGTTCCCTGCTATATCCCCAGGACTTGTAACAGGGCCTGCCACATAGTAAGCACTCAACAAAAACTTGTTGAATGCATGTATGCATGTGTGAATGAACGAATGAATGAATGGCATATTTCCAACCATAGTAAAAAAAAAAAAAATGGAAAACACACTGCAAAACAATAGAAGACTGAGGGATATGAGAAACAATTAGAGCGCCAAGCCACCATGTTCTATGTAGCACATATGTGATGTAATCCTGCACTACACTAAATAACCTACAACAGAGGGTGCCACATTCCAGAGCCTCTGAAAGATCAGCACCTAACTGTATTTGACTGTTAGATGCAGAAAGATTGGCAGTGGTACAAACTGACCAAAATGAAAATTATTTTCCTTTCTTAATAAATTCTTATACCCTCACAAATAGACATGCACAAATTCTTAACTAATGTATTTTAAAGGATTGTCTATAAAGAAAAAAAAATTTTAAAGGTCTGTGCAGTGACTGTGCAAGAAACAGAATCTTACCTTGTACCTTCAGAGAGAGTTTGGACATAGGACACAGAACAAATTCTCATTTCCTATTGGCACTTTAGCTGTACAATCTAATAAAACTCAATGTTCTCAGCTTTAAATTTGAAGGTTGAACTGTGTTTAGCTGCAAGGGACCTTAAGATTATAATCTATAAACACCATACTTTTCACTTATTATTTCTCATTCCATAAACATTCCTTTAAAAGGTGGTGGCAAGGGATAAATGAAACAGAGGGGTTTTATCTCCAAATTTTATACTGTTGCGATTTCTACTCAATGGGCACTTATATTTCTACTCTGATCCTGAGATTGCCTACTACTGTACTGAACAAAAACTGTATACTATGTAAGAGTAAATGGTTTAGACCCCCAAATTCCTCAGTATATAATTATTGGGTGGCAGGCACTACTCTGAAAATACAACAGTGAGCAAGAAACACAATTGCCCCCCATGAAGCTTAACTGTAAATGATAGATGCATTATTTTTTAAAAATGAGGCTGCCATGACTGCGTGAGTGGGACTGGTATTTGACTTGATGTCTATAAGACATTAACTGAGCAAAAGGAGGAAGGAGAAAGTGTCTTGAGCAGAGGAAACATTAACGGTCCAGAAGCACCAAGAAAGGACTTCCTTCGGTTAGAGTCCTGTGACAACCTTCTTAGAAGGGTTCCTGAAGCTTGAAATTGCCTCTGCAAAGATTTGCTTGCTTTCAAATTATTTTGGAGGTCAGAGTTTCAGATAAATGGTGTACTAATTGAAGTGTGTGGGGGCTTTTTGTTTTTTTGGTCCAGTGCCTTTAAAAGTAAAAGCAACAGGCCGGGCGCGGTGGCTCACGCCTGTAATCCTAGCACTCTGGGAGGCCGAGGTGGGTGGATGGCTCGAGGTCAGGAGTTCGAGACCAGCCTGAGCAAGAGTGAGACCCCATCTCTACTAAAAATAGAAAGAAATTATCTGGCCAACTAAAATATATATATGTAGAAAAAATTAGCCGGGCATGGTGGTGCATGCCTGTAGTCCCAGCTACCTGGGAGGCTGAGGCGGTAGGATCGCTTGAGCCCAGAAGTTTGAGGTTGCTGTGAGCTAGGCTGACGCCACGGCACTCACTCTAGGCTGGGCAACAAAGCGAGACTCTGTCTCAAAAAAAAAAAAAAAAGTAAAAGCAACAGATTAGAAACTTCTAAATTGTCCTATTCCCTACTTCCCCAACCTTCACCTCCAAAAAATTCATGTACAGCAATACTTTCTTCCAATAAGTTTCCTCTTTCGCTGACTGACGCAAACCACTTAATGAGCTACACCATTTTGCAAAGCAAAACTGCTTATATTTTCAGAAGCTCCCAATTCTTTTCAGAGCTTACTCTCTAGTCCCCTCGGTTTTACATCCCATCAAGCCATTCTATTCAACAGCCATCTGTGGTGAAAGGTAAATGTCTGTGTGCTCAACCTATTTTTCTCTCTTTTTGAGCTGAATAAGATGGTCTTGCCTTCTGGGCCTCTCTGAATGCTACTGCCCCAGTGTAAGAGCTATAGAATCAGAAACCATGTTGTTTTGGAAACACTTCACCTGGCAGAAGAGTGAAGCTCTCAGTGATGACGAAAAGTCAGCACTTTACATTTAAGGTCGTGTAAGGTAGGCAAGACAAAGTAAGTCTTGTTATTAACTTGGGTTTCCAAAGATTTAAGAATTAATTCAAAACAAAACTGAACATACCAAATACCTTAGCAAATACCTTCCCTGTTTTATTTATTGGCTTTTCCCACTTATTATTGCAGATCTCCTGGTCTAATACATTCTACATTAAGCCCCTGATTTAAGTTTCATTTAAATTTCCTTCTTTTAAATACATATCTCTCCTCATTTAAATTCCCTAGAGTTTTAAGCAAAGAAGTAGGAGTTTAGTGTAAATTTTTCTTATTTGCATTAAGTAATTGGATAGCTTGCCTAAGCTTAATGAAACAAATACCAGTCAGGGCTGCCCTTAGACCTGAAGCCCTAGCAACTTAGCTCTTCTGCTTGGTATATTCTCAATCACAAGAGACTGAAGACACATCAGCAAAATGAATTTCTAAAAAAACCAGGTAAATTTCCTAGAATGAATATTATTACCTAAACTTTTAAATGGAAAAAAATAGACTACTCATAAACATTCAACTCTCATAGACGTCTGATATAAAACCTAGTTCTATATATTTCAGTCCCAGTGTAAAAACCAGTCAGTAGTATTTTATTTCAAAGAAACTAAAGGTTTTAAGAAAGTGGGAAGGGAATTTTAAAGATAACTTCAGTGAGGCAATTTTTATGTAGTGAACTCTGCTGTCCTCCATGAGGGAGGCATTCCTGTCTCCATGTTTAATATGAGAAAAACTGAGAAGTACAACAGAGGCATGAGAGACCCTGATCTGATCTCCAAAGCCATGTTTCCTAAACTCCCTCAAGTAACCCCCCCCCATAGGAATTAGTTTCCGTTATATTACTAACCTTTGTTGTCATATAAGGGCAGTTCTTAAATCTTTTATTATTCATGGTTATTTTAAAGTCAGCTCTTTTATTTGGTTTTACTGTATCAAGTCAGAGTGTGCCAGAGTCTAAGCTGTTACCACCCATTTCCCAAAGCAGTTTGGCTCTCAATGGCCCTAAACGTTTCTCTGAACCTGGGCACTGCTCATTTAGCTATTCACAAATACTCAGATTTATCTTCATGTAAGCTGACACATAAGTAATTCTATACAATTCTAGCTTAGAAAATTACTTCATAATTTAATATAGAAGGCCATTATACTACTGAAGAGAAACTTGATAAGAACCTCGGATAATGAGTGAGAATAAATGGGAAACCGAAATTGTTAGAGATAAAGTGATTTGACTAAATGATTTATCTAAAGTTGAACTATGACCGCTATACACAGAAAATATCTGCAAAATATTGCAACGTACTTGACTCAGAAGGACTGTTTCACACACTGGAAGAGAAAAATGAGTGATTACAACCTCAAAGGTCATTTTAATGCTAATGACGAATTTTATTTTAATGCATCATACTTTGTCAGAACATGCTGAACTAGCACTCAAAACTGTTTACTATTCATTTTTAAACAGAAAAGCTGAGCTGGGTAATTCAACAAACTAATTAATAGACTATTAAAAATAATGACGGAACAAGTTTACAGCTTTCTATTAATAAGTCTTTACAAAAATAAAAATACACTTCTCAGCTCAAATTATTTTCAAATCCTGGAAGGAAATTGGATTGAGATTCCAAAATAAACATATGAACATAAATGGTCATGTTAAATTCATACATAATATCTGTACGTGTGACAGATAAGATATAACATTTATTATGCTTACTTTGTGCCAGATACAGATCTAAGCACTTGACAGGTGTAACTCATTTAATCCTCACAACAACACTAATTTTGAACTGATTATACTTCAGATGAGAAGCTGAGGCACAGAGGAACTATGTAGAACTGAGGTTTATAAGTACAGTTGACCCTCAAACAACATAGGTCTGAATTATGAGGAACCACATACAGGGATTTTTTTCTCAATAATTATACTGGAAAATCTTTTTGGAGATTTGTGACAATTTGAAAAACCTCACAGGTGAACCGTGTGGCCCAGAACTGCAGTCCCCAACCCCCGGGTCTCACACCAGTACTGGTCCATGGCCTGTTAGGAACCAGGGCACACAGCAGGGGGTGAGTGGCGGGCTGGCATGCAAAGCTTCGTCTGTATTTACAGCCACTCCCCATCCTTGCATCACCCACTGAGCTCCACAGCCCGTGGAAAAACAGTCTTCCAAGAAACCAGTCCCTGGTGCCAAAAAGGTTGGGGACCACTGGCCTAGAAATATCAAAAAAATTAAGAAAAATTTAGGTATGTCATGAATGCAGGAACCATATGTAGATTGTCTATTTCATCATTTACTACTATAAAATATACATAAAATCTATAATAAAAAATTAAATTTATCAGAAATTACAAACACAAACTGTACATGGCACCATTCACAGTTGAGAGAAATGTAGACAAACATAAAGATGTAGTATTAAATCATAATTGCATGAAATTAACTGTCATGCATACTGTACTACTGTAATAATTTTGCAGCCACCTCCTGTTGCTACTGTGGTAAGCTAAAGTGTGGCAAGTATCCACTTAAAACACCATATGACGCTAATCATACCACTTGAGCCGTGAGCAGTTTGTCTCTCCAGTAAGTTCTGCATCTCAATAAAAAGTGGTATCTTGCAGTTCTCACATATTTTTCATTACGTTTAGTGCAATACCATAAACCTAGAATAACACCATGGGACCCATACAAAGTGCCACTAGTGATGCTAGAAGTGCTCCCAAAAAGCAGAGAAAAGTCATAACATTATAATAGCTGAATTGCTTGATATGTACCATGGATTGAGAGGTCTGCAGCTACAGTTGCCTACCATTTTAAGATAAGTGAACCCAGCGTAAGGACCACTACAAAAAAAAGAAAGGGAAACTCATAAAGCCATTCTGCAGCTACACCAGCAGGCATGGAAACGTGCACTTTTTGCAAAATACCTCTTTATTTTATACTGAAAATTTAGCTTGTATGTGGGTCCAGGATTGCTGTAAGAAAGGCATATGTACAGACTAATACGATTTGAGAAAAAGTAAGGTCATAATATGATAACTTAAAGCCAAAGAAGAGAAGGATTTAAAGTCGGAGTACCTAATGCCAGCAAAGGATGGTTTGATAATTTTAGAAAGAGGTTTGGCTTAGAAAATGTCAGGATAACTGGAGAAGCAGGTTCTGCTGACCAACAGACAGCAGACAAGTTCCCACACACCATTAAGAAAATCATTGAGGAGAAAGGATATCTGCTTGAACAGGTTTTTAACACAGACAAAAGTGCCCTATTCTAGAACAAAAGTCACAAGAGAAATTTATTAGTAAAGAAGAGAAGGGAGCACCAGGATTTAAGGCAGGAAGGGATAGGCTAACTCCCGTTTTGTGCAAATGCAGTCAGGTTTATGATCAGGACACCCCTTGTTTATAAAGTTGATAACCCCCAACCTTGAAGGGAAAGGGTAAACACCAAAAGCCTCTTGGCTGTAGAATAAGAAGGACTTTTTCTGAACTGGATCCATCAATGCTTTGTCCCCGAAATCAGGAAGTACCTTAACAGCAAAGGATGGCTTTTTAAAGTTCTTTTGATATTGGACAATGCCCCTAGCCACCCGCAACTTCATGAGTTCAGCAAAGCCCCTAAACACAACATCTCTAATTCAGCCTATAGATCAGGAGGTCATAAGGACCCTGAAGGCTCCTAACACACAATACTCTATGGAAAGGACTGTCAATGCTATGGAAGAGAACCCCGATAGAGAAAACATCATGCAGTGTGAAAGGATTACACCACTGAAGATGTCATCGTTTTTATAGAAAAATTCACGAAAGCCATCAAGTCTGAAATAAAAAATTCCTGCTGGAGAAAACTGTGTCCAGATATTGTGTATGACTTCCCAGGATTTACACCAGAGCCAATCAAGGAAATTATGAAAGAGATTGTGGATGTGGCCAAAGAAAAAGTAAAAAGGTGGGAGATTGAAAGGTTTCAAGATATGGATCTTAGAGAAATTCAAGAGCTAACAGACGAAACAGAGAGGAAATGACAGAAGATGACTTGATGGAGATGAGTGCTTCTGAACCAGCACCAGATAATGAGGAGGAAGACGTAGAAGCAGCAGTGCTAGAAAACAGATTGACATTAGACAATCTAGCAGAAGGAGTCCGATTATTCAAGACTGCTTTTGACTTCTTTTACAACGTGGACCCTTCTATGATACAGGCACTGAAACTAAAGCAAACAGTGGAAGAAGGATTGGTACCGTGTACAAACATTTTCAGAAAAACGAAAAAGCAAAAAAGTCAGACAGAAATTAACATGATTTTTGTAAAGCGACACTGAATGTGTCTGCTTCTCCTGCCTCCCCTTCCACCTCCTCCACCTCTGCCACTCCTGAAACAGCAAGACCAACCCCTCCTCTTCCTCCTCCGCCTACTCGATGTGAAGACATGAGGATGAAGACCTTTATGATGATCCACTTCCAGTTAATGAACAGTAAATATATTTTTTCTTCCTTATGATTTTCTTACTAACATTTTTTTCTCTAGCTTACTTTATTGTAAGAATATCTTATGTAATACATATAACATACAAAATATGTGTTAATTGACTGTTATTAGTAAGGCTTCTGGTCAACAGGAGACTATTAGTAGGTAAGTTTCGTGGGGGTCAAAAGTTATACATAGATTTTTGACAGTGCAGAGGGTCAGTGCCCCTAAACCCTGTGTTGTTCAAGAGTCAACTGTAATTTACCCAAAGTCAAATGTACCCAAAACAAAACTAGTGAGAGGTATAGCCAGGGTTAAACTCAACCTGACTTCAGAGCCTGCATTCTTACAGAAAACACACATATGCAAAAATATATATACCATTAAAATAAGTGGCATGGTGGTAAGAACTCTGTCTTAGGCACCACTGTAACTCAGACATGAAATAGTGCCTGACTCTTGTTAGGCATTCAATAAAAAGTTTTGGAAGAATAAATACAGAGTGTGAGCATATTTTAACAAACATAGTGGAACATGGCTAATCTTTATATAATGGTAATTTAGTAACATACCCTTTATATATTTATATAATGATAATTTAGCAATAGACAGCACTGTCTTAGAAAGTTGAATGATCTGCAATCGAGAAAATCATATGCTAAAGTCAGCCTTCTGTATCCGCAGGCTCCTCATCCAAGGATTCAAGCAATTGCAAGTCAAAAATATGTAGGGGGAAAAAAACAACAAAAAATAACAATACAACAATAAAAAATATATAATTTTTTTAAAAATATAGAATATAACTATTTACATATCATTTGCATTTTATTATAAGTACAGAGATTATTTAAATTATACAGAAGAGTGTGCGCCAGTTATATGCAAATACTATATCATTTTATATAAGGAACTTGAGCATCTGAGCATTTTGAAATTCTCAGGGGTCCTGGAACCATCCCACATGGATACTGAGAGATGACGGTATGGATACTGCAGGATGACTGTCTGAATACAGTATTTAACCATCATTAAGAGCTGGTTTTGAATATAACCGAGAGGACATTTATTTTGCTCATCTATGTTTCTGGGTAAATATCATTTAAAACGGTACTCAGAATTTAACTACCAAGGTTTCCTTCCTTTCCACAAGAACATAAAAAAAGTAATTTTATTTTAATTCACAATAAAATTTTGTCATAATCTGGACATTTGCCTGTGTAGCTTCAAAATGATGCGGGAGGAAAAAACCTCAGGCTATAACTGAACTATATTTGTGGATTACTCGTTACCATAATCCTAAACGGTTTCCAGCTCCCCCTTCCAGATGACGGCCTCCCATTTACACACTGTATACGACTTTGCACCTAAAGTCCCTATTTCAGTTCTCATGTGGGAACAAGCACCACCTGCCCTGGATTTTCTGGGACCTTCTTATCAAATATCTTCTCCTACTGAACTGAAAAACGCATTTATATTTGAAAAGTATTCTGAATTTAGTTCACAAGTTAATGTCACTGTATCCATGGCCTGTGCACCCCGTCTCCCTGAGGAGTTCACAAACTCCCGAGGAGGAAGTTATACAGCCCCTAAAGCACCTTTGCCTTCCTCTACTACAATGACCTATGGCCACTTCTTTGTCTGACTTGAACTGCATATTTAGAGGCATCTTAAGCCAAGATAATCAACTGTTTATCTTAAAGTATACGTTGATTGTCATAATATTCAAAATACAGCTGAGTAACAGTGGACGTGGGGAGGTAAAGACACCACCATTAAATTGTGCCAATATCAGCAGGGCTTGAAAATAACCAGTGTTACAGAAGTTGTGGAAGGAAATGCTCGTGTGTGACCTGTTACTATTAAAGACTTGTTTAGAAACTACGTCCTTGCATCCTCCCCTGCAGCACTCTTCATTAGATGGGCGCTGTAGCTGTTTACTTACTAAGATGCTGGAGGAGGAGAACCATGAAGTCAGCTGGAGGAAAAAGAACATGAGGTCAGATACAGGAGTCTCTGGGCAAATCCCTTTCATCATCCCTGCTGGGCAAACTCTCAACTCCTCCCATAAGCACCGGCCCCATCCAGGACGGGCAGCTTGAGCCCTGGACAGGTAACAATATGAAATGGCTTCCTCCATCCGTCCTAGTCTAGGACAACACTCCTGGTTCAGTGGCCTGAGAGACAGGCTGGGTTCTCATAACCAGAACTCTTAAGTTATAAGAACATGAGAGAATTTCAGTGTACTTAGATATAAAAAAACATAGATATAAAACTTAGATATAAAAAACTTAGATATAAAAAACTTAGATATAAAACTTAGATATAAAACTTAGATATAAAAAACTTAGATATAAAAAAAAAAACTTAGATATAAAAAAACATCAAGCCTTTTACATTGTTTTGCATTTTTTTTTTAAATAAAAGACACATTTTGCAAAGTATGTATCCTGATACATACTTTCAAATGATGCCATTGGTAAATCTTGGGAAACCTTTGGCCAAAGAAAGAGAAAACATTACAATTCTAAGCTTAGTAAAGGAAAACAATAATTTTCTTCTTTTCTGTTTCAAAGGACCTTCCACCTTGAACCAAACTGCAACCTCTCACCCTCTCCACCTGCATTTAGTCTCTCAGATGTGGAGCTGGCAGAGGTGGCTGTGGGTGGCTCCTCTGCTCCCCCACGCAGGCAGACACACACACACACACACACACACACACACACACACACACCCCATGTAACTCACTCTGTCTCTTTCAATGCTAGATGCTCTAACATTAAAGCGTAGCACACTACTCCATCAAGCCCAGAGTAATCATTTTTAAGGAAAGAATAATTATACAAAGTCCCTTATTATTTTTGTAAATCAAGTAGTCTTTGAATTTCTCATCATTTTTGATTCTTATATTGAGCTGCTAATTTGATTGACACATAAAGGTTAACGACTGCTGTCTTTATAAACCGTGCTTGTTATCATTACATAATTGTGCCTCTCTCTTCTGTTTAGTGCTTATAACCTTTGGTTGTACATTTTCTCATGTTTCTTTTTATTTGGTACAGCTTTGCCAATCCATTAATTTTTAACCTTTATTAAGGTTAAAACAAATTACTTTGTTTTAACAGCATTTCACATAAATATATAGCTTTGTTCTGCATGTATTTTTTAACATAATCTGGCAGCCTTGATCTTTAAATAGGTAACTGTGTCCATTCACAATTATTAACAGTATAACTAACCTTATTTATTTCTTCCATTTTATATTATGTTTAATATTAATTTTACTTTGTTATCTCTTTTTTCCTATCCTTGTTTTCCTCAGTTTATCAAGTTACTATATACCTCCCCCCCCAAACACCCCCCAAAAATCTCACATTTATTCTTCTATTATTGTTTAGTAACACAGTTCCTACTATTTTCTCAACCACTGCCCCAGCAAACCCAGTAAGACAAAATCATTTGAATACTTTTGACTTTCTCCCCAACCCAACTCTGAACTATGAGTTCAGTGCTTTTAAATTCATACAATCCTTAGGGTTTTGTCCTCAAGAATTTTTCTTCAATTTTGAGAATCCTCATCAGCACTTTTATCGGGTGGCCCCAGTCTATCATTCATGTACCAAGGCAAACACTGATCCTCGTGGGTGCCTCCCCTCCTCTTATCTTCTCCTGTACTGAAGATTTGTTGTGATTAATTTGGCTAGAATTCCTTTTTTGAGTGTTCTAAGATAGACTACGGTGTTAGACATTTGGCCATGACTCTCAGTTTCGTACCCTTCTACGCTCTGCTTCCCGATGTTGGGGCTGAGAGTGTCTAAGCCACACTTCTGCATTGCAGCAGGGTCCCAGTTAGGACCCAAGAGGGGGGACCAGAGGGAAACTGTGAGGCTGGAGAACAAGGAACTCTTTCCCATTGGCTTCCTGTCACATCACCTGGCCTCACTGTTTCTCACAAGCAGCAGTACTTTGCTTCTGCTGCAGCAGGTGAATCCCAACCCTGGTTTGTTCACACTTGCAAAACCAGTCTCACTGCACTCCACTCTGGAGACACTAGCTCTGCCTACCAGCACACTCTGCAAAATCTCAGTCCCAGACCCACAGGTCTCTCCGCAAGGCTCAGAGACACCAGGAGCACCAGCCAGGAAGTGCCCCCTCCTCAGGGGTCAGAGCTGCATTCCACAGAGCCCCTGCTCCAAGCTTCAGTGTTTTAACAACTCCACCTCTTCCCATTGCTCCCCTAGCCAGGAGGCAGCAACTGCTTCGGCATGTGCTACCTCAGAGACACCTTGGAGCTGCAGTGTTAAATACACAGTCACCATTAGCGGCATGTGGCTACAGAGCCCAGGAAACGTGGCTTAGTCCAACCTGAGACAGGATGTAAGTGTAAGATACACACTGGATTTTCAAGACTTAGCATGAAAATAGGGATGTGACATGTTCCATTTGTACATTTTATATTGATTACATTAATATTTTAGGCATGTTGGAGAAAATAGAATTATTTTCACCTATTTCTTTTTACTTTTGACATAGCTACTAGAAAATTAATTACACAGATGGTTCACATTATCTTTCCATTAAACAGCACTGCCTTAGAGTTAGGGTTTCTTATTTGTTTAGGTTTTGTCTTTTCAGCTCTTAAATGCATCATTCACAATTCCGACGTTAAATTCGCTCTGCAAAAATAACTGGTGTGTTTTGTCTCCTTAATGGACTCTGCCTGCTAAAGTTAACATTAATAAATTCACTAAATCCTTACATATCCATGGCTCTCTTTTTCATCCCGACAGCTGAATGAGAGCTCAACAGAGAATTTTGGGTTTTCAGTCCTTTTTCTCAGGAATCTCTAAGTGTCATTCCATCTTCTAGCTTCCAGTTTGGCAGAAGAAAAGCCTAAACCCAAGTTGATCCCAATTCCTTTATAAGTTAGTTGTTCTTTCTGTCTGGAAGCTTATAAGGTTTTCTCTGTATCCTCAGAGTTCAGAAACGTTAGCAGTCTAGGACTAGGCATGCATCTTTTCTCATCAAGGCCTCCTAGAATAGAGTCTTTTAATTTGCAGACTCCAGTCTTTCTTCAGCTCAGTGAAATGTTTTATATCATTTAATTATCACCTCTCCTCAAACTCTTCCGTTTATCTCCTTCTAGAATTTAGCCTATTCCATCAAACATAACATGCATGGGGTTACTTTCCTCCACTTTTCACTATTTATAAAGTCAAGATACATCTTAAAATTGATGGTGTCTTAAAATCAAGTGGCAATAGTTGTCAAAGCCACAAACATCAAAGCACCACTGAAATATTCCAGGAGTTCTCTTGAGACACTGCCTTTCCTGAGTGCCCTTCTCATCTGTCTGTCTCTCTCGGGCTGCTGTGTGTAGCAGATGCCACCTTATTTTCATCTGCTTACTCCCCCGGGTCGGGTCCAGCTGCCAGGCTACCTTAAGTGGAGGCATCTGCTGAATGGTGGGAGACGAGGCAGTCTCCAGCAGCAGCTGATGAGTTTGCAGCACCCTGTCAAGGGAACCTGGAGAAAGTCTCTCTGTTCCCACCTGCCCAACCCCACCCACTCAAACCCGTTGACAGGGACATGGAAACCAAAAGATTCTCTGGAAATATTCAGATAAGACTGGGCCAACTCTGTTGATCCTTGCACTATACCAAAACTAGCCCAATGGCACACATCCATCATCAGATGTGTTTCTAAGAAAAAGCAGCTGGTGACTAGACTGAAACTGAAAGGAGGAGACAGGAGAGATGCTTCAAGCCTCCACTCCCTAGAATCCTGCCCACTTTTAAAATGTCTATTACATCTTTACTTTTTAACATTAAAAGGTTATTCAAAGAATTTTAGGGCAGAGTTAATAAACAAAAAGTGCTAGATAGGGCAATCTAGGGCACTACATATTAGTTCTTTTGGAAATAATTTTGCTATATCATCTTTTCACTATAAGCTGCATTTTGCTAAAACGAAACCTTGAGGTTGAACATAGCCGCCAGTACCACAAACACTATGAGATCCTTCTAGATACATAGGATAGAAATTACTAATACAAAAACACAATCAAATAAGAGCAATTTGACATAGGGAAAAAACAACACGGTCCAGTTTTGCAGCTCACTAATAATAATCAAACATAATTGAAGGACGGGGTCATAGACAATCAAGAGATAGATTGCCTATATTTCAGAGCACTGCTTTCATTAAATATTGCATGGTAGTAAGTTGAAGATGCAACTCCATAGCAAGCACCTATTCTATAATGCTAGTGAAAGACACAGCCAATTGTCATAAGGGTCAGCCAATCTGAGGGAAGAGTGACATCCTCTTTTGAAAGCTAAAAGCCTAATGAAGTTGTATGAGAAAACAGGAGGACAACCCCTCTCCAAAGAAATAATTTGCTGCAAAACCAATTTTGTTCTCAAAAACTATTTGAAACCCACTCCAGCAAAAGGAAAATAGCCTCTTAAGAATCAAATTTTACATCATTGAGCACAATCATAACAATTGTTATTATTAGCCAGTTAAACATAGGCCTTAGAAAAGAATTTCCATCAGGCTTACTTCTGAATAAAGATGGCTCTATATTTTTTACCTCAACTCCTTTGCAACCTCAAAAACAGTATCAAGAGTTGAAGAGGCCTTATCCCTTAGACCAAGCTCATCTTTCTGTTAAAAGTCACCTTGGTATGCATAGAAAGTACAACAGACAACATCAGCGCCCACCAAGCCTGCTCCACAGTGTGTTCTCCTTAGATAACAGCAATCAATTTTCATGCCTCTCTGACACTGTTCATCTGCTAAAAATTCATTCCTTGGCAGATGTTTTATTTCTAATATTCCCTATGAAATCATGCTAACAAAAAACAAATTCTAACACACATACATTGATTTGAAAGTCACACTAAATAGTATACTGAATTCTATTTTAATTTCTACCTTAAACATAAAGTGAGATGACAGAAATGTGTATAGTAAGAGCAAAAAAATGTGAAATTTTGTATGATTTTATTTACTGTCATTTTAGGATAACTTATATTCATCCTCTTACTTGGTATTTTCTTTTCTTAACCATTTTATTGAGGTATGACGGACATAGAAAAGCTGTACATATTTAATGTACACATCTTTATGAGTCTGGCAATAAGTAAACACCCATAAAACCATCACCACCATAAGGCCATTAACACATCTATCACCTCCCAAAGTTTCCTTCCACCCCCTTTGTTATTGTTGCTGTTGTTTTGTTTTTTGGGTTTGTGTGTGTGTGTGTGTGTGTGTGTGTGTGTTAGTAAAGAACACTTAACATCAGACCTACCCTCTTAACATGTTTCAAGTGTACAATACAGTATTGTTAGCTATAGGCACTTTGCTGTAACCTCACTTGATATTTTCTATCTCTGACTCAAAAGTTCAATCATAGCCATACTTCAAGAAATAAGAATTGCCATTCAGAATTCACATCAAAGACAAATGGAGCAAACCAATGAAGTCAGCTAAAATCAAAATACACTTAAAAGCACTTTTGGGGAACCTTAGTGTAGACAATAGTGTGAAACCAAAGAATAAGCCAGCAGGACACAGAGTATAACATCTAGGCCTTGCTCTTGAGGAGTTGACTATAACACACAATTTCAATTCATCCTAACAAAAGGTACCAGACCCATGTGGTCCTTTCACTTTCTATTCTACTCATTTTGTTATTTTTACTATTGATGATTTTAACATACAACTTATGCCACTTAAATGAAAAAACATGCATAACAGTCTACTCTATTAATAATATTGTAATGGCTACTATTTATGAAGTACCTCCTTGTGCCAGGTATTTTAACAGGTGTTTTATACACATTATTTAATTTACTCCTCACAAAATCCCACAGGGTAGTTGCTATTCCCCTTTCAGAGCTAAAGGAACTGAAGCTGAGAGAGGTTAAATAGATTGCTCAAAATCACATAGGAAAATACGTGGTGGAATTTGTATTCTATTATAGATTTATGACTCCGAAAACCAAGTGCTAGTCACTACGCTACATGATCTTGATTGTGTGAACTAAAATGCTCAGCTAAGGACCCTTCAAGCAAAACGCTTACTGTTCTGATTCAAACATAGATATACATGTCTAGCCTTTCTTCTCTCCCTGACAAAGCCCATCCTTCTATGGTCCTTTTGTGCAGGGCACTGTTACGTGTCTGCCATTCACTCCGCCCTAACACAAGTGCAAAAGCAAACACAGGTACTGGTATCACATGGCAACAAGTGGCTACTGGACGACCCAGGACGTGTTTACTGTTTTTTTCCCCCTACTCACAGACCCCTGAGGTTGAACAAGACTGCTAAAAAGCTATTCCAAAGGTACAAATCTGCATGTAAAATTACATTAAGTGAAAAAACATAAAAGATTACAAATTGATTATGACTAAAAAATACTATGTTGCTGGGTGCGGTGGCTCACACCTGTAATCCTAGCAGTTTGGGAGGCTGAGGCAAGATAATAGCTTAAGGCCAGGAGTTTGAAACCAGCCTGAACAACACAGTGAGACCCCATCTCTACAAAAAAATAGAAAAATTAGCCGGGTGTGGTGGTGCCTGTAGTCCTAGCCACGCAGGAGGCTGAGACAGAGGATCGCTTGAGCCCTCACTTGCAAGGAATTAGAGGCTGCAGCGAGCTATGACGATGCCACTACACTCTAGTCAGAGCAACAGAACAAGACCTTGTCTCCAAAAAAAAAAAAAATGCTATATAAATATGACATTATACTGTACAAAAATTAAAAGGTTTATATTAGGTCTTTTTTCCCTTCAGAATTACTAAAGTTGAGAAAGTAAAAACTAATGCTGAAGTTGTTTTGTAAAGATATAAATGCCTATGCTGTCCCCAAAACTGGGTAGTCACAGAAGCGGTGATCCTTCCAAACCCCTTCACTCATCAGCAACCTGACGTGTAAGCAAGAAGGAAAAAGAATGAGCAATGTGGCACTGCAGAGGGATCATGTTCACCAAGCTTTCAAAATGGACCGTTTGCTACGGAGCAGCCCTTCAAGAAGAAAAACACCGTGGAGTGGTACGCAAAGCAAGGGGAAGGAACTGCAAGATTAACTACAGTTAGAAATATCTTGGGCATACTGCCTACGTACTACGCAAATGTTTAATAACGTAAAAACTTTAAAACGACTAGGTAAACAGCATCTACTTATACAAATAAAACTATATTTCCACGATGTTAACAACCATTTCTAAATTCCAACTACATTATAGGCCTGAGGAACTGAGGCTTTTTAATTATGCAGTATTAGTCATTGACATAGTGCTCAAATCCCACGCAGCACGAACCATGTTAGCTAAACTAACAAAATGAATAATTTAACTCTCAGCCAGCAGGAATTCAGTATGCCACCTTCGTTATTTACTTCACAATATCCATTTCTATCATTTTTGAAATAACAGCTGTAGGTGTTCAAGATGAGCCCACTGGCTGCCTACATAGTTTTTGATCCACATATCACAGGAAAATCAATCTGTCCTCCACTCAAAACATCTAGGTAATCAAGGATATTTTAAAATCAACCTACACTCTCTTACTGACCTCCCTCATTAAAACCTAACCCATTAAGTGTCAATAATTGCCTTAATCAATAGAATCACAATTCAGACAAAGCTCATAAGCTCCATTATTGCCACTGTGCAAAAAACAACGTAACTCCTCATCAACTGTAAATTTTCACACTTTTTGCTATATGAATTTTCCTTATTGCACCAGAAAAATAATTTATTTTCTTTTTTTAAAGAAAGAACAATTTTAGACACAAAAATGCTTCTGTCATTTTCCTTCATAGGGAGAATTTTATGGGTTCTCACTGTAACTAACAGGGTTGTGAAAAAGCAGCAAGAAACCAGATGCGTTCACAGCAATCCAGAACAAATTTTGTCACAGAGACCAAGGTCTCAACTCGATCACTCTCTTACACTCTGCCAAATATCAAAAGTTTCCCAGTTATTCCATGGTTCACGGGAGGCCTATCTAGCTTCGATTTTGTAGAGATGACAGCCGTCACAGAGATCTGAAAAATGGTCCCTGAGTCACATACCGCTGTTTTATAAGCAGCTAGGATGGTACCAACTCATATTCAACTCCCAGTTAAAATAATTTTAAAAATAAATAAATACTGTCAAGGAAGAAAAATTTCAGGGATAAGGATAAATTTCATTAAGATGTATGGCAGATATTACATGGAAGATGAATATTCATTCCATCTGACTTCCACTGCAATCCATTTTATCTTTACAGTGATTTCCAAATATCCCAACACAAAATGCTTACATTGTACAAAAATTCAATGGCAACACGTCTGTGGTGCAGTTTGTCCTTTTTTGCTTAGTTCAACATGACTAAGTTTGTTAGCGTACTTTGACAGACTTGCATAACATCCTAAAATGTTTTGAACAATGCAGTTTAGGCTGCAATGCAATATTAATGAATGAATAACGTTCTTGAATATAAGGTTTAATATTTAATGATTCAGAGTGCTGCCTGGATTTGATGCAGAAGAAAAATGTGGTTTGGAATGACTGCACTTATCAGGGGACCTGAGAAAAAAAGACTATGGACGCCAGGCAAACCTTTAACCTAAACTTGGAGCTGGGGTCTCAGGTGTGAAATTGATGCTTTACCAACTGAATTTCTAGTGCTTATCAGTATTCACAGGATCACACCATTTATCAAATGTCATTCATCAGAATTTTTAAATTACTAGAAGCTCACATGTGTATGCCAAGAGGTGGGGGAAAAAAAAAAAGAGGGTTAGTACAAAAATAACATTGGGTAGTCTAGCTTCAAATACCTTTAGGAACCAAATCTGCCAGTTGCATCAACATGTCGATTTGATTATTCCTCTTTTTAAAAATGTCTGAAACTGTAATAAAGTAGCAAGTTCGTATCAAATAATGACTCGTCTCCGTATCTTCTATAAAAGAAAGTACCTAATCTAAAGTATCACACAGCAAAGTTGGTTCAAAGTGTCAATGTAATCCAATGAACAGGTAATCTGCATACATTATCGGACTTGCCTCATTTGCAAACAATCTTATGTCTTAAAAAATAAGCATAAGAACAGCAACGAGTGCAGGGTTTATTGGCAAATTAGTTAAGTAATACCCAAAACTACAGAGCTGTGAAGAAAGGACTTTAAAGTACTCCTAACTGGAATGTTAATATTACTGTGATTTAAAAATAAAACATTATTCAGAGGATGAAAATAAAGCCTCATTTTGAATATTTATCTGCATTTCTGTTCACAACGGCCATGTCAATAATCACTAAAATATAACCTACAGTTAGAACATCTGGGTTTGAGACTATTCTCTGCCACATATTGAATTAATCACATAACCTTTCTGAGCCATTGGTTTTCTCATATGAATGTTGTAATAGTAATATCCTAGGTCAAATGATTGCCACGGAATCAAATTAACTGATACTGTTAAGCTTTAGGTCAAACAAAAAGCATTATACCAATGTGAACAGACAAAGAAAAATCTATATAACATTTATTGAGCACTGATAATGTTCCTTAAAGGCACTGTACAACACTCTTTACTTAAATTTTCATGGTGGTTGTTATAATAAAAAGAATAAGCAATGGCAATTTCTATATTGCCTCATTTCATTTCTAAAATAAAGGAAGAAAATGAGCAAATATATGAGCAAAATATTTTCCAATATCTAAACTTTCATTAACATAATATTTTGATAGTTTACAAAGTATCTTCTTAATTTAGAAAAGACAAATTGTCAGTGATACTCAATGCTCTATTATTCAATTTGACATAACATGTTTTAATCACTGACTAAAGTATTTATTGAGCATTTATTATGTGCTTAGAAGAGTGTACAAAGCATTATGTTAAACAAATCAGACTGATCCTACTATCAACTATAGTATCATTTCTTTCTTTATATCATGACATTTACATAATGCTATTAGTTAAATTCATTCTATCCCACTTTTATGAGATCAGCAATTATATCAACAATTATTTCAAAAAGAAAAAAAGAAACAAAACGCTTAAAAATTTATACTGCAAAAACTTGAAACATTTGCCAATGGTAGGTAATACTCTTCCTTCAGTATGATACCTTAATTACCACTATAGTCAGTAAGAGTCAATTGCTTCTGTTAAACCATTTAAAAGAATTGATGCTACAAATTCGATGAAAATTAATTAATTCCTCCTAAGCACTGGTCCTGATGTTCCTACCAGGTAATGGTGGTATCTCTTTAAAGATGCACAGATTCAGTAATTAGACTTTTCTCAAGTGTGAATAACTAAAATAAAAAGGCATATAGATATTCATTTGGTACCTTTTTTACCAACCCCAATCTAAAAATCTCTATTAAATTACTGTAGCTTTTATGATTATCCTGTAATTTATAATGTACTTAAGGGATGAACAGAATACCCGGAAAAATGACTGGAAGAATACATAAAAATTTGCTAATGATGGTTACCACTGGGGAATGAAGTGGGGTGCTGGCTTTAGCTTTTTTTACTTCTGTGATGTTGCCATTTTTATGCAACTGTCATACATTGAAATAAAACAGCAGGAGTAACTAATAGAAATATAATGCAAACTACAGCTAGAAGCCATATTAAAAAAGTAAAAAGAATCAGGTTAAACTAATTGTAACAAATGCATTTAGCACATTATATCCAAAATATTCTCAGTTTAACATGTAATCAATATAATAAATTATCAAGGAGATTTTTATGTTCATTTTGAATCTTTGAAATCTGGCATATATTTTATAGTTAGAGGACATCTCAATTCAAACCAATCATGGTTCAAGTGCTTAATAATCACCTGTGGCCATACGACAGCATAGGGCTACGGTGTGTCTCAAAGTCATAGCTAAGCACAAGTTAGATATTTCTCTTCCTAAATCTCGTAGCAACACAGGGGTGCACACTGAAACTTCTCTCTCATCAGTTCTCATCTCACAGCACACAGCCGTTTCACTGTCAATTTCTAAAATCTTTATCAAGGTTTAGCTTTTGATGGCATCTTCCTCACCAAAACTGATTTAATTTCTCTCTGCAAAGCATGTTTTTAGCCTACTATTCAATGCCCTCGATCTTTGCATGTCATTTACCTTCTGGCACATAAATGAGAATTCTTAAAATTACATCTTGTGTGCAAAGCCACTGACTGTGTTCATTTCAGGGCTTTAACTACATTAGCAGAGTCACTACCGCTAACCATCTGCATTCCCTTTCAGAATGTCTTTTAAAAAGCCAAACACAATGTTATCCCTTTCTCTCACCTATAACACTGCAACATTCCAGCAGCAGAGATTCTTGGACTTTACAGAGGGTCTCTAAGCCCTTGAAAATGATATTCTAAGCAAGCAAAAAAGGTAAAGGCACCAATACACAACAATCAACTTAGCACCCATATCAATTTCAAAACTTATATTAATTTAAAGGAATATTTTTCCAACTAAAAGCTAGGTTGACATTTTTTAAAAATTACTTGTAAATCTGATAGGGAAAAAATGTCATATCTTATTTATTCCACTTAGCACTTCTGGAACTAGACACAGCACAGCCTTGGAGAAAGATAATCAATGGCTCCTGCAAAAGAGAGAAAATTCAGCTAGCTTCATTTAGCTTGTTTTTCCTGCATTTTCATCAATACAGAGATTTTCTACACTCCTTAGAAATTATAAAGGCAAGAGGAAATGAGAAAGGGTACATGTAGAAGAGAGTAGAAAGGTTTTTCACACTATACAACCAGGAAACAATTAATTCTCTGAAATAAACGGATGGATGGATGGACAGATAAGGCAGATAAATCACTTTTACCGAGTATTTACTATGATTCTGTGTGAGTCACTGTGCTGTGCCTCTTAAGAACTTTACCTGGAATAGACCATTTGATCCTCAAACCAACCCTGAAGAGAAGCCCAAGGTTAAGTGTCATTACTGTCCCCCATCTTACAGATGAGGCATCTGATCCCTCCAGAAGTTAAGTAATTTACCAGGTGGTCTCAGAACTACTAACCCATAATGCTGGAATTCAAACCCAAGCAGTCTGGCTCCTGAGACCACACTCTTAACCATCGTGCTCTACTACTCTTCAAATAGAGGAGAGACTTCTCTGCAAGAATAAGCATTTTGTATTGGAAGTTTAATGTGTATCAGGCACTTTGTATGTTGTCTTATTTAACCTTCATTCGAAAACAAGCTTATAAGGTAAGTATCCGTATTAACTCTATATCCTAACGGAGGAAACTGAGGTGTAGAAGGGTAAGTCAAGTCATCTATGTAAGATCACAGATTACTTGAAGTAGGCATTCAAATCAGATCCCTCCAACTCCAAAAGACATTAATTTTTGGCCCCTGTTGTCTTTCCCCATAATTTAGGTGGATTTGATATTTGATAATTTAGATAAGTTTGCTACTGGTAGAAATCCATGATAATTAGGCTTTCCTAGTACTAAAATAATTTTATTTGTATAGGTAACAGTTCACAAAGAGCATTCTTTATATAGAGATAACCTGGATGAAAGTATGCACTACAAAAAAAAAAAAAAAAAAGGAATAAAAGACCACTCATATAAAAAGACGATCAGAGGCTACAATAATGCTTCAATTTCTAATTCATTTTTAGCTTGCCTTAATAGAATTAACTCAGAATGGGAGTACTATTTAAATAGGGACACATTTACAAATTCTCTTTCTTTTCAAATATCTATAGAACCCTTACTAAAATTGTTCTTCCATTTAATGTTACACAATAATGACCATCTCCCAAAACCTTCATATACAATATACTCATATCAGCAGTAAATGTTGCAATGATATTAACTTCTCTTCTTTAAATAGTGATTGAGCAAGAATAAAAATGAAAATGAGTGACATTGTTATACAGCTTCATTATGGTTTCCAGAGTGAAATGAAATGCCCAAGTTATTGAAAAATAAAATATGTATTTGAATTTCTAGGAGCTGCATATGTCTGTGAGCAAGGAAATGGGGTAGAAAAAGATGTAAGCAACCAATGAGGTCAATTTGGATAGTTCATGAAAAAATAAATCCTAAAAGCATTAAGAATCTGTATACATTAAGTTTATATATATATATATATATATATATATATATATATAACTTAATCAAGATGAAACTCAGAAGGCAGTATCTCAGGTAAGATAAATGTTTCAAAGGCAATATGCGACACTATTTGCAGAAGATAGTAGAATGTGAAACTCCCACTGTTGCCAAATTGGTAAAAATTCCCCTAAGACTCATGTATAGGGCTAAAGGTGTACAGAGTTGGCAAACATGCTCTTAAAATAGCTAGAGACCTGTTTGCTTTCAAAATGGGCTTCAAATGGTAAATTAAACTCTCAGAGTTTGGGTCAGTCCCATGAGAAGACAAGATAGGCCATTAGTTTTTAAAAGCAAAGTTAAGAATAACAAATGCCACAGTTGAGCCTTTATTTTTATCTGTGTGAGACACATAAAACTAAAGATCTTCTATGACTCAAAAATGTGGTAAATGAGGAAATGATAATTTTGTCACTGTCCTTCATGTATGACAGTGGAAAAGCACCATTTGGCTGTAAAGACCAGTTTTGGTTTTTTTACTTACCATGACAATGCATTGAAATTTAGTTATCACATTCAAATCCACAGTCTTCTGTTTAACACTTGCTGAGGCTCAGTGTTTTAACTCAAGCTCTTGCCCAAAGTTACCGGCTACCTTTGGCGACTACCCAGCCCACCTGTTTTACTACTACAAATATACCTGCTGAGACAAAAATAGATTGAGTAGGGTAAAAATAGATTGAATGGGGACATATGACATCATCTTTATAAATCACAAAACATTGACCCTTTTCAAAACATCAAGCACATTAGAGAGTCCTGATGAAAATAGTTTCCATTAGAAAGTCAACACTTAGAATTTTGGACCTGAAAGATACCTTAAAGATTTAAGAGGAGAATCAATGTGCTGCCAGGGGAAAACTATCAAAACACAACCAGACTTATCAATTTTTCTACATATCTTGTAAGTCAGCCTATCCATGGAGAACACCAGCCTAGCTTCAGAGTTCGTGAAAGGTAGGACTGATTGCAAAGGTGGGTGCAAGATAAGTGTCAGAAAAGCCAGCTTATAAGTAAAGGTTAAAACTCAAATAAAACCAAGATTTAAAACTCTCCAACCTAAAGGTCAGGTTAACTAATCCCATGGTAGAAACTGGGTTATGATGTATGTCCAAAAAGAGCCTGAAAACAACAGGACAATAAAGACACTGGAACAATTAAGTGTTAGATGAAAGAATAAGAGTAGAAAAGCAATGTGAAGCAGGAACTGGGGCAGGAAAGGAGAGGTGGCAAAAGAAACTTTTTAAAGAGCATAATACTCCATAATGAGGAAAATTTTCAAATGCAGGTAACTTTATTTGGGTTCAGTGATCTATGGAGTCTGATCACCTTGATTCGGCAAACTGAAAAAAGTACGTTTTGGGTACTGCTGACTTAACATTTGTAGCACACTCTCACTGTCGTATTTGTAAGAACGAGGGAGTTCATTCAAGAGATTAACAGTTACAGTAGAAGTAGCCGTGGTAACAGTAATCATTCCTATTTTACTATTAAAAATAGCATTATAAAAGTTCACAGGTTCAATGAAGTTTCAATATATTAGTTTATCTCTACAACAAAAATAGAATGGAAATAGTATAATATAGTGTTTATAACTGTTTCCATTTTTAAATATCAGAAAACTGAGCTTATAGAAACTGTGAATCATTCATGCTCAGTGAATAAGTAGAGAAGGCAGGGCCAGAATCTAGATCTTCTGACTCCCAATGCCAGGTTATTTTTGTTAATTAATTAATTGAAATAAAAGCTCTTCTATCCTTTAAATGCAATTTCTGTGCTCATTATATTAAATCAGCATTATGTGGGTGAAGGGAGAAGAGCAAGTATGTCTCTAGGCACACGCTCGCTCCAGGATGAACCTGAACAGTGAACTACATAGACCTGCTCACCTGCTATTAGTTTGGACACAAGAAAAGATCTAGCAAAAATATTTATTTATATTTTCAGAATAATAAGATTAACACATATAATAAAAAACTGTGCAAATTTAAAAAGGAATTTAGAAATCACATCAGTATATAGAATAAAGAAACAAAAAATCAGACAGAAGTGTAAGTTATATAATTTTTTAAGCCTAGAATTCAGTCACTGATTTCATTTCCCATAGATTTTTTTTCATTTCAGTCTTCAAATGCATTTGATTTTCCTTTATTCATGTATAGCAAACAAAAGGCAAACACCATGTTATCCTTCAAAAGATGACAGAATGGTCAAATTCAATATTCAGCAAATATTTATTTAGTACCTACGATGTACAAGGCATTGTTTTATTTATAAAACTGGAAATATCTCAAAGCTGGTTTATTTCTTCTCTACACTTGATCTTATGACACAATCATACATTCACAGATACACATGGTGTTGATCAATTAACTAAAGCACATTTAGGACAGCTCTACTGTGGAGATTCTATAAATATTGAGCCCATTCCAGGGCAACTGAAATCTTACCAGCTAAATATTGTATCTCGCCTACTGTATACCTATTGTACCTCACCAGCCATGTACAGGTCTCAGTGACAGGATTTTATGTCTACAGACAGCTAATAAGAAAACAGTATTCAAGTTACATATTTTTAAACTACATTGACTTAACAATAAACCAAAATGATCTGTAAAGTATTTACTAAGTGCCTAAATTTTCATAGTGCTGAAACAACAAAAAGACTATTCCATCCCACTGGGAACCACCAATTTAAATTAATGAAAATACTAACCAAATAAATAGGTATGATAAGGCATGATAAAATGGGAACAACACAACACTGCTTTTATAGTCATGTTCCCAAAATTTGCAGCAATGAGAAAAAAAGACAGGGACTCATACTTGTAGGCAGTTAAGTAGCACAATTTCTTGAGGGCAATCTGGCAATAATAGTATTTTGTATCACCTTTGACCTAGTAATTTCACTTCTAGGAATTTACCCTAAGGAAATAATACTGATATGTGTAAATTTAATAACAAGGATATTCAATGCAGAGTGTTCATAATAGTGAAACATTCCAAGGCATTTATTTGGAAGCCTAATAGTAAACTACCATGAAGTTATATATGTATTAATGAAACATGTTCATGATATATCTTAAGAGCAAAAATAAAGCAGCTCATAAAAGCAATAAGGACAATATGATACCACTGCTGTTGTTTTTTTTCCCATGTTTATATGCCTCTGTACCAAAATATTTACAGTGGTTTTGTGTGAATAGTGAGATTATGGGTGCTTTTCATTTTCTTCATTTTGTTTAGTTGCATTTTTATTTTCTATACAGTGTGCATTATTTTCATGATTAGGAAAAAAAAACATTTCTTATTACTATCATGTGCCTTGTGATTTTCACTTTAATTTACTGATATTCTTAGGTACCAGGAAGACACCAGGTGCGATGATAATAAAACCCAGGGAAGCAGAACTGGCTACAATAAAAAATTGACTATGAAGCAAGGTAAGAGAAGCGAAAGGAGGCAGACCCCAGAGAGACCCACTTCATTGTTCCAGTGTCTTTAGTTATCATCCTGTTGTTCTCAGTCTCTTTTCAAATATATATCATAACTCAGTTCCTACTATGGGATAGTTAACCTGACCTCTAAGCTGTACAGTTTTAAATCGTGGTTTTATTTGAATTTTTCCTTTAATTATATGGCTAGCTTTTCTGACACTTACCTTTTGTGACCCTAGCAAGCAAGGTTGGTGGCCAGGAAACAATTCCTTACCAAACGCCTCGCCCACCACCAGCAGTGAACAGAAAGGCAGCAGTATCACAACTGCTGCTGCTGACTCCACATCCCTCTAGCATTTAAAGGCTCAAGGGCAGAGAGAAACTAGCTACTCTCTGGACCTCCTTATGGACGCCCTGCTACAGCTCTGCTGAGCCTCCCCGCCTGCCCCTCATGCTACAATACATGTATCCCAACCTTCTGATTCTTTAGTTTCTTGATTAATTTACTTGCCCTTTCAAAATGTCCTTTAATTCATTACAGCCTTCCTGGAATTACTGTCTGGCTTCTCAACATGTGATATCAGATGTCCCATAAACAACAGCACTATTACATTAAAACCATGGATTAGATCCAAGCATCCTATTTCTCCCCAGGCCTATTAACTTGATGTTCTACAGGTTGAATCTCATTTAATTTGCCATTTACAGGATAACCTTTCCAGGTATATCTCTCAAAGTCCTTCCTGTTGTTCTGAATACCTCTTAATATCTGTATGTAGGGGGAAATCATCTGAATGAAATAAGAAAATTAACTTTGTATTTTTCCTAATGGAAAAAACTGGAGGAGATGAGCACAGAGTGCAACCAACTCATGACTGGACAACATCCTTACGGTGACTGCCTTCCTGAGTGAAACGTGAATGGCCCCACACCGTGAAAAGCAATAAATATTTCTGTCTTTGAAATAACAAGGCTGAGTGATCAAAAGGGTCAGGTAAGGAGATTTCCTATTCTTCGACATTTTGCCATTAGCTATACTATAAAAGACAGCTGTCTTTATGCACAGAACCGTCACCAAATGTCCCCAGACTCGGCAGATTAAATTATCGACGGTTTTCAGAACTGGAAAAACAAATCAATCAAAAGGATTCTTTTCTGTCGTTTACACAAATGCAGAAAAGAAAAAAAAAAGAAATCTAATATCTAATTTGGTGGTGAGGGGAAGAGATACTCTTACATGTCAAAGCAAGGCCAAGAGTATTTTCAATAAAAATAAAGAAAAAAATTAACTTTTTCACCTTCGTAACGTCTCGAAGTCTTATAATGCATAAGAATATGTTAAATACATACAGATAATAGTAGCCATAAAAAATGCCTGAGACAAATTTAAATGACCGCCATAATAAAGAATTTGATCTTTTCTCTGTGTATTCTCCCTAGGCTTATGTCAGTAAACTAGAATAAACATGTTATTAAAAGAGAATCAATAGGCAGCTTTAAAATATACAGTACCACAAAAGGTCAAGCCCTGGTATCGATTTTAATATAACATTTTTTGTGCAGCTTCCCAAAGGGTTCTTTTCTAATATTGTTCTTCATTTTTCTCTCACTTTGTTCCCTGACTGGTGAATTTGTTGTTCTTGTCTGCAAAAAGCTGTCTAAAGCTGAGTTTGCTGAGCATGTGTCATTCCCATAACAGCTGGAAAATGAAAAACAAAAAAGAAACAAAAAAGTCCACCAAAAAAAAACCCTCAAAAACATTTAAAGGTAGTGACACAAGAGGGCAGGAAGTAAGAGACAACTTTCAACTCAAAACGTGTAAGAACAGGCTGAATCTCAGAACACTGTACTCTTTTGCCTTCCCTGGTGCCTTGAGAGGGACCTGATTCCCAGGTGCCAAGGAGGCTGAGGGGAGCAGATAAGGAAAGAGCTGATCTGTCAGGTTTCAACAACAACAACAACAACCTCTCACCAAACCAGGTAAAGAATGCAAAGTTTCAAGACACAAATACATGTTATTCCAGACTTCTCTTGAACTTAAAGCACTTGGGTTCATGGAAACTAATCAGAGGTATATGACCATAGAGACACAAGAGATTTCCTGACTTCTGTCCCAACAGTCAAGGCTCAAAGACTTATACGAAACATGTTCTGGTTCAGTCTCATATAAAGTATTAAATGCATAATATATGTTTCACATGCAGTTACAAATTTTGAGTATGTTTTTAGCTAACAATAAAAATAGTCCCAAAGCCTATACTGTCAGGTTTTCATTTTTAGACAATGCTCATTAAAAATGAAGCAAACTAATGAACTGTCTCAGGACAGGATAGAAAAGCAGATCATTTTTGCATAAGCCACCTGAAACCAAAAAGATACTGCCCCTGGAGTTATAAATGCAGTCCCCACATCGAAAAATGGAAGCCAATTACACCTTCTAGAAGGGAAGACGTGAATCACAGTTGCTTCCTAAAAATAAGGAGAACTTGAAGAGGCAGCACAGTATTGGGAAAGAGGCTTGGAGGAAAGGAGAACTGGATTTGAATCCTGATGCTACCCTGTGTCAGTAACAGTCTAGGGCAAGGTACTCAACTTCTCCAAGTTGCTTTCTGATTGTAAAATAAACCCGTAGACCGCAGAGCTACCATGCCCATTTGCTCCCCAGTTTGATGGGGGTGAGGGCATCACTCAATCTTGGATCCTAGGGGGTAACATGAGGGGCATCATTTTATAGTCCACAATACGGGCTAAAGCAGAGCTCATCAGAGGGCTCTTGGGGAGTTCAGAGCTAGTGTACACAAATGTACCAGCCCAGTGCCTGGTACTCAGTGGATGATCATTAAATGGCAGTTGCTGTTGTCATATGATGACTCTCCTGCCTCTTTTGCCTTTTGGACAAATTCTATCCTGTTCAATCTGTTTGCCACAACAGTAAAATATTATTATAATTTAGTAACACAATATTTTGGGGACCTCCTATATGACAGACAATAAGTTTTGCCCTCGTAGACCCAGTGCAGGACACAGACAAGAAACAGATGAAGTATTGCAAAGAAACATAAAGCAGGAAAAGGACAGCCGGGGTGAGAGGACAGGAAAAAAAGAAGAGTTATTTTAGACAAAATGACCAGGGAAAGCCTCTCTGTGGGGGTGAGAAGAACTGTGGATAATAAGAGGGAGCCAGCCATGCAAAATAGGAGCTGCAAGTATTTATTATGTGCAAGAGCTGTGGGCAGAGGCAGATTTGGCAGCCAGGGTGGCTGAGGCACTCAATGAGAGGGGCTAAGAGAGGTGGATCAGGTGTTTGAGTGTCTAAATGCATAACAGTAGCAGGGGACTAGAAGGGCAGGGGAAAGGGCTTGGACTTTATGTGAAATCTGATGAAAAACCATTAGAGGGTTTTAAGCAAAGAAACCAACATGACTCAAAATATAGTTTTTAAAGCACACTAACCTAACACTGCTTTGTGAAAAATAGAGTCTAGAGGGCAGGAGTAGCCCTGTGCAGGTGACTCTGTAACAGTGCAAGTGAGAAATGATAATGGCTTAGACCAGGGTTTCTCAACCTCAGCACTTCTGACATTTCGAACCAAATGATTCTGTTGGCAGGGGCCGTCCTGTGCCTTGTGGGATATTTAGCAGCATCCCCGGCCTCTACTTGATAGACACCAGTAGTACTCTCCATGTTGTGACAGCCTAAAAGGTCTCTAGACATGGCCAAAAGTCCCATGGGAGAAGGGAGCAAAATCTCCTGCCACTGAGAACCACTGGTTTAGACTATGGTTAGACTAGAAATGGTTAGAGGTAATGGATTTATAATATATTTTTAAAGCATAAACACCAGGGCCAAGTAATTGGAAGGGGGAAAACAGGGGCATAAACGCACTAAGAAGGAATTAGGAATACTCAGTACTCAAAATTCTGATGTTACCTTCAACTTTTTGTTAGATTAGCATTATCCATATTTTCAGTAGTTTGACGAAAATCTAAGACAAACCTACATGGGTCTATAAAATAACAAGTTACAAAAACTCACTTGGATAATAGTTTGAGCTTCTTTTCTTTAATTCTATAAAAACTGAATTGTACAGTTGACAGATGTATTCATAAAGAAATGCACAATTTCTAACATATTACAGCAAATCTACAGAAATATTAATTTTACTCACTATTTGACAGTATTTTGACAGTTTCATCTCAAAACATAGTCATATGAATTAAAAAAACAAAAACACCAAAAAAGTCCTTTCATTTGTGAAGTTCTTTTCAAACTAAGTTCCTTATTTATTGAGCTCCATAATCAAGGCATGGCTGACTGTGCTGAAACCTATAAAACACAAACCTTCAGGAAGTTTCAAAAGAGGCTCAGATAGAGCGTTCAGACAGACATATAATAGGTAACATAACTGTTGAAGCAGCAAATAATTTAGCCTCTGAGACAGTCTAGTGCAGTAATGATGAGTATGGGTGGCAGATGCAGACTGCCTGGTTTCAAATCTCAACTCTTCTACTATCTCAATAGGTGACTATAAGCAAGGGAGCCTCTATGTTTCAGCCACTTCATCTACAAAAATGAGGGGACCAGCAGGTCAGAATGTGCCTCATAGGGCTGCTGTGAGGAATGAATGATCAGTGTGTGCAAAGTGCTTGGACAAGTGCTTGGGACAAAGGAAGTATTCAAAAACTGTTAGCTATTACTATTATCTATGATTACTTATTACTACATATTATTACCATTACTAATATTACTTTTCATAGTGAAAGTAGACTTAAATGGCATTTATTATCAGATCTAAAGTCTGCTAGAGATCTATGTATACTAACATGGGAAGAGAGATCACAATATATGATTGAGTAGAAAAAAAAAGTTATGCAACATTATTTAGTCTCGTTTGTTTTAAAAACAAACTATATATAACACTGTTAAGAATATATTTCCCCTAAGGCATGAATGTATATGTGATTTGACGGGTGTAAGAGTAGAGGAGGGGGAAGGAGAAAGACAACTGACTTTACTCTTCTGTATTATCTGAATTTCTACAATAGGTATATATTCCTTTGGGAGTTTTTTTTCCTAAGAAACCAAAATTATCCATGATTTCAATAGTTTGAGGAATGACCTTTCTATGTCAAATCTACCTGGTTCTATACAAATAATGAAAGAGTTGCAGAAAATCTGATGGATATAGGTTTTAAAATAATAGATACTTCTCACATTAAATCAGTGGTTTCAACTGAATTTTCTTGATACTGTTTTGGTGTGGTTTGGTTTTATCTATCAACCCCATCAGGAAGCCAAAATGCATTTTAATTTAAACTTTTTTTTTTCAGACAGTATCTTGCTCTGTTGCCCAGGCTAGAGTGCAGTGGCGCCATCACAGCTCACGGCCACCTCCAACTCCTGGGCTAAAGCAATCCTCCTGCCTCAGCCTCCTGAGTAGCTGGGACTACAGGCATGTGCCACCACACCCAGCTAATAATTTATGGATTTTTAAGATATTTTTGTTTTAATTTAAATCAGTGTTCACAAAATGGCCCCAAGAAATAAGGAATTTAAAAGATCTATTCTGGGAAGTTGTGAAGGAACTTAAATAAATCATTAATTAAAAATTTTATGTGGTTAACCTTTATTTTTATACTTTAGAGCTGACATGAAAATCATACAAAATTATTTTAATGGGATAACATGAAAAACTTTCCAAATGAAATGGGTGAAACCTCGAGGAGTTAGTTTATATGAAAGGAAGCAATTGTAAATAATATATAACTAAAAAATTGCTCCTGTGCTAGCTGCACACACTTCGACAGAGAAATTCACTATTCTAATTCCAAAGGCAAATTGTCCCAGATGCTCGTTTTTTAATTGACTTAAAACCATATAAGTTTGTAGACTACAGGTAGTAACTGTGACTATCACACAAAAGGCAAATAATAGTAACAGCAAACACTACAAGCCAAAAACCCAACATATCTAGCAACACAACCAATACAAAATAACAGAACGAGTGTCTCTGTTTTTAAAAAATGGTCTAAGAATGAATATAGAAGGAGAAATGCAAATTTTTCTCCTCTGCAATCATTTATTAAAGTAAACCCTGTGCCCCTATTGCTTCCTGACTCCTGGAGAGAGGCTGACAAATTCCCCTGCTGTGAAAAGTGCCCAACTTGCTCCACTGAATTCAGCAGATCGCTAGTGAGCACACGTGCGCCTCGCTGACCAGAAGCAGATCCTCATTTCTGAAGTTCATGAGGCAGGGGACCATCTGCTTCCACACATTCCCCACTGTGCTATCATGAAAAACGTCCCAGTCTGGAGCTAACAAGAACTGAACTAACAAGAAATTCAAACTGCCACCATCAGTGAAAATGTGTACACAAACAAGCATTTAAAAATAAGGTACAGCCTAAATAAGAAAAGAATATTAAATTTAAACAAAGATTCTCCAGAGAGTTTGGTCCTAAAATAAAAGAAGTTTTAAAACTATCATACAGAGCAGCTGTCCAGGTCTCATAACCAGGAGCACACAACAGAGGTCATTTACAAGAGACCTTTTATTTACTAATGGTTTAGAAGAGAAAATCCAAGTAAATGTTTCAATACTCTTTCCCACAATTGTAAATGACAGATTTTTAAGGAAAGTGTTCACTGTCCACGTAGAAATGGATACTATAGGGTGTTTAACGGTGTGAACTCTACAAAGACTTGGATTTAAATCCCAGCCCCCACCACTTACTAGATACGAATTTGGTCAAGTTTCTTAGCCTCTCTGATTCCTCACTTATAAAGCGGGTAAAATGTTAATAGTAATACCTACCCAATAGAGGTGTTATTGTAAGGTTTTTTTGGATTGGCCTGCGCCAGAGAAAGAAAGACGAGCAGAGTTGAAAGGGATAAGTAAAGAGGCTTTATTGGGACGCTCCTGCCTGAGGGTAACGAGTCCCAAGAGAGGGACCCGGGCGAGATTTTTGGGTCTTGGGGGAGAGAGACCCGAAAAGTCGCCTCGCCCAGAAGTCTGAGTGGGTTTATATATGTTTTTAGGGATGGGGGTAGGGGTTTCTTTGGCAGGAAGATTTATGGTGGGGAGAACAAGGAATTGTCCCTTGTAGTTTTAGGGCAGGTATTGAGAAATAGGAGGGGCCGGTGGTATGTGTGGACTCTAGGAACCGAGACTTCTATCAGGGTGACCATCCAGGTGTGGTGGTCCTTTAACTTAGCTGGGCCTTGCAGGCATTGTCCTTGGCAGGTCTCGTGGGCTTCTTCTTTTTCCATTAGGGAGGGGAGGGGTGCCCGCCACCAGCCTTACAGTTATGAGGATGAAATCAGTCAGAATATATGAAATGCTTAACAGTACTTAGCACACAGTTAACAGAAGAGAATGGCCAGGTGCAGTGGCTCATGCCTGTAATTCCAGTACTGTGGGAGGCCAAGGTGGGAGGATCGCTTGAAGCCAGGAGTTAAAGGCTACAGTGAACTATGATTGCGCCACTGCACTCCAGCCTGGGTATCAGAGCAAGACCCAGTCTCTAAAATAAATAAATATATAAATAAATAATAATTTAAAAAGGAAGATAACACGGATTTTTGTTAACTGGTTTTTAATTGGGCACATGGGTCCTGTACCCTGAAATCATTCTCACAGATTATATGTGACTCCAGTACGGATGTTCTACATGCACGTCACCTATAAACTATGAGGAAAGTTTTCATCAAAGACAAATGATAACTCCTCCTTGATAAAAATGGGATAAAAAAGAATATAGGCTCTTTCAGTAAAATATTTGACAGAAGCTTAAGATGAGCTATTCTTAACAGTTTTCTCCAACCAGGAAAAGAAGGAGAGCAAGATTATTAAACAGGAAAAGGTACCAATGTTTAGAAATATCATAATCCTGAGATAAAACTTATGTTAGATTTGTAACTATTATTCCTACATTGCCCGTACTCCTTTTCAGCCCCAGGCTCTGTTGGCAAAGCTATTACGGTGGGGGGGAGGGGGGCCTCCTGCGTTTTTCTCTAGTGTTTCCAGAGTGAACTGCCCACACAGAAGGACCTCATGCTCTTCTACACTATTCCTAAGATGGCATTACCAGCAGGATCCGCAGATGGCTTCCAGAAGGCCCAGGACTAGGGACCAGCTAGGGCGAGGCCCAGCCTACGTGGACCACTGCCCACAACCATGGACTTCCGGACTTAAGGAAATGGACAGCAGGACACTGCCCACCCACCTTCTCAAACAGAAACAGAACTGAGTCTGTCCAACAAATGTTACTTGGATTAGAAAAGTATACTCCTCATACACAGTGTCCAAACTTGAGAGAAAATAATCCTGACTAAATTTTTCTTGAACGAGGCCCCAATTAGCATAAGGGCCTGAAAAGATGATTCCCAAGTCTCCAGGAAGGAAAAATGAAATAAAGGGCTCACAGAGCTCTAAGTCCCTCGTCCTACCTATAACCAGACAGCACTTAAATCAGCTTTATATCCAGTTCCATGTTGGATTCCTTTGAAAAATGTTTACATAATGATAAGAGACAATATGATTCTATCACCTCAGCAATAAACTGGGTAGGGCTATATGGCAGTCCAATTGTAGTATGGTTCTGCTACTAACTGAAAAACTTTACTGATATGTCTATCTCAGTCATCTGTTTGCATAAAATAGTGAATACTGACAATTAACAATAACTTATGAAAGAAATTATAAATGACTTACCAAATACATTACAACCCCATCTCCTCCTAAAAACAGTACAACTGGATTGTTACAGATAAAGGAGAAACTTCAACAAGGACTACTACGACTACAGAACACTAAGAAACCAATTCCTAGAAACTTCCAAATGTAGAAACCAAGTTTGGCACAAATTACTTCAAACACTATGCCTCATAAGAGAAAACACTATAATCACTGTGAAAAGAAACATTTGAACATGAAGTGGTTGAACATCGCTGTTGCTATTACAACCAGTAAAAAAAGTTAGATTTCTATGGTATGCTTGATTGATTCTGGTTTTCCAGGTTTGATATTCTTAACATGTAAAAATAGCTTCTCAAACAGGATTCTATAACAGTAAAGCATCAATAGGAAAGAAAATTGGATTTGGAAAAAGAAATAAAAAGATGTGAATAAAACACAAACTGGATAATCCAACCTTCTATAATTGTTGGTTATAAAAAGGCAATTGTCTCTATTAAAAGTAGAAAAGTACCACTTGAAGAAAAAAGATGAAAGTAGCAGATGGCACAAGATTTCAATACCTAGTACATGCACAGCACTTCCAATCATCCTCCAGTGAAAAGTACTGAATGGCTACGATGTGATCTTCCTGTTAAATTCAGAACTGGTTAGGTCTTTACCAATTGTTAAGCAGAATGAAATGGAAAAGTATGGGCATAAAACAACAGCAATGCAACAAACATGAAAAAAAAAAACAGCTAAAATAGAGTTAATTAGAAAAATAAATCTAAAATAGTGGGATCTTTATACCACAGAATGATCTCTTAATTGTTGGAGCATATAAAGGAATATTTTAGAAATAATGCTAACAAACTGTCCACTACCTCCACTAAAGCCAAACACTGGGAAATACACTCATATCACAGCAGGATGGTGTAGGTTACACCTGGACATCAGGTGTGTGTCACTGAAGAGTGACAACTCAAATACCTGTAATAATCTTCTCTGCAAGTATTTGTAAATTAAAAGTGAAATTCATTTGTCTGCGCCAGTTTTGACTACCATGAGAAAATACTGACTGCTAACGGTCACTTCAAAACTACACTTTTATGATAAACCTTGATAAATATTAGTTATCAATAGCACTCATTCCATGAGTTTTTTTTTTTTTAAATTACTATATACCTAAAATTACACGCAGGTTGAAGGTATGTAATTTTCATAAACTACTGTGTAATTTGTGTCTATGACAGGAAAACAAATTTCAACGCTATACTAAATTAAAACAAAGATTTATAAGACAAGTATCTATAGTCTCTTGTTAATGACTGATTCTAAAGGCATAATTTTTTTGTTTTCATTTTAATATAATAGAGAATGTATATACACACACACATAATACAGAACTGTGCTTCCTAGAAAAAAAGGTTGCTGTCAAGATTTTCTAGTCCCACTGATTATTTGATTGAACAAATATTTGTAAGAGTTTACTGTGTGAAAGGCACCATGCTAGGTACATGATTTCTTATATTATATATTTTAAACGTGATACTACCCACAAAACCCTGCTTGTCTCTGATGGACTCTTTCCTCTTCCCTTTTCCAGCTTTTTCTTCTAAAGACAGAAAATACCCAATAATAAAATCAAGATAAATCATTATATACAATGAACTTAAACAAAAGGTGCCATGCCTATGAATTTCACCATTACTATGAGAAACTAAAAGGTACAAATAAGTCTTAAGCCCTTATTTGATGCTATTAATAATGCTATCAATGGAAAAATAAATGGACTGTGCTATATTCTAACTAACCCAGATGGCTGATAAAATTTATGACTAATTTATTAAACCACTTATTAAGCCAAAGTAATTATTTTAAGTCTTACAAATCTAATGTAACTTTCTAAGTAATTAAAAGTAGAGGAAAATCTCAGCTGATGTCCATTTAAAAACAGCAAGCAAGTAATCTTCATTGATGTACAGCTAGTTACAACATCAAGCAGCTATCCCCCTTTCTTCTTGGTTTCTTGAAGAAAGGTTATTAAAACGGAAACACTTCCACTTGCTTTTCTAGGTAAAGAGGTGAAATTCAAATGCCAAAGGTCAGAGGTCTGAAGTAGCCACATTTTTCTTGCTGTCAGAGACTGACTTTTGGAGGTAGGGCACAGGGGAGAAGTAAATCACATTTTAAAAGTCTATACTCAAACTGTAGCATATTATGTCCTTGCTATATATTGGCCTGCTATAGTTACAACACAGTATGCTTCGTTATAATCCAGACACACTAGAGCAAAAACACACTGCTGACAGAGGCATTTACTCTGGACTCTCGGTGCACCAAGCCAACTATTCCGTCCATTAGACATTTGATAAGCAAAACCATGATTCCAAATTAAACCCAACAATTTTAGTGAGGACTAATCTGTCAGCAATTTTGAGGGGCATTATTTTTTTAACTGCATAATCACTCAAGATTACCATAAAACAGGATAAATCTATGATAAACTGAATTGAAAGTCCACAGGTAAATGTTTTTAAAAATGAGAATACAACATATATAGTTACAGTGCTTACAATTAGCTTTATTTTCACTGTGGCCTTAGTAAGAAATCTCCTCCAGGGAAACTTTTAAGTATGGCATGTCTGCATTAGATTTAAGAATGGAGATTTAAAGGAGTTGGGGTAAATTGTAGATGGCCTAATGATATATATATATTTATCTGTGAATGGGATCTAAATGCCTGTGGCACTACCAGTCAAAAATGATGAAAAAGGGCTTCTGCATTAGGTGGAAGGTAAGGCAAGACAATCAAGAAATCATTTCAATTTGATTTTTATGGTCTAAATCGTATATAGACTGTATTTCATCAATTCTAGGATGCATATTTTTCTACGTTTTAACATGCCTAAAAGCATCTTACAACTGCTGTCTGCCAAGCGGCAGTCCGGCTATAGTTGTCATAGCTTGCACAGAAGCATCCAAATTTGCAGAACTAGTGTCAGCAGCTTGGAAAAGTCCCAGGAACAACACTGGAGCAATCTTTTAAGGAATGCTGTGTCGCCACGGTTTTGATGGCACAGAATATGATATTATGCAGAAAAACAAGGACAGCAAGACCCTGAGTCCAAAAGTGATTCAGAAGGATTAAACCCAATGTGCATTGGTTTGAAGAATACCTTAATCCTGGGTTTCTCACTATTGACACAACTAACATTTTGAGCCAGATAATTCTTTCTGTGGTGGGGAAACACATGGGACTGTCCCATGCATCACAGAATGTTTAGCAGCATCCCTGGCCTCTATCCACTAGATGCCAATAACACCTGACAAGTTGTGACAACCAATGTCTCTAAACATTGTCAAATGTCAACCGGGGACCAAAATCTCCCCTAGTTGAAAACCACTGCTTTAACCAATTTACTCTACTTTTTCCTTTTCAAGAACATATATATGTGCGTTTTAAAAATTCAAAATTAGTCTTAATGAACTGCTTCAATAAGAAAATCTTACAAAATAAGCTATTGTGTTGTAATTGGCAGCAATTTTTTTCCTAGTGGTACACCAAATACACTAAAATCTTAAAATCGATCTTCAATTCAATGAAATTCAGCCACCCACCATCCATTTCCCTTTGTTATGGAACCCTCACCCTGATTTCCTTTGAAAGAATTACTTCCTCACTAGGTACAGTTTCAGTAATATCCAGTTCTTCTCTTGCTAACAGTTTTCTAGTTTTCCTTTTGCTTCTGTTGCGCTATATATCCAATATACTTTTAAAAATTTCCTTGCTTCCCAAGTTAACCAGAGTTAAGTTTCAGGCTTTCAACCAAACAAACCTAACTAAAACAAGGTCCTTATTCAAGCTATCTTGATAGAATATATTTCAGAATAATTTCCCTGCCACAAAGTTCATGTTAAAACTTGTTAAAACTTGTACTGCTTCTCCTCACCACTCACCACTCGCCACATGAGTAGAGTGAGTAGGGCTGTAGATGAAACAAGAATTGTTAAAACTGTGTGATGAGCTATGAGAATTCATTGTACTCTTCTCCATTTGTCAATGAGCCTTAAAATTTCTGCCAAAAGAAGGTTAAAATGCTAACAGAGAGTCTATAAAGAAAACTGTCACAATCAAAATTAATTCCAAAGTCCTTGTAGAACAAGTTTGTTTGAAACATACATGGATGGGCGCCTATGTCCAGATACTGAGAACTAGTCTACAGGTCTGCATGCATTTGGGGCGAAAAGAGAAAACTTGGTAAGCAGGGCATGTACAAATAACCGTACAATGGCACAAGGAACCACTTTCTAAAATTGCTTACAAGTGTTTACTTAATGTAGACAACAGATATAAGAATGCATAAATGCTCTGTGACTCTAAAAGTTGCTTCTAAAAGACTGCACATAAAACTTTCTTAATGGTTTTTCTAAAGTTTCTTCCCTGGTTGGAAAAGAAAGAAAAAAAAAAAAGCTATTGATTCTTCTAAGAACTATCACATAGATGAACACAACACACTTTTTACCAAAATTTGACAGCTGGAAGTTTTCATAAAGGAGGCTTCAAACAAAACATTTTTTATAGAAAAAATAATATAAAGGCTGTATCGCCCTCTGCTCTCCTTAAAGGTGACAGAAAATAAATTCTTTATCAATAGTCATTTGTCCAGGTTACAGCTAGGCTGCCAACCCCATTCCACCTGACATATGAAATTGGCTTTCACTGGCACCTTTTATTCGTCTCATCTGCCCTTTCCCTTTCATGGACCAAGGCAGAGCAAATGGGAGCTGAATAATGAAGAAGAAAAAAAAAAGAAAACCACAGTGAGTTATTTTAACAAAAAGCCTGCACCATATGGGGAGAAAGGAAGACAAAAAAAAAAAATCTTATGTGAAATATAATATAATAAGCAAAGCAAATATGAGAGGCTAACCAAAAAAATCCTTATGAAAATAAAATTCAATCAAAAATAACAAAATTTCAAAGATAAGAAATTCTAACATAATATTTTCATTTTGCTTCTTAATGAATGTGAACTGAATTTTTTTTGAATATTTACACTATACTATCTAATTACTAATATATACCAAATCCAATTAAATAATTACAAAGTGCTGCATGGGAAACTATTGAAATATACGCAGACTTTTTGGCAGTACTAATTACAACGTGATTTTTAAAACCCTAAGCCAAAAGCCTTCTCTATTTCCTGTGAAAATGGTGGTCTTAATCTAAAACTCATATTCTGTTCCACATGTTTTATACAAATTGGGAGTCAGCTTAGCAGTTTGTCAAAAGGAAGAAATATTAAAGAACATTTTTCACACCTCTCATTCTAGAGATGAAATATTTAAGGCCCTTAAAGGTTAAATTATATGTTCAAGATCCTATGGCCAGAGAGGACTACAATCCAATTCAAAGATTTCTTACATTCAGCTCTCTCAAGCAAAATAGTTGGGCAGTCTAAAACAAAGCAAATACAAAGTAAGCATCTCCTTGGTGGTAAGAATATGTTTGGTGCTCACAGTAAAAAGACATTCATTCACATGATCGTATAATCATAATGCTCTGTGCTATATGCAATTTCAGAAATAGCACAGATGGGAAGCACTTTATGCTATCTTGAATTAAAATGTATTCACATATTTTTTATGGAAAAGAATATATTTTAAGCCTTCAAAAGTAGTACTTTTTACCAAAAAAATTAGTCTTGTTGTTTTGTATGTTGCTTTTTTTCAGTTTATAGCTCTTCAACATCTTTTTGATCAGCACATATATAAGGACCTACTTAACTGTCTGGGATTCCATTTCATTCTTCTATAAACATATTTGGTAAGTATGACAAGTCCACCAAATCTCTCTCAGATACCACGAAACTCACCGCTTCTGATTTTCAGCTTCTTTCTTAGCTTGCTCCAACGCCAGCTCCTCAGCTACTCTTCTTTTCAATTCTTCATCAGAAACTAGAATCAATAAATAGCAAAAGGAAATAAAATAAGTGACTTCTTAAAACAAAAGCAAGAAAATACTCAGGAAAACAAAGCTGAGACTAGATCTGAATGGACAAAGTTCTGCCAGGTGGTCAGTGTCTCCTTGGACCTTCCTGAGCACTGTGGAAAAGACTAATTAGTGCACTTCAGGAGTAATTTAATCAAGAGTTCCCTGGTGACCTAGAAATTTCTACACCTGCCAAAATTTATAATAAACTCAAGGAGCTGCTTATTGTCCAGTGAGGATTGACAAATTCTTTAAAATGATGTCCTAACATTAAAGTCTGACAATGGTATGTAAGGGGAGGGGAGGCTGTAAGGAAGGTACTTTGGAGAGGAAAATGACACCAAATCTTCTCATTTCAATAATTAAACACCTAACAAAATCATTTATTACAAAGAGAAAATCATTTCTATTTACATTCATTTTTCCATGATTTGTGAAAAGAGGTATTTGTGATTCATGAAAATTTCGAAACCATATTTTTTTGGAATACATGCCATTCAAATTCAAGTGCCAGCAATTGGAGAGAGACACAGCATAGTGCTGAGAACACAGCTGGAGCTTTCTAAATACCTGGTGACTTGATTTGAAACATCTGGTCTTCCCAATTAGAAGATTGTGTATGATATGTTTTGTAAAGGTTCTTACAGCTATAATGGTAAATAAAATGGACAAATTTTATACGCTTCCATGAAAAATAAGCAGAGACTACCTCCTCTCACCAGAAACTCGCTACCCAAAATTATGACCAAAAAGCACCACAGCACTTGGGAGGATCTAGGAATACCCACAGGATCTAAGTATTATTTCAAATGGCTGAGCTTATTAGATGGAAAACTAGACAGTACTGTCTCTGCTCTTCAAAGACATGTTATTTAATAACCCCAATATTGTAAGTCCTTTGTCTCAGGGTATATGCAAAATATTAATTAGAATATGCAAAAGCCTTTCAAAATATTTAGCTGGCATTGGGCAATAACAAAGAAGGTATATGAAAGGTCAGAAGGATGTTTTCTCTTAGCTGTAGACTATCAGTGAGCAACAACAACAACATCAAAAGACACCATCAAGAACGTGAAAAGACAACTCACAGAATGGGAGAAAATATTTGCAAATCATATCACTGACAAGGGACTTGTATCCAGAGTATACAAGTATACAGTTTATACAATATATAAAGAACTCTTATAGCAAACAACAAAAAGACAACCCAATTAAAATGGGCAAAGGATATAAATAGGCATTCTTCCAAAGAAGATATATAAATGGCCAATAAGTACGGGAAAAGTTGCTCAACAACATTAACCATTAGGAAAATGCAAATCAAAACCACAACGATATACCCACTTCAAACCCACTATAATCAAAAGGACAAACAACAAGTGTCAATGAAGATGTGAAGAAATTGGAACCCTCACACACTGCTGGTAAAAATGTAAAATGGCTCAGCCACCGTGGAAAACAGTTTGGCAATTCCTCAAAATGCTAAGCAGAGTTACAACATGACCCAGCAATTCCATGCTTAGGTACTATAAATACTCAAGAGAATGGAAAACATATGTCTACACAAAAACTTGCACATGAATATTTATAGCAGCATTATTCACAATATCTCAAAAGTGGAGACAACCTAAATGCCCATCAACTGATGAATGGATAAACAAAATGTGGTATATCCATTCGGTGTAATATTAGTCAGCCATAAAAAGTAATGAAGTACTGAGACATGCTACAACATGGATGAACCTTTAAAACATTATGCTACATGAAAGTCAGACACAAAAGGTCACATATTGCATGCTTTCTTTCATTCACTTGAAATTTCTAGAATAGGCAAATCCAGAGACACAGAAAGTAGATTAGTGGTTGCCTGGAGTTGGGGAAAGGGGAAAATGGGGAATGATAGCTAATGGGCAAAGAATTTCTTTTTGAGGTCTTGAAAATAGTCTAAAATTAGACTGTGTAATGGTTGCACAACTCTATAAATATACTAAAAACCACTGGACTATATACTTTTAATGGGTGAACTTTATGGTATGTTAAATAGATCTTAATAAAGCTTTAAAAGAGAGAGAGATAAAGGAAAGAATATAATAAAAAGAACACTGGGAATCAGAGACCGGAGGAAACACTACTTGAGGTCTATTCCTAGTATGGTCATCGACAATCTGGAAGACCTTGGGAAAGTTACTATCCTCTCTGGGCAGCAAGAGAACAATCTTTTCCCAAGAGATTATTCCCTAGGGACCGTTCCAACTCTATACCAAGCTTCTGTTGTGCGTCTCTCTTACGTCATACTCCATAGCATGACAAAGATACAAGTCTCTACTTTGAAGAGGTCAAACAAAATCTAGAAAAACGCTAGACCAGAGAATTCTATTTGCATTCAGGTAAATATTAGGATTCTCTCCGTATTAAAGATTTTAAAACAATACAAATAACAGCAGAGAAACTGCAGATAGTACTAGCTCAGCAGAGTCTTAACAGTCTTTGTTTTTCTAATAGCCAGACTTTGGACAATCAGTTAATTTCTCTGAGTTTTGGTTTCCTCATCTAAAAATAGCACACATGGGTGAGACTGTCGCTATGAAATTCCAGGCTATACACTCCACAAGGTAATGATTTTCACACTTTCATCTACATTTCATAAACAAGCAAAACAATGTGACACTAAATTTTTTTCAACTTGTACACAGTCAGTAGCTCCATTAGTAGCAAAAGTTGAAAGAAATATTTTACCTAATTAATACTACCGGATGATCATACGTTAGGATCAACACACAGCCAAGTCGCATACATAAAATCATGCCGCTTCTCCTAGATTATTTCAAAATCAACAACAAAATTTTTCTCAGGTAAAACTCAATCAGATTCTCAATCAAAATTCAATTTAATTCAATTAAAAGTAGGCTTCTGTAAAACCTCCAAGTCTAAGTACGAAACACAGAGATCAGTTTTCCAAGTGAGCGGATAAAATAGTCTTGTATCATAATTTTGTTGTTTTCGTTTTGGGTTGTTTGTGCTATGGTTTGAACGTTTGTCCCCTCCAAAACATTGTGTTGAAACTTAATCCCCAATGTGTTCGTATTGAGAGGTGGGATCTTTAAGAGGTGACAGGGTCATGAGGGCAGAGCCCTCATGAATGGAAGAATCCATCATGGATTAATGAGTTAATGGGTTATCACAGGAGTGGGACTGGCAGCTTTATGAGAAGAGCAGGAGAAACCTGAGCTGGCACACTCAGTCCCTCGCCACGTGACGCTCCGTATCCCCTACGGACTCTGCAGAGTCCCCACCAGTAAGAAGGCCCACACCAGATGTGGCCCCTCAACTTTAGACTTCAAAGCCTCCATAACTGTAAGAAATGAATTCCTTTTCTTTATAAATTACTCAGTTTCAGGTATTCTGTTACAAGCAACAGACAATGGACTAAGCTTGTTTCTTCCCACTTTATCAAGGTATAATTGACACATAAAAATTGTATATATTGAAGGTGAACAATGTGATAATTTGATACGTATTGTATAATGATTACCGCAATCAAATCGGCACATTAATCACCACACAGTTACCATTTGAGGTGGAGGGGGGTTTGAGGGCACTTCACATCTGCTCTCTTAACAAATTTCTAATAAAAACTACAATATTATTAAGTGAAGTCACCATCTAAAGTTCGACCGACATCTCCCCATTTCCCCTACCCCACAGCCCCTAGTAACCACTGCTCCACTCTCTGCTTCTTTGAGTTCAGCTTTTTTGGATTTCATGTATAAGTGAGAAAATATACTATTTGTCTGTGTCTGGCTTATTTCAACAGCATAATGTCATATCTTCATGGTGCACTTTGTGCCTGTTACACAGGGGTTTCCTACTGGGGAAAAGCCAGACTCAGCAGCAAGCTTTTTATTCTGTGATCAACCTGAAACGAATGGTGAGGCCTCCATTGAGGTGGGTGGCTGGGAAGGTGGCTGAGGTGGGTGGCTGGGAAGGAAGCCATGCAGGTGAGACTGTGGAGAGGAAGTGGCCAGCGGAGAAAATGCAGCTGGGAGGCTTGCCATTTCTTTCTCTCTATCCCTCCACCTACCACCTGCTACGGGGTGAGGTGAGAAACAGAGGCAGATAATCTGTGGTATCATCCAGGTAGGAGAGGAAGAAAGGTGGGGAGAGGAAAACTCCCATGGCCACTGAAAAAGACATGCCCAAATGACCAGCTGGTTGGTATCATTTTCAGTAAGTAAAGGGACCCAAGCACAGCTGTCTTTCTAATGGCCTATGGGGAGTGGGGGGGTGGAGGGATCACAACTTTTGGGTCAAGTCCAAGGTCACAACTGAAAAAGTAATTACCTTAGTACAATAGAGAATTTAAAATAACAAAAGATAAACCAAGACCTAGCATAAAGAGTTTAAAATCTAAAACAGCAAATCAAAGCACAAGCAGGAAAATAAGCCTGTGTGGTAATGGGTTTTGAGCAAATCTGAGCTTCATGTTATTTGCTTTTAAATCAATAGAATACAAAAAGCAACAATATATTTCTTCTGATAGGTCTGATCCAAAGTGGGCAAGAAAAAAGATACACCATTTGGAGACTACTATTTAAAATGGCCTTTCTGGGGAAAAAAGAAAAAAAAAAACTCTTCAGCTCTCAGGATCTGAACATTTTCTCAAATAAAACTGTTATTAAACTGAAAGGTCAGTGTTTCAGGATGGGCTACTTTAAGAGAAGCACAGGAAAGGCCAACTTTGCCTATTAGCACAGTGAGTTTCCAAGCAGATCTTTAGGAACTGGCAAAATTTGTGAAATGAGAAAAAGAGTAAAAACAAGACATGTTCAAGCCATATAAATCCGATTTGCCATGGAAATTTGCAAAACTAAAGTTCAGTAAGTATGGTTCCATGGCTTTTACAATCATACACACTCTCCTTTTACAATGTGTTAAGACAAAAGAATGTTTTCTTCACATACTTGGACCCTGTACTTTTTAAATTCTTCTCAGAAACCATTTTAATTTCTTTCTCAATGGCAAATGCATCTTAATGAACACAAACACTGGCATTTTGTCAATTAGTTATAGATGATATGACATTGACCATAAAACATCTGAGAAAAAGTCAAGCACTGCAATTGCTTAGTTATAACAAGTATGGCTCTAACCCCTTTATCTCAAACCATTATTGAAAATAATAAATACTTGCATGATTGAAAGCAGCTCATGATTCCTAGTAAAGTTTTGTTTGTTTTTACTAAACAATATTCTTTTTTTTTCATTTTTTGTGCATTTTATTTCTATTATTATTACATTGTAATATATAATGTAGTAATTACACGACTCACCATAGGTTGGGGACCCCTGCTTTGAATCATATACAATCGAGGCTTGCTACCAAAGAGGCTGGGTTGTTACTATTTGAAACACATACAGCAATGAACTGATGGCCATTATTTGTTTTTACTAAACAGTATTCTAAACAAATGTTTTGTCTAGTCCAAGGAGTCTTCTTTACTGATTGCCTAGGAATCTTTTGATCCTCTTTAAGTCACCTAAATCTCTAAGCTATAAATTTGGGTTCAGGATCAAATAAGAAACTCCAAGATTGCTAACCTTATACTTGATTCTGAGTATTCTTAGGGACTGTGAATACCATGGTCTTATTCCTCTAAGCGTGGCACAAATTCAGTACACCTCGCCAGTCTTCTATGTGACAGGCGATGCCCAAATGTCTATGTTATAAAAACTGGTTAAACTAGAGGTAGGGAGGGAAGGAAAGGGGACGACACTACAATACATTTAAGATAGGTTCTTGAATGGTGAACAGAAAAGACTCTAAAAAATGAAAGGACTTTCTGAACTCATCATTATGAAAAAACAAAAGACTGAAAATTCATTCAATCATGATTTGAAACATACACAGATTCCCTAGACCTCAAGGGACACACTAATTTCCTTTGTAAGTTTTCCCACTTATAATTCCCCTTTCCTTCGTTTTCTTTGCATAATCCTTACACTATAATTCCCTCCCCAATTACAGTATTTCTTAATCTCTATAAGTTGCTTAATAAAAATTACAGCTTGCCTCTTAGAAAAATGTTTGTTCCTTTGGGATTTTTTCCTTTACTGCATTTCGCTTTCTGATTTCACCATTTGCTGATACAGGTCATGGCCAATTTTATAAAGCCTATTATTTTCACATGCTAGTTTAAAAACACTGAAGAGAAACTATGAGGATCTATGAGAAGAAAATAAATGTATATAATTACATAATACAAGCAGCAGATTTTAGATAAAAAACTCTGGCTCTCCCAGGATTGAGATAGCTGAGCTAAAGCTTATACCGGAAGATACAGCCAAATTAAATTTTCAGCTCCATAGAAATACCCATTAATCTTATAATTTCAATAAATTCATTAATATGAAAAGATCATTTATTGTTTAGAAAAATAATAATGGAAGCATCCATGCAATCAACGAAATACAATACATAGTATATTAGAACTAAATGACTCACAGCGTAGGCTGCAGGATAAATCTTGTCCTGCTCCTTATCTTCTAAAAGGTACAGGGTTTGGTTGGAGGAAGTTGAAAGACGACTAGGATAAATCTTAGGGATTAGAAATAAATACGTAACAGTTTGCCATTATACATTTGTGGCACCATCTACTTGGCAGACAAATCTGATTTAAACATACACACACACAAAATATAAGTATGTTCAGCTGACAGTCACCTTCACCATCTCGTAAGGATAATGTATCTTAAGAATGCCTTCAACAACAACAAAAAAAAATGCCATCTGTCTACTACCTGGCAGGGTAACTGTGGCTACTTACACATTAAAGTTAATGAAGACGGTAGAATGAAAATTCTTAACTGCACATTCATAATCATAAATATTGTATCAGAAGGCACAGTGTTAGGAAGAGTTTGGCAACCTAAACATTAACGGCATCAAGTTAATGGTTTATTTTGTAATATTATTGCTCCACCGGGATTTATATACCTTTGTAAATTTCTAATTTGACTGGCATAATATGCAAATAATGTCCATTTTATTGTTTGCTTCACAATAACCACTCATGGAAACCAGCTCCCTGTTCCATTCTCTGTAAAAACAAACATCAATACTGGGCTGCAGAAGCTGTATAGCAATGGACAAGCTTGTAATTCGTATTCCACAGTTTCCACATTTTTAAGTAGACAATTCATAAAACCAGTATTGAGAATCAGATACATATAGTATTTCATGTCTTAATACCCTGAATAATAGTTGCAAGATTTCACAAAGCCTCTAGGAAAATAAGATCTATAATTTAAATTAAAAAATGATAATTACCTCTGCATATTGCTTTTTGATACATAGCTTAATTTTTTTTATTTGTTTCAAAAAATGGATATATTTTATTCACTGGAAATAAAACTATAAATTAAACAGAGTTAATTCTCCAACCCCAAATGAAGTACACAAACCACCCAAACCTGTTTCCATTTAATTCAAATAGTCCTGTGTGACTGTATTCAAAGGCTTCTCCAGGAGTCATGAAATGCATAGAGGACCAAGATGGAAATGCAGGAGGTTCAAGTCTAGTACTGGCTTTGCCACAATTAGTTGTGATTTTGTTCAAAACATTTCACTGCTTTGGGCCATGACTATCTCATCTGTAAAATGAGGGGCCAAACTAGAAAATCTCTAACGTTCCTTCTCCTTATATAACTGTGTTAAATGGGACACTGGTGAATTTGGATTCTGGCCTGAGCCTCCACCTCCTCTAGAAAGCCCACTAAAATGAAAGTAAAGGAATAAAATGGTGTATCACTGGCAACACATACTGTCAGCTGTTTTCCTTTAAGTGACAATATTCATTTGGAGAAACTGTCTCTCAGGTACTTACCTGTGAACTACTAAAAACAGCCCCTAGGCTTTACAGATAAAGCAAAAAAAAAAGAGAAGAGGGTGAGCTAGAGAGAGCAATATTGTGCAGGCTTTCGGGCACACAGCAAATGTCCAATAAAAACTTGTTAATGGCTTGATTTGTGGAGTCAAACATTAGTCACTAAGTAAAATAAGTCACCAGCATTGGGGGTAGCTTCAGGAAGACTTAAACGAAACACATACACACACTGTAAAAGCATATGCAAACTAAGAATAAAGACTGGGACAGCTACTCAAAAATAACTCCAAGTCAAATCCTTTGCTTCCAAATTCTCCACACCAATGCCACTGCCGCCACCAGGTTTTTGGTCCCTGGACCCTCCTATACAGAAAATCTGGAGTCACCACTACCGCCAGCATGTTTATAAAAGAGAGCACAGGTATTCATTTCAAGCTCAATGTACTGGCTATAAAATTTCAGTTTCAATGTTTAAGCTCAGTTTTCTGTTCTCTGATCAACCATGTGAAGTTATCTTGTTAGAGATGCAAATTCTTCAACCCCTATCCAGACCTTACGAAATCAAAAACTCTGGGGATGGTTGGTGCCCAACAATCTGTGTGTTATCAAGCCCTTCAGGTGATCCCGAGGCACACTGAAGTTTGAGAGCTCCTGGCAAAAGGTGATGATGACTTGAAGTGGGGGAATGGCCATGAAGATGGAGTGCAGGATACAAGATTTTTCATAAGAAACACTGTCATCTGAGACTGAGAGATGAATGAGAAAGAAGTCAATGGTATGCCCAGATGCCAGAAAATTAATACCCATGATGGTCAATTAAGGAAAGAAGGAGAAGGTGTTTGGAGAAGAAAGAAAATAAGTCCAATTTCAGACATATTCAATTGAAGGTAATGGTAGAACCACCACATGGAACTACAGGCAATTAGATATTTGAACATGAAACTCATGTTGGAGACTTGGCTGGACATGCTGATTTAGGAATGACTATTACAGATCTGAGCTCAATGAATTCTCCTGGAAAAAAAAAAATGTGTAAAGAGAAAAAAGTACAAGGCTAAGAGATAGGCCTTAAAAATTCATAAGATAAAAGAGAGGAGAGAAGAGGAACATCATTAAAGACAAAAAAGAAATGGAATGGAAAGGAAGAAATGAACCAAGATAGCATGTGTAAAAATGATAAACAGATTTCATCTCATGTGCCAATTCTAATTAACTGGCGGTAGTAGCCTGGGGAGCTTTATGGAGAAGGGCTCTGAGGCCAAGTCCAGGTTCAGTGAATTAATGTCTACCCTGGGTACAGGAGAAAGATTTGGCGCATGGCTTACAATTACCTATCATCCCATGGAGTGCATGGAAATCAGATGCATGAGCCTCAGGAATCAGTAGGGGGACAGCAACAGAAGGCAGCAATTATAGGCCTCTCTTCAACAAGTTTAGAAATGAAACAAGAAAGAAAGAGGTGGAAAAATTATAAATAAAAGATGATTTTCACAAATAGTGGAGATCTGTGCATATTTGAAGGCAGCCATAATCAATAACCTCTAACTAACGTATAAGATACTGATGAATGCTAGCTGTTTCTCAAAAGGAATTTAGAGAATATTATGTACATATTACTCATAAAGATCTGGTTGTTTGATACACAGTAATAGACCAATTAATATTTATATATCATACTCTAGTTCACTTTCCTAATAACCATCCTGATTCAGGGTTCATAGAACATTTTTTTAAAGAGTATTTCATAATAGTGTGGACAAGCCCAGTATCATGTGCTAAAAAGATTTAACCAAGACTAATGTCCTTACCCAAATAATTTGCTTTGGTAAAGAGAAAGTCAAATACCACTCCAATCCTTAGATTCATAAATCAATCTCCCTCTTCTTATTGTTATGAACTAGTGTGTGCTTTTCAGCAAAATAAATGTATTTAATCCCAAGATCCATTACTTACTAATAAAACTCCTAAATTCAACTGGGATATTTAGTTCTTTAAGTTCTGACCAACACTGTTTTCTAAGGGAAATGTTAAATTTACCTTTACATGTAATCAAAGCACAAGGCAAAGACAAAACTCAAAAGTCCGAAAATAAAATCTATTTCCTAATCCACCTAACTGTCTATAGCCTTGGCAAGTCGGCTAATCCCAAACTCAAGACTTTTCTTCTGAATGAATGAAAATAAAATGTGTTACCCAATTACAGCCCTTTTTATAAGGAAGAAAACTACAGTCCTATTCCTAGATACTGGCCTACTACTAGACAGTAGAAATAGTGGGAGGATCACACATAGACCTCTGGGTTTCAGTGGCTTCATTTATAGCCCATTAAGGTTGAGTTGCCAAAAAGGACCTATTTAAGACAGGAGCTAACCACTGCAGAACAATGGCCTCTCCTGGGAAGTTTTAAATAAAGCAATTCAGATTTTACACCCATGCTTAATTCATATTTTATTTATGATAGTTCAAACATATTAAAATGGTGAGACAGCATAATACATATTGGTTTAATATTTTTCATTAAGCTATAGTGCAATATCCTGAGCTTTGTTTTTTATTTAATTCACATTGTGATAATGAGATCAGCCTCTTTTTTAAAGTCAGATTATAATACCTATAGCCGTTATTTATTCCCTCATCTAAAGTAAAAAATCTCCACTTAATGTTCAGAGAACAACATATCAAGGCATTCATAAAGTAGTTATAATCTCTAATAAAACAAAAATAATTTTCTGTGAAGCACTGTGGAAGCTCTACGACTTAGCCCATCAGAGCTGATTTTACCATCTTTAAAACACAAGACTGTGCATAAGGATTTCAAGACCTAAGTGTTGTGCTATCTTTAATTTAAATTCAAGAATGTACTTAACCTTTTTTCCAAAAGTAAAATAAATTATCCACAATAAAGTTAACCTAAACAGAAAATAACAGTAAAAAACATTATGATTACATTCCTAACAATCTACAAATCTCCTCAATACCAGTGTTATATAGAGAAAAGTGGTAGAATTCCTTCTTAATCTTTAAGTAGCATTTCATTTCTGTAATTCATCCCAGATGCTAAGTAAGGTTTTGTGGTATAAATCCTTCAGAATACCTGAAACTGCATAAAATAGCAATGAAAAAACTGTGCCTCCATTCAGACCGGTGATTCTCATCCTTATCAGACCCAACTCTGCTTTTTCAGAAGCAAATATTTTGTAATGCTCCCTTTACCGTTCTGAAATTAAACAGATAACAATCCAATGAAAAATGTAATCAATAATACTCTAAGTGTAATATTTAAATAGAAATATAAGAAACTAATTTATAATAAAATAATGCCATCTCACAATGTAAATGTTCAGACATAACTACAGTAGAAGATATAATAAAACAGTCTGAATCTTGAGTTTATGTGTTAAATTATCACAAATAAAAGCTATAGCTATTGCTATACCAAGTTCTGGGCCAGGTAAACATGTTTTTTAACTGCATGAATTTCTGATGAACCATTCAGAAGTTCAGGACACAGGACAATTCTTGGAGGTGCAAAACTACTCCAGGCATAGCCAGCCATCTAGATCCCTACCCATGCCACTAAACACCATAGCTCCCCTACAAATTTCTAAGATGCCTAAACTGGTACAGTACTACTCAAGTGGGGCAGTACCTTGTGGTGCCACACTCCCCCACCACTGAGCACCACTGTTTTAGACTGGACTAAAATATTCACCCTGATAAAAGAAAAAAATATGGGAAGCTTAGTTACTTTATGGCTGGCATGGCTATTGACAGTCACAAATAATACACTAAAATTAATACAGATTTTTTGAACACAGGTAAAAATTTGGAGATGAAACCAAAATGTCTTCCCCCAACATGATCTCTGCCTTAAGGTGCCCAAATATTACTAGCTTCCTCTATCTTCATATTCACCAAAAGCACATTTGCCCAGTCCCACTTACAGGGAGCATCTTGTTTTTCCTTAGGGTAACCAAAATTATTTTCTACTAATCATCAAATTGTCCACTTTTTCTCTCCTGATGCTTTAAGATGTGTCCTAGATGGATGAGGGCTCCTTAACTAATTCAATTGAAATGGAAAAAGTGGGTACAAATTGCAGCCTGAAGATTCCAGGTCTCTGTAAAGCTATCACAAGAATGCACACAGATGCCAGGGAGATACAGATTAAAAGCCATCTACCCACAAACTGTTCAGATGTTTTCACATGACTGTCTTTAAAAGAACAATTTCTCAAACATTGATTTATTTCAAGCTGACACACTTCCCGTCGAAACTATCTACATTAGATAGTTCTTGACCAATTAAAAGTATATGTTTCACAGGTGACAATATCATAATTAATACTGAACAAACAGCTCAATAAGGCCACATCATTTTTATATTCAAGGAAAATGAGAAAAGGATTTAAAGCTACTCACTCTAAGTTAACTTATAATAATTCACAGAGATTACTTTTTGAAATAAGGGAAGTGAAGAGTACAGTGAGAAATAATTTCTCTATAAACAGCAAAAATAAATTAGCATTCACCATAGCATAGAATATGAAGCTACCTACAATGATAGAAAAGCAGCCAGAATGAGTAAGATCTAAACACATATAATACTTTAAAAGAAACGTACTTAGAATTCTTTTCAAGTACCTATAGCAATTGGATCCAGTCTTTTAAAAAAAGTGCTATCAGGTAGAAGTCCTTAGGGAAACTGTTTTTAATGAAAGTAATAATTAGAATACCAACTTACTCTCCATAAAGAATAAATTCCAACATCATAGTGATTTCATAAAATAATTTGCTAAGTAATTTGAGTTTCCTCTTGGGGAATTTTCTTATCAAACCCTCCCCCACTCTCACCCCATGCCCCATCCCCATTCTGTTAGTGTAATTTAACATAAACCTTCTGTATTCTGTGACAAATTATAAACTAAATGAATCCAAATGAATAAAATTTTATTAATACTGCATGTTTTAACACTTTTAAATAGTTTTAACATATTTTAATCTCAGTTACATAGTTTATAGAGAATTTAATAGAAAGAAATTAATCTAATAAGGCATTATATAATATAAAAAAATCTTTAAAAGAATAGTATAAAATGTTCAGATTTACATTTATAGCATTTGAATCATGGCTGTGAAATAATGAAAACGACACAGCACGCCACACATAAAAGGCTTGTCATTTTACAGCCACAACCATTGTGTGTCTTGTATGTGTATTTACCACAGGATTGTGAAATAAAACATGGAATCACATCATATTGATTTGTCTTAAATAGAAAGATATAGTCAAAGTTCATGTAGGGTGAAAAATATTTCAGAAAAAAAGAAATAGAAAGACCTCAATGAAAAGCACAGCAAAGTAATTTTAATAAAAAAATCAGGTTTAAAGAGTCCTGTGTTCTCCTGATTCTACCCTCTGTGACTTAATTTATCTATATATCACTAATAAGGTTTCTCTTAAAAATGAAATGTAATGAAATGAAGAGGTATTGAGGTCAAAGATGAGAGCGTCATTACATAAACAGAATGAAACTCTATTCAGCTGGAGAACCACGAGCATTTGACTTTAAAAACTGACTGATACTGTATGCCATTTCATTGAGCCAGTACTATATTTTACAAGACTGTTTTAAGTCACATATTCTTTAGAAAGTAAACATGCTAAGATTTATAATTTTTAAACCTACAGAAAAGATTATGTAACAAAAGGAATTTGTGCAGCAGCTTTCATAAAGATTTGGGATCTGGCTTGATGTCCAGGTCCAATTACACAAATATTTTAGCTTCTGATTGCCAAGATTCACATATTTATTGTAAATGAATTTGACCTGACAGTAACAAGAATTAATCTGAATCTTTTTCATTGTCTCTGAATACTGCTAACGTCATAGATTATGATGAATGATGATGAGACTAAAGGGTAAAGTAAAATTGATGTTGATCAAGTATTTTCTAAAAATTCATTTTCATGACCGGCTTAAATGACTATTAAATCTTTCTCTTAGAAACATGAAAGCTGGTGACAACGAGAAAGATTTAGACAATGAGAAAGAGCAGTATACATTTTATATACAAAACAGGGAAAAACTACAAGCAAATTAAATGTTCAAAAACAGTGAAATGGTCAAATAATAACACAATACAACCACATAATGAAATACTAAGCTAATATTAGGAAATACGCTGTAAAGAATATTAATCTCATGAAAAAATTCTCACAATTAAGTGATGAGCTGAACATACTGTTTGGTCTTCATTTTGTTTTGTATTTGTACAGGACTGAAAAAAAGCATGAGGAAACCATCACAAAGAAATACATATATATGGCCTAGAATGATATATACCAAAATAATATTAAGGATTAACTTTGTCTTGGGTGGGAAATGGATAATTTTCCTTTCTCTCTTTATACTTAATTGTATTTATTACCAAAAACATATTTTTGCTTTCATAATCACTTATTTTTAAACAGGGCATAAATAGGCAAAATTCCAGTTTTTAAAAAACACCTTTATCAAATGAATCATGAACATCAAATGTACAAATTATATCAATTTAGCTAACAGAAGTTCAAACCATACTTATACCAAAAGAGAACTGGCTGAGATTAAAGTGCCACAAGATCCAAGAAAACAAAATTGGTTCATGTTTTTTTTTTCCTTTTACCCTATAGCCATCCTGCCCATGTGCCATTATAATAAGACTATATGTTCCTAAAATGTAAATTACTCAAAGAAAATGCAACCAATGCAATCACATACCTTTATTACAATAATGTTTGGGGAAGCAGAATTTATAACACACAGTTTCTTATGTATGCTGTCCAGGAGTATGCCACACAAGGGCTGTGTGCTGCAGAGTTCCTCTTTCAGAATGATGAGATACAAAGTATCTCAAACAGGATTCAGTGGCCATACTGAATATAGGTAGAAAACGGGGAATCTAAGAGAGCCAAAATATTCTCTTTTCACTCCAGCTTTTCAAGTAGCATTTAATTTTTTGTCTTCCATTTAGATTTTCCAGTTGATAACACCAATCATCCTAGTACGATGAATGATATATGTTACCAAGGACAGCTGATGAAAAATTCTTGGTCACTGACTTAAGCAATCAGCTGAGGTTAAGCTAAGTCAGATAAAAAGAATGAAAGATAACCAAGGACAGCATTTTCTACATCATGCAACGAATATCTCCCAACATAATGGCGGCAAAGCTCTATATGGAGATCCATTTCCTACATGTAGCGGTCACTGAGTCAAAGGCACTATATTTTAGGATATTCTGGAAAACAACTCTATAAATTGTCCATTTTGGCTGTGGAATAAACATAGAGACCTATTCATTTTATTCCACACAGGCATAAGCTAAAAATATATATAACTCCAACTGTAAATTTAAAACTATATTATATCCATAATTACATTCTTTGCTGCCACAAGCAAAATAAAACATTTAATGTTCTTTGCTTGCTGGTTAGATTTATACTTGGTAGGAAATACTTATCAAAATTTAGCTTTCCTTCCTTAAAACAGAATCTGACAACTTCCACTGAGGTTTTGTGGCCTTCAAGTGTCTCTAGTGAAAACTTTATTCAACACACCAAACTTCATTTTTTTAAGTTGGTTAGTCCATGCACACATTGCAATCAACTGGCTAAGACAAAGAGATTTTAAATGCCCATTTGTGGGAGTTGTATCTCAATAATAAATATCAAAACATCACTTTCCACAAAGCTTTCAAGAGAGGATAGCAATGACAAATGACAGGACACTGTAAGAGATACTACAACTTTATCTTGAGTTTAATCTTCACTGTATTTATTTGGATTTAAAGGAAAAATCAAACTAAATTATTCATTCCTTGCAGTAGCAGAGGAATCCTCAGATACAGTTTGTGCCATTTTGGATATAAATTGAAAATATCAAGTCTTTTTCAATTTTTCATCCATCCTGATAAATCAAAACCAACTGAAATCCAAACAGGAATGCAGACCTGTAAGAAAATGAAGTCTTTGTAACCAACTATGCCGAAGTACCCCGATTCTATTCCGAAAAGAACTTGTATCTCAGAGCTGCCAACATTTTCAACACTTAAAGAGTCTTAACCATTACCCTTTTCCACTCTCATCTGGGAATCCAAAGAAAATTATGACTATCAAATAAGACAGCACAGTTGTCTCCATTCTCCGTTTCCCTCTACTAACAGAAATCCAATTTTTGGTTGAGCACATGGCTGGTCAGAATGAAGAATACACTTTCCAGCTTCTCTTGCAGTTGGGAACAGCCTGGTGACTAAGTCCTGGCTAACAAGGGGTGACTGGATGTGGTGTGAGCAGCTTCCAAGTCATCTCTCATGGCACAGCCTCAAGGACAGCTGTGAGCCATTGTAGACCATACAGATAAGGCAAACAACCAAGGGGTGTAGTGCAATAAGGCCGAAGAAAACTGGGTCCCCATACAAAGAAATCATCAAATTACTCAAAATCTTACATGAGAGAAAAATAAAATTCTAACTTTTTAAACCCCTGTAACTTAGGGTCTCCATTAGAATAGTGGAAACTATATCTCACCAATCTTGCTAAAATTTGGCAAAAATTCAAAGTCCTACTCTACTCCTTGTCAATCCTAGAAGAATCAAAAGAAAGTCTCAAAAACATGCAGACTTAGGAAGAGAAAAAGCTAAAAAAAACTTAAAAAGCTATGTTGGGTATACTTGAAAGAGCTGGAAGAGACCTAAGGCAGAAGCCTATACTTGCCCCAGGAAAGTCTCCTTTTGGACCCCTACCAAAGGAGTGAAGGATGTGCCATCCCCAAATACACTGGATTGGTATATTACTGATTATTTCAAGTTGAAAACATTGGAGAAACTGCAGTTTCAGAAAGGGCTAGCTGACCTGTCTCTTCCAGCATGCAGCAAGCGATAAAGATTCCTCCAGGAAGGGTACCCACCCATACCAGACCTGTCACCACCAGACCTGGACCTGGAGGCTGCAAAGGACCTGAATAAGTATGCTTAACAAAGTAACCCTTATCTCCCACCAGTTTTACATACACACCCCAATATATCTCCTAGTAACTCCACTAGAAATGCACTGCCCCTAGCCAGATTTTCTTTGTCCTGTCATTTCTTCTCAGATTTATGGTTCTTTGTCTAAAAAGAACTTTGGCCACTTCTTTGGACTTCTCTCTCTTGTGAAGATCCCCATGTACATGTAAAACTATTAATAAAATTTGTATGCTTTTCTCTTGTTAATCTGCCTGGTGTCAATTTCGTTTCTAGGTCTAGCCAAAGAGCCCACTTAAGAGCTAAAAGGGGGGTTCAGAGGTGATCTCTCACTCCCCTACCGACATGCATAATAAGAGTAAGTTGGAAAATCATCAAAATGCTTTGTCTATCCCAGGGTAAATAAGCCATAAAGCAAGTTATTCAATCTCTGTGTAAGAGCCGTTTTATTATTTCTAAAATGAGGGACATGAATTAGATCACCTTTAATGTCCCTTTCAGTTAACATAATCCTGAAACTGTGACTCTCTACCCATGCGATCACAGCAGAGCAGCCAATAATGTCTGCTCTAGAGTCAAATTGCTTGGCCATGTGTTATATCCATAAATTTGGCCAAGTTCAGTTTCCTCACCTATAAAATGAGTATAATAAAAGTAACCACGTAATATGATTATTGTGAGAATATATCACCTTCTGATAAATACCAATACCTCATCAGATTACACTTTAGCTCCCATAAACCTACTTTACCCAAAACCTTATACAAGTAATCCTCAAATTTCAAATAACAAGGAATTTACAGATTAAACATCACTATGACTCAATCCTCTTTTCTACTCTGGCAATTAATTCTTCAAGGTTCCATCCAGTCATCTATTAATACTTCCTGCTTAATGACAGCCTAACATAATCATACTACCTACAGATACCTACAGACTAATAATTCACTGACTCTACACTACCATTCTGGCAGGCTGAACCTTTATGAGAAAATGTCTCAGCTATTCCAAAGTTTGTTGAGAACCTGACTAGTTGAAGCAATGCTCTTGATTTTTTTCCTTTTCTCTTCTCATGCAGCATTCTACATAAGGGCAGCAAGAGTCTAACACAAAACCCTCCAAATATTCCTTTTTCATAGGTTTCTTTTATTGCAAATTCACTAAGCAAAATTTGAAATAAAACGACTGAGTCACACCTTCATTCTTCCCCCATCTCCACCCCCTCCAGTCATACACACAAACTTGAATGTGATTTGGGACCACTCTGCCCTAGCTGTACCCATCTAAAAACCTACTTCCACTATTCTATGTTCTGCTACTAAACGTTGGGAATTCCAATGGCCCAAAACAAACAACTGCACTCATTCAATACTCCCTTTGATATGCTAACAGTCCCTAAGAGGACTTGAGCTATCAGTTAAAAAATAAACATTAATTTAGGTCTAAAGCAGTCTGCTTGGTCTTAAGTTAGGTAAAATACGAATACATTATAGGTGCTGGTAATGTTTTTAGCATTAATGTAAAGTTCTGTAGCAAAGTAATTATTTTAGGCATTCAATGATACATTTGCCACATTCTTAAGAAATGCAAATTATATCCAGGGGCCCTTTTTTTCCCCAATATAGTATGTCCAATTTTATAAAAGATGTAAATGGAGAACTAAAATCCACTTAAACATATTCACTTAACAGCAAGCTTGGTTGAAACACATCAATTATTTTTGTACGAGCAACACTTACACTTTTACAATCTTAAAAATGCTTCTCTTAATCACACTACAGTAGTATTTCTGCATTTCCCTAAGATTCTCTCAAATATCTTAGGTTTCCCTTTGAGTACCCACAAATACTATTGCTTTAAATCTTGCAGCACAGGACAGACCTCCAAAGGCTTAACACCAAGAGAACACACTCTGGGGGAGTTTTATATTGCTTGCTGCCTTCGGACAACCTTGGCAACCTTTTACTCAAACCATCCTTACTCCAGAAAGATACAGGGAGCTTGGCATCCCTGTTAGGTGATGCCCATCATAACAATCGACTCTGCAATAAAACAGGGGACCAAGCAAGGGCAATATAGTGCTGAAGTCATTCAAAGCTAGCTCTGGTCTGTGCCAGTGTGTACACATTTTCAAACTACAATTACTCTCTGATGCAGAAACTGTTTTATTTCCCTACCAAAGCTCTTCTCTCTGCCACACATTCCACCAGACAACTGCTATTCTTGCAGTAATACAATCTTAACAAACCCTCTGGTAATTTTTTAAATCATCTATAATTTGCATGTTACGTAAGTGATTTGAAGCTTAAAATATTTTATTTTAAATTACTATTACTAAGATCATGAGAAACTTTATAGTAATAATCTCCTTAAAGCATTTACAGTATATCAAGATAAAATTCAACATGTTCCAATCTTTATGAAAAAAAATTCAAAAGTAACAGTATAGTATGTTTGGCTTGGGGACCAATAGTATTTTAAAATGTAGATGAAATTGACTTAACTTTTACAGTATCAAAAATAGACAAAATCCATTTTTATGACCTAATGATCAGAATTTTTATATTTTGGAATTAAGGAAATTAATTGGCTTAATTGATGAACTTTTGTGTTTTATTTCTAAATAACAAGATAAAAGATTTCAAGGTACTGTTTGAAAATGTAAATACATTTGGAGAAGGATAGTTTTTATTCCCAATAAATGAAAAGCAAAACTGAATATAATAATCACCATATTTTCTAACATTAAGTATTAAATTATGAGACACACCCCAATGTACTATATGAGAATTTTTAGTGAATGAGTGCATCTTCCCAATCTAGTGAAAAGCATCCTGAAGCTAATTTTCTGAGCCATCATCACTTTTATGATGCTCATTAACCTGCTTTTCAGCATCAGTATCCCATACGCTTCCAGACTTTAACCAATAATTCATTATGAGCATAAATTAAATACTACACGACTAGAAATAAAAATTTTAAACCATATAAATGCCTAAATCACCACGGCAGGTAGCAGCATGTGTGATAAACCAACTATGTGATAAACTAACAGAAGAGCTAAAGCCCATTTGCCTGATCTCCACTAAAAATCAAAAAACTCATTAGACACTCAAAGAAAATATGTAAATAACTGTTTTATTGGTTGATTTGTTAATGGAAATTAAAATATTCTCCATTAGAGCTTTTAACAGCATGTGCTCTCCAAAACATTGTCATTTAAGTCCCCAGTTGGGAATGGTACAAAATACCAGTCTAAGCAGCCCTGTTTTTTTCAAACACTCCCTATAATTGGATAAATGCTTACCTTTTTAGGTTTCACAAGTTTCCTAATGGGATGCGACAAAATAAAAGTTAATGGGTGGGAAGGACAGTTATCAAAAAAAAAAAAACTATAAAAGAAATACTAAAAGAAAAACAAGTACTATCCAACAAAATGTAAAATAATTTGTCCTCAGATAATCAGAAGTTAATATTCTCCAGCCCCATTGTTAGCAAAAAACTGTTATAAAAATTCAAGCCAAAAGCTTTCACAAGCTACTATATTTGTGAGATATTATATTGTTATAAATTATAAAATATCATAATTTATATTATAAATTATTATAAATATATTATTATAAATATTATTTGTGTGAAATTCTGTTGGCAATGATCAGAAAAATAAATTAAAAGTTGGAAAGAGTAAAGGGAGAAAATGTATACGGCAGAAAAGCAGTCCACTAGATGGTTCTGCGGGGCCAACTTGGGAGAGGGAATTCAGGAAGCTACCTGGAAGTACACACAGGTCTGCAGCCCTCCTCCCCAGGTGAGAGATGAAGCTGAGAACAGGGCTGCATCACAGCCTCCCTAGTCCTGCAGCTCTGACCCAGCGCACTGGCCTGGGGAAAGCTTTTAACATGCAGCAGGGTTAGGGGATCTTGGCACCCCTGTTGAGTGCTAAATGTGCTCAATCGGTTTCTTTCTTCTACCTAAAGTTTTTCCTATCAACACCATTTAAGTGACTTAGCATCTCTGGAGCTACAACTGAGTCAGACAGAAGCACTTCCCAGTTTAGAACAAACAGCTTACCTATTCCCCAGCTAAGGGAGGACACAAAATGCTTTTAAGGGATTACCTCCCATTTAACTAGCAAAAGAATGAGTAGGTAAGGACAGAAGCAAGGACAATACACTCAAGCTATTCATTCACCCTGACAACTGAAGAAGAGGTTCAGATCACCAGGTGAAAAGCAACACAACAGATCTACGCACACTTACAAGATGTGCAGGTGAGCCATACTACTTCCGTGCTCTCTAACACTCTGTTTCAGGTCCTGTCTCTGCCCCTCTGCCAGTCATCACTGACAGAGAACTGAAACTCCCTATGACAATCAGTCACCCTCATTAAAACTAATTGCCCAAAGAAGCTGAAATACAAAAGGCAAAGGCTTTTTAATGAAGAAAATACCAAACCCCAATATAATCAGTTTACCTTTATTGGAGAGGTAGGCATAGAGCTGACTAGAACACTAAGAAACACTAACAATTTAAAATCATAGGTTCTGATCGTTTTAAATAAAATTTTAGTTTTTAACCTCCAGAATCTCACAACATGTGTATGCCTTATTATTCTTTCTTTTTTCAGTGAGGCCTTATAATGTTAGCATGCATTTTTGGTTTTATAATTTGTTTATTCAACTTTAAGTGCCTAATACATTCCAGATCCAGCAGGTGGCATAAATGTATATAAGGCATGAGAGACAGTATGGTCTAATTTTTTCTTTGTTTGTTTGTTTTCTCTCTTAAGCCATTCACAATAAGACAGAATGGCCTAATACAATAGTTCTTAACGTGGGAATTCAAAAGATCTATAAACTTGGATAGGAAAAAAAATGCATCTTTATTTTCACTAATTTCTAAATAAAGTAAGCATTTCCTTCAATTATGAATGATGGCCTAAAACCAAGTAGTATTAGCCACAGTACCTGTAATTTGTCACCAATAGAAATCACACATTTTCATAACACATTACAATAGTTTCAGACATTCCAAATATTAATGCTTATCACTTCTTTGAAGTAATGATAGTTAATATACCCAACACCAGACCTTGTTATTTAATGTGCTAATAAGTATATATTACAAATTTGGGGGTTTTTTAATATTTTGAAAATGCCATTATAATTGGTATCCTTTGTAATGCTACGTTTTTTGTTTTTTTTTTTTTAAGAGACGAGGTCTTACTCAATTGCCTGGACTGGAGCACAGTCGCACAATCATAGCTCACTGTAGCCTAAAACTCCTAGGCTCAAGCGATCCTCCTGCCTCAGCCTCCCAAGTAGCTGAGACTAGGAGTGCACAGCACCACACCCAGCTAATTTTCTTATTTTTTTAAGAGACTTGAGTCACGCTACGTTGCCCAGACTGGTCTCAAACAATCCTCCCACCTGAGCCTTCTGAGTCGCTGGGATTACAGGGGTGAGCCACCACACTCAGCTCCATTTAAAACACTAATCTGAGAATGAATCCACAGGCTTCACCAGAATGCCAAAGTGAACATGGCACAAGAGAGGTTAAGCACCTCTGATCCAGCAGAATACACAGGTATAAGACCCAAACTTAAACCCACGCATTGTTACTTGTGGCCAAAACTAAGTCATTTAACCTCTCAGAGCCTCAGCTCCCTCATTTACAAACTCCTCTGAGAGTTGTTGGGATGTGATAACATATGAAAGAACAGGAATCGAATGTTAGACGAGGCCACATTATGATAAAGATGCTCAAGTTGCACGTATGCAGTCAATGTGACTTTCTTAAAGAAGTTAACCAAAAAAGGGTTTCAGAGTCAAAACAAAGGTAAAAGAGAACATTTTACAGTTTTATAATCCCAACCCTATAAAAAAATTTTGTGCTCAGGTAATTTTAAAAAGGTAATCCAAAAAACCAAAATGATAATCAAGATATGAACCAAACTCAAAGAGTCACAGTTCATTATTTCACATAATCATCTAAATTTTTGTCACTTATGAAAATCAACCTTACCTGAGTTGAATCAACAAGAGAACATTAACAGTTACATTTAAGATGCAAATGTGATGTATCCTCAAGCAAAAATCAGTCTCATTACTTTATCTTTACCACAGAGGATAACACATTTATAAACTGTGTTGGAATGCTTTTTTGTTCAAATGTGTTTTACATGTCTCAACAATCACTGATCTAATTACAGGTAGAAAAAAATCCAAATTACTTGTAATTCTGAATAAAAAATAGTAAATGAATGAATTGGCTATATTATGAAAATGCTATTTCAACTAATGCAGGAAAAAAAAATATTTAAACCTCAGAACTTAGATTAAAAGGAAGAGAGGAAAGATACAGACAACCCCAAAAGTCGAACACAGTAACTTTAATTTTGGATTCGGTAAGAGATACCCACTCAGATTGAATCACTTAGTGAATGACCACTTTGTGTAGACAGCAGCCTTGAGCTATAGGGATAAATTCAGGGGAGAAAAAGAAAGCAATTTACATCTGCCAGTGCTCTGACACTGGGCTGGAAAAATAATACATACATATACCTCTAAATGCCTACAAAGTAACAATAATTTTAATCCATCACTGAGGACAATATAAAACAATAAAGTAACTATGTAAAACTGAGTGTGGTAAGTGGCAAACTAAGACGTAAGCAGAGGAGATCCATAGGGATGATCAGGGCAGGCTTCCTGGAAGAAGCAGGATTTTACTGATGGTAAAGACAAGTCAGGCCTAATGGAGGAGAGAGGAAACAAACAAAGGAAGGCATGGGTAAAGAGGCAGAAGGGAAGCAGGGATTATAAGGACCAGTTTAAAAAGTAACAAGAGAAAACCTCCTTTCTGAATTAAATCATCAAAACAGCCAGTCATAAATCACTGGAAAATCACTATCAAAGGGTAAGTGTAGGGAACTGTCTCTCAAAAACTAACTTGAAACCTCTCAGATTAAATAGAGTACTTAGGAAACAGCAGTAACATAGAAACGTATGTACAAATACTTCCCCCAAGCAGGCCTCAAAAGATATATAAATCCACAAAGTGAGAGAGCACTTCAGGGTATCTGAAAGCAAGGAACCAGAGTGAGGACACTTTGCAAGTTTCTGCCAAGAGAATGGAATTTTTAAAAAATATGCACGGGTCTACCCTAAAGTCACATAAAACAAATGTGTTGATTTAAAGTACTGGACACTTGGTATTTCAGCAATAGTTTTTCAATTCCGTAACTTTTTATTTTGAAATTATTTCAAACTTACAGAAAAGTTACAATAGTACAAAAAAATCCACATGTATCCTTCACCCACATTTCCCAATAAACATTTCACCATTTTTGATCATTCTCTCTATACACACATACATACACACATGAATATTTTCTTCTGAAACACGTGACAGTAAGTTGCAGATATTATGCCGTTTACCTCTAAATATTTTAATGTGATTTCCAAAACACAAGGACTATCTGTTATATAACTACTGTACTGTGATCAAAATTAAGAAATTAACAGCTACGTGATATTATAATCTACAGATAGTATTCAATTTTACTAATTGTCCACATGTGGCTTTTAAAGAGGAAAAAAATCTGATTCAGATCCAATCCCAGATCACATACATTTGGTTATATTTCTTTAGACCCATGGTTTTTTAATTTATTGACGGCAGAGTTAATTAAATTTAATAAATCCAGGGTACACAGCACCCAACAAGTTTGCCCTACTTCATTTTTGAGTTCTTTTTACATGCTCCATTATGTTTTTAAAAAAATAAAATTTGGAGAGGCTTACTTATTTAAGTACATGAAACATAGTAAATTCTTTATCACCCATAATAAGATTCGCAATCCCATACTGGACTCTTGTTAGTTGTGTTTATTCCCATTTCTCATTTAACCTCCAATACCTTGAGGGTAGCAAGTCTCAGTCATCTTTGTATCCCTAATAATTTACATGTAACTTTGAAGGGCAAAGTATGTTTGATGTTTGAAAGATGTTTCAACAAGACAGAGAGAACAAGGCTGTTCGTTTCAGGTTAAACTCTCCATTAATATTCTCCATGAATGAGAAAAAGGTATTGTTCATTACAACAATTAGAGAAAAATAGTGTCTGAACGTGAAACAATATCTTTAATTGGTAACCACTTAGAATAAAGAAATACTCCATATTTCACACCTCCATTATTAACCTCTGGACAGTTATTCCTTGATCAAAGTCCCTTTTACAGCTAGTGTGCTACTGCCACATCGTGTTGATTCTCAGATGCATATTTATTCACGTTTTCACATCTCTGATATTGATGGCATCTTCCTGTTGCTGTGGGTCAGGTGGTAGTCATCACATAGTTCATGGCATCGTCCATGTGAGATCAAGACAGCAGCAGCATCAAAACATGCAGAACGGGAGTCGGCAGCTTGGGAGAAAACTCCAGCGTCAATAGTACAGCACTCACTTTAAGAAATGCTACATAACTAGCACTCTTAATGGCATAGAGGGTGGTAATATGTGAAAAACACTCACATGGACAACTTGAAGTCAGAAAATGATTCAGAAGACTTGGACTCTGAATGTAAGTTTCAAGAATGATGTAACCAATTCATTTCACTTAAATGTTCCTCATTATCTGTGTTCTTCCAATAAATATAAAATGAACATTCTAATGGATAAGAAAGCATTTTATCATAGCTTAACTGTCAAGGTTATTTCTTAGTGGAACATAAAATCTTATAATTACTGGCATTTTAGATGCAATAAAATAGTATTTCAAATAAGAGGAGAATGCTGTCCAACATTCTTAAAGAGTTCCTTTAGAAACAGATCACAGCCAAGCCAGAAAGCCCAACAACCTTACACTTGCCAACTTTAAACTTCTCCAGACCCTGACAAGGTTCTTGCAAGCCAGCAGGGCACTGCAATACTCAAGCAGCCACTTCTAGAGGCTGCATTTCAGAAGGCAGGATCTCCATCTTCATCATAACATGCTTCTGGCTCATAACAGGGCAGGCAAACAGCGTGGGGAGACAGCATGACATACATACCCCTACAAACCAAAACACAGCTGGTATGTTAAATTTAGACCTACCAACCTTGACAGTACCCTTTTAATTACTATTTTTTCCCCAATTCTCGGGAGGGTTTTTTAAACCTAGATGCTGCCAACAGTATTTTTCTGCTGGCCAAGTTATTCTAAGCATCCTATCCAAATAATTAAACAAAAATAAATAATTTTAAAGCAGCAGATTTTTTAAAATGTATATTCTTGTACCTTAATCATTGTATTTTTATCTAATTTTTAAATTTTATACATTAGATCTAGACATACACACACATATGTATATATACAAATGAATATTTAGAGATAAAGGTGTATGTCACACTGCTTGAGGATAAACTTCAAAAAAGACAATTCCCATTTATAAATGTCCACAGACATATGCAAATAAGCTCATAATTATAACTACACATAACTATATGAGTCAGGTGGTAAATATACACAGCTGCAGATTCCATCATTCCTTCAACAAATGTTTTGTCCAAGTAGTAGTGTTAGGATACAAAAATGAATAAAAAATGGTTCTTACCTAAAAAGCTCACAATCTATCAGAAGAATCTTAGAGACAGTCCATTCCACCATTTGACAGATAAGAACACTAAGGCCCAGAAAAATAAAGAATCTTATCCAAGGCAAACGGCTAGTTGGTCATAGGTTGAGACAGAAGCATTTCCGATCAATAACATGCTAATTTAGTCTCTTTAACACAGTGTTCTAGGTATTAGGTTAGGCTTGAGGGAGGTATTACCCAATTTTATAGCAAAGGTAACCCATGGTGATTCAAGACAGGGTGGTCCCTAAGCCCAGCCTCCTCAATGCACCACACTGCCTCTGAGCTAACCGCTCTGCAAAAACAGACTTTTACAGACTGTGGCCTCTCCCTGAAAAATGACCTGACACAGCATGAAAGTAGCTCCCTGTACATGCACTAAATCCTCCCTTCAAAAGTTTAATTGGGGATGGGGAGAGGGTTGGAGGGGGAACAAAACAGGAATGCAATAGTTGATACTCTTGAAGTAGAGGAAAAAAAAAATACCATCATCACACTTGGAAAAATAAACAAACAAAAGGCAACCAAAATTATATAAACTATTGTAAAAGTAAATTATTTTAATCCCTTCGCTTCACTGTCCAGTCATGCCACCCCTGGGCAAAACAGCAAACCAGAGAAAGCTTGCCTTTCACATTAGCCTGTACTGCAAGAAACATCAATGGCTACTGAACTGTTAAACTGTCCACACTAATGTATCTGTGGTTAACGTGTTATTTTCCTAAGTGACTAATACACACACACACACACACACACACGTGTGTGTGTGTGTGTGTGTACAAAAATGTTTGTTTCAACAGGAGCTACATAGAGACAATAACTGAATCCAAATGTTGGAATCCAAAGTTGACATTACAAACCTGCTCACAAGGCATAGAGAAAACTTGAGCAGAGAGGAGCCAACCTTGACTGCAAGCTATGGGAAGGTGCCAACAGCTTAGGGGTGCCAAAGCTCATCTGCATGCTCATCATTAAAAAGGCAATTTGAGTTTCCAAGTTAACCCCCAAACCCATTGTAAGCCTGAAGAATTACTCTAATAACATTACTTCAGCTGTACCCATTCCTTCTTTGGGAAAATACATTTCGAGTCCCTCTGTTCAATAATGGGGATTGCCCAAGAAAGAGCAGTGGCTTTAGCATGTAGCCCTTATCACTAAACCTCCTCCAAACTCACATGGCATTTTGCCTATAGTTTGCTCTTGGCATATATTTTTCTCTTGGCAATCACCACTTTCTACATTTTAAAAATAGTTATTTATAGCTATGTTAGCCCCTATCACTTTTGGACATCACAAATACAGTGAGGGGCAAAGCTGAAGACCCAGGCTCAGTCACGTCAGGGCTTAAATATCTAGCCATATCCATGCTCCTTCCACCTACCCACAGTGCTGAGTGGGTACTTATTTAATAGGTGCCTGGAGGCAACCTCTTTGGTCAAGCACAGGAGGGGTTGGGGGCCTGTCTGGGACAACTGGGAGAATCTTCCACCAAATCCTGGGACCTCTGCAACTCTCTAGTGAGTCCTCCAATTCATACTTGGAAAGACCTACTGACCCAGCCCCAGGCTGATACACTGAGCAACACTCTGCTAGTTGTGGGAAAAGCCAAGAGAAACCAAATATAATACTTTTGCTACTGCAGAGTCTATGAAGATACCCTGGTAACAATCAGATCTGCAGTGAGGAACCACCCACTGCCACTATTCATGTTAAATCACAGTCAAATAGATCATATCCACCTCCCTAAGACATTAATATGAAGCATCCATTTTTCAAGAGAGTTGGCAATCATATGAAAGAGAAAAATGCACACATAATAATGGTAAATGTCCTAAAGGATTATTCTGGTAATAGAGTGTCAGAAAAATAACAGTTCTATTTAAGTTATTTGATGATGATCTCATTCAAGATTTCCTGTGGATAGACTGCATGATGAATACCTTTTGGCTATGATCTTTGTTCATTTTTCAAGGGCAAAATTTTGTATGAACGAGCACACCAGAATAGATGCTCCCTGCTGTTTCATCAACACAGAAACTACTAGTCCCTACAATATGGAAGAAAAAAGAAAACCACATTAAACAATTTATCTAAGGGCATATGTTTTATTAATATATATAGCTTCATAAATGTCATAAGTGCCATAATATATATGGCTTCATAAATGCTATAAAGGTTATTTTAATATAAAGTAGACTTTAAAAATAAAGTACCTGTTAATGAGAAATACGAGATCAACAGGCTAAAAAACAAGCTATACCTACCTCTTTATTCTGAAGGTGACAGAAAAATAGCACCACTGCTTATACTTCTGCCAGTGCTATGTCTTTATTAAGATAAAGCAATGCATTACTCCCTGAAGAAAAACTTCTTCAAAGACTTGAAAAATAAAAATATACTGTTCAAATATATCCAACAATGCCATTCTGTTTATACTAAAATAACTTCCTGCAGTATTCCTTTCACAGAGAGAAAGAGGTCACTCTGCATAGGCTCACTGAAGTTCCCTCTCACACTCACTAGCATCTCTGAAAGGGTTAACCAAGTCCCAAAGCTCAAGCTATGAGCTCCCAGTCAAAATTTTAAAGAAATTATAATACATATTATAATGCAAGTCCTAAGTGTACATGGTAAACATGAAAACAGAAAAAAAATTCATTTAAAAATATTTATTTGACAAAATTTCAAAAGTTCTTCAACAGCTTTATTGAGATAAAATTTATATGCCATAAAATTCACCCTTTAAGCGTACAATGCCATGGTTGTTAGTATTCTCATACAGTTGTGCAACCATCAGCAACGGCTCACTATGCTTGCTCCCAACACCACCACCTCCCCTAGTCTTAAGCACCCACTACTGTCTGTGTCTATCAATTTGCCTATACTGGACATTTCATGTAAATGGGATCATATAGTGTGTGGTTTTTGTGACTGGCTTCTTTTATCAAACATGATGTTTATGGAGTCAAAAGAGTATTCTGAAGAAGCTAGAGATGCTGGCCTTTCAATTCATTCATTCCACTGGCAAATGTTCCTTGAGCACCTTCTACAGGTGAGGCAGATGCCATATGGGTCACAGAGGGGAAGGGGCGCTTTCATGTATGCATTCTGCCCTGGAGGAGCTTATATAAATATCTATTTTTAAAATGTAGAAAGTAGTGACTGCCAAGAGAAAAATAAAAGACAAAATACCTTGTGATTTTAGAGGAAGACAAGATAAATAGGATCAAGAAAAGTTCTGATAAGACAACCTTCAAGATGATTTCTCTTATTCTCTCTTTCCCTCTCTTTCTTTCTCTCTCATACACACAAATTAGTTAAAATCAGATATAAAGATGTAGGCATACAGTCATTTCCTATAGAAGCAAATCCACACTCCTAACTTTGTTATTCCACACGCATTTACTCCTTGTACCCTCATCTCCCACTAACTACCTGTATTTCAAATAAATATAACTAGTTATAATTCCCAGAAATCACCCAGCCCTATATGACTCTAACCAATGGACCTACCATTCCATCTTCCTTCTTCCCATCATCCTTCCCAACATCTCTCCTTCTCATCATCCTCCAAACTCCTACTCATCTTTCAATATTCAGCTCAAACATCACCACTTCCTTCAAGAAGTCTTCCCTGACCTCCCCAAGCAGAGTTAGTCTGCAATCCATCCCTTATGCTACATATGTATTTCCATTACATCTCATACTGCATTGCTCTGCTCTATTCATCTTCACAACTCCAGCACTTAGTAGAGTGGCTGGCACATGGCCAGTACTAAAGAAACAAATGTTAGTTGGAACAGGGGCACAGAAAACCAAGTGAAAGGCAGAGAGGGTAGACAGAAAGTAGTTCACTTGGCAAGAATCAACCTGGAGCGGGTAAAACATGCAGTGAAGTTGTGGCCCTGGATGCTATGCTAAAGTAGAAAAAAAGAAAGGGATACTTATTGATCACCTGCTGTATTTCACTCAGCACCTGTACATTATCTCATTTAGTCTCCATGACAACCATGTGACATTGGCATCAGTCTCTCCATTTTATCCTGAAGAAAAATGAGACAACTTGCCCAAGATCACACAACTATTAAGTGGCAAAAGCTCTCTGAACATTAAACATACACCTCACACACATGTGTACACACACACACACACTTCTATTCAAAGATTCAAAGACCACCCTTCCTATTTGAAGAAGTGGGGTTCATTTCCTTTGTAACCCTCTTTCTGAAAGCACACAACCACATTAGCTCACTGCCAGCGAAGCAGAGGTGATAACTTCAGTCAGTCTTTGCACCTGGGCCTCACTGGCCCCGGTACAAACCCTGCCTCCTGAGGGACAACAGAAATGGTGCTGTAGGCCTGAGTACTAAAGAGGTCTCTGTGATGATTCAACTAAAAGAATTTCACTTGGATGGAGAGAAGAGAGCAGTTCTTGGTCATAAGAAAACACGGCCTTTAAAAGCTTCAGTTCAAGGTCCTATAAACAATAATGAGCAATAAAAAAAAAAGCAATGAAGAAATCACTGTTTTTAAAAGTTTTACTTCATCAATTTTGCAAATGTCACTTTTGCAAAAAGTTGAACATGAGTTATAAAACAATGGCTGTGTTACAAGAGGCGTAATGTTTAATAGGTCAGAAAAAAGAATTAGAGGAAGTAATTTATCAGTTGTATGTTCATCAAGCTTGATAAAAAAAATGTTTTTCCAGTCCATGTTTTTCATAAGGATTTTTTATTAAAAAACTAATAAAATATGTCAAAGGTCAAAGAATAATCATGAAAAGAGGATTGTAACTTCCCATAATATTGTAATACTCACTCTAAAAAGTTTCTGGGACAGAATATTAAAACAACATTTTTAGAAAAGTTAAAAGCAGTTTAAGGGCTCAGTCCCCTGGGATTTCCAGAGACGTCAACATATTATTCAGAAAAATTAAAGAAACACATTGTGCCCAATGGGTATCTGTGCTGTCCCACAAAATTAAACAAAAGCTGCTTAGCTAGCCTCATTTTTCCGACTAGCAAAAAAGGAAACGGGTTTTTTATTATCTATTGCTGCAAGTGTGCATGCAATCTCTTCTTGCTAAAAGCACAAGTTTCAAGAAGGGAAATGAACTGAGGACTGTTGGGGATATTTTGCTAAAATAATTATATTTTGTTAAGATAACTTGTTTAAATAATTATAAGGATAATATTCAGAATCCATAACCTAGCTGGTTGCATAAAACAATAAAAATGTTTTGAGAAGAACTGTTGGACCTTAAACTCTGCTTTGATATGTTTTATTTGAATAAAATCTATCCTGATTATAGTCACTGATTTTCATATCATTCCTCAAGTCCATCCTCAAAAATGACATGCAGCAATATTTTTTAAAGTCATGCGATAACCATTATGTCAACAGCAAGACTAATTACACCTAAAGAAACTAGTGTAACTGCCAGATTTATTTAAAAGGTAGCGCCAAGCCAATCTGATACAGTTATATATGTATCATTGTGACTGTAGCACATTTCAGTGAGGTGAAAATGGGAAGCACTGCGTAAAAGCCCACGTGAGCTAATGCAAATTCTCAGAGGTTTTCTTGTATGTTTGTCAGTTAGGACTCAGCTATAATATTTCTGTGTATTTGACACACAGGGAAGCCAGCTCCCTTGTCTCCCAGTCCTCCCCACACTGACCTGAGGAGACCCAGGCAATGGGTCTTCATTCCAACCCCGTACCCAAAGCCAAACCAAACCTCAACCTTCCTGCATTTCCAGACGGCAGAACCCCAAAGCTTTAAAGAGTGGGCTCAGAAGCCAGGCGCAGTGGCTCACACCTGTAATCCTGGCCCTTTGGGAGGCTGAGGCAGGAGGATCAATTGAGGCCAGGAGTTCAAGACCAGCCTGAGCAAGAGCAAGACCCCATCTCTACAAAAAAAATAGAAAAATTAGCCAGGCGTGGTAGCATGTGCCTGTGGTCCCAGCTATTCAGGAGGCTGAGGCAGGAGGATCACTTGAGCCCAGGAGTCTGAGGTTGCAGTGAGCTATGATGACACCACTGCACACTAGCCCTGGCTACAGAGCAAGACCCCGTCTCAAAAAAAAAAAAAAAAGAGTGGGCCCAGAGGCTTGAGGAAGTGAGTGATGGCAGAAAGACCACCCTTTCGAGAAGGAAAAAAGGTATGATCCTTGAGTCAGAAGTTGAGATCCAGCATGAGAACAGCCATACAAGAAAAGATATGGTGAAGAGGAGCTCTACTTTCAAGTGTCCCAGAGTTTTGACAACAGGAAGAGAGCAGGCTTTTCCTACTAGAGGAGGCAGCCAGGGCTAAGGAACTGTTTCTCCAAGTCGGAGGCCTAGGCCCAGACACCCTAACCTTACTTAACCTAACACTCCTAACATAAAATTCCAGGGCCAAAGGGATAATGTCAGACTGACTTCAACCCAATGGAGAAGGAAAGTGAGGAGGCAGCAGGAACTGAGAGCAGAAGGATCTGAGAGGGGAAAATCCTGACTCACTACAGCCCACTCTTAAAACTTGGCAAGTCTACACATATTAATTCCTTTCTAAACTAACTTAATAACTAGGAGTAGGACAAAAATCTCCACACTGATGTCTCCAAATCAGGGCCCCACTCCCTAGCCACTACCTCCACAAACTCACACTTTTCCTGAGATGGTGTTCAAGAAATTGCCTCTCACAACAGGGCTTCCTGGGGCCTGCTACAGTTGAGAGCTAAAACTGGCAAGGCGTTGTATGGGCGTCATCCAGGGCTTGGTGAAGACCCTCACAACCATGCCCAACGGGACCGATCTGAGAGAAACAGCCCTTTTCCTCCTTGCCTCTGAGCTGACACATGCACTTATGCATATCAGGCTTCATTATCTGATCTGCTTTAGCCCACTCATTCCATGAACACTGACTGAGCACCTAACATTACAATATAGTCACTGTGGTTGGGAGCACAGACGATGAAGAGTGAACATTCCCCACTCTCAAAGGCTCATAATCGAGCAGGAAAAATAGACAAGTAAACGTGTAATCATAATACAATGAAGTACATGCTGTAACAAGGGTCAGTACTAAGTAGCATTAGTGATACACGAAAAGGAGATTCTTCAAAACGGTATCACCTGGGGAAGTCCACACTGAGAAGATGGGGAAATGGCTCTTGAAGGAAGGGAAATCTCCTTGACCCTCCGAGACTTTCTTCTCTCCTACTTTGCCTAATCATCTGGCCTCAACAGGTCAATGTTTACCTGCAGCAAACACAGTCCTATAACTGCTTTCACCTCAACAAACAGAGTTCAGCACCAAAGGAGGCAAAAATGAAGAACGAAATGCCTAAAAGGAAGCCCTGAGAGGACAGATGAGAAAAGCTGTGGTATCGAAGGACAGGGGTAAGTAGACGAGCAATTCCAGTACCATGTGACAAGTGCCATTACAGGAAAAGTGCACACGGGGCACTGTGGGTCCACACATAAGGGGCATCTAACCCAGACCGGGAGTCAGGAACAGCTTCCTGGTGTGAGTGGTTCCTAGGCAGGAATCTGAACAATGAGTGCCAGATAGCCAGACAAAAGAAGGTAGGAGGTGAGGTGGGGGTGGGGCTGGGCTAGACAGTTGGAGGAATGGTATTCAGACAGAAAAAAACAACATAGGCAAAACCCCAAAGGACAAGTTCAAGGACACTCGAGAACTTCAATATAACTAGAAAAGAAAGAAGTTCAACATGAGAGAGGAGGGTCCACAAGAAGATGTAACAGACCAGAACAGGAATAGACTGTGCAGGACCTTGTTGGCTACATAAAAGAGATTTAGACTTCATCCTAAGAGGAAAGTGGAACCTCTGGAGTTTTAAACAGAGGAATATGATTGGTTTTGTGCTTTGGAAGGATAACTAAAGCCATAGTGAGAGTAGATTGGGGAATGCAGGGACCCCAAGCAAGAGACTGTAAGAGGAATTCAGGAGAGAGATGACAACAGCCACACTAGGGTGACAACACCAGGGATGGGAGAAATTGCAAAACTTGAAACCACAGAATGGAAAATGCAGAGCAAGGTTCTACTGTTACTTATCAAATACAAGGCCTGCAGGTGTCCCTTGCAGGACTATCGCAACGATGGCAGTGGACCAGCAAAAAAATAAAATAAGAGCAAGGGTACATGAAGTGAGGAGCAGAGTAGCAGCACTCACTTACGAGACAGCATATAGGTCCTGCCAACAAAGTTAGCACACTGGGGCTGGCTTTAAACAGCCGTGTGCTTCCCCACCATGCAATCTGTGAGATGTTCCAACCACCTATATCTTTGTGGTAACAGAGAGTTATCAACACTATCCTGCAACTTAAAGTAATTTCAAGCTCCAATCATATGATGCTGCCTAATTACAGCCTATATTTCCATTAACCGCTCATTCAGGGGAACCAGGGCATGCAGCACCAGAATACTGTCTTAAGCATGCCACGGTAATTCTGTGGAACAGTATGAACATCCTTCCTATAATGATCCACATGGGCTCCCAAGGCTTTTCAAGGAACACTCAAGTACAGTGACAGCTGTCAACAAAGTGTCAAGTAGCCCTGGGGGCAGAACAGGTTTTAAAAAGTAACTTAAAAGCACTTATTGTTCCCTGGTAGCACTGATTTGGCCTAATACAGAGGCCTGTAGGAGTAACTCTGAATAAACCAGGGTGACAGGAAAGGGTAAAGGGAACAAATGAAATGCTGGGTTAGACCTTACTTTTTAAAATGTTTTTTACAAGGAAAAACATCATCATCAACAACAATAACCTACTATTTGGTTGACAGCTGGGAGGTCAATGGATTGATTTGGAACCTCTGCTTGCAATAGGAAAATGTACATTTGAGACTCCCTTGGGCAATTTATTTTCAGAGATCTGGACCATCCAGATGATGCCCTCAAAGTCTGTCAAATTTCAAGAAAGACAAAACATATGTTAAGTGTTTATTTTACAACTGGCATATTAAATTTAAATCAAAAATAGTATTTTTATGTATTATATGTCCTATGCTATATATTCCATGGGAGTTGCTTATGTAACCAATGTCATATTTCACTTTATAAATCTTAAAGCATGATTACAAAATTTACATAGTCATTTATCTAGTTTTTAAAATATATTATTGGTGATATCCATGATTTACTTGGTTATGCCAAATACTTGTTCTATGAGACAATACAATCCACCTATCCCACAATACACTTTAAAATTAGTGTCCAAAATCTACTACAGCAAAAATGGGGAGTTGCTTTAAAACAGCTTCTCTTTTTTCCCTGTGGTCACAGAAATTATAAGGAAGTTAACTTCCAGCTCCTGAGTACTGTGACTCTATGGCATTACTATATTTCTAACCTATACTATGCAACGCACCTAACAAAACAGCTGCTTCTTTCTAGTCACAGGTACAAATTAAAGAATTTCTGGCCCACTTGATTTCATACCACTTGGAAACACTACTGCAAGGCAAATTATGCTACAGTAGTCACAAGGGTAGAGGGTCTGAAGACTTAATAAAAAGCTGCTGAGGCCAGTGGTTAATCCATTAACTAGGAAATCAATAAGCAGAAGTTCCTAGTTGCAAAAAACTACTAGAAGGTGTGACTCACGGACATTTCAGAACCTACCCGCTTTTCTCTTTGTAAAATGCCTTCCCTCTACCACTGCAGCTTTTTCTTTTCTACATGATTCCCCTGTCACCATCCCCAAACACTGTAGGATATAAACTGTATTGTCTAGCTAGGGGTGGTGGCACCTACCTGTAGTTCCAAATACTCCAGGGGCTGAAGTGGGAGGAGCCCTTGAGCCCAGGAGTTTGAGTCCAGCCTGGGCAACAGAGTGAGACCCCATTTAAAAAAAAAAAAACTGCCTTGTCAATCAATGATTTGTCATTACATAAAAAGAAAGTTTCCTATGCCCTCTCCTCAATTTTAAAATAAAGTAAGGTTAGATTTTTGCTGGTTTCTCAAAAATAAATACAACACAAAGAGTGATGAATCAAATGGCACAGAGGAAAAGTGCCCTGGACCAGGGGAGAAAGTGTGAGTCAAGGACTGCCACTCACCAGCCATGTCGCCTGAGTCACCCCATCAAGCCCTTCTCTGCCTTTGCCACTTCCACCTAGGCTGCGTAGCAGCTTGCCTTCCCTGGCTCTAGCTTCCAATCCACCCTTTACATTATCCTCCCAAGAACCCACTGGCATCATTTCACCTCCCCTGCTCTGAAATCATCTGTTATACCCTATACTGCCACACTGTCCCAAGCAGCTGAGGGCAACTTTATTTTTCTTTTGCTGCAGGCCAATTAAGGACAAATAAAAATGCTTATGGCACTGCTTATTTTTTTCATTGAAAATTAAAATGGCTTATTCAGTACTATGGTGGAAAATACATATTCTTACCATTCAGATTTCTTTGTTGAATATAAAAATATCAATGAGAAAATCAACACTGCATTTTTAGCCTTAAAAATGCTATTAATGTCTGGGTACATTTGAAGTAGCAACCACTGGAACTTTCTAACTTTGTGTCCTAAAATTAGATGAAACTGCTCAGTAACTGCCTCGGCCCTATAGGATAAAATGAAACTCTTTAACTTCCCCAACCTACCCACCCGTTAGACCCCTACATGAAACCTTACCTGAATTATTCTGGTCTGTATACTCACTCTACCAGGCATACTTTCTACACCAACACCCCTCCCATGGCTCTTATTCCCAATGTTTGGCCCCAGTCCATTTCCCCCACACCCAACCACCTGACCCTCTTTCTCTGAAGTCCTAAAACACTTCCCAGTCTACGGCCATACCACCCTGAACACACTCAATCTCGTCTAAAACACTTCCCATACCTCTTATATATTCTATCTCACTTATATATTCATTCACTCACTCAACAGAGGAGATGAAGGGTACTAAACTAGTACTCATTCATTAATTATAATGTTAAATATGCTTTTACCAAATTAATAGTTCCCTGAAGTCAAAGATGGCTGCCATGCTAATACTTGTTGACTGATGGAACAAACAATGAGTTCTTCAACCATCCATTAAATATAGACTATTTACAGATTCTTTTTCAGAACAGAAAATACTGACTGGAGAATTAGATTTAATGCCTTTAATTCAATAGCATTTATGTTTCTTTCTATTAGGAACTGTCAGGCAAATTATTCATTACAGCACACAAAAAAATTACAGAGTTGAGACACTGACATCAACAAAGTTTCATATATTAAAAGTTGGAAACCTAGACATTGCAACTCCCTTCAGTTCTTGTAACTCAAGTCAAAGGAATAAGCACAGCTTGTTTTCTTTGAACTCTCCCTACAGTGTCATATCTAAATGAGCCTTAAAGAGCTGTTTTAAAATAACTAGGAGGGCCAGATTCCAGGAGAAAACTACATAGAACTTATAGATGAATCTGTTTCCCCAAATTGTCTGTTTAGTTTGTGCTGTGCTATTTCCTGCTCAAATTGGTTTCCTACAATTTGTTAAGGCTGCCAAATACCTAGCAATCTCAGTGATAAACTTAACACAAATCGGCAAATCTTTCTTATTTTTCCACAACGATAAGAAATTTACAGAGAAACTTGCATGGTGAAAATAATAATAAAAGTGAGTTCATTTGTCTTTTTTTCCAGATTCATCATTTTCATCTGGTTAGTGGCTTAGGAAAACAACCAAAAGCCCCCTAATATCATTTCTTATCTGGATTTTTCATATTGATTTGGGGACAGTTTCTTCAGCAGTAGGTAGGGTCAAACATGAGAGATCTGACCTCACTCTAAACCACAAAAACTATAAGATCAGGGTGGAAAGGAAAAAAATCAATACCCAACATTGATTTTTAAAATCAAAAGATGCAAGATGTTAATGAAAAGGTAAGTTTATAACCATGTGCAATGGTATTCCCTAATGTCAACCTAAGAAAAAAATTATCTAGTGTAAAACCAAACCAACATAGTTGAGATAATGCAGCAAAGAATTTGAGGCAGCGAGGACACAGTTAAGTTCTTTAGAGCACATTCATTTATTAAAGTGGCATTACAATCTGCTGTGTGTCACACAGTATATTATTTTGCCCGAACAGCTTTACATGCAAATACTTACTGCAACGAGTCATTGATCTGGTTCAAGGTTTGGCAAAAAATAGTTTTAGTAAAGCCTTCAGAACCCACTTTCTTACAGTACAAAATATATTCTCAAAACTACATACGTGACAAAACTTAGTTCCTATATACAGAAATACTAGGGCTCTCAGTCCATCAAATACACTGCCCTATATTCACACATATGAATAGCCTAGGGCGGGTATGCATACGAGTCCTATGAAGAAGAAAGCATTTTAATAAATATTAAAAATTCAACTCACATTTAACATATAATTTACTTGACATTGAAAAATGTAGAAAAGGCAAGTGACATTTTTATCAATACATTTTTGTAGGCTTGAAAAATTATTTCATGACACATCTAAATTATAAATCATAAGAAATCTTTTATTGAGTACTAAAACCCCTAAATGAGACACAGTCAAAAGAGAACATAAATTTTGAGGCTTTCTACTTTTATAAACATATTTTTTAAATTCTAAGAAAACTAAACCTTTGGTAATTTATACAATCACAGTCTAATTGCATTCTTAACCCAAAGGCAAGATCATTTCAAAATGGCATGCCAAACCTTACCTTTTTTCCTGAGTTAGGTTGGAATGGGTAAGGGAAATTAGATACTCAAAGAGCCTGTCCTACTATCCTCGTTAGGTCTTTTTCACATCATGGTGGTGACAGAAATAAAAATATTTGTGTGGCACACGGGGCTACCCAGGTGATCCCCAGCTACTCTAAGGACACCCAAAGCACACAGGTTGGAAAGCTATGCTAAAGACCGAGGTAAAGAGAGCATACCTCACGGGAATGTTCCCTGAGGATAACACTGAGGCAGTTGGGATAGAAAAGGGGCAGGAAACAAGATTTGCAAACACACAAACATACAGAGCCATCTAGCTCCACAACTTCAGGCACGCCATCATTAAAACCATCTGATGAAGCCCATGATGGCAAGCACTGGTGTATTCTAGACTAGACCTGTGAAACAGAACTTTCTGCAGTGATAGACATGTTCTACATCTGTGTTGTCCAATCTGGTAGTGATAAGCCACATGCAGTTATTGAGCATGTAATGTGGCTGGTGCAACTTAGGAGCTGCAATTTTTATTTCATTTTAATTAATTTTTATCTAATTTTTAATAGCCACATGTGACTAGCGGCTACCATTTATTGAGTGCAGGTCTAGCCTGACCACCAAAACATAAGGTGGCATTCTAAGAGCTTCCAGTGCCCAGGCTGGTCACAGCTGGGCATGAACTAAAGAGTTGATCAGTCGTGTCAAACCTGGAATGGGAAGGCATGGATCCCTTAGCAAAGCCAGAGCTTATGACGATGTCAGGGGCTCGCTCTGCAGACCATATACACCATAAGCATTCATAGAAAGCCTCCCCACCATGCCCAGCCTCTCAAAATACTGGTTGAAGAAAACAACCTAAGAAGGAAAACATTTTCACTCCTTCCACTCACTACTGAATGAGAGCCCATATGGGGAAAAGCTAGAAGAACCAACAATCACTTATGACAGGAGGTTCTTTCCTAAGCTCACAGAAAATCACTAAACGGCTACTTCTTCCCTCCAACTAGTTTCTGTCACATCCTTTCTACAAATGAAGCAAGGTGTCACTCAAATGATAATAAAACAGAGTGCCTAACTGCATCTGCTCTGGAGTCAGACAGACTTGAATGTAACTCTCACCTCCACTGCTTACCAGCTCTGTGACTCTGGGCAAGATAATTAATCACTTCAAGTCTCAGTTTCCTTCTATGTAAAATGGATTAATGACCTTTCCTTCCTCATAGGGCCATAGGATTAAATGAGATTAAGACACACAACGGATTTAGCAGAGTACCTACCACGTAATAAACACACTTAAGTGTCGTCCATCATTATTTCATCACTATTTCTTCATCATCATATCTCCTTAACACAGAAAGTAGGAAACAAAACCTACCTACAACAAAGTATATTTTAGAACAAATTCCAATTTTAAAAATACCTATACATGAAAAGTTATTCTTAAACCAAAATACTTCATATACTTAATTTCAGTATCTTCTAGGTTTCTTTTATACTGTGTTTTTACCTTCCTTATAGTCTTGTTATATATTTAGTTGTAGCTGCCCAAAACCTCTAAACTCTTTACAGATCTTTCTCCTATTTTTGTGTCCCCTCCAAATACCTAATTACTTACATAGTAGACATTCAATAAATGTCATGTGAATTAAATTTATAGAGATATCAAGAATGATCAAAAGTAGCTACTGTTAAAATGGATAATGGGATTTGCCCTAAATTAATTCAATAAGCACTTAATAACAGCATTTACTAAGAAGCAGGTAACATCCTAGGAGCTAAGAATTCAGCTGTGAACAAACAGACAAGGGATAAGGTCCCTGGAGCTTGTCTTCTGGAAAAGATAAGAGCAGGGGAAGGGTCATAGGAGATGACGAGTAATGAGATGATGTTGGACAGGCAGCCAAGGACCAGTCATGGTATGCCCTGGAGGCCAGACGAAGTAGTTCAGCTTACAATATATTCTATGTGCATGGAGAGCCGCCACTGGGACATGACATGAACTGATTTACTTTCGTCAAGATTGTGAAGACCTCTGTGTGCACAGCACAGGGGGACAAGAGTGGATGCAGGGGGCCAGTTAAGAGGCTTCTGCAGAAGGTACGATAAGAGATGGTGTTACCTGGATTGGAGTAGTGGAGGAGACGGACTGGAAAGGAATATATTCAGACATGTTTTCGAGACAGAGTTGACAACACTAGTTAACGGCCTGACGTTAAGGAGTAAGGAAACAAGGATGAATCCCCAGTCTGGGGCTTGACGACCTGTGCCATTTACTGGGAAAGGTGGAAAGAAACAGCAAGTTTGGGGAGGAATAAGAAGGTCTGGATATGTTAAGAAATCTTTTAGTGGGGATTTCAAGCAAACAGTTTATTAAAGTCTGGTGTTTCAGAGAAAGGTCAAGGCTAGAGATACAGTTTCAGGAGTTACAGCCATCCATATAAAGATTGCAAAGCCATACATTTGGAGATCACATCGTAGGAATCAACAAAGACCCCTGGACTGAGGCAGTAAGGTGGGAGGAAAACCAAGAGTGTGGCTCAGAAGCCAGAGAGGGTTTCCAGCAAGGAGCAAGTGCTCACTTTCTATCTAGTATGAACTAACCTATCCTACCAAACAGGAAGCTTCGAAAGGTCAATAAATATTTCTTCTTCATCTTGGTACCCTCTGTTCTGAAATACTAAAAGCTCAATTTGTTTACTGACAATGTAAGTTGCGGGGAGGTCATAATTGCCCCAACTGAATGGCATTTGGGCAGCATTTCATCTTTCTCAATTCTACAGCCTATAGCCAGATTTACTCCTTTCTAATAAATATAGAAAAATCTCACTTAGCCCAAAATTAATCATCTCAATTATTTTCTTCTTGCCATTTCACAATAAATGGCATGTCTATCTGTCAATTGAGCAGTATCAAGAACAGTGCTGGACTCATAGCAGGTGCTCAGTGAATATTTGTTGGACAGATGGGTGTGTGGGAGAGAAAAAAAGGAAGGGAAATAGTATTGAGTCTCTTATCTCGTATCCACCAGGACCTACAGATAAAATGAAGCTTAATAATTCTTTACAGATTTCATTTACCACCGTATTTTCATCAATAACTAAGATTGACTATGATGAACTAAATCTTTTATAAACTTAGAAGAAATTGACTAGAAAATAAAATCATTTGAAATATTTTACAATTTTGAAATAGTAAATCTATATTTTCTAAGTCAATGTGTTTTATAAATATTTATCCATAAATTTCTAATATCTCTATAAGCAATCCATCTTACATAAAAAGATATGAAGTAAACTTCCAAAGCCTAGTAAAGGGTTCAGGAGTTTTGATGAAAAAACAAAATTTCCAAAGACTGTTGAAAGTAGATTCATTCTTAGTGCAAAACATTTTAAAAGAAAACCTGATACTGATTTCTAATATTCCCTATAAAAAGTCAAAGAACCAAATACCAAAAGACAGAAGTTCCTGAGAACTAAACTATTAAGTGAACTTTTTCCACGTATAATTTTTCTACTTAAAACACTAAAATTAAAATTCAGCACTACCTGAGGCACCATAAACACCCGAATACCGCGGAGACTTCGAACCAGATGGAGAGGATTCCTTCATTCGATCAATCACATTTTCCGAAAGCTGAAAAAGCAACATCAAAATAAAATCAATTATAAAAGAACAAGAAAGAAAACCAGTGCAATAACAGCCAAGTAATTTAGTCATCCATATCAATATGTATAATGAATGGCCTAAAGAAATGAGGCTAAATCTAATAGCCATAAAACTAGAAGCAAGTAAGAATAGTTTTAAGATTTCAAGATGCACCCCACAGCACTGCTCCTTTATTTCTTTTAATGCACTGCTAATTGCTCATTATAAATACCCTCAATTTTATACTGTGCACTAAAATGTAATCTCTGAGAAAATGTAAGCCTTCTAAACTCCTTCAATTCCGCCCCCCCCAATCCTACAAATGTGTCTTAACAGGCCTTAGCTTCTTCCTTCCCTCCAGTCCCAAAAGAAAGTGTTCCTCCCTCACTCCTTCCTGTTCAATGCCAACTATAATATCACACAATCATTCTTTCAACAGATTTTATTATGCACCAACTGTGTGCCAGGAGCTAGGCTAGACCTTTGAGTATTCAAAGCCATCAAGTTGCTGAAAGTGGAGTAGAATAAACAGATAACCATTAGGCATTTAAATAAGATGTGAAGGGTGTTGCTTGCGTGAGTCAGCCTGTAGTGGGGGTACATGGAAAGCCTAATGGACAGTGGGTCTAGCCAGGCTTTGCGGGTGGGGCTGGAGCAGAGGGTCAGGGAAGACTTAGAAGGCAAGGAAGAACAGAAGTTAGGAAGAAAAGCAGTAGGGTAACAGTGCTCCAAGGAGAGGAAAACACTTTAAGTATAGATAAGAAACAGTTTGCCACCCTTAGACATCCAAGCAGAGATATCAAGTAGGCAGTTGGCAAGAGGGCAGAGGCTCTGAGGACACAGGCCTGCAGGTTTGAGAGTCACCAGCCTCATAGTTACTATCACATCATCTTCATAGCACTTACCACTATCTGAGGCTTTTTGTTTACTATCTACCTTTCACTAGAAAGCTCCATGAAAGCAAAGATTGACTGTCTTATTACTATATCCCCAGAGTCTCAATAAGCCTGGTTAATTGAAGATATGAATGGTTAAATGAATGAATTAAACAATATGAATGAATGAATAAACGAATGGCTGAAGTAAGAAACTGGAGAGGGGGCACAGTGAAAAAGAAGGTGGAGAGGGAAGGTAGAGATTTCAGAGTTTCAAGAAACTTAGTAAACCCTTCTATTTAATGAGTTTGAACTTGACCCTGAGGGTACTGGGGCACTACTGAAGGATTTTAAGCAGGGTAATAACATGATCAGATTTACACTTTAGGAAGATCACTCTAGCTACAGTGCAGAGAACAGATTGGAGAGGGACAAGAACAGAAGCAGAATCCCTGAAGGAGGCTGAAGGACCAATTAAGAAGCTATTAAGCATATGTCCACACAAAGACTTGCACAGGAATGTTCATAGCAGTATTATTCATAATAGCAAGAGTGGAAACAAACAAATGTCTATCTACTGGCAAATGGATACAAAAGTTTACATATCCATACAATAGAATAAAATTTTGCAATAAAGAATAATGAAGTTCTGATTTATGCTACAATATGGATGGACCTAGAAAACATTATGCTAAGTAAAAGAAGCCAAACACAAAGGCCACATATTGTATGATTCTATTTATATGAAATGCCCAGAAAAAGCAACCCTATAGAGAGAGTAGATAAATGGTTGCCTAGGGCTGGAGTGGGAATAGGGATTAACTGCAAATGGGCAAGAGAGATCTTATTGGGATGATTAAAATATTCTAAAACTTGATTATAGTAATGGTTCTACAACTCAGTACATTCATTAAAAAGTATTGAACTGTACACTTAAAACAGGTGAATTTCATGGCATGTAAACTAATCTGCGATAAAGTGGTTTTTCTTTTTAAAAAAAAAAAACCTATTATGGTAATCCAGGGGAGAACACCTTCAAAAGATACTTAGAATCTAAAATAGCTAACATTCACTGAGTGCTTATGATGCACCAGGCACTACACTAAGCTAGGCACTTCACTCATTCAATTCTTAATACTTTCATTATCTCTATTTTATAGGCAAGGAAACTGAAGCATAGCCAGATTAAATAACTTGCCTTGGATCATACATTTTATCAGTAGCAGAGCAAGGATGCAAACCCAGGAAGTCTGAGCCTCAAGGTCACTCTGACTAGATTATACATGCCTGACTAGATGTGGGAGTAAAGCAGAAACCATCAAGAAGGGCCCCAGAGTTTCCAGGTCAAGTAACTGTTCCTGACCCCCCATCCCTCCCACCCCCGCTCCTAGATCAAGGACCTCCTTACAATTTCCACTTCAACTCACCACTATCTGGCTTTTTACCCCCACTCCAACAGTGAAAGTATCTGGTGAAAGTCACCAATGGCCAAATACGTAACTTTCTATATTTATGTAAATAAATATATTTTATATAAATATAAAGCACCTTATTCATATGGCTTCCCTTTAGCATCTAACACCTTTGGTCACTCCTCTCTTCTGGAAACCCCTCCCTTGGCTTTTCAGACATCCCACTGTCTGGTTCCCCTAGGACTCTGGCCATGTCTTATCTCTTTTGCAGGCTTCCCCTCTCCTGCCTGCCCTCATATGCTAAACTGCCCCACATTCTGTTTTTGTCCTTATTCTCTTCTCAGTCTATGTGCTCTAGTTGGTACTCTCATCCAATCTCTTGATTTCTAATTGCTGTTGGTAAATCAATGAATTCTAAATCCATTATCTACAGCCCTAGACCTGTATCCCAGAAGCCAGACCTACATATTGAATTGCCTAATGAACACCTTCCCTTGGACAGAGCAGAAGCACCTCATGTCCAATGTGTCCAAAATTGAATTTGTTTGCCAAAAATCTCTTCTTTCTCCCGTTTTCCTTACCTTATTAATGACACCACCTACACCCAACTTCCTACATTAGAACATAGGACTTGTCCTTAACTCTTCTCTCATTTCTTAGCCATGACTTCCTCAATCTCTCAGTATTTAATGAATTCATTATTTCTGCAGCCATCCCATTTCTCTTGTCCTAATTCCTGGTACCATTAATAATCCTCCTAAAATGCAAATCTGATCATGGTAACTCCCTGCTTCAAATTCTTCAATAGCTACCTTCTGTTGACAGGAAAGTCCGGATGCTTTTGTACGGCATTGAAGAATTATTCATTATTTGGTGATGGCCTAACTCTCCAACCTCAACTTCCACCGTCTGTCCCTTAATACTTCATACCCTGTTCTATACCCGTACGTGAGTACTTGTTTGTTACCATCTCTTTGCCTTTACACTCTGCCTACATTGCCTTCTTTCCTGACCCGCCTTGGGAGACAGTCACCTTTCAAGATCCAGTTCAAACATCCAAAAGCCTTCACTGACCAAGCCAGTTCCCCATTCCATTCCAACCCTGCCTCGCGCTACCCTTCCTTGTGCCCACTGCACCTTGCACAAACCTCCAACACAGGACTGCAATGAAAGAACAAGTATTTGCCTTTCTGCATTTCCATAAGATTGTGAGCTCCTGCATATTAATGAGTTGTTCATTCAACAAAAGTTTCCTAGGCCAGGCACGGATCAAGGCCTTGTGATACATCAGTGAACTAAACAGTTTGTAGCTGAACGGTTACTTTTACCTCAGGGCCCAAACCAGAATTGAGGTGAGATGGCAAAGGGAAAGACCACAGCTCAAAAGTTATGCTCTTTGAAGGAAAAACCTCCCTTCTTGGAAGACAACTGGAAAAAAGAAAGGAGAGTGCCAAGGGCCTTGCTATTTGAAATGCCAGTGCCAGCTGCATCTTTCCTAATAACTGACAGCCACTGGGAATGTTGCTGAAACTCACCTGTAAAACTGAGATACAGCTTAGAAAAAACCCTGTAAGACTGACCCGCACCCTCTCAATTTACAGCTGAGAAAAAAAGAGACCATAAGTAATATCCACTTACTGGTAGCAATAAGAGAAGTAGTAACCCCCAAACTCCAGTCCAATGTTCCACTATTAAACCTAACACTCCTTCAATCCCATGTATATAATAAAAAATATATCACTTCCTCTTAAAGGGATATAATGAGCCTTCATTTTAGACACTTAAAGCCATTTTATTCTACCAAATCTCTTCCCAAAAAAAAAAAAAGCCATTTAGCTGATATATAAGATATAAAACTCATTTAACTTATATAAACCACATATTATATTTAATATACATTAATATAGTATGTTACAATTTACTAATCTTTAACACTATGTATTACATATTACATATATGTTATGTATTCTATACTATTATATACAACATACACTGTTACATATACAATAGAACTTATGTGTATAAAGCTAATTAAGCTTATAATTTTTTATATATGTAATTATATTTTAATTTATATTTCTATATTTCAGGCTAAAGTCAAAGAACTACACTAAAAATATATTCTACCTCATCAGAAAGTGAATGTGTTTGCTAAAAATCAAGTGTTAGCTATAAACTTTCACCTGTATTGGAGACAACCCACCCTTTCTTCTAAATACTACTTCATCTATTTCTCATCAAAATTCATACCTTGCTACTATCTATTGCAACTCTTATAATAACTGGTACAAAAAATCCTTCCAATCCCCAAAGCAGCCTCAAAAATACCAGCCTTCGGGAGAGTTTTAGAAAAGGTAGCCCAGAATACAGGAAAACGCATGGCCACCTATTAGCTATGTAAGCCGAGGGAAGTCATCCCAATGAGCCTCACTTCCCTCATCTGAAAAATAAAAATATTTATCCCCAGGGGCTATGAGGATGATTATAGTTTATGCAGCATAAACTATAATTGGCTACACAAATATTTGATAAAGCTATTACCCATACAACTCCAGCCTTGGGGACTTTGATTTTTATTTCATTTTGGTTCACTCTCATCAACTGGGCCTGAGCTTGTAGTGGGCTCCTTCTATACACGGCGCAGGAGGACTAGGCCTATAGCTTTCACAGACAGCAGGTGCCAAAGTCCTGGTATGCATACATAAGGAGCTTATTTATCTCTATCTACACTATTTAGGTATTAAGGGTGGAAGGTCCCTTTCAACTGAATCACTAATTGTTTCTTGTTAACTTTTTCTTTCTTTTTGTGGCTTCTCTGATGCCTCAGAATTTGCTACTTACAGTCAGATTCTAACTTCAGTTCAAACCATTTCCCAATGCAATCTTTGGTTATAGAACAGTAAATTTATAAGCATGTCATCCCAAGGAGCACATGATAAACATATTGTAGGGTTGATAAACTATATGGTAAGGTTGCCTTATTGAAAGTCAACCTTCCTTCTTCCTTACAATTATTCAGCAACTATATCCTTAGGCCCTTCCAAAGGAGCACCCATGGCAGTCCACAGTTGCAACTCTACTGACTCAGAGCACTATTACGCTATCCCCACTCTGTTCATAGCTATGTTACTACAAGGCAATAGTTTTGCTGTGTTATCATTTGTATTGCAAGTTAACACTCTCTGAGCTGACCTTCCAGTTGCAGTAGTAGGTTCAGACCTGCATATTCAGTGATCTCCTCTGAATAGGGAGGGGTTCACTTGTAAGGCAGGTGACAAGATTTAGAGATGCTGGCCAGGGTTATACACACAATCTGTAGCTGTAGAATAACTGTTCATTGTGATGAAAACCGACCCAAAACGGGGATCAACGGTACAACATAAGCTTCTGCAAGAGCTGGATAAGCAGTCTCTGTGTAAGAAGCAACTTCTGCCAGAAACACATCTTTCCTTCATTGGGCACTTCTTTTAGAAAAGCCTTTTCCGATTTACTAATCTATATCTACTATACCTGCTTTCCAGCTTCTCTGCAATCTCCATCAAGGCAAATGCCAAGTGTAATTTACAGAAATTATATGTAGCAAAGAATGGTGAAATAACCCGCATACATATTAATGTTAGGAATTACATCCTGAGGTCTAAGGACTCAGCAGTCCATGGATCAATTCCTCAATGTTATGCAAAACTGCCTGCCTGCCTATTGCATTGTTCTGAGCAGAGTCCACAGCTTACAGATTCACAGTGGTCTATGAACTAAAAGAAGTTAAGAACCACCGTTCTACCATAAAATGCAACCAAGAGAAGCAGGCCTGATGACATTCAGTTGCCTCACCTTGACTATCCACCCTATTCTCTATTGCTCCTAAAGACAAATTTAATCAAATGGACCTTGCTAAGTTTAAATTTGTACTACTCACCACAGCAATGCCTTCCAGAGAGAGGAAAAGATGTGTGTCATCTTCTTCTGCAGTCTTCCCACTCATCTCTTCCTAGCCACCTTGTTTGATCTTACTCAAAATTAGTACAAACATACCACTCACCAATCCAGAAGCCAGTATTTTCTCAGAAACAGGAGACTGGGTGAGATGGATAAAGTTATTTCTACTCCCAAATAGAGTAAAAGGAGGGGAACTCTTAAGTGGCCCTTCTCTAAGAAGTTAGGAACCATATGAGACAGAAATAAATCAGACCCCCCACTCCCATAATACTTTTTATCTTCTTCCAGATGTGTCTTATCAAATTGATTAAAGAACTCAGACCCATTTTTCTCTGTTGGTCTTCTTTCCACGTAGTATAGGTTATTTTCTGTGTGAGTATTGATTTGCTTTTCAACTACCATTTTAAAGACTTAGGCTCCAAAAACTGGCATTATTATTTGGGTGAAATTACTCCTAAATACTTACTGACTTAAGGGCATGGAGGAAAAGGGAAGTGCCATACACATATTGACACATACAAAATACGTAATTCTTAGCTTATGTTTGTATTTGTCACTTGTGTTTCTTTGCATTTGTCATTAGTTGAAACCATAACTTCTGTCTTTATAAAATCCTAGAAAGCTTCAGATATTTAATTAGTACTCTGCCCAAGAGATCCATGGAATCTAAAGTTGAAAGAGACCAATTATCTACTAGTTAATGAAATCACTTAGACATTCATCAACATTCCCAACGGCTAACACAATTTGTAGCCTCTGCTAACCTACACTCTCCAGAAACCTAAATAACACGTCACATTAAGTAACCTCTTCATTTAGGGTCCCTCAACTGCCAACACTTCCCTCAACTGCCAACAAAGCATGAGCTGTGTTCCATGTAAGTATCCATACTGTCATAACTGGCTCCTGTGAATTTCAGCTTGCAACTTCAAGGCCAGCTGCAGAGATTCATGTATGCCTGGAAAGCATGATAAACATTACTTTGAACATGATACTCATTGAAGTTGACATTCGCTCTAGAAGAGTTCACTCACTGCTTTGACGTTTCAGATAAACTTGCAAAAGATTGAGTTGTAAGTACACTTTCCAAGCAGGCACAGCAGGTGCTCACAAAAATCCTTCAAGCACATGTAATATGAGTAATGAAAATGCTCGGTCTTTCTTTCACTAGAAATTTATTTTAGGCCTGGAGAGGAGGGCAAGGCAAGAGGGTGACCTTTCATGCAACCCATATGAGTAGTTTCAGATTCAAAGTTGGAATCAGGTGTTAGAATACAGGTTATTTTATGGAAGAGGGGAGAAAAGCTAACAATTGCTAAGGATAAAGGAAAAAAACAAGACCCTAAAAATACCATGAAGATAACATTTGGCAGGTGAGAAGAAACTTTAAATTTAAAACAAGTAGGTCCCTTAATTGCTGGCTGTTAAGGACCTTAACAAGAAAAATACAGAAAAATATGATCTATTAATAAACTCAGCCTAGTCACTGAAAGCCTTATGTTGCTCATTAAATGTTATTGTTTATGTTAAGATATGTGGAGATGAAATTACAGATGCTCCTCAATTTATGATGGGGTTGATGTGTTTATCCATACATAATCTCATCGTGAGTTGAGGAGCATACTGAATGCATATAGTTTTTGCACAATTGTAAATTAGCTGAAAAATTGTAAGTTGAACCATCATAAGTCCCATCGTAAGGACACCATCTGTACCATCCTTATCATAGAACAGAACACAAAACTGGTTTTCCAGCAATGTTTGACTCCATTGAATCACTGGTACACTCTCATTTTTTACAACTGTTGACATAAATATTAGACAATTGAGCAAAGTTGTAAAGGCTTCTTCAGCCAAATTCAACTAGCCTATCTACAGTTCATAACTGAAGTTTGGACCTTATTAGCACGTTTTAACCACCTGAGCTTAAACACTTACTGAGAATGTTGTTCCTTATACATCTGCATGCCTCAAAAGGAAACAAGATTACTGTTTCAAGCCAAGAAAAATATAAAAATTAACTTAAAAAAATCTAGAAAAGACCTAGACAAAAAAAACCACCAGGCAAATAGGGTAGAACCCAGGACTCCCATCTCCCAGGCCATACCCCTTTAGGTACACCTGTGGGAACATAACAGGCTCTTATTTTTATCTAATTATTTTAAGTTCATATAAGTTTATGTATCCATTCTCTTGAACAGCTGTAGTAACAGCTACTACTCACAAGTGCAAATACTGTCCGGATGTGGTTGCACCATCCAGATATACTGAATAAGGAAAAACACAATCAAAAGTGACTTGTCCAGAGCCATACAGTTAGTGAGAGGTAGAGCTAGACTCCAAATCCAGGTCTGCTTGGTTCTAAAGCACATGCTCTTTCCACTACACTGCACAACACTTTCAAAGAATCCTAGGATTTTTAGATATGAAGGGAACCCTATCATAATAATGGCTGCCTTTTATTGAAAATCTCCAATGTGCCAGGTGCTTTAAATACCTTACCTCGTCTTCTTGCCACAACCAATCAAGGGAAGTGATGGTATTACCCTTTATGAATAAGGACTTATTACCAGAGAAGTGATTTGTCCAAGGCCACAAACTAATAAACACCTGAGATTTAAACTGAAGTCTGTTTAATTCAAGCCAAGAAAAATATTAAAATCAAGTGAAAAACATCTACCAAAGACCTAGACAAAAATCACAGGCAATCAAGGAAGACCACAGGCTAATTAATATCCAACCTGGGATTTAAACTGAGGTCTGTTTAATTCCAAGTTGATTCTTCTGACCATGACCTCAAAGAAATGAGAATGGCTTCTGTGTACTCAACAATTCAACAGCATGCTACTTTTGGAAAAAACTGCAATGGCTTACAAGAAACAGTGCCACTAGTCTCACAGGATTTCAGAACTGGAGAAGATCAGAGATCTGAGAGAGGTACTCAGCTCCATTATTTTGCAGATGAGAAAATTGAAGCTCAGGGATTGCAAATCATCCTTGAAAAAGGATTTGAAGCAACAGTGCAAGGGCATTCTAGGTGAAGGGTATATGCTGAAGAAAAGCATAGAGGTCAAAATGAGCATGGTGTGTGCTTGATTTGTAACAATATAGATAAAAAGCACTATATGTGAAAGAAGAAAAATGAAGAATGCTTCTCTCAAGTTGTGTGGCCAAAAGGCATAGTTTCTTTCTTTAAAAAATTCTTTCAAAAGGTTTTTTGGACAATCTTTCCATTTTAATGGAATACATTTCCATATCCCTATTGTCATACTTATCCTACTCAACATTATCTAATATTTGATATGAATCTTTGTGCTGTGGCCAAATTCTCTCTTTTGTTTGCGGTCATCACTGTCTGTACTAGACTATGAGAACATGGATTTATGCATTTTTCTAACCAATGTCTTCTCACCCTAAACTTATTTTGCTTTTTTTAAAATTCTTTTTCACCCTCTGGTGTGGTACATTCAAGGCCTAAAGGCAAAATTTTTTAAATCTCTGCATAAAACTCGGAGTTTACAGTAATTTTTATTTTACTCCAAAGAGTATCCATTAAACCACAATAACGCAAAGAATACAGCCTCAGATATTTTATTACAAAATGTAATACTACTGTTAATTAATATGCTATAAAGAAATGCTGGTCACAGACCAAAAACTGAATTCAACAGTCTGAGTTTCTATAAAGAAAACTTTAATAAATTCTTCTCAAGGTAACAATTTCAGAGGAAAACGTTTTTAAACACGTTAAATAGTTAAAAAGTTTCATTTCCTAATAACAAATGCTAAAAGTAATTTACAAATTTAACTTATTTATGCTGGTTGTATAATTACAGAGGAAGAAAAATAAAAAGTATTGTAAAACTTTCTGAAGTCAAAATTGTTTTTTACTAGTTTCAGGCATCATACTTCCAAAAATGTGAGGCTCCAAATTCAGGTGCAGCGGAGACTCTGTTAATGAAGTTAGTGCTGGTATACTGACACCCTAGAGAAAAACCAAGTTTTCAGTTTATGTATCAGTACATGCAGAAGGTGTAAAAAAGTTCTCTAGGGCGTTGGTCAGAACTGACTATATTATTTCTACTGGTCCGAAAAATGGCAAACCTATCTCAGCCTCTATCAGACTGGCAGACACTAGTCCTGAAGCAACTGGGCCTAGTGCAAAACTGGGCGCAGCAGCCACGGAGGAGGAGCCTGGGAAGGAGGAGACAGATACCAAGTGAAAGTGAAGGAGGGAGAAGCCAGAAGTGCCACCCCAGGGAGGCCAGAAAACATTGTAGGGGCAGGGCTGGGGAGGGGTGGCATATCAGAGGGAGAGCACTAAATGACACAGAGCAAAGAAAAGCATTCCTTAAAATGCCAATTCACCCTAACAGAGATGATGTGGGCAATGAAAAAGTAGGGTCTGGGTCCTGAACCCAGAAGTAAGACAAGACCCATTTCACAGACAGGTACAGTGAGACAGGGGTGCTAATAAAGTCCTGCAACTGGTGAGCAGTACAGTTAGGAGTAGACTCGGAGCCCCTGGAGGGTCTAATTCAATCTGGCATCTCTCACCCGCCCCAGAACACTGCCTAGCACTTGGCACACACCAGGAACTCTCTCTGAATGAATGTTCCAAGTCTTGAAACTCTTGAGCTTCTTTCCAGAGACCTGGGCTTCTGGCCGAACACTGGGTGCCGGACAGGAGAAACCAGGCTGAGCGGGTCCCGGGAAGGTCGGGGCTTTGGGGTCCGAGTCTGAGTACTGGCCCCCCGCCCGCCGGCTGGCACTCACCCGGATGCCCTTCACCACGGTGATGTTCTCATTCTCGTCCGCCTCAAAGGTGACCCGACGGGTGCTGGAGGTCCCGCCCATGGCTCCCGCTCCTGCCCCCGCAGGGACCTAGTGTAGACCTACGAGCGCCTCAGAGCCCCCGCGCACAGACGCGCGTGGAGGCGCCGGGATTATTTCCCTGCACAGCGGGAGCAAGGCCACGACCCCAGATGCAAGGAGAACGCGCCGGTCTGGAGCTCCCGCCTCCTCCGGTCACGCATCACAACAAAGACGCCTCGGGTTGGTCCGAGATGCAAACTGCCCGCCTTCTATTAAGCGAGGGCGCTCGGATTGGTTGGTCCGGACCCGGATGCTATGGCAACAGGTGCTGTCTGACAAGGTTTCCGGAGCCCCTGTGTGCAGTGGGAATTGTAGTCTTGATCTGGCACGATGGGCTCTGGGACCTTCTCGCCTTACTCCTGGGACGGCGTGGGGAGCATGGCATTCTGGGAGTTGTGGTCTTGACACCCGAAAGGCTTCTAACTGGGCAACTTTCAAGGAAGTTCACTCCTCCAACAAATATGCTATGAAGACTTTACTCTAGAAATTTAGGCCAGTGAGTTAAAGGGCACAATCTTATAACCAAAATGTTTGTACCCCCATAATATTCTGAAATTTAAAAAAAGAAAAAAATTAATTAATTAATTAATTTTAAAAGAAAAGACACAATCTCTTAAAGGAACTCACAGTACAATGAGGGAGATGCACTCTCCTAATGAAGCCATTCCTAGAGTACTATATACAAATCCCTGACCCACAACTTAGTATTTCATTACAGTCATGCATTGCTTGACAAAGGACTATTTCTGAGGATTCTGAGAAATGCATCATTAGGCGATTTCATCATTGTGCAAATGTCACAGAGTGTACTTACACAAACCCAGATAGTATAGCCTACTACACACCTAGGCTACGTGGTATAGCCTCTTGCTCCTACGCTACGAATCTGCACAGGTTACTGTACTGAATGCTGTATGTACTAAGTGGTAAGTATTTATATATCTAAACATAGAAAAGGTACGGTAAAAATATGGTATTAAAGATAAAATATGGTATACCTATTTAGGACACTTACCATAAATGGAGTTTCCAGGACTGGAAGTTTCTCTAAGTGAATCAGTGAGTGAGTGGTGAGTAAAATGTGAAGGCTTACGACATTGCTGAACGTTACAGTGGACTTTATAAACAGTGTACACTTAGGCTACACTAAATTTTTTTTTAAATATTTTCTTTCTTCAATAATAAATTAACCTTAGCTTACAGTAACTTTTGTACTTTATAAACTTAAATTTTTTAATTTTTTTCTTTTTTTACTTTTTAAGCTCATTTATTAAAAATTAAAACATAAACACACACTTAGCTTAGACCTACCCAGGGTCAGGATCATCAGTATCACTCTATTCTACCTCCACATCTGGTCTTCAGGGGCAATAGCACATGTGGAGCTGTCATCTCCTACAACAACAATGCTTTATTCTGGACTGCCTCCTGAAGGACCTGCCTGAGGCTGTTTTACAGTTAGCTTTCTTTTATAAGTAGAAGGAGTATACTCTAAAATAATGATAAAAAGTATAGTAAATACTGGATGATAAGAATTTTTTAGCTCCATTATAATCTTAAGAGACCACTGCCATATATGCAGTCCATCACTGCCCAAAACATCATTATGCAGTACATGACTGTATTTTAGTTTTAGCCATTAAAAACAACAACAACAAAACTGCATTTGGTCTATGTTCCTATCTCATGAACTATGTACTTGTTTTATTTCTTTTTGTAAAGTAAAATTTTAAATATTGTGGTTTTCAAATATGCATATGAGAAAACACAGAAAATAAATTATTTGTACTAGCCAGGCACAGTAGCTCATGCCTGTAATCTCAACATTTTGGGAGGCCTAGGCAGGATCATACCTTGAGGCCAGGAGTTTGAGACCAGCCTGAGCAACGTAGTGAGACCCCATCTCTACAAAAAAATGTAAAAATTAGCTTGGTGTGGTGGTACACACCTGTAGTCCCAGCTACTCTGGACACTGAGGCAGGAGGATCACTTGAGCCCACAATTTGACGTTACAGTGAGCTGTGATCATACCACTGTACTCCAGCCTAGGTGACAGAGTGAGACTCTGTCTCTAAAAAATAAAAAAATAAAAAATTTTTGCACCAAGCATGCAGAGTGTTCACTTCCCACATTTGTGTCTCCTTCCACTTCAGTTACATAAGTTAGGCCATAATAAACTTAGGCAGAGAAAAGTAAAGTAATTGCCAAAGATTGCATAAATTTGTGAAGGAATTAAAACCATGTGTCAAAGTTAAGATGATCTATTGTGGAAAGTTTTTAATTCAATATTTCACCTCTGCAAGACCAGTAAATGATTTTTAGGTTATCCATGTATATATTAATATTTATTTTTTTGCTAAACACTGTTACACATATGTTTAGTCATATGACCTTAGTTTTACAGGGATAGATGTATTCACATTAGAAATCAGGTTAATGACAATACTATCTTCAGTTAATCCCTCTCAACATTAAAAGCAGCAGGCCACAACACACAGTAGCATCCTCTTATGCCAAGTGCATCCACAACAATGCAGTAACATTTTTGAGCTTCAACTATGTGCTGATATTACTGTAAGAATCTTTAGGGCATAAACTATGTCTTTATCATATCTAAATTCTTGGTCAGTAGCAGAGTATTGATTACATCTCATCATGTTGTTCTTTTCAACATATATGCTCTAAACTGTACTCTATTATTTTGTAGTTATGAGAATACATTTTACTCTGTACTGATTCCCAATTTATATATTTAAATATTTCTTCTACAGGGAACTACAACTCCCAGGAATTATGTCTTTCATTTTTGGGGTATCTCCCCCTCCACAAACACACCCTCACTTATTGCCCCAGTATATAGCACATGTTGGAGGTTCTAGATAAAACAGATACTCAATAAACGCTTACCAAAATAACTAATTACAAAGAAAGTGTTTCTTAGAGAAAGTAGAGAGATGAAGAAACCACTAGTTATGTTGAATATATTTATCTCCTTAGAATATTAAATGTCTTCTTTCAACTTATATATTAAATATATTAAGTTGACAGATATATTAAAATTGACAAATATATATTAAATTGACAGATATATTAAAGTTGACAAAGGCTCAGATTAAGAAGTAGTGGGGTGCATTCACTTTTATGATACAAAAACATGTAAGTTGTTTTATCAGGTATACAATCTAAAAATACTTTAGAATTTCTAGCCCACTTCAACCAACAATATTATGAAGATACCTTCTGAGTTAAAAAAAAATACATCTCATTCTCGGGAAAATGCATCCTATAACAATATTCTCTATGTCAATTTCAAGGCCAGTCATGTCTACAGCCCGTTCCTGAGCTACCTACAACATATGGTTTCTCTTTCTCTCTGGCTACAGCTTATTACTGGTCATCTAACCCAAATGCAACATTCACTAGCCAGAGACCTATGAGTTAGAATGTAAAGCTTTGCCCAAACAAAAACAGTAGCTAACACTCAAGCCACTCAGATTCTCTCTGTCTTTCTCCCTTTTCTCTGTCTCGGTATCACTTTCTCAGATTTAAACTTGAGAATTCAGAGCATACAAGAAGATAGCAAAAAGAGAAGCTACAATACTGAGCACAAACCATGAAACATTATGGCAAAGTAAAGCTAGGTAGAAGAAGAAACTGCAAGAATAAAAAGCATCCAGATTGGGAAAAGAAAGAAGTAAAACTATATTCACCAGATACATGATCTTATAAATAGAAAAATCTTAAGGAATCCATTTAAAAAATTAGAACGAATTTTTTAAAAGTTCAGCAAGGTTGCAAGATACAAGATCAACATCTAAAAAATCAACTGTAGACCTCTTATTACAACAGGGGGCCTGTTTGTCATGTGTGAAGAACATATTTTGCTCTTGCTCTATAAACCTATCTTGCTCTTCCTCAATAAATCTCGTTTTCATGCTTATCTTGAAAAAAATTAAAAATAAATAAATAAAAAATCAACTGTATTTCTATACACTAACAATTAACAAACCAAAAATGAAAGAAAGAAAACAATTCCATTCATAATGGCATCAGAAACAACTCAAATGTCCATTAACTGATGAATGGATAAACAAAACATGATATATCCAGACAATGGAATGTTATTGAGCAATGAAAAGGAACAAAGAACTGACTTATGCTACAATATGGATGAACCTCAAAAACATTACGCCAAGCAAAAGAAACTAGACACAAAAGGCCATATATTGTATGATTCCATTTAAATGAAATCTTCGGAATAGGCAAATCTGTAGAAAACAAAAGTAGATTAGGCTTGGCGGGGATGGAGGGGGGACTTCTAATTGGTGCAGGATTTCTTTTTTAGGGGCTGATTAAAATGTCCTAAAATTAGATTATGGTGATGGTTGCACAACTCTACAATATACTAAAACTCATTGAATTGTACACCTGAAATGAATGATCTTTATGACATGTAAATTACATATCAATAAAGCTATTAAAGAATGTAGTTATCCAAACATGATAGAAATTTATTTATCACTTATTAAAGTCCAAAATAGGTTTTTAAAAAAAGGAAAAAGAAAGAAAAGAAACTGAGAAGCTTTTGAGATAGTAAAATATAAGCCAATTAAAAGGGAGACCAGCAGAAATCAGACCCTCAAAAATTTACTTAGTCCCACAAATACAGAGCACTGAAGCAGAAACCCACCCACAACTTCAGAAGCTTCTAGAGTTGCCTAGAATTCAGAAGGGCCTCCCAACTGTAGTCTTTGTCTTTATAATGTCTGGCTCTATCAAAGTTCTTGGTCTTCCTGAGGCCCAGCTATGCAATGTTTCCTGGGTTTCGCGGCACACATAGCCTTACCAAAGAATCTTCCTTATCACATGAGCCTACTCAGATAATCAACAATAATACAACATATTTTCTTCAGTCTCCACCCAAGAAGCCAGTACTCTAAGTAAAGATATTGGATATCAACAGTTTACTTTGATGCAGAGCTGAGAACTGAGCAGTAGTTTGGTTCTTCACAAATCTTAGCTTGGCCATTAAGCAACAGTACCTTCCAACTCCTTCGTTCTGTGGGATTTGTAATTTTCCCACCATGTCAAACCTTTGGAATGAAGGAATGAATGAATGAAGGAAGGAAGGAAGGAAGGAAGGAAGGAAAATTCCAATCATCCCCACTGAGACTCCTCCCCTGAAAAAAATCCACCTAGACTTCCAAAGCACTCAAACAAAATTCCAGAAGTTTGAAAGTAAGAAGAAGGTTTGCGCTATATACTCTGATTTTTCAATCCCAACTTTAAACAAAAAGTTGCAAAAGGCAAAGTCCTGGTGACGCCTCTTCTACCATTCCTTCACACATCACTTGACTGTCCCTGCCATATTGCTCTACTGGGTGGGAGTGTAGGAAGAGATGGATGAGGCAGGAGAGATAAAAACAGGAAGAACATGACATGGGATGATGTGGTACTGCGGAGAAAAGAGACCTCTTCCCGGTCCCCAGCTAGAAGCTAATCAGTGTGTTGTTCATCGCCTAGAGCCCTCTCCCCAGCTCTTCTGAGTGGCAGAGCACTCAGATTCTATGACCTGTGCCAAAATAGAATATAGATACAGTAATCATGTTTTCTAAGCTAAAAATTAGAGCAATTGTTCTACTACTTGTGTACTTGTAGAACAATAAGATCGGTCCTTGAAATCAGGATCATCCTAGAAAATCTAGGACATACAGTTGCTATAGTTATAGCGAACCAATTAAAATCACTGAAAAGTGCTTCATGTGTAGTGCAATCAATATGAAGACATTCTGAAAACATGGACTAAGACATATTTGATGAGCCATAACAGAACATCAGCTTTAAAACTTTTTCCACCAATTATTGTATGTAGAATTATATAAAAACAATGAGGTCCTAAAATAGTAAATGTGTGTGTGTGTATGTGAGTGTCTGTGTGTGTGTGTGTACACACATGCTTATGTGACATATTTTGAATACAAGAATTTTGGGCAGCACACTTAGATTACAAACTCAAAATGGCATGAACACAAGTCAGCAATGAGGCATTTACAAGCACAGCATAACAAAATGTCTTTGAAAATATCCATAGTAATTCCCTTTAATGCCCCATTACTGTTCAAGAAGAACTGACCGCTGCACTGCCCATGCATCCAGTAAAACCCTGAGGCAGAGCTCCCCTAGGATTCAGAAGCCTCTCCATCTCTCTTTGCCTTCTGCCTGGCAGTACTTTTGCTACTAATTTCTTGTTCACAGTAAATTGCATATGCTGTGCCACACCATGTCACAGGATGGGCTCTGGTGACCGTTTGGCTTAACAGACATCACTTAACACTACATAGCTAAAATAAATCTTCATGTGGATCATAACCTGGCAATGCACCAGGAAGATTTCCTAGTATCTCTGGCATGAAGTTTATTCTAAAGTAAAGCCTCACCAAATTTACAGCAGGTTTCTAAAAGGCCATTCCCCATCATTTCCTGGACACTCTTCTGCTTTACTTTTTTTTATATTTTTATATTTTTTTCCCTGACACTTTATTTCTTTTCTTTTCATCTTACATTCATCAAAATATAGTGGCTAAAATTCTGAGTGTGGGTCTAAGGGTATTGAAGGAGGGATACCAGTGAGGAGTGAAAAGTGTGCACAGAGAGTGACATGCAAACCCAGCCTAGTTCCTGTCTCTTCTAAACTCAAGCCCTGCCAGGGTCCCAAGGCCCTCTGACTTCCTTTGTGTTGGATTTAGAGTGATCATCTCTGATGAGCAGAGCCCAAGTCAGAAGAGACTCATCACTCATCTCCATTCCTTAAACAAGCACAAACATTCCATCCGTCATCCCTCCTGAATGGTTCCTCTGGCCTTGATGAATTTTCAAGCCATTTTTATTTGAGAGCACAGGGACATTCTCCTAACCCTTTAACAATATCTACCTGTCACAGAGCTTGAGAGATTTCTGAAATGCAGGCTGTTAGCCTCTTTACTTCCGAATAACAAATGCTTGAAATGCATCAAGGTTATATGAGCATTTCTGCTGCGATGTTGGACAGGCAGAGAAATGCCTGTTTATTGATGCTAATAGTGTAGAAATGTCCCTAAGTACACATTCTACACAACTGGGCCTCACCCGAGTGTGCTGCCTTGTTTGGTTCCACTTTTGCAGCAGCTCAGAGAGGCATCCAAGGTGGGCATTTTGTGAGCCTCTCCACTCCAGTGAAACTCTGTTTTGCTCACATGTTCCAAAGCAAAGTGGGTTCCAACCCTCAGCCTAGAATAAGAGTCTGTACAATGCAATTCCTTTATTAGAAATCATGGGACTTTCAAGTGGAAGCAAACTCAACGACCATCTAATCTTCCTCTTTATTTCACACATGAATTGAGTTGCCCAAGGCTACACAGCCTGCTTACACCAGAGTCTGGCAAGATTCCAGATGTTCGGGCAATCAGTCGAGTAGTTTGTCACCACCTCATGCTCCTCTTTCATGGGAAACTGCCCTCGTGAACCCTACACGCCAGAGCTCCAATGCTAGATAAAGGACATTGCTGGGACCATGACAAACATGATTATTAAGTGGAGATGGGGAGGAACAGTACACAGCTATGAGGAGACAACATAAGTGTCTGGTGCAGAGGTGACTCAGGCCTGGAACGAATCAGTATATCTTCCCCATGGGAATACCGGAGGCTTCATTAGGTAATGACCCAGCAATTTCACTCCTGGAGATACAAATAACAGAAATAAGTGCTTATTTCTACCAAAAGACACATGCAGGAATATTCATTACAGCTTTATTCACGAGAGCCCCAGGCAGGAAATAATCCAAATGTCCATCAACTTTAGAAGAGATGAATAAATTGTGGTATCTTCACCCAGTGGAATGCTATATTACAATAAAAAAGCATAAACTATTGCTATACTCAACAACATGGCTGAATATCACACGCACAGTGTTGAGCAAAGGATGCCAGACGCAGATACATGCTGTGTGAGGCCATTTACATGTTCAAGAACAGGCAGAATTAATCAACGGTGATAGATACCAGAAAAGTGGTTACCTCTGAGTCAAGTTGCCACATAAAGCTATTAACTGATAAATCGCTTCCTCTTCTGTATACCAAGTCATGCACAATTTCCCAACCTTTAGGGTAGCGCGGGTGGTCAGTGCACAAGGCCAGGGCTGCTTGGTCCCTTTGGTTACTATGGTAGGAGGTAGCAACTGGGACAGGGGCTGGGGATGAAGGTGGTCTCTTAGAGCACTGACCAGGGACAAAAACTATATAGAGTAGGCTGGAGCCTATAGAATATGCTGTTCTTTAGCCTGCTGGGTTTTTCACTTAACATATTGCAACTTTCTTTTCCATGTTATTAAATACTCTTTTACAATAGCATTTTAAATTATTATATAGTATTCCTTTGTGTAATGCATTTTCATTTATCAAATTTCCTACTGTTGGGCACTTAGGAATTTTTTCTCTGATTTTTAGAACATTATTAACAATGATGTCAATGAAGATCTTTGTAGGCAAATCACTGTGCATGTCCGTGATTATCTCCTGAGGATAAGTTCCTAGCAATGAAATCACTGGGAGCAAGAGTATGTATATTGTCAAATCTCTCATGTGTCTTGCCATCCTCTATGCTGAAACAATTTACGGTTCCTCTTGTGGGACATGAGATGGTTGTTCCCTATATCCTTGACTACACTGCATATCATCCTTTTTCAAACCATTACCAACTTGATAAGTGAAAAATCAATAGGGCAAAGTTTTAATTTGCATTTACTTTATTACTAGTGAGGTTGAACATTTCTCACATACATATTTTCATTTTCATTTGGATTTCTTCATATGTCAATTCATGTTCCTTGTCCATTTTTTCTATTGGTATACTCATCTTTTCTAAAATATTATTTTAATTAATTATAGTTTTTAAACTTAATACTATTTATCTCTACTTTTTAATTATTAATCTTTAAAATGTATAATTAATTGTTATTCTAATTTATAACATTAATTGCAATTTTGTTTTACGCTAGTAACTATGACTTCTTACTTTAAACCATTTTATATCTATTTTTAATTGTTAATCTTTCCAATTTGTTCTCATTTTTTATAATTGCTGTTATCTAATTTGAGCCTTTCTAGATTCTTTTTACAGTCATTTATTGCCTCCTATAATTCTTCTTTTTATTCCCTTCTTATTTCTCTTGAAAATCATCTTTGCCAATTTTAATTATTATTTTTAATGATTTTAAAATTAATAGGGGGAAAAGTGGGAACAGCAATGGTGAGGGTGGGGAGAGTCCATGACGCTCAAGGGAGTTTGGAAGCCTTCTTTGTCCAGCTGCCCTGAGGTTACTGTCCTCCTGGACCTCGTTTCCTCCCCAGGCTGGGTCCCCAGGCCTCAGGGATGCAGAGAAAAGTTCTCCTGCCCAGAGTGACGGCCTGTGCGTAGGTGAGAATACTATTAACTCAGGACACTCCGCATTCGCACCTTTCTTGGGGAGCTATGAAATCATAAACAAGGTCCCAGGCACATACGCCCACTAGATTGGGGCAAGCTGTGCCAACGGTGCCCCATGAGAAAGGAAAGGAAGGCAGGCAGAAGAAAACACCTAAGGAAGGACCCTCCCCTCCACAAATGGCCTTTCTCCTGACTGTAGAGAGGAACGGGGGGTGCCTCTCTAACAGCTCCCCATCTCCTTCCTTGTACCGTCAGCTCCTCGAAGGCAGGGAACTGTGTCTTCCTCAACTTTATACTCAGCCCATCCTGGATGCCCCGTCTTTGGTGCACGTTGGTGAAATGAATTCATTCAGTGAACCAAGTCTGTTCTCTAGAGAGCCAGCATCACGTGTTGGAGTGAGAAATCTTAAATTGTAACCCCAACTTTGTTATTAGCAAAGTGAGCTCTTGGATATAACTTTTAATTTCTTTGAATTTAATTGTTGTTTTTCTTCTCTCTAAAAAAGGGATAGTATCTAACCAATCTACTTTAGTAGGATAAAATAAGGAAATCTTATAGGTTGCTGTGAGGATTTCAGGAGAATTTTTAAAACTATTTAAATTTAAAAGTTGTCTGAAAGAGTTTAATAGAATTCAAAATGAGCAAGATAGACGGCCCTGTTTTTCCTCACTCTTTCTGACGCGCATGCGTGGCTGGTTCACTCAGCAGTTCCCACAGGCCTTTCTCCCATCCCCACGCGGGGCACACGGAGTACTCAGTGGGGCAGAGCCCCAGGACGGGTGGATCTCTGTGGGAAAGGCCTGGCTTGACCCCAAGACCAGCAGAAGGGGAGGAGGCACGAGGGAGAGGGGGAGAGGCCTCGAGGGCAGTGGTGCGAGATGTGTAAAGCAGGAAGGCTATGGACAGGGTGCCAGGGGCGCATGGCATGGCACGAAGGTCTTAGGGATTGGAGAATGAAGTGACAAGGGAGATAGGGCAATTCCACAAATGTTTCTGTGGATTACAAATTGGCACCACTTTATTCTGTTTCAGTAAATACCAGTTGTATATGTCAGGGTTCTCCAGAGAAACAGAAGCAGTAGGAGCTAGATACGGGTGGTAGATGCAGCTGTAGATGTGGATGTCTATGTGAGTAGACACATATGTGTGTGTGTACACATAAACATATTTATGGCAAGGGACTGGCTTGTGCAACTGTGGGGGCTGGCAAATCTACAATCCGCAGGCTGGGCCGGCAGGCTGGAAACTGCAGGTCAGGACCAATGCTGCAGTCTTGAAGGAGGATTTCTTCTTCCTCAGGGAAACCTCAGTTTTACTCTTAAGGCCTTTTATTATAACTGACTGGATGAGGCCCCACCCACATTACTGAGGCTAATTTCCTTTACTTAAAGTCAGCTGATTGCAGATGTTAGCCACGGATACAAAATACCTTCACAGCAACACCTGGATTAGTGTTATGGTCAAGTCAAGTTGACACAGAAAATTGACCAACACACCGGTATAGATCGGACCTGCTTTACATTTTTGCTGCTGGGCTGTTTCTTTGAGTGAGACCCTGAGCTGAGACTGAAGCACACAGTGCAGTGGGATTTATTTCTGCTAATGAGTATAAAGCCTCACACATACAAACATAAGGTCCGGTAGTGGCACTCCATGGATTAAGGAGGTGCTGTGCCAGCATTTTTGCTGATTAAAATTGTGGGGTGAGGGGAGGAAGAGAAAGTAATCTGGCAGGCGGGCGTTCTGGCTCTCCCCTTAGAGGATTCTGGGGAAAGGGTCTTCTCTCTGAAGGTGGGCAAGCTGAATGTGTACACCCCAGATGCAAAGCTGGTCCAAAGAGAGGGCAGGTGTCTTAAGAAAGCACTTTGATGTTTGATGTGTGCTAACTTAGTCCCTGCATCTGCAAAGCCCAAGTGTTCTATTCATTTGTAGACGAAAACACCACCCAAGAGGAAAGAGGAGGCCAGCAGGGACACTGGGAAGCAAGCTTATTCCCATAATGGAAAAAAGGAAAATGTGTCAAAAGCTGCTTGTGCAGCCCAGTCATCTGAGGCAGAACTCGCCTCCATGCAGCGCTGGCTCTGCTCTCCAGGGCCCTGCATGCAAGCCGTGTCCTCTCCAAGCCCTCCTCTCTGGGGCAGCCTGACAAGAAGGAAGGCCCCACCCACCCTCACCCCGTCCCCAGGGAACCCTCACTCTCACTCAAGCCTTGCATCATTGATCACCAATGGGCTATTGAAGCCCCCTTGGTCCTCCCAGAGTAGATTTCCCGAATGGGGAAGCAGCCCTCCAGACACCCCTTCCCAAGTTACATGCTATAAACTGAATCCTGAACACGAAAAATACAAGCCTTGCCAGCCCACAAATCACTTTTAATGATCCCTGAAAGAAACCATCAGTAAACCTCAGGCAGCGATCTGGAAGTCTGGAGGTACCGCTACAAAACACAAGGTGAGGACGGTGACATAGCAAGGCTCATTTCACTTGGGCAGCATCTCTGTTTCTTCCCTTCATGGATCATTGTGTCTGCCTCTTTGTCTGCGGTGAGGTAGAGATGTGTCTTACCTGAACACATTAGGAATTTATAGTTAATCTCTGCTGTGATGAACCTTATCAATCTCGGTATTGGTACCATCCTCATGACTGTGCTGGCCATGTGTTCAGAGATTCAATTATGAACAAAATGCCTGCAACAAATGCCAGCCTTCTCCCGTGAGAATGTTAAATGGTTTGCTGTGAATGCAAAAGGACGGACTGTTGTCAGCTCCCCCCAGCCCACTTCATTTCTTCTGCCCTGCCTCCCCCAGCCTCTCAGAGAGCGGGTGTGGGGATGGAACCAAGTCCTCACCCTACGCTCCCATCACAGTCTCCTCCCAGGTTTAAGTGGACTCTAGTGCCAGAGCCCATCTAACTGGGAGAGGAAGAGTATCAACTGTCACAGCCTGATTTCATGTCATGTCCACAGCAAATCGTATTTTCCAAAAAGTGCCACAGTAATGCTTGCAATATGCCTAGCCTCCCGTGTTTTTCCTGAACTTTGTCACTCTCTAGTAAGAGGTACAGTCTATTTCCCCTCCCCTTGAATCTGGTTGGGGCTTTGTGACAGCTTCAGCGAATAGAATGCAGCAGATGAGACAATCTATGACTTCTGGGAGGCTAGGTCATAAAAAGCTATATAGCTTCTGCCTTGCTCTCTCTTTCTCAAGATGCCAACCTTGGGAGCCCAGCCATCATGCTGTGGGGGAAGCCCAGGCCACCGAGAGAGGCCATGTGTGGTTGTTCCAGCTGACAGTACCTGCTAAGTACCAGGCAGCTAGCATCATCCACCAGACCTGGGAGTAAGACTTCAGATGACTCCAGCCTGGACCCAGTCCATCTTGTGTGAGTGGAGCAAAGATGAGCCATCCCTGCTGAACCCTGCCCATATAGCAATTTGTGAGCAAAATAAATGGTATATTGTTTCAAGCCAAAAAGTCACAGGATAATTTTGTTGCAAAAGCCATAGTACCTGGAACAGTTACTCTTCTAGATCCGGAATCTAGGGGCCTGGAAAGACTACTAGAGTCCTCACTCACTGAGTCAGTCTCTTCCAGGCCAATCTCGAGCCAGATGCAGAAAGACAAACATTGCATGATCAAACTTATATGTGGAATCTAAAAAAGTTGAACTCATAGAAGCAAGGAGCAGAACAGTGATTGCCAAGGGCTGGGTAGTGGGGGAAATGGGGAGGTGTTGGTAAAAAGGTCCAAACTTTCAGTTAGACGAAAACATTCTGGGAATCTAATGTACAGTATGGATGGTAATGGATATATTAATCAATTCAAAATTGTGATAATAATTACACAAAGTATACATATATCAAATCATCACATAGTATACCTTGAATATATTCAATCTTAAACAATTAAATATTGTAAAATAAAAAAATACCAGTGCTTAAGTCAACAAGCTTTGTAAAAAGCACTGGTAGAAATAAAAGGCTTGATATTCATATTGTAAATGGTAAGTGTACAGAAAAAGGTCTAGAACAACAAACTTATTAAGCTAGTCATTTCTGAGGAAGAGAATAATATGTGAAGCCATGACTTGGGGACTTTAGTTTTTTGCTGTACATACTTTCATATTATTTGAAGAGAACATAAACAAGTATTATTTTATAATTCCTGAAAGTATAAAACAAACAAACCAAACAATAAATAAGTAGAAGCCTTATTTGTTGGCTTCAAGATGAAAAAATAAAAAGGACATGTCCTGCCATCCCCCGGCCTCCTTCTGGGCCACTTGGACAGTGACAGGGAATTTCTCCTTAGACTTCCTCCCCTTGCCCATGCAGGGGCAGGTCTGGTTGTCAAGTACCAGGACATTGTGACCCATAAGGTCCTGGGATTGCTGATGAATGCCACACCCAAGCAGCACCCGGCAGCCTCCTGAGGTTTCTAAGAAAGTATGATACCCAGATGATACTGCTTTCATTTGAGCATGAGGACAAAGCTTCCCCTTTCTTTCTTTCTTTTTTTAAGCCAGACCATCAGTAGGCAATGTATCTTTAGTTGTTTGTCCAAAAATGAGGATATTTCTTCATAGAATTACTGACAAACACTTGCCAGATTTCTCTGACAGCCACAAGCTCGATTTTGGGAGACAGTTGCCTAGGGTTATGAGTAGCTGGCGACCTTGGCAAAGATTAGAGACTGAACTCATGGTTCAGATCCAGTAACAACAGAAGTCAGTCATTTTAAAGTGGGTATGGCTAACCTTGTGGACAGAACATGGCACCAGAATATAGTGCATCTTTATCATAAACTTAATTTACTATGTAAACAAAGGCAAATCACTTGCTTTCTCCTTTATTCATTCCTGTAACACTCAACTGAGCTCCCTCTTGTACTGGAATGTTTTGTCTTTAGTAAAATAAACTGGACAGTCTATAAGAGTGGCTCATAAATACAAAAATCTTGCCTTTTACCTTGGATGTGCCTTGCCCAGGCCATATGTAACTCAAGCCTTGGCTACTGAGAGTCACATTGTACCAGGTGCAGAAATCAAATTCCCTGGACAGGGCAGATGTGGTGGAATCAAAAATAATTTTTTTTCTCTTTTTAATTATGATTTTTATATATTTAAGGGGTACAAGTGCAGTTTTGTTACATGGGTATATTGAGTAGTGGTGAAGTCTGAGCTTTTTGTGTAACCATCACCCGATTAGTGTACGTACTACTCATTAGGTAATTTCTTATCCCACACCCCCTTCCCACCTTCTTCTTTCCGCCCTTGTGAGTTCCCTATGGCTATTTTTCCACTGTCTTTGTCCATGTGTTCTCATTATTTAGCTCCCACTTATAAGTGAGAGCATGCAGTATTTGACTTTCTGTTTCTGGGTTATAGAAATACAAAGTTGACCAGAAGTTCTCTTTTCATGCTGGCTGGAATTTATCTAAAGAGAATTCAGACTGCAAAAGGCTACTGAGGCTGAGTTAAAAATTATAAACTTCCATGAAATGCAAACAAAACATACTTCTTTATAGATCAGCCAGTAGTAAGGGAGAGCACTGCCCACTTGTGAGAAAGCTGGGAGCTTACTTCCCCAGGGGTTCAGTGCTGTGACACTGGGGAACAGGTGATATTTTCATTGTCAATATTTCTTTTGATTTGGCACTGCTCTGAGACAGAGCTATTAGTCTATAGCTTTAACATGGTATTTTTTGTTGTTTTCTATTTTCTTTTTTTTAATTGTTTTTTCTTTAAATAGATTTAGAGTGTACAAGTAGTTTTTTGTTACATGGAAGAACTACATAGCAGAGAGGTCTAGGCTTTTCATATTTTAACATGGTTTTATACACAATTTGTGATGCTGGCTAGCAGAAAGTTTGATACTTTAAATAAATATACTTAAAAAAAAAAAACCCGCATTTTAAGTTCCCCTCGATTCTTTCATTTCTTTTACCCTTTGAAACTCAAGGTGGGTGTTTCCTGATGAAATAGGACATTCTCTTTAAAAATACTAATCTCACACTAAGCATTTCTTGCCCTCTTTCTACAAAGTGATAGGATTATGAAGAATGGCATGGAAATTGCATTGTTAATTTCTTTATCTATCCTTACAAAGGTTTAGCTTTCCAAAGCAGTCTTAAAATTTAAGTGTCTATGAAGTGCCAGGTACAGTTTGGTACCAAAGATGGAGTTCTACCTGTAATGGCTTTCTGTTTGGGGTGGCAGGTCTAAGCATTCATGTGTACTAGAATAACCTGGGAGACTTAAACATGTAAATACCTGGCCCCATCCCCAGAGGTTGTGATTTATTAGGTCTGGGACATCTGTCTTTTTAATAAGCACCCCACGTAACTCAGACGCAGGTGGTCTGCAGCTCACACTGCTACTCCACTCGTTAAAATCTGCTCAGTAGGCTTCCTGCCTTCTTATGCTAAGAAACTGTCATTGTGCAGCATTTGACATTTACCTGTCATTTTGCTTTCCAGAATTGACCGTTTCCCCAGTGTACACAATGACTTTATTAAGACTCACTTTACCTGTTTGTTACACAAGGTCCAGACTTGAAATAGAGATAGGATTGCAGGAGCAAGATTTTAGGGCAGTGGATGTTTAAAGTCTAAATCAGAATCTAATTTTGATGCAAAATCTAATGTTCACTTGCTAAAAGCAGCTCACGGATTCTGAGCTGGGAAGTATTCATGTGAATGGGAAAAATAAAATCCATTGTAGAAAAAGTGAATTATGTATTCTTTTCAGAAATGTCATCCTCTATATCATTAAAACATGGTTTTAATGCTGAAGGGAAAAAGGCATGAGTCCTGTTTAGCTAAACTGTAATTGCTGAAGGCATCGTGATAGGCTATTTCACCCACCCAGCCCCCAGGTTCCCCTTAACTCGTGTTAATAGCCAGGTTGACAGAGCACACAACTTACACCTTGGAAAGGTCAACACATGCTTATTCAAGAGCTCAGAGCTAAAGAATGTACTGTCTTGTCACTGGGTCAAAATATTTTTTTACTGGGTCAAAATATTTTTTTTACTTCCATTTTGACCTTCCACAGCCCTCTTGTCTCTCTAGACTTCCTCAGCATAAAGCAGAATGAAGACCAACTAAGTAGAGTCACAAATATTACTTCCCATCAATTCCCTGGGCTGCTTAAAGATGGCAGCCAAGGTGAGGACAGTTGATATTACGCCAGAACCAGAGTGAATAAAGAGAATGGAAGTGTGAAATCTCCTCTCCTCTGGTAATTAAGGGGCCGACCACAGGAGAATAAGGAGAATTAGAAAAATGGACGGCAGAGGATGATCGTTGTTTATTATTCTACAACTTAACGTCCTTTTCTCCTTCTGGTAATTGAATCCCTCTTTTCTATGGAAAACTCTTTACATGTGGTTTGGATAGAGTTGCCCCTGCCCATTACCACAATCAGAGCACTCTACCTCTCTGCTTTGGCTGGCCTCTGCTTTAGGGACTACAACCTAAGACACACGTCTTTTTTTTTTTTAATTAGTTTTTATTTTTAATCAAAGAAATATATGGTTAAAAAGTAAAAGGATATGAAAAGGCTTTGTACTGGCAAATGGTAGTTTCCTGCCCTACCCTTCCCCACCCACAGACAGGGAAGGAACTAATCTAAATCTTCTAATTCCCCTAGTATTTACCTCAATGCTTTAAATAGCATGCATAGACTGCTATTTCCATTTTTAACATTATCTATTGATGTCCCACAATGGCAAAGGAAAGCTTAGCTCACTTGGACCCCTTTGCTGCCATCCTCCCTCACCCCCACCATCACAGCATATCTCAGAACTTTTTGTTCAATCAATAGTTGGCTTTTTATACAATTGTGACTATTATGACCAATAACCATACTTCATTAAATTTAAGATTGCAGTCAACTGTAAGACATACTATTATTTCATATATTACTAAGAAGAAAAAATGTTGCTAATTAAGCATGACATACCATCAGTTATATGGTGCATCCCCGTTGCAGCAATAGTAATATGTGAAAAAAAATGTTTTATCAATCCACCCCCTACACACACTAGAACATCAGGTCTCTAAATGCAAGCACTTGGTATGTTCTTCTTTTTGGGTTATCGTGGGGCATATCCTTCATGAGCTTTCTGAAAAAGATATTATTATTATTATTATTATTATATTATTATTATTATTGGAATGGTTGCATGTCTGAAAATGTCTTTATTATTATACCATCTCATTTGGTTGATAATTTGGGCTGGGTAGAGAATTCTAGGATAAATATTATTTTTCACTCAGAGCTTTGAAGGATCCATGTAATGAACCAGCCCTCCTGTTCCCACAGGCAACCAGCATGTGGCCTTCTCCCTGAAATCTACTTCCTCTTGCTTCATCTCCTATTCTTTTGGTCTTTGTGAGTCCCTATCTTTTTAAATTCCTTTACTCTTTATTATTTTAGTAGGGTTTTAAGAAAGAAAGGAAAGAAATTATTTCTGGTCAATATTTTACCATGGGGATTTACTTTTAAATAACGTTTCCTTATTCCAAAATCAATGTATGTTTATTGAATAAAACACAAATAAGCAAAAGTAGGCAAATTAAAATCACCTGTAACCCCATTGCCTAGAGAAAATAACTGTTAATATGAATTATATTTTCCCAGAATTTTTAACTATATGTTGCACACAAACAGTTGCTATTGCTGTTGTTTTCCACTACCACCCCTATTTCTTAAGGGTGGGGGAAAGAATGCTGGTAAGAGATGGTCCCTTTGTTGGACACTATCATGGGAAGAGTAATGCAAACTTGGAGGTAGAAGCTGAAGCAGAGCAGATTCTTCTGCAGAATTAAAGGGGAGACAAATATGTTTGGGGCTGGTGGGAAAGCCATGAGGAAGGATATAGAGGCCAAGGGTGTTGAGTGTTGTATAAAAAAGACAAGTGGCCAAAAATCCTATTGGCATCATGGACTTTCATGGAAAAAGATGGACTTTCAATATTAGACCTGGCTGATGGATCAGTGTTTGCTTCAGGATGTGAGTTGTAGACCTCCTTCTTAGTAGTGTTCACTGATACCTAAATGAATGGGTTCTTTCTCAGAAAATTCAAGAGCTACTTAGTTATCTATAAAACTCAGCATGAGAAACAAGCACTACATGTGGAAGCAGGTGATACTTAGTTTACATAAACATGTATGTATTTTTTTTTAAAAATGGGACCATTATTATACTAGAATCTTATCTATTGTTTTTTCCAATAAATATATTATTAATACCACTCACATTATTAAAAACTCCCCTACTGAGACAACTATATAGATATCCACATGCAAAAGAAAGTAAAAAGACAACATACAAAATGGGAGAAAATATTTGTAAATCATTTATCTCGTATACAGACAACATAAAGAACCCTTATAACTCAACAACAAAAAGTGAATCAATCAAACTAAAAATGGAGAAAGGACTTGAATAGGCATTCCTCTAAAGGAAATATACAAATGGCTGAGAAGCATATGAAAAGATGTTCAATATCATTAGCCAAATGCAAATCAAAACCACAAAGCAATACCACTTCACACCTACTATTATAGGATGGCTATAATAAAAAAATTTGTAAGGCCAGCCACAGTGGCTCATGCCTGTAATCCCAGCACTTTGGGAAGCCAAGGTGGGAGAATCACTTGAGGCCAGGAGTTCAAGACCAGCCTGGGCAACATAGTGAGAACCTGTCTCTAGACAAAATAATTTTAAAAAACTAACCAGGCATGGTGGCATGTGCCTGTAGTCCAGTTACTCAGGAGGCTGAGACAGGATGATCACTTGAAACCGAGAGTTTGAGACTGCGGTGAGTTATGATCGTGTTATTGCACTCCAGTCTGGGTGACAGAGTGAGACCCTATCTCTAAAAACAAAACATTATGCTAAGTAAAAGAAGTCAGACACAAAGATCATATATTGTATGGTTTCGTTTATATGAAATATCGAGAATAAGTAAATCCATAGCGACAGAAAGCAGATCGGTATTTCCCAGGGGCTGGAGGGAGGGAGAAATGGGAAGTAACTGGTTACTCAGTATGGGTTTCCTTTTGGAGTGTTGAAAATAATTTGAAACTAGATTGAGGTGTTAGTTGCACAAATTGTGAACGTACTAAATGCCACTGGGTTGTTTATTTTAAAACGGTTAATTTTATGTTATGTGAATTTCTCTTCAATTTTTAAAAATCCCCTAAACATTTTAATGACCACAGTGATACATTTTGCAGATGTACTATAATTTTTAAAAATTAATCCTTCATTTTTTTGGCATAGAAGTCCCGATTTTTCGTTGTGATAAACAGAACTATAGCAAAAAAACTAGCAGCTAAATATTTGTCCCCCTCTATTAAGGAAAAAAAAAATTCCAAGAGGTAAGCTTGCTTGGCCAAAGAAGATATATAGTTAAAAATGTTTAGGTAATTTTTCCAGAGTGTCCTCCAGAAACATTTTAAAAGATTAAGGTTCATCTACTCAAAGGGAATTATTTGTATCAATACGTTTTTACTACTGCTCAGAGTGGACCCCTAATAAAATCACACAGATTTTCCAACTTCACCGCCTGCCTGCCCCGTGGCAACCATCTCTCTCCCATATCTTCAAATATCACCTGTATGTGTACAATTCCCAAAGCTCTATCCTCAGCCCAGCTTTCTCTCTTAAACTCCAGTCTTGTATATCCAACAACAGGCTAGTATATACTGTACAACAAACAAGCCCCCAAATTGAGTACTCTAACCCATTTTTTGATTAGCCAGAATTTCTTTTCCCCACCGCACATGCTACAGTAGGGACCGGCAGTGGGAGGCGGAGGGAGGGGTGCTACCCTGCTGTTCAGGGACAGCATTAGTCAGCAGCCTGGGTGGTATGAACAACAGAAATTAATTGTCTCACGGTTCTGGAGGCTAGAAATCAGAGCTCAAAGTTTCAGCAGGGTTGGTGTCTCCCGAGGACTCTCTCCTTGGCTTGTAGATGGCTGTCTTCTCCCTGTGTCTTCATGTGGTCCTCCCTGTGTGCGTGTCTGTGTCCTAATCTCCTCTTCTTAGAAGGACACTAGTCATACTGAGTTACCCATATGACCTCATTTTACCTTAATCACCTCTTTAAAGGCCTTATTTCCAAACACAGTCACATTCTGAGGTACTCAAGAACTTCCACACATACAAATTTTGGGCGGGGGGTACAGTTCAGCCCCTAACAGGAACCTAAGCCGACAGGGGCTCCAGCATCTCATAGGGGCACGATTGGGAACATGTGCCTTTCTTAGTGGGTGTGGGCCAGGGAAGAGAGCATCTGCAGGGTCTGCACAAAGATTCAGTGCTTCAGCCCAGAATGGCAATGTCATTGTCATTTACAGCTCATCAGTCAGAACAAATCACGAGCCTGGAAGGAGAGAAGAGGCAGATATTGACAGGCACCAGTCATGCCTGTCACAGCTACTCACTGGACTTCTCCCTCCCAGTGGCCCTCAGTCACCTCACATTCAGCAAGTCTCAAGGGGGACAAGTCCTCTCCCGCACTCCCGCACCTGCCCCAAGCCTGAGCTGCGTTTGTTTTCTCTGGGACGGACGCCATCCATCCATCCAGTTGCCCAAGCCCAAACCCGGCGGCCGTCTTCTCCCTTTTTCTCTTAAGTACAGCTGCTCATACAGTCGCCCTAATAGATTTTGATCTGGTTTTCCCTCTCCGTCTCTAATACAGTCTTAGTTCCAGCCCACCTTGCTTCCTCTCCTGGGGTAGAAGAGGCTTCTTACCCTCCCAGACTTCCGGTTCCCGCCACTCTCTGCGCTGCGGCCGGAAGTAACCCTCTAAATTCAAACAGCAGTTCCGTGCTCTGAACTCCTTAGGGTTGTGGGGTTGTTAGCACGTTCTCCTCCCCCATGTCACACAGAGCTGAGAGCCAATCCCAGATCCCACAGGACCCGACCCAATCTGCCACACACCCCGCATGCCTCTCTGCCCTCAACCATTCCTCTGCCCCTTGCTCACGCAGCTCCAGCCACGCCGGGTTTTTCACCACCCTTCAGATACTGCGGGCCCCGCCGCTGTCACAGACCTTGCACTGGCTGAACTCTCTACCTGGAATCCTCTTTCCCCAGCTCTTTGAGGGATTGACTCCCTAATTCCCCTCAAGCCTTTGCTCAAAAGTCCCCTTCTCAACTTTCCGCACCCCCCGCCCTCCTCACACCTGATCCTATCCACCCACCTTGCCTTTATGTTATGGTCCTGGTACTTACCACCTCCTAACATAATTATGCAATTTACCTACTTATTTTTACTTATTATTTACTTTCTATCTTCTTCCAGCTAGAATGTAAGATCTGTGGAGGCATGGAATTTTTGTCCATTTTGTTTACTGATGCATCCCAAGCACCTAAAGAGTGCATGGCACATAGTAGGTGCTTAGTGAATACATGAAAGATTGCAAGAAACTCTGGTTTATTTGTTACCTTGCATAGAATACGTAATTATCTATTGACTTTTCTGCTGCTCCCAATACAATGTGGATTAGTTTATTTCTATAACCCCTGTCCAATGCCTGACACATACATGCTCAATCAATATTTGTGGAATAAATAAAATAAGACAAACACAGAGGCCACAGATATTGCTCCATATTACACAGTGAGCAAATGATGAGGTCAAAGCTAGAATCCAGGTCTTCCGTGTCCCTGGGCTGGTACCTGTCCTCTATCCTACACAACTCTACTGAAAATATTTTAAAGTCCACCTTGGCTTCCAATTATGTTGCAAAATTCTCGAGACAGGGCAAAGTACTAAGATGCTTTGAAACTCCCATAGTGCCTGATACAGTGCTATGTATATATAATACTCATTCAATAAATATTCATGGTTTGGGTGCTCAACAAAAATATTATTATTGTTAGCATTGTTTCCACTTTTAACGACAGAAATGATAATAACCTCCCAGCAGTCTGCTTTAAATAGGTTCAAGACACCAAAATACAATTTTAACAGTGTCTTCCATCAGCTTGCTCCCCGGAGAGATGAAATGAGTTCATAATGAGATTCCTGCAATGAGTCGAAGAGCAGAGGGAAGGAGTTCAGGGTTTTGCTGCAGTGGGCACAGATGTTTCACCGGCATTTGGGAGCCCATTTTTTTCTCTGGTACTCAGAGCTAGCACCAGGCCTTGGGGGAGCATCGGGTCCTCCTCCCTCCCCCAATACTGAGCACACATTCTCTTTTCTGGGCATTGTCCCTTCAGATCTAGCTTAGCTATGGTAGAGGACTGGGGGAGAACTGATTGTCTACTCACAATAAATATAGTGTGCTACCAGCCTATGGAAACCACAAGAGTCTCTGAATCCCACACAAAATAACACATTGATTAATTGCCAGCAACTACAACAGGTTATTTTCTCAGTAAGAGATTGGCGTGAAGACTCTTATTTCAAGTTTCTGTTGCTAATATGTTTGACTCACTTGGTTTTCAAGTACAGGTTAATACTAATCTGGAGTTTTTAAGCTTTGGTGATGAAAGTGTTAGTTCAGTAGAATCTGGGCCCAGAGGTGGCCAAACAAATAATTGCAATGGGTAGGGGTAGGGTTTCATCATTTCTCTTTATGCCACTGGCATGGCATTAGGGGAAGGAGTAGAGAAAGTAGGTAACATTAGCCACTCATCACACAGAGGACACTTACGCTCGGAATTGGAAGGGCTCTTGATACACCATCCTGCTCTTCTCCATCTGGGGTCAATCAGGGACGAACTCTCAAAATGCTGTCCTATGCTTCCAACTCCTGAGATAGAATATCCAAGGGTCTTCACCATAAATGACCCTGTGAAATAAATAAACGAATACCCTCACTTCCTGAGCCTTCTGCACCTCTGCTGCATCCTTCCTGACCACGTCTGGTGTTTCAAAGCCACTGAGCGGTTTTAGGCTCTTGCCAGGGTGACTGAGGTTGGTTTCCTCACTGTGTGCAGCCCCTGCGCTCACCCTCAGTGTCCCCTGGGAGTCACCTCAGCACTTTATCGCATCCTCCTCAGTCCACCAAATAACACAACAACATAGAGACCCATCTCAAACAACTCAGATTCCAAAAGTGTTGGCAAGTGGCGCAAACTTTGACAGTTCTTGTGGTGACACAGAGGACAGAGCTAGCCCACCCACAGTCCAGTCAAAATCTGCAGAAGATCCCCTCTCATTTCCTCATAGGAGGTGGCCTGTCCTCCCCCCTGAGTGACTGCAGCTGTTTGGAGTTCAGCATCACCCCCCCTCCAGCTCCCTTTGTTCTGTGGAAGCATTTAGAGCTTCTCCCAGCTTCTTCAATTTGCACCCTCACAAAGAACTTCTTCTTTCATCTTTCTTAGAAGAGAAGGGAATTGAAAATGACAAATATTTTTCCCTTTGCCACCTGAAGTGAAGGGGGGCGTTTACATGGGTGTAAGTGCTGAGGTGAGGGGCACTTAGGCACTGAATGACAGACATGTGGGGCAGCTCTGCTCAGGGCAGTGTTCCAGTGAGGGCCCCTGGGTCCAGCCATAAGATCCCCGCTGGGAGTTCAGACTTGGGGCAGAAGGTTCTTCACCCCTTTGTTTCCTCAGAGACAAAGTGGGATTAATAATACCTTCCCCACCTCCTTGCAAGGTGGGATTATGGATGAGAAAGCACTGGAGAGAATAATTAACAGATCCTGTGAATTGCATTGTCCTGGCCGGAGATTCTGTGATTACTTTCCCAGTCTTACAACTCCTAATGGTTTCTACCTGTAATCATTCTTTCTGTCTCCTTTCCCCGAGTGGCCAAGGAAAGCGGGAGGCCACCTCCAGACGACAGAGCCTCGGGAACTGTTAGCACGTCACTATCAGTCTGGTGCAGCACCTGCCTGCTAGCCCTTCGCCCACGCCCTTCTTGTTTTTAAGAAATACATAGCAGGGAAACTTAAAATCATCACTTTTGTATTCCTGGTATAATTTTTCTTCACTAAGAGTGCATTTCCCAAGGTTTCTAAGGAAAGTGCTTGGAATGATAGTCAAAATAGTAAACTGAATTGCATTCTAGCAGAGTTAAGGATGACTGTCAGGTAAAAAAAAAAATGTAATAATGTATGAGATATCTTTTATTATTTTTAGCAAATGCTTTTCTTAAAGGAGATTTCACCCAAGGATTTTTCTATTAACTTGACACCTGATTTAGCCACACACACACCCATTAAAGGGCCAAACAGAGGGGAAATCAAAAGTCAAATTAGATTTGGAGGATCTTGTTTCTCTCCCTCTCTTTCCCTCTCGGTTTTGCTGTGATTCATTGTGCTGATGGTGGAAAAAAAATGATCTGTCTGGATGTTTGTTGCCACTAAGACAAAAAAAAAAAAAAACCAGTGGTGGGTGGTACTTTTCTTTGATGCCAAATACTTTTGCACAGCCTTTCAGAAGGACATTGGTATACTTCATTTCATTTTTAGAAAACTCAAAAAATTTGGAAGCTCTTAGCACTACCTTAACAATATCACTAAATGTCCTAGGATTCGGTATAAGTTCTGAAATCCCTTCCTAGCTTATCTCTTTCCTACTTGATGGACCTGTTGATCCACGACATGCCAGCACACGAATCCATCTGTCATGATGGCATGGTGCCCTTTCTGCAGGATGACATGCCAATAGCCACCAGCCCCAGTGCCAGCCAGTGTGGCATTAGCAACAATGCCCTGCATGACACAATAAACTGTAGACCAATTCAGCAAGAAGGTCTTCCCAGGGAAGGCATGAGCTGCCAAGTGAGGAACACGCTGCTCACTGTGGTAAGTCACACATGGCCCATTCCAGCACAGACCCTGTCCCACGGGGAGCAGTAACTCTGTCTACGTGGAGCTATTGTGATAGAGTGCGGTTCTTTTTCCCAGAGTGCTCCACCATACTGACAGAGCACACCTGGAAAGGAGAACTGGCGATTGTCAGAACACCCATGGGATGACCAAGTGTCCTGGTGTGCCAGCCACTGAAGGGTTTTCTGGGATGTGGGACTTTCAATGCTTAAAACAAGAAAATCTCAAACAAACTGCAATGAGTTGGCCACCCTACCTATGTCCCTATCCCCGGCTCCACCAGGCAAATTCCTCCTTGTCTTGTGTCTCCATCTAACCTTGTAGGCATCTGAAGTGGCCACGAGGATCCCCACCTCTTAGAATTCACACCTCTGCCTGATCTCCTCCACTGGAGTGTGGGCTGGGCTCATTCACTCACTTCTAATGAGACTAGGGCACAAACGAAGAGATGTCACTTCTAAGATTATCTTAGAAAAAAGGTTGTGGCTTCTATTTTGGACATTCTCTACATTCCCTTCCATTTCCTCCTCCCTGTCCTTCACCTCTCTTCCCTTCTCCTTCTGAGGGTGACCAGCTGTCATGTTCCAAACAGCCCTATGGAGAAGCCTGTGTGGCAAAGAACTGAAGTCTCCACCTGATCGCTAGCGACAATCTGAGGCTCACCAGCTGCCACCTGAGTGAGCATGGATGCAGATCCTCCCTCTGTCCGGCCTTGGGATGACACTTTGATTGCAGCCTTGTGAGACACCTTGAGACAGGGCACCCAGCTTAGTGGTGCCTGGATTCCTGACTCACAGAAACAATAGAGTGAGACAATAAAGCTACTAAGTTTTGGATGAATTTGTTACATGGAAGTAAAGAGCTAACACATTTTTAAACTGTAAAGCAGCAAGACTCAGTTCAGAAACAGACTGGACTCAGAATACCACTGTGGAGTTCACAAAGACCCTAGAGATCCACTGTTCCAATCCATTCATTTGACAGGTGAGGAGCCTGTGCCCTGAGGAGGCCAAGCGGATTGCTATGTAGCTGGTCAGTCCACTAGACTTGGGCCCTGGATCTTCTGACTCCTGCTTTGCTGCTGCTTTTGTACAGTGCTTCCACCCAGGTTGGCAACTCCAGCACCCAGATTTTCAGACAGTGCCAGGGCATCAGAATCCTGCTGTCTCTGATTTGGTTCACAAAAGAAGATTGCCTTGACCGAACCAGCATCTTCTTAATCATCTCTTCCCTGCTGGAAGCCTTTCTAACTCCTATTAGCTGGCTGGATGCTGCTTTCAAAGGCTTTCTAGGTGGAGTGGAATGTAAGTCCCATCCCCCTACTTGGTTTCTTTTCAAATTGCATTGTTTCTCCGAGATCTTGCAGAAAGAGAATTTATCTCCAGCTTTGTCACAGGGTGGATAAACTTAATAAAACCTTTTCTACATGATCCTGAAACACTGCAGATTTTCCTGGCTCTGACAATCAGGAAGCCTCATATCCTCTTTAAATCAGATTTCTGCAGTGTAAATAAACCATCATTTCAATTTAATTCAACAGATATTCCTAGAGCACCTTTACCATCATTTGTTCTAGAAGGGCTGGAATGGAAGAAGGCAGGAATGCAAAAAATACATGCCATGATTATTATCCTCAAGGAACATTTCTGGGTGGAAATAATAACCATAATCATAATCATAACAACGCTGAGCAAAAGGGACTTACCTATCTTTATCTACAATGTTTTATTTCCTTTATTTAAAAAGATCTGAAAATATGATGAGATGTTAACAGTTGTCAATGGGCATATGGATGTTATATTATTTTCTTTTTAAAAATATACACTATATTTTAATAATATATACTTTATGATGTATACTAAAACATACACTGTATTTTCATAATATATATACCCTAATGTATATAAAACATGCATTATGTTTTCTAAAGGTAATTTTTTCAGATTAAAAGAATCTAACATTTAATGAGCATTTACTATATCCAAGGCACTCTAATAAGCACCTTATGTGATTATCTCATTAAATCTTCCTAACAATCCTCTGAGGAAAGCACTGTGTTTTCCTTGTTCCTCTGCAGTTCAGGAGGGTTCAATAAACTTATTCAAAGTCACCCAGATACTAAGTGGAATTAAAATCTAGTTCTATCTTATTCCAAAACCAGTGATCTCCCTCACCAAGCTTTAATTCTTACCAACAAGATGTCTATCTAGGTGGAGAAGTGAGAAATACATGTATAAAATAAGTTCAGACAAATAGTTTCAGTAAGCTGCTATACTGTAAGATATATATGTAAATATATATATAAATCAAAACTATGGTACTGAGTTAGCATCAGGAAAGTGAGAAATCAATGCTAGCCAACCTAACAGGGGAAGGCTTAATGAAATAGGTTCATTCATTCATTCAACTACTATTTCTTGAGCACCTGCTGTGTGCCAGGCACAGGCCCTGGGGGATACAGTGTTAGACGAGACAGGGCACTATTTCAGTGAAACTCACATTCTAGTGGAGAAGGGTAGACAATGAGTACATGAATAGGATAATTTCAAATTATGATAAACACTATGAAGAAGATTAAAATGGAATGAAAGAGTAATGGAGGTGAGGGCTTTTAGACTAAGAGTTTTAGAAGATCCCACTGATTAAAGTTTGAAATCAATTTCCCTTCTGCCTCATTCTAATGATGTTGAGGGCTTATGACTAGTGGACCCCAAATTATAATCAGTGAGGTTTGTGAGGGTGTGACCAATATGTGAGGGGTGCCTATGTCAGGCAGAGGACTACATTCTTCTGCACATGCAGTCTCATTTCGTGACATTTGGGTATGTTAGGATGGGGAGTCAGGGAACAGTTTGAGCTTGTGCAATGCGACGGGAAGAAAAAGCATCATGAGTTTGGGCAACAGTGAGAAAGCAACCCTGACAAGGGAGGGAACAGGATGCACACTGGGAAGTAGGGACAGAGTATTCCAGACAGACAAGGAAGGGCCAGACTTTTGAAAGCCAGCATGGGGCCTTATATAAAAACATTAGATCCAGAGTAGATACTAAGCAAGAACATGAAATGATGAATGTGACATTCTAAGTGGCCTACTCTGGGTACAGAGTACAGGGTAGACCGTAGCAGAGACATTCAGGAGCCAAGAAAGCCTTCCAGAAGACTACAGTTTATATAGGCCATGTGGAACCCTTATCTAAGAAGGTAGGAATTGGGAATGGAGGGATGTATCCGAGAGACATTGCAAAGAGAGAATCAACCGCCCAACCCTAAGAGCTGGGACTTTGGATACAAATTGTGCAAGTTCTCAGTTGGAGGTGACAGCATTGTTTTTGCCCAACATTTCTGGAGATTGAGTTGTTCTGGTCTGTTGATGCTTGAACAGATTGTGAAAATGATCTCTCCAACTTTTTGGTTTTGGACTAGAGATGGAAAGTTTATCTAAACTATTTACTTGGCTAAGTGGGAGGATCATGCGTAGGACTGGAGCTTCCGGGGACAGAGAGCTGTTGCACAGATGGATACATTGCGGAGTACGGATCACCAACTCCAGCATTTAGGAGATTTCCTTTCTCACTAAAATTTGTTCTATCCTTTGAGAATAACAAAAGAACTTGTGCCATATGCCTCAAATATCACTAATGCTCCCATCCTTTCCAAAGATATTTAATTTAATGGGTCCCATCCAAAGATATTTACTATTCCCTCTAAGTCCTATAATTAACATCCTAGTTGCCAACATACATAGTTTTTAATTAGATACTGGGTTTCAAAGAATAGAGATTTGTCCAAGTTACTTTAAGTGAAAATAGGAAAGGGTGAAGAATTATAAGGATTTGTAACAGGATGTAAAAATGGGGCTCTTCCTGTCTCGGAATTTTGACACCGGCTGCCCAGTTCACGATACTAGATGCTAAACCCCCTTACATCTTAAACTGCAGTGCTGGACCATCCACGCAGGACAAGCAAAGGGAGTGGCAAAGACTATTTTGGCCAGCACTGGCCCATCTCCTACCTCCAAGCAATGTAAGAGAAGGCTAATGTATTAAAGGGACTTAGAGGCCCAGAGCTGAGGTTTCTTTGGAAAGAGCCATCTGTGTGTTGTTCATTACCACATTCCCCCACTTCACTCCCTCCCACTGCATGGTGCTCTGCCCATCTCCCCTTATCCAACCTTCAACCCCCCACCCTGCCTTTCTTTGCCTCAGCACCTTCTCTGGCTCTCAGAGCCAGACTAGAACTGCTGGAAGTGAATGCCTCCCCAGCCCTGACCCCAGAGGGCAGCCTACCACCAACCACTGATAGGAGCTGGTATATAAGTACCCCAGCTCTCTTGCCCTTTGGGTGGAATAAATTTGAACAGTATGTTTTAGCTCTTAGAGTTCCATGGCAGGATTGAGATCCAGGGTCCGTACAGCAAATCCTGATAGGCCTGTAGGCTTCCCTCCCTTTCCTGTTTCATTCTCCCACTCTCCAACGCGTGGACCTGGGCCCCCCAACAAAATAAATGATTTGCACGAGCGTCCTTGTCTGCAGTCTGCCTCTAGGGGAACCCAAATTAAGACATATGGAGAAAGATTTGTATGTATCTCCTGGAATTGGGGGATGCAGGGACTGGTACCCGACAAAAACATCTAAAGGTAAAACTCACTGGAGAGACTTTCCTGGTGGCAAAGCAAAAAGACAGGGCAGGGCTGGGAATGGCCTGTGGTTTACGGGATAAACCCAACTTGGTCACGATGTGGTAGGTGTCCTTCCTATATATTTGCTGGGTTGGATTATTAGCACAATCAAAATAGTGAACACGTCCATCATCCCCTGAAATGTCCTCATGCCCCTTCCCATTTCCCCTGACTCTCGCTTCTCCCCCCAGCTCCCAGGCAACCACTGATCTTTTGTTACCGTCCGTATAGATTACTTTGCTTTTTCTAGAATTTATATCAATGGAATTATACATTATGTACTCCTATCTTTTTTAATCTGGCTTCTATCACTCAGCATAATTAATTTGAAATTCATCCATATTTTATGTATCAATAGATCGTTCCTTCTTATTTCTTCAGATATTTTTTTTTCCTGCTCTCTCCTTTAGGGACTTCATATCTTAGATTCTTTGAAGTTATTTCACAGTTACTGAAGCTCTTTTCATTAAAAAGATTTTTTTCTGTGGGTTTCATTTTGAGTAGTTTCTATTGCTATTAGTCTTCAAGTTCACTAATCTTTTCTTCTTCAATGTCTAGCCTGCTGCTAACCCATCCAGAATGTTTTCCATCTCACACATTGTGACTTTCATATCCGGAAGTTCAATTTGTTTTTGTTTTTTTTTTTCGATCTTCCATATCTCTGCTTACGTTTTTAAATATATGGAGTACTGTTATAATAGCTCTTTTAATATCCTTCTCTGCTAATTGTAATATCTCAGTCAATTTTTGGTGAGTTTCAATTAATAGATTTTGCTCCTCATTCTGGGTCACATTTCCCTGCTTCTTTTCATGACTGGTCATTTGTAACTGGATGCCAGACCTTGGAATTTGACCTTGCTGGGTGCTAGATTTTTTTAATGATCCTATAAATATTTCTGAGCTTTGTTCTGGGATGTAGTTAGGTTACTTGGAAACCATTTGATCCTTTCTTCTCTTTCTTTAAACTACCTTAGGTAGGAAGTTTCTAGTCTAACACTAATTATTTTTCACTGCTGAGTCCAGAGCCTTCTAAGTACACTCTGTAGTCTGACTGGTGGGAAGAGATACTGTTCCCAGCCCTTTGTGAGACCTACACACTGTTCCCTATCATCTTTTCAAATGGTTCTTTCTGCAGTCCCAGATAGTTTGCCCAAACACATGCTTGATCAATATTCTGCTGAATACTCAAGTGCCAACTGTCAGTCTCCAGAGTCTCCAGTCTCTTCCACTCTTTCCTTTTCAGCACTTGTCCTGCAAACTCTAGCCCCCTTTGTCTCTCCAGACTCTGAGCGGAGACTCCTCAACCCAGGGAGGCCACCAGCCTCTGCTCGGGTTCTCCCTCCCTTCCTGACAACCTGGGAACTCTCAAGGTTGTAAGCTGGGGCAACTGCCCACCTCATTTGTTTCCCATCTTTCAGAAATCTCTATTCTTCATTGCCTGATGTCTAGCGACTTGAAAACTATTGTTTCAAATATTTTGTTTGTTTTTGTTGTTTCAGACAGAAGGTTAATTTGGTTCCTGTTATTCCACCTTGGTCAGAAGCAGAATTTCCATCCTTTTAATCTTTCTATAGCTTCAGGCTTTTTATGTGTTTTTAATAAATAACACATATTTGGATCTTTTAGATCTAGTCTCTAAGTCTTTGTGTGATAGTTGAAGCATGAGTCCATATTCATTAAGCAATTACTGATATAGATTGGTTTATATCTGCCACCCATCTTTATATTGTTCTTCTCTGCTCTATGTTTTCCTTTTTATTTCCCTTTTTGTTTGCTTTTAAATTGATTACTCTTTATTTTTCTCACGTTTTGCCTTTGAACTAGTTTGGAAAGCACTGGGAGGATAGAAGACTTCAAAAAAGCAAGTTTTGTAAACCTGACAATATAGTCAGCAAGATTCAGCAGTAGGAACAGACCAGAAACCAGGTGCCATAATGAAATCTCAACAGGCCTCTGAAAAGCAAATTTAAGGAATGAGAAGCATCCAGCATGGCTACTGCGTCAAAAATTAATTAATAATGGGAGGGAAGATAGCTGGAAAAAATAACTTGTTATTATCTGCAAAGATTCGGGTGAAAGAGGTAAATGGCAGTTGCTACTGTAGTTTTAATTATGCTTATATGCCTTATGGGGCCAAGCGAGCAAATGAATTTCTGCAGAAGATCCCAGAGATGATGGGAGGTAGTGGTATAATAATCCTAAGTTTTCTGCACCTTGCTCTTTCCCTAAATGAAAAGTCTATTCCTCAGGGAAATAATAATAATAACAATGACAGTAATGACAGACTAGCTAACAGTTATTGAGAACTTAAGTATCTCATGTGCAATGCAGTTTTACATGATTTTCTCATTTCATCCTCCCAGCAATCCTTTGACATGGGAACTATATAGGACGCCCACTGTATACCACTTCAAATCCCCTCCGCCTCGCCGATCTGTTAATCTAGGCAGTGCTGCAGTGACCAGCCCAGCGCAGACTCCAGCCAGCTTCCACCCCCAATCCTGTGCCACATGCCTCTTGCTTCCCACCCCAGAGCTGCTCTGTTGATGCCGCAGTGTGGGATACTAGGAGAAAGCCCCCGAGTATGTCACTGGGATAGACATACCAGGAAGTTGGAAGTGCCCCATGTTAGTTCTCTGACCTGTAGAGAGCTTCAGCCATAGGAAGGTCTGCATGGAAGCTCCTCTAACTGTCCTGCTCCCTCGCCTTTCTGGTGAAGATAATAAAGAAGGAAGTGTAGATTAATGCTACCATGAAAGGCTTAAAAAGATGCGGGGGTAGTGGTCCCCATAATTATTCCATGCAATTCATCTGTCTGGATGCTGCAAACAGCAGCAACAACAACAAAAACAAGATAGATCATGGTGGATGACAATCATAAATTTAATCAGACGGTAGCCCTGATAGCAGCTGCCATGCCAGCTGTTGTATCTTTACTAAGCAGATCAACACCATCTCTAGCTCTTGGTATGTGGCTATTAATCTGGCAAATGCCTTCTTTCCCATTCAGATCAGTACAGGGAGAATAAAAAATTAGTTTGATTTTACATGAGAGGGATAGAAGTGTTAAAACTGTCTTGCCCTAGGGCTGTGTTAACTTTCCTATTCCCTGCCCCAGTAGAGTCTGCAGGGACATAGTCGTCTTGACATTCTACCAGAACATTAATGACATCATACTAATAGGATCTGGTGAGAATAGGATGGCAAGGATCCCGGATGCCCTTGTAAGGGAGCCAGTTTATGAAGATAAATCCTGTGAAGACTCAGGTGGCAATGACTCACTGTTAATGTAATTATTTACTAATAAGTTAAATTTTTTTCTCATTAATTCTTTTTTTATTTCAGATTTTTAACTATTATTATAGAAAATTTTAAACATACACAAAATTAGAAAGAATAAAAAAATAAATTGTCATTATTTTTTTACCTGGCTTCAGCAATTATCAGTTCGTAACCAGTTTTGTTTCATCTACTACTTCATTCCCTTCCTCTTCCCATATTATTTTGAAACAAATCCCATGTCCATTCTTCCATAAATACTCCGTATGTATCTCTAAAAAATAAAACTTCTTTTTTAACATAACAATCATATCATTATCACATCTAAAATACTTGATATTTCCTTAATATCATCAAATATTCATTGTTCAAATTTCTAGTTGTTTCATAAATTTTAAAAAGTTGGTTGCTTCAGAAAAGATACATATAAAACCTACACATTGCAATTGGTTAATATGTTTTTAAAGTCTCCTCTAACTTATAAATTCTCCTGCCATCTCTCTGACTTTTTCTTTGCAATTTATTTGTTAAAGAAACCGGGTCATTTTTCCTGCAGGTTGGATTTTGCTAATTGCATCCCTATGGTGTCTTTTGACATGTTCCTCTACGTTTCCTGTAAATATGTAGCTGGTGATGAAATTTTTAGTAGTTCACAAGTCAGGGATGTCCTGGGATATACACCTCTAAGGTAGAGGACAAATTTTTGTACCTTACATCTCGTATTATTAAAAAGAAGGCACAATGCATGATGAGTCTTTTTGGATTTTGGAAGCAACATTGACACTGCATTTGAACCAGCTTATCAGGTGACCAGAAAGTTTTCCATTTCCAAGTGGGATCCAGAACACAAAACAAACTCAGTGACAGGTCCAAATTGTGGGGCAAACTGCCCTGCTGCTTGGGCCACGTGACCCAGCAGATCCAGTAGTCCTAGGGAGATCTCTGGTGGATGAGAATGCTGTGTGAAGCTTCTGGCAAGCCCTGACAGGAGCACTATAGCAGGTTTCTGGTGCAAGACCATGTCCTTTGAAGCAGAGAATTACTCTCCTTTTGAAAAATAGTTCCTGGTGTTCTCTTTGGCTCTAGTGGAGATCTAACACCAGGGACACAAAGTGACCATGAGACCTGAACTGACCATTCTGAGCTCACTGTTGCCAGAACCGCCAAGTCATGAAGTCAGTTGGGCCCAGCAACGTTCCAATATGCATTGCAAACAATAACAGGATCATGTCCGAGCAGGTCTAGAATGCACAAGTAAATTATATGATCATTTGGCCCTGCCCCCAAGTCGCCTACTCCTACTGCACCAGCATCTCTCCCTCAACTCATACTAATGGCTTTACTGGTGGAGGAGAGGGGTCCTACATCTAACTAAGAAAGGTAAATTGCTTCATAGATGTGTTGACATTAAGTATTGGTGCTGGCCAAAAATGGATTTTATAAAGTATCTTGGTAAAAGGTAATTTTCCTAGTAGGCAAAGCAAGGAGCTATAGTACACTTAACTGTTTCATTTTTTATGGAAGGAAAAGTGGCCTAAGTTATGGATTAACATGGTTTCCTGGGAAGTGGTGAATACCTTGGCTGGTTGGTCAGCAGCCTAATAGGAATAAGACTAGAAGATACGGGAGAAGGAAGTCTGGGGAAAAGGCGTGTGGATGAACTTCTGGGAATGAGTAGAAAGCACACAGATGTTCATGCCTCACATTGATGACTTGCAGAGAACATCCTTGGCAGAGGAGTTTCTCAACAGCCAGATGGATGAAGAGGATGAGTCATCCTGTGGGTGTCAGCCAGCTTCTCTCCTAAGCTGACCCAGTGGTGGCATAAGGAATCTCCAAACAGAGTGGCCATTGTGGCAGGAAAGGAGACTACGCATGTGCCCAACACCATGGCTCCCCTCTCACCAAGACTAATGGCATTACTGAATGCCCAGCCTACCCGCAGCAAGAACTGACTTCGAGCCCTTGATATCACACCATTTCTCAAGGACACAAGTCTGGCACTTAGTGGCAGGTTGATTATATCAGACCATTCTACCCCAGAGGGAGCAGAAACTTTCCATTCATAGAACTGGTACTTGTTCCGGAGTGTGTTCCTTTCCAGCCCAGAGTGTCTCCACCAGAGCCACTATTATTGGTCTACAGAATGCCCAACCTCTTAGCATGGTACACAGAAACACTGCCTCAGAAGGAAGGGCCCATCTTTATGGCAACGAGGTGCAACAATGGACACATGGCAACAGGATCCTCTGTCTGACCATGTACCCCCTTATTCAGAAGCAGCAAGCCTAATAGAATATGTTGTTAAGGAGTGTCATTCCCAGTAAGGCTCCATCTCAGGGATAACCCTGCCGGGGTGTGACACTTTGCCCTAGATATAGTATATAGTATAACGTATTGAGCCAAAAGAAGACATGTGGTACTATCTCCCCAGCAGCTAGTATACATGGTGGGGTGGGCAGTGGATGAATGAATGCTGGGGGACTCAGTCATTGAATCTGAAGCTGCCACTACCACCTGATCACTTTGGGATCCTCATATTGAAGGACAAGGAAAGTAAGAAAGGATTCATTATACCAGCAAGGGTAATGGACTCTGATTACCATGTGCTATACAACTGAAGTAGGGAGGAATACGTCTAGAACCCAGGGGATTCAACGAGGCAACCTCACTGAGCTTTAGTTTTCTCATTTGTCAAATGGGGTTGCAAGGATTAAATACGGTCATTCATGTATATCCTGTCATAAGAGAGCCGACAGCCCCACAAAAATATTATTTCTCTTTTTCTCATCCTGATCTTTAAATTTTCTTCCTTTGTTCTCCTTAAACATTTATAAGAACTTTCCACAAAACAGTCAACTTGATGGCAGGAGAAGCCAACTGTTGGAGGCTGATGGCAGTGACAGGTTAGCTGCAAGATAATATGTAGAAACAATTTACAAAGGGAGATAAAGTTATAGTTACAGCTTTTTCAAAAGGAAGAGAAAGTTACAGACCCATAATCACATAGTCCTGTCACATTCACCATGGAAACAGGTTTGGGTTACTAACCAGAGGCGTGTAAACACAAAGTAATAAAAAATAGATGATACTAGAGCTATGCTCCTTTATTACTTTAGGAAATTTTAAACTGTTCATTTTATATGCATGACACCATTAACAAATGCTTTTTGAATTCCCACTGTGTGTTCAGCACTGTGCCAGCCCCTGGGCATGGAGAGATCCATGCAACCTGTTCCCTGTGTGCCAGACCGAGGTGCTAGAGTATTCCACACAATAGATATCACAGGTAACATATGACAGGTGTCAAAGTATTGGCACAGCTGCTTTGTCCTGGGCTGTCTGATGGCCTTGGGAGGTGCCACTACCACCTGAAGCTGTGAAGGGGAGGCATACCAGCTAGATTTAGAGGGTGGCCTAGTGGGCAGGGCACGGTCTACAGCAGGACTCTGGCTGGAGGCCTCAATAATATTAATGAAAATGTTGCAATCTCTGCTTTGGAACAAAGTGATATTCAGTTACAGCTCAACTCAGTCCAGTTCCTGATGGCTCCCAAGGATGTCTGAAGCTTGTACCAATGGACAGGTCTCGTTCTGGCCCCGGCTCCTAGGCAGGGAATTCTGGCATTCCGAGAGTTTCAAGCTAAACATCAGCTGATCTCCCTTCATCCGAAAGGGGAGGCTGCGTCTGAACAACCTGGTGGCGATGGCCAAGTCCTCCTTGGCCCACCTTGATGTGGTTTTTCTGTGTAGTTCAATAGCACTGAGGGGACTGGGTTTTACTTGTGGGTTTAAAGCCCCCTTCTTGGTTCACTCTTGGCCACTCCTTTAGGGTCTCTCCTAGTGATAATTCCTTTGGTGGAGGCATTGTCCTTTCAGGAGACCAGGGTCCAAGTTACCTCTGTTAGCATCTTTGAGTGTCCACTGAAGGGAGAGAGTCATGAGGACTGAGGGGATCAGAAAAGGCCTCCTACAGGTTGATTGTGAGGGTCTAGATAGCCAATCACATTGTGGTCTATGTGAAGGGAGCCTGGGAGCTGTGCAATGCACGACCTGTGTAGCTGTATATGGAATCCCTGTGGTTAAGCAAAGAAGAAGGAGATTAAGCAGTCCAGAAAGTAAAGACAACACGAGCAAAGACCCAGAAGCTCTCATTTGCTCCACATTTATTACCACTTTAATCTAAGGAACATTCTATAACTCACAGGCATTTTCACCTCATTATTACTTCATTAACTCCCTGTATATCTCTGGGGAATTGGTTTGTGAAAAATATTATTACCCTCACAGCACCCTGAGTAGAATACATTAAAAGTAGCAACTTGGATTCAGAAAATGAATTATTGGCTAGAGGTGGGAGTGTTTCCCACCATGGCCTGCCTCTAGCTCCTCCCCAGAACTGCCTTGGATTCTATCACTTACATTTTTCAAAACTCAACCTGGTTTTTGGAGGAGGATGAAAGAAAAGTGAGCTGGCCATGAGTGCACTCCACTAAACAAGGGCTAAAGCTGGAAGAAAAAATTAAAAAGTCACTTATCTTTATGCAGTGACAAACTGAAGTTGCTATAAATGCCAAGAGAAAACAATACGGAGAAAATGGATGGGGTTGCTGGAACACGTTCATAAATTTACGCAGTAAATGTGCTGTGTATTCTCCAATTGGCAAATGCCTGCTAGAGGACAATATTAAGGTACTGCAAAATCTAAGTTATTATAACATTTCCCCACTCTACTATTTAGATTTATTGCCTGAATTTTTAAGTGTTTTAAACAGCTTCTTGACATTAAATATTTAGCAGTTAACAGTTAATTTGTCATTTTAATCTCGAATTGTTTCATGCCGGATAATATGACAGGAGTTGTGGGGAAAAAGAAGTGTGACACAGTTATGTCTTAGATGTGTGGGCAGTGTGGGGATGGGGTGTCAGACTGGAAAATTTCAACATTTTGAGAAATCTGTTGCACTTGAAATGATGTATTTCAAGGCTTTCATGGAAGGTATTTTGGGGGTAGGAGAACAGCAATGTTTTCTCTAGCATCACTATCCACTCCTGTTCACAAGGAGAATAGAGGTTGGTGATTCCTTTCTACATATGGGAGAAACTAAGGCACCAAAAGCAAGTTTCACATGGTTGGCAAAATATTGGTAATTGTTGGATCTGGGTAATGCGTACATGGGCAATTGATTACAGATCCCCTTTTTCTGTATGTTGAAAGTATCCACAATGAAAAGGAGAAAGAGAGAGAAAGAGAGGCCCTAGAAGGAATATTTTAAAAGAAAATAAAAGACACATTTCACTGTGATGACAGGATGTAACCGAGCCACAATGCCACTCTCCCAGATCGCTCCCATGTCATCTGCAGCTGCCTGAGCAGGCTGCCCTGCAGGCCTTTCTGAGTCGTGTCTGAGCACCATAACTGCAAATCTAGTATTGAGTCTCTCTTAAGATTTCAGTTAGGGAGAAGCCATAGAAATAATAACCATCACAATAAAAAATAATATTATGATAGTTTCCATGTTTTGAACTCTTAGTGAGCACTAAGCCTGTGCTGTAATATACCATCTCATTTAAATGCTCTGACAATCCTCTGTGGGGGAGGGGGATTATCCCTATTTTACACATAAAGAAATTGAGGCTTAGAGAGTGAAATAACATGTCCAAAGTCACAGAGGAAGGCAGAGGTGGCATTAGAACCCAGGTCTGACACCCCAAAACTCTAGCTTAACTCCCTTGCAGAAGTTGATCTGAACAAGTATCTGGAGGAAGCAGACAAAAGAGGTCCTTCGGACTGATCATCACAGGTCAACTCGACTTCACACTTGGGTTTGAAATTATTGTCCCATCCAATGGCCAAAAGCAGCAGCATTTGGGCTGCTGTCCTCCCCCAGTATATGCACAGGAATCTGTGATGGGAGCACAAGGGAAGGGGCTTGGTACAGATGACATTGGGGACGAAGTCTTCCATGGTAAAGGCTTAATTTGGACAGTGCCATCACAATGGGGCTTGTCCTAAAGGCAGGCTGGGTTCTCAGCTGCAGACCAAAATGAAAGGGAAAAAGCCATAAGTAGGTAGGCCTGGAGTGGAGGTATCAATTTGGCTGTCTGTGTGGTCCTTAAGGGAGGGTAGCCAGTGGCCTTAGTCCCAATGAGAAAAGATGGAAGGAATGAAGGAAGGAAGGAAGGAAGGAAAGAGGGAAATCACCAAGTCTAAAGGGCTATAGTAAATTCTGGGCTACTCTGGGGTGGCATAAGGATGTGGGGGTCCAACCCACTGAGTGAGGCAAGTTAGCATAAGTTTCCATGATGCTGAGATACTTGAAGGTGGAAAGATGGCAGTATCAAGGTTCAAGAATTTCATCCTGTCACCATCCAACACTAGGTGGGAGGATTTTCACAAATGCCAAGTAGAATATTGAGGCCCCAGTCAAAAAGTCTGGGGTTCAGGGCAGGGCTGTTGCCACAGCAGAAACTCTAGAGTTCACATCAAGTAGTCAAGGTCATCTGGGCTTGAGACTGTCCCTAGTTATCCTTTTTATTCTAACCTAACCTTGCCCCACCCAACACTGTGGTTGACATAATGTGTCTAGGAAATATCATTGGAGAGCCCATCGTTATGTCCTCCAGGGAAAAGCCCATACAGCAGCCTTTTGTAATTGCACTTTCTAATGCAATGCCTGCTTCCAAGTAGGTCCACAAAAATATCTGCCGAAAGAACGAATGGGAAGATTCTTTACAGGAATATGATATAGGAACTTAACCTCTAAAATCAAGATAATCCAAACAGATGAGGCCCATTGCTAGGCTCATTTCCAGCAGTGCATCCAACTTTCTAGTTGTTCACAACTCAAAGGTCATCCCTGAAAATAGAAGGTCAGCCCTCCACATCTGACTTAAATTGGACTTTCTTCAACCATATCCATCCCACTTGGAGCTCTGTGAGACCAAAATTTCATTCCAGTCCTCAGGTCTCCTCTTGTAGACCAAGCTTAAAGTGCTGGAGCGAAGACCTGGAAAACGATATCCCAACTTAGGCGTGCTCAGACCTTGTCCCTGTGGGTCTGTTTTTGATTTCTAGGGTCAGCCCCATTTCATGAACATCCTTGTTCTGGGACCCAGGCTCCAATCACTGTGAGTAGAAGACTCTCAGAGAAGCTAACTCAAGAACCTTAAGTCATCTTTATCTTGGTCAGACTCACTGGGGGTGGGGAGGGAAGCCCCAGCATGGCTCATCTCTCATAATGTAATTGAAATCATGGTGAATGTGCTTTTTGCCACTTACCGCATCCTAGCGTAGCTTTGAGTTAAACCAGTCTGAACTCTGCAAACACAGGTCCCTGACAGACAATGAGGACAACATGTTACTCTGAGTTGGATCCTTCCCTTGTAGCGTCAACATTCGAAGCTGTGTCTGGGGCCCTTGCTGCTTGTGGATATCCCCTTTGTATCCGAGTCAGGGGCTGTGCAGCCACCAGGATCAAGAAGATTTAAGCTTCATCTCTCAGCTTACGTCTTGCATCTTCCAGAGCCTGTCAGGTTTGTGTAACAAGCTTCCTGCCAAAGCACTGTCTAGAGGGGCCGGAGGCACTAGGGAATCCGGAACTGCTGGGTTCTCCTTCCGCATCTGATTTCTATTCTTTTGCTGGAATTATCAGTGCCTGTCTGAGTATTCCTGCAATGGATGGTCTGATGTACCACTCAGATCCCCCTTCAAGAAGGAAGGAGTTGTTGTCCCAGCTGCTGAGAGCTGTAGGCAGCTGTCAGCTCCCTTTGGAGATTGCTGAAGAGAGCCACCTTGCCCAAGGTCACACTTCTTTCCCAGAGCAGTTTGCACCCAATGATTGATCAACAGGGAGCTAAAAAGCCAGGTGCTCTTGCCCCAAATGGGGCAGCTCTGAAGGTCATAATGTCTTCACAGCTTCCCACAGCGCTGGTCAAAGCCATTGTTGAACTTGCATCACAGGTCTGCTTTTCCCTTAGCCCATTCCTGCTTTCAGAAGTCCCCTGCCTTTCATGTATGTCAATCCCAAGAGCCCTCCCTACTTCCTGGAGAGCCCAGCCAGTGACAACTCTCACACTTCCAGGTATTAGCCTCCCAGGTGTGGAGCTAGGGGGCAGGGAAGGTAAGGCTTACCTGCATGGACCAGTTGCTGATGAGTCACCATCAAGGTCTGCTCCCAAGAGTCCAGGAGTGGTAGAAGAAATCACCACACATACCTAGGACCTCGAGGCCTTCCCAATACAATTGTTCATTCCCTGTTCTCCCTAGATCAGCTAAATTGGTATCTACCCTAATTTCAGAGTCATCTGAGAGTCCTCTTGAAGAGGCCAAAAATTCTGAGCAGGGAAAATTGAAGTAATGCTTCTCTCTGGCAAGTATGTTTCAGTGAGGTTCAAGGTTCCCTTTTTGTTTTCTTTATCTTCTAAATTGTTTGCATTTAATATGGTTTCAACAGTAATCTGAACATTAGCAGTATAGTAAAGATCATAGCCTCAGGGAGAGAAGAAAGGTAGAGGGCGACTTCATGTATGTTTATGACCATGTTAAGGCTCTCGTACCTTTTAGTTTCCTGGTATGTTTGAAATTTCTCAACCAGGATGGGGCTGAGCTGTACCCTGTCTTCATTGGCCTTGAAAAAAAAAATTAGTGTAAGTTAGAGGAAAGCAAAGATCTCTCCAGAGGGTAGGATTGAGGGTGTTTAAAATATGTTTTTTTAAATCATGTGTACCCAGGTCTGGATTGTGTGTATTAGTCAGTAAACTGAAATAAATAGAAGGGGAAATTCACAAGTTATACCTCCAAATGTTGACTCTTCTATTGACTTGGATAAAAACATGAGAAAAGTCATTTGCCATTTTCTCTGTTTTAGGGCCTTTTTCTATTAAGGAGAAATAAGGATATCAAGCTGATTTCTGTGATTGGGAGAACACATATCTGTTAGATTGTCAAAGTCTCAGGAGCATAAAAGAGGACATAAGAGAAACATGAAGCAATTGACATGAGACATAGTGCTTACATGAAATCCCAAATACAGCAATGGTGGGAAAATCTTTTAAGTGGCAGATGTGTAACTGTGGGTTTGACTCTTGCCTTTGATCTGTGCTTTTCATCAAGAATAGCAAGTATCCCTGCCCTTCAGTGTTTAAAACAAGAAGGAAACTTAAGGGATTAACTCCAGAGTTTGAGGGTTTTAATTTTTTCAAAAAATTTCTTTTTCCAAATGGTAGAGCCTCAGCACTACAGCTCATAATTTCCTTGAAGAAGAAAATGCCATTGGAGTTGGAGGAACGAACTGGCAGAGAAAGGGCAGAAAGGGACCCCAGGGGACCAGACTGTTTCAAGGCAAGTCAGCCCAGAGGATGAGCATTCCTGAATTCTCACTCCAACCTCACTGTCATAGGACACCAGACAGTCACTTCCCGTATCTCTACAATGGAATCCGTTATACCCAGTGCCTCTCTCAGCTGTTATGAAAACAGATATGAGCAAAATAGATCCTGCCACAACATTTTCACCTACAATGAACTAAGAAGTCACGAACGGTGGATTCCAGATGCTGACGATCCCCTGTTGCCATCATTTCTCTCTGCGCCTGCCTCTTGTTTGACAGCTCAGGTTATAGATGGCGCCCTGAGATGGCTCACTGCTCTCTGTCTCTTTCCCCTCCTTCTCCTCCTCCTTTCTCCCTTTCCCTGTTTATTTCCCCCTATGATGAAAACTACTTTATATCAGGGTGAGATACTTTGCATATATTTAAAAGCAACAGGATATTCATTTCTCTGCCAATACTGCATGAGTAGCAAACACAATCAAAGATCAACTGCTTGGAAATGTGAAAAGTGCCTTTTCGATGGTCCCAGAGAAGTGAGACACCTATAACATGAAGAGGTTTACCATCTGCCACCCAAACATATTCCTATTTTTGGGAAGCAGAGTAGTGCAGGGCTGAGGAAGGTCCCAGCTCTTCCTCATTTTTTTTTTTTTAATTTCAAAGAAAATTCTTGGTCAAAGGTGTTTACCTGCCTCTTTTGAAGACAGCAGCCTTCCTACAGTTTTTCGCGGATGCTTGCAGTTCCTTGGTGCCTGGAAGCTGGACTGATCAACAAAGAGATGGGAAAATGCCAATGTATCCAATGGGTAATGAGATACATCCTGCAACCAGGCAAACTCGCCTAATCCACAGAGGCAACTTCCACTGCTGAGCAGTGCTGAATGTACACAGATCAGGGCTCTTGGCAAGCTGCTGGTGGGTGATTAACACTCTCCGAAAAATCTTCTGTGTTAGAGAAAAGAAATAAGAAGGGGCTTCTGACAGAAATAATAATAATAACAATAATCGTATCATATTTATATGGCACTGTGTTCTTTTGTAAAGCTTGAAACTTGTTTCATCCTTGTCACAAATGTGTGAGTTAGGAAGGGCAGTTTTTTCTTGTCGGAAAAGATAAATGGCTTAGCAGGGTCCGTCAGGGACCAACACGGTAAGCCCAGATGAAATCAAGGCCTCTGACTCCCGGAACTGTGCTCTTTCTAGCATATGAGGCACAAACTCCCCCAGGAGCTACAAGGCCAGCCCGGGGATCTGAGTAGCCAGCAGCAGGAGGCGTCAGTCCAGCAGAATGCATCACAGTCTGGGGCCAAAGCTTAATCCTACCCCTACTTAGCTGCATAGACATCTCTGCAGCAGATGGTCATGATGCGTGGTGTCACACCTCCTTGATCCACTTGATTTCAGCACAGCGGTGGTGGACAGTTCCGTGCACGTTGCAGCATCCCACTTCAAGCCTAAGGTCTCTG
>CM052437.1:169540816-169602573 GCA_028533085.1 Varecia variegata
AGAAGAGGAATATTCCAACCATGTCGGAAGCTTTGTTATTGAAATGACACACACACCAGGGGAAAATGATGATTACAATCTGATCAAGCAATATTACCAGCCCGGTATTATATAAACCCTGAGTACATTCCCTTAGATGACTTCCCCATTGATTTCATCCACACTGTTAGGATAACCATCTGCAGACTCAGCCTAAAGGATTTATCACCTCCTGGTTCTGCTGCTAGAACAAGTGCCCACCATCGATAAGATCAGGAGGCTGACTTAACAAATTGAACTTTAATATGATTTTCCTAAGAAAATTTATCATCCCTGATTCCCCTCTGGCTTGTTGAAATGGTCCCCCTAGGAGATAAAGAGATAAGAGAGTTCTGAAATAGCACAGCTTTGGGGCTCAGCGCTACCCTGATTGTTGGATCAAGCTTTGTGGCTGTGCGGTGACACCCTGCATCCAAGAGCTCCCAGAGAAACGTGATGAGGGTGGGTGGAGACTGACCAGAGATGCCAAAGCTCCTGCAGTGTCAGGCAGGGACCCTGAGCTGGGCCCAGGCAAAGGTGTGACGTGGGCAACCACCCAGGCTTCTGATCGGAGTCCTCCTCTACTTGGTGTGTTCCATGTACTCCCATTCCCCAAAACCAAGTCCCCGGGTCTTTGCCACCCTTTCATCTGTCACAACTTGTTTTCAGAAAGAATATCCGGTGAACTTGTTCACACCGAAATGCTGACTTCTGTAGAGTAATTATGACTAATTGTTCATCATCTGTCTCTTTCCCCTGGAATCCAAGCTCCAGAAAGGCAATGAGTGCCTATGCTTTGACTTATGTTCTCAAAAAGTCTTTCTCAAAAGAATTAACGAACGAGTGGCATGCACTTGGGCACACAAATGCTGTCTCACTGACCCCTAGGAAAGGTGGTGGGGAGGAGTAAGAGAGAAGAAAAGACATACCTGTTGCTTAAAAAAAAAAACAAACCCTGAGACTCCTAAGCATACAGTATAACCACATGATTAGACTTGTAAATTTGCATGTCTCTAATAAATTTAGTATTTGTAGAGTACTTAGAACAGTGCCGGGATCATAGAAGATAATATATGAGTTTCTTAAGCAAGCAAGCAAACATAAGCAAATAAAATAAACAGAGAGCTGCAAACCTTCCCCCTTTGCTATGAGAAATTAGAAAAGACAGCCCCTCCTAACACCCCTCATCCATCACCTCTGTTTTTCACATTCCACCTCGTTTCCCACCATCCTCTCACTCCTACGAAAATGCCTCTTGCTTTTTCCCAACTGAAGGTTATTGCTGGTGTTTATTCTTATCAGGTTTTATTGGTCTGGGAATGTGAGGGTTAGGAAGGGCCTTGGCCCTTATGCTTAGGGACCAGTGACAATAAGCTCCTATGTTACCCCCGTTGCATTTTAGCAGGCTGGAACCAAAGAATTGCCTCTATGAAGGTGTAACTTTGGGGGTAGTAAATGGGCCCAATTTGGCCCCGTAGGTCCCACTGAATATGTAAATATCCTATCTGTGAGATCAGACCTGGTGGCTCAGTTCAGCACTGATTTCCCTCCTTAAGATGACGATTGTTGATGATGATGAAGATATAAAGATGATGATGAAGGATACTAAGACAGTAGCTTCAAGGCAATGTGCTCAGCGTGTTCTATTCACTGTACTGAGGCTCTACTTTTTGTTAATTGCCCTGTTTCATCCTAGGAAATAGCTATCATTTTTATCTCCCTGTTTTACAGACTGAGAGACATTATCTAACTTTCCCAAGGTTCAAACAGCTTGTGACCGATCGGGCAGAGATTCACACCCAGGTCTGTCTTTATCCACATACACTGTGCTAAAGGCCCTGCTATATTATCTCCAGTTCTTGACATAATCCTGCAAGGGAGGTATTAGCGTCCCCTTTTTATAGCCGTGACAAATGAGGCTCAGAGGAGCTAAGAGACTTTAACTTTACAGTTAAAAAGTGACAGAGCTGATATTTGAAGAATTTTCCAGTTCTTTCAGCATGCCATTTTGTTAGTCCAGGATGGTGGGTCATTTTTATTTTCTCCTGTACATTTAAAAAATATTTTTCAAATTTTCTTTTTTTATATATCTTTTATTTTTATCTTTAATTATGAAAGTAATACATGAACACATGCTTATGTAAAAAAACGTAACACTGTAAAAGTTATATTACTTTTACAATGAGAAGAAAAGATTATGAAAATGATGCTATTGCATGTTTTTTGAGGTTTACGAATGACATTCTGGGTATCACTAGCAATTCTTGCGGAGAGAAATGGGGGAGGCCTGTGGCAATACCCGCCTTTTTCAAACGAAGACCCTGGTCATTGGTGAGAGTGCTCTTAGCCATTAGTTTGTGTTGAGAGATCGAAGACATCTGTCCTCCTCCTGGTCTGCAGACACTGGGGCAGTTAGGGAGGGCTTCCAAAGTGCCAGGGGAAGGCAAGCTTCTCTGGTTCTTCTTGGAGAGGTACCGGGTGTTGGGGGTAGATCAAGCATATAAGGGAATATTGGTGGTAATCAAGACCCTGCATCCCTGAGCTTCAGTGGGATCAGAGCAGGCTACAGATGGCCCCTCACATGGAGAAATCGGGATGAGTTTAATGAAAGGGCTACTTACAAAGGCGTGGGCAGGGTGAAAAGAAACCAATAAGTGATGGTAAAATATCCAGGGTAGCAACAGCAACAGACACCAGTCTAGGCCTGAGGGGACAAAGTGGAAGGGGTAGGTAGGGAAACCTTGAGGGAGAGCTGGAGTGAGGGCCTCCCGCCAGAGCCCTGGCCTTAGATAATACAGCACAGGCATCGCCAGCCCACAGCCCAGCGGTATGGGCACCAGGGGAGCAAAGAGCCCAGCCTCTTTCCTCCCACCTTCTCCTCTCCTGCCAGTGCCTTCCATTTGCAGAAGTCAACCAGAAGCCAGGGGGCAAGGGAGCCCAGGTGGTGCAATTCATGGTGCGCAACTTCCAGAGGCATAGAGAAGGGTGACAAGAGTCCAGCCAGTAGCACCTGTCATCCTAGCCAAAGGGACAGGAGAGCAAAGAAGAAGAGCTTCCAGGCTCCCAGAGAATGGGGCATGAGAGAAAGGCATCAGGAAGGGTGGCCCTAATGACCCTAGAGCCCAGCCCCTCTTTTTAAAAGGGTTATTGTTTAGAACAGTTTCAGAGTTATAGAAAATTTTTGAAGATCGTACAGAGATTCCCCATATACCCTGCACCCAGTTTCCCCTATTACTAACACCTTACGTTTGTATGGAAACTTTGTTATGATGAGTGAACCAATATTGATATATTACTATTAACTAAAGTCCATGGATGTTTCAGATATCCTCAGTTTTTCTTCAATGTTCTTTTTCTGTTCCAGGACACCATATTGCATTCAGGTGTCATGTCTCCTTAGGCGCATTTTTGCTGGGGCAGTTTCTGGCTTTTGATGTCCTTAACAGTTTTCTTAGGATGTCCCTCTGTTGGAGGTTGTCTGATATTTTGCTCATGATAAGACTGGAGTTATGGGTCACTGGGAGGAAAATCACAGAGGCAAGGTACCATTTCATCACATCATATCAAGAGTACATACTATCAACATGATTTATGACTGTTGATGTTGACCTTGATCACCTGGTGGAGGCAGCATGTGTCAGGTTTCTGTACTGTAAAGTGACTATTTTTTTCCTCTTTTCAGTATTGTACTCTTTGGAAGGAAGTCACTATGCACAGTCCATTCCTAGGGGTTGGGGAATTATGTCTCCCTTGATGAGGATGAAGTATCTATATAAATTATTTGGAATTCTTCTGCACAGATTTCTCTCTTCTTTCCAATTTATTGGTTTATTTATATCAGCATGGACTCATAACTATTTATTTTATACTTTGGATTGTAATACAATGCTAGTTTCTCTGTCTCATTGCTCAGATTGTTCCAGCTTTGGTCACTGGGAGCTTTTCCAGTTAGCTCCTGCGTTCCTTTGACATACCTCTGTCAATGCGTTTTGCTGCTTTTGTTTTTTTGTGTGTACTTTCTTATCTTCTGGCACTACAAGATGCTCCATCTTGTGGATTTCTCGCCCTAATCCTAGAATCTGTCATTTCTCCAAGGATCCCTTGTTCTTTTTATTGGAAAATGATATTAGAAACTAAGATCTAGACAGTAGGTATGCTTTTTGCTTTCAGGATATTGTTTCATTTAGGCCCTCTTAGGTAACAGAGCAAAAAATAAAACTTGTGTATACTAACTCATACATATTGCGTTTTATTTTTCTTAAGAGACAGGGTCTCACTCTGTCACCCAGGCTGGAGTGCAGTGGCATCATCATAGCTCGCTGCAGCCTTGAACTCCTGGGCTCAAGTGGTCCTCCTGCCTCAGCCTCCTGAGTAGCTAGGACTACAGGTGCACCAACATGCCCGGCTAATTTTTTTTTTTTGGTAGAGATTGGGTTTTGCTCTGTTGCCAAGGATGGTTTCAAACTCCTGGCCTCAAGTGACCCTCCCACCTCTGCCTCCCAGAGTGCTGGGATGACAGGTATGATACCAGTGTCTCCAACTAGAATCTTTTACCACATGAATCCTTCTAGATTCCTCTGCTTGTTGACCTGTAAATTTCCACTCCAGTACTAATAAACCTGGCTTCCACCAACTGCTATTGATTGTTCACTTCCAAGGTACATGTATAACACGATCAGAACAGTTAACCCATACCCCTGTGGTTAACAACTTACCACCTTGCACAGATATGACACTTTATCAAATACAGTACAGTGCTTATGTGCAGTTGCTTTTGTTTTCAGTCTCATAGATTCCACTCATTTCCAGTAACTCACGTCACAACCTTTCCCCTGCCCCTTCAGTGAGGTTGTTCCATACATTTGTAATACAGTTAGATCCTCTTGTCACAGTTTGCACTCCTTCCTGGGACCCCTCAACTTCCTCAATGATTTTTAAAAATTTATATACATTAAGGTTCATTCCTTGTGCTATAAAAGTTCTATGAGTTTTGACAAATGCATAATGCCTTGCCTCTACTACAGTATAACAAAGAATAATTTTACTGCCTTAAAAACCCCTGTGGTCCACATAATCATCTGTCCTCTCCTCCCTCTGGGTCCCTGGGAACCACTGATCATTTCACTGGCTGTATAGTTTTGCCTTTTCCAGAATGTCATATAATTGGAATCATACGAAATGTAATTTTTTCAGACTGGCTTTCTTCACTTAGGAACTTTAAGGTCCCTTCATGTATTTTCATGGCTTGACAAATATCTCATTTCTTTGGACTGCTATTATAAATAGTATGCCAGAGTATGAATATACCACAGTTTGCTTATCCATTCACCTATTGTAGGATGTCTTGGTTGCTTCTAGTTTTTAACAATTATGAACAAAGTTGCTATAAACATTTATGTGCAGCTTTCTCTGTGAACATAAGTTTTCCTATCAATTGGGTAAAAACCCAGGAGTGTGATTCCTGGATCATGTATTATAGAAAGACTATGTTTAGCTTTGCAAGAAACTGCCAAACTGTCTTCCAAAGTGACTGTACCATTTTGCATTCCCACCAGCGATGAATGAGGGTTCCTGTTGCTCTGAGCCTTCCCTTTTAACTCAAATCATGTATCTCACAACATGAAGGAGAGCTCTTAGCCAATCTCCTTGCTACAGAAGTCAGGGTTTCCATAAGAAGAGGCTGTGCCTGGGACAGAGGTCCTTAGACCCACTCTGCCCACGGCTCTAGGAGACATCAGTTCATAAAAGACCACTGGGACTGCAATATTTTTGCCATATGAGGGGAAGCAATGATTCCCTGGATGAAATTAGGGAAGAACATGTAAAGGACACCCAAGAAAATTGGGCTTCTCATTACACAGTCCAACAGCAGTTCTGTGATACTGAAAAGAAGCTTCATTAATCAACACTCAAGATGAACACAGGTAACCTGAGTCCCCAAATTCCCTCACCTACGTCAGTAGTCAGGACACATCAACCAGTGGGAACCTCAAAGTATAAAAAATGTGACATGGTAGAGCAATTAAGAACTTGCCAGCTTTTTCATCTGCCAGCACTTAACCATCAAGATCCATTGAGCCTGTGCTCTAGGCCAGTCCTGTGCTAGGTGCTAGCATCCAGGAACGCATGGTGCAATGGAGGAGACCACAGAGATCATCACTATCCAATGCAATACACACAGTAACAAAGGGACACACATTGATCTTGGAGCTGAGCATACAAATTCGGTCAGTAAAAGGGAACAAGTTCAGTGGCAATTTCAACAACAGACTCTGCATCCAAGGAACCAGGCCAGTCAACCTGAGGGACCATAATGACTTTTCAGGCCCATTCTAAATTACAGCAACAGGCTTTTTGTAGACGAATTTGAAAGAGTGGAAGAATTCCCTTGTGATTTTGAGGCTATTGTGGAGGAAAGGATGGCAGGAGGTAGAGGAAGAAGCCCAGCAGTGGAGCAGTCTGAGCAGAGAGAGGCAGAGAGTTTATTACAGGAGCAGCTGCACCCCACACTCACCGGTTTCCAAAGCTTCCCTGTCATTTGGAGAGAAGACAGCACACATTTTAAGGACACAGTAGAATGCAAGCAATTGATGGGTCAACACGGCTGGCTGGGCTGGTGATTTTGTAATTACGAAGCAGATTTTTTAGACAGAATGGTTACCCCAACTGTGTAATTAAGAGGATCGTTAAGGAATGTTGCTGGGCTGTGCATCACCCTGGGGCTAGAGCTACCACATGGTTACAATAGAAAAATGCAGTCAGGCTTGATCATAAGGCCATCGCTAATTAATTGAAACAAATATTTGCAAAAACAATTCCTATATATGATATATTTGCAACAGTTGAATGCTGAGAGAATCTTAATAGAGGGGTCTGATCAGGGGTGAAAATAATAGAAAAACAGGTGTTAGGCCCCAGGTTAGAGAAAACCAATGGGCTAGTTGAAATTGGATGGCGCTGGTGAAGTTTTAGTTGAATTCAGCTCTGTAGCACTGGTTAGGGCCTTATTTTTCCAGCACATTCACCCTAGAATGGCCATGGCTAAATTGTGGAAGTTGCAGAAACTAGCAAAAGTGATTTGAGTTGGAAAATAGCTCCTAGGGGTAAGGTGAAAGAAGAGATGATTTAATCTGGGCTGTAAATCTGCCTAATACATTAATAAAAACTTTCAAAATTATGAGGGTTTTTTCCCCCCAAGAATAGACATTAGCCACTTCTATCTCTCCTGAGCACAAAGAAGAAATAAACTTCAACTGCGGAATGAACAATTTGAACTAAGCACAAATTTTGACATTTTAGATTCTAAAACAGAAGACCGCACAGATATTTGATCTAATTCTCTTGAACATTCTAGAACTACAGAGAGATGATAAATCCCAACACAGGCCCACTCCGTGTTCTGCACAAACTTTCACTTTGCTTCACAGTGTTCTGGACATCTTCTTTGTTGGAAATCACTAAACAGCCTTTGTTAGATGAAACAGCCGTAGTTTGCTAAAAATATAGGCCAAATCATTAACAAAGGACGCAATCTCATACATCAAAAGTGGGGTCCATTTGTAGACTATGACTGAATCCACTTAAGGTTTAGATATGGATTATATATCCTTTGGAGGTGGCTTCCAACCTTAGGATTCTAGAAATACTCATTTACCTTATGGCCCTAGTGACTGCTTCTGTGCCCAACACACAGTGAGCATGCAGTAACTATTGTTACCAGAGAACATGTGTAATATAATTACTCACGGTTCTTGTTTAAAATGCAGATGGAATCAGAATCTCAAGGAATTTGTATTTTTGATAACTTCTCCAGGTGATTTTGAAAACTCCTGGCCTAGGACATCCAAACTTCAGCAGTGGGCTTGAAGTAATCTTCCTAGAACAGCACCCTAGGAGAAAACTCCAGGAGCTCAATGATGATCAGTTGGCAGGAGAATCTCTTATCTGGTTAACAGATTCCATCTGCGTCTACTCAACCAGCCAGTTAGTCAAGACTTAGGTGAAAAACGGGAAAGGCCTGCTGACATGACCCTAGATGTCCCCCGTGTGTCATGGTGCCTCACTGGGTGCATGTGGAGGTTCTGTGAGAAGCTGGCACGTGTATCGCTCTTAGGGCCTAATTATGAATCACTTCATTCCAACGGCCCCTTCTCTTCCGCAGTGCTTTGGCGAGGCAGGAAGTCTCGTCACTGGTGACAGCATCCTCAGTGCTCCTCCTGCTGCGATATGAAAAACCACAGAATACATCCAACACCTTCCAAGTTTGTCAATTCCATTCAATGTTTGGTAATTAAAATAATTGTTTACATTAAAACAAAACTGTATGTATTATATTATAGAATTAATAACTCACATGAGCTTTTAAAAGAATAAGAGACTTTAAAGAAATTTCTCCCCTGATAATGTTCTGGAAGAAGCCCCAGAATATCCGGGCTATGCTTTACTCTCCTCTATCTAAGGGGAGTTCGGAGCGGTGCCGTTCATAGAACTGTCTTCCATCACGGAAATGTTCTATGTAGGCACATGTGCTACTGAGCACCTTAAATGCGGCTGGTGAGACTGAGGGACTGAATTTTTAGTTGTATTCCATTTTAATTAATTTAATTAATGTAAATTTAAATAGCCACATGTGGCTAGTGGCTACTGCACTGGGAAGGTTTAAAGGAAAGGTTTATGATGTCATTCTAACTTCTCGTGATGAAAGTCTCTGGGAATTAAGGAAGAGTTTAGAAAACAGAGCCGAGCATGAGGCTTCTGTAGCATTTTCCCTGTCAGTCACCCTTCACTTCTGTTCCCAACCCTGTCCCCACCTGAGAACTCCCTTTTCAATCTGCAGAAAGAAAAGCATGCGGTAGAAAGACCTGCTTCTGTGGAAAGTGCGGAATGGTGAAAAGGGGGTGTGAGGAAGCCTGGGAACCCATCCTCAGTGTCTTGTGTCTCCTCTTAGGAATCCTGGAGGTAGTTCAGGATTTTTAAGTTCATCTTACAGAGATGGAAACTGAGACTTGGGGGTGGGAATATTTATTGTCCCAGGGACTTAGTGAATGAAACGGCAGTAGCACTCTCAGCTCCAGCCGCCGTGAGCTAGCTCCTCTAATGAACCCGTGTCCTTCTCAGGGGAAGATGATGGATTGTTCTTCACTGGCCTGCGAGGTTGCTAAGATTTCCAACCAAGACAACATCCTTGTAATTTGACCATATGTATCCCATGATTTACAAATGCCCCTCTGACCTAGTGATTCTTGTGCGAGTAATTTATCCAAAGCAAAACACAGGGAAATATTAACAATGTTCTATTAAGCAGGAAAAAAGTGGCACAAAATTTTATCTATACTGCATATGTAAACATGTACATATAATCTCAAGAGTTTTTTTAAAGACACGCATCTATCTATTACAAAAATTGGAAGAAAATATGTAGTGATTATCTCTGAATGGTTGGATTATAGATGATTTTAGTTTTCTGCCTTATACTTTCTGTACATTTCAATTTTTCTTTAATAAACATTACTTTTATAATTGGAGAGGCCAATTATTTATAAACACTGATACCTCATTTATTAATAAGGATTTAGTATCTTGTATTCGGTGAGAGCCCACAACATCCTCTTCACTGTTGTGGACAAATATTGGTGTGCTTTGGTTCTGCCTCCAGGGAGTGGGTGTTGTAGATCAGCATGGAATTTTAAACACACCCTTCACTTTCCGTGTAAGTTTTCCCTGCAGAGGGCCCTGCATGGAGGTGGACGTGCTGAAGAGGCAATGCCAATGGGCAAGAAATGTGCAGCCTGTCGTCAGAGTGTTCAGCCTCATAGGCACCTGGTAGAAAAAGCAGTTCCTTTTTCTAAGTCACAAAAAGGCGACTTCTAGGCTAACAGTAGCTCTTTGTAGGTTCTTTGGTGTCAGCGACTTGACCATATTCTATACAAACCTGGTAAACACATGCAGAGGCTTTTTGGGAAGCTGCCCTCACAAGAGCCTTCAAAAGTGGAGGCAAATGCCAAGATCTCAATTTCTAACCACACACATGCAATTCCAGGCTCATCTCTCCCCTGAAGTGGCATTAGGTGGAAGCTGTTGGGCTTCATTTTTTGAAAGCAATTGCTGATGGAATTTGGGGTTTTTGAAAGCAGTTGCTGATAGAACGCAACTTAGAACTAGGCTGCGGTTTCTAAAGTGTTGAGAGAGCTCATTGCAGAAGCGAGCCAGCTCCTCCCCACCCCCCGGATCACTGGCAGATGCAGGATCAGTCGAGAGCAGGCTTTCTGTCGTGATGTGCCGCTCCTACTGAGAACACACTACTTTGCAGGCAGGACACGTACCGTTGCATTATCCATCTCCCAGCTTGCCACATCCTGTTATGTTGCATCCCATCAGCCTAAGCCATGATGGAGGCAAACACAACCTGGGGTGACATGTAGTGCTTTGTAATGCATCGCAGCATTTAAATCTACATCGGCCAAGTTGCACACATTAGCTTGGACACAAGATACTCGTTATTCAGAGAACATGATCTAATGTGCAGGATCTGCTGGCTGAGGGTATCACGTGCATCAGGGGAGAGCATCTGTGTCACACTCCATCTGAGAGCCGAAGTTTATCCTCTACACTGAATTATCAGTTCTCCACCGGAAAACTCCACAACTGCTGGGTCCTTAGGAGAGGGGTTCTGGTGAATGAAAAACTTCCCAACTTCTGGGAAGAAGATGGCGCCTCCCACGCACTGTAGGAGGAGTCACGCCCCGTGAGGAGACCTTCAAGTATTGATGCCGGTGGATATCAAGAACAAGCAACTTCTGAAGCACGTGGCTAGAGTGACAGCTGTCACCTCAACTCAGAACAACGCTGAATGACTTACTTGGGGTTGAAACTCATGATCTTGGTGTCATCACGCTTCTAACCAGAGATTTATATACATGGGACTTTTCGGGAGAGCTGTGATGATGGATGATGAATGAATGGCTTGAGGCTCTAAAGCCAACCCTTCACTAGAAATAAAAGTTCGACTCCCGAATTCTACAATCTCCTCCTCCAGTTGCTGCCTGAAGGCCTGGGGCCTGGTGGCCATGGGAAGCTGCATGCTCTCCAAACCCAGCTGGAGCAGCAGTGAGGGAGGCCCCCAAAGACTGAGAAGCGTCGGCATCTGGCGCAGAACATGGGTTTCTCCGCAGCCTGGGAGTCCTCACACACCTCTCTTAAGAAAAATGGATTTACTGTGATTTCGGGAAGGCTTCAAGAGCGCATAACCTCCCTTCAGATTACAGGCAGGTGCTTTCTATTTTATCCTTTTTTAAAATTCCATGTTCTGAGGTTCTCTTGACCCCGTCAGAGAGCGAGGAAAGCATTTGGGAGGAGGGGTTAGGGGTACATTTACCAGAAGAGTTTTATTAAGCAGACTTGGCACCCTCCAGTGGTAAGCGGTCTGTCCTAGACTGGAGAGTAAGCAGGAGACCCAATGCCACTCCCATTGGTCCTCCCTGATGTGACTAAATTCCTGCCTCCCTCCCTATTGGAAGTCACAGCAACCCACCCAAACTAGCTCAATCGAAAAACTGCAGTCAGACCACACTCAGTCCCGTTCTGCCTCTGGAGCTTCTTACCGCTGTTTCCCCGTGTGATTCTCTCCCTCATTTATCTCTGTCTCTGTCTCCACCTGTCTTTTTCAGCCTATCCCTCTCTCTTAGCCAGCTTTCTCTGCCTCTCCTTGTGCACATAGACAAATGTGGCCACCTCAGTCCATTTTAATTCTCCTCAGTCCAGTACTGGCTGGAAACAGTACTCATCTCTTGCCGTTCCAATACAAATTCCCAGGAGACTGAGGCTCCTGCTGGGTCCACGTCAGTGCAGTCGGTACTGTCCTGTGATTGTCCACACTAGCCCATCCCCAGGCTGGCCTAGACCGAAGGCACACAGCTGTCTCCATCCATTCCTGGCACTACGGAGACTTCTCAGGGAAGGGGGTTTTGGGTGGGACATGCACCTCAAAAGGCATCCTTGTCACTGCTATTTTCTCTCCGCTCTACTCATATCCTCCATCTTCTCTTCAACCCAAAACTTCACACAAAGCATGGTACAGGGAAACAGAGTGGGCTTGGAGTTAGACACACTTAGGCTCAAATCCTGGCTCTGTCATTACCAGCCATATCCCCTTAATTAAGGAGCGTCAGCCTCAATTTCTCCATAAGAATAATGGAAATAGCATCTCTCCCAGGAAGTGATTTTGAGGAATAATGACTCATTTTGAAAAGAGTCACCTGAATTTAGAATTTCCACTTCTTTGTTTTCCATTTACTCACTTCTGGCTTCTGCTTCTATCATTCCCTTGAAACTATCTTCATTAAGGTAAACTATGACTTCTCTGGTGCTAATATCTGTCCTAATTATATTCATCCTCTTTAGAATTGGCACTGTTGACCACTCTCTTCTTGAAAATGCTCTTTCTGTGGCTTCTATAACAAGATATTTTATGTTTTTACAAATTCATGTTGGTTTCCCTAAAATTATTTTAATATAGAAATGAATGCTGGGCACAGTGGCATGCACCTATAGTCTCAGCTCCACAGGAGGCTGAGGCAGGAGGATTGCTTGAGCTCAGGAGTTTGAGGCTGCAGTGAGCTATGATTGTGCCTGTGACTAGCCACTGCACTGCAGCCTGGACAACATAGCAAGACCTCATTTCTAAATTTAAAAATATTTAATATATGAATAAACAAAAAGAAATCAACAATCTTTGTGTCATTACCAAAAACTAACTACTGCTAACGTGTTTGATTCTCTTTTTCAATTCTTTTCTTTGTAAAAATGACTCCATCATTTTGTAAACATTTTTACTTGCTCATGATATAAATTCAACTGATATGGAAATGTAAAAATAATTAAAAATTTTAAAACAGCCCAAATCTCTCCATCCTGAAATTCTATCCTTTACTATGGATAACACCAAAAAAAAAAAAAAAAAACCTCTTTGTTATCCAAAGCTTCTTTTTAAAATGCAAATGTAGAACTAGAAAAATAGAAACACAATTTTTTTTTTTTTTTTTTGAGACAGAGTCTCGCTTTGTTGCCCGGGCTAGAGTGAGTGCCGTGGCGTCAGCCTAGCTCACAGCAACCTCAAACTCCTGGACTTAAGGGATCCTACTGCCTCAGCCTCCCGAGTAGCTGGGACTACAGGCATGCACCACCATGCCCAGCTAATTTTTTCTATATATATATATTTTAGTTGGCCAGATAATTTTTCTATTTTTAGTAGAGACGGGGGTCTCACTCTTGCTCAGGCTGGTCTCGAACTCCTGACCTTGAGTGATCCACCCGCCTCAGCCTCCCAGAGTGCTAGGATTACAGGCGTGAGCCACTGCGCCCGGCCAGAAACACAATTTTTAAAAATTGATTCACACTATAGATACTACTTTAAATTAAAAGAATTAAATTTTATTTTACTTTATTCTAATAGATATGAGTCAGAATTGTTGAACTTCAAATAAATATTTTCTTCACTATCATAGGAGCAATTTCTAAAAGATCTCTCTAAAACTAAAAAAAGAATATGAAAAATATTAGGAGGTTAGAGTCATTATGTTTCTAGTTTAAAACATTAGCACTCTCACAATTTCTCCAGTCTTCCTTCCCCTTCCTCTTGATTTGTGTTAGCTGTATTGTTGTCTTCATATTGTCCACAATTAGGACTTTTAATTTAATTTCTGTACACACAGTTCCCGTGGTTGCTTGGAATTCGGTTTTGACTCTGTGTTCAAATGTATTTTATATTCACTATGAGTCCCTTCATCATGGAATAGCCACTCCAGAGTTTTTTATTTTGATTTATCTCAATATGGGATTTTTTGGTCCTCAGTTTTTTTCAGAAGTGCTCATGTGTCTGGGTTCTTTGAATTATTTCATGTGTGAGAGGATCTGTCTGTAGCTTTTTATTTGACGTCTTCTTGGATAATGTAATGTTCACAGGTCGCACTTACACCTTCCCTTAGAACTTTGATGCTTGTCCTTTGCCTTCTCCTGGCATTGAATGCTCTCATGGAAAGATCTGGGGCCAGCCTTATTTACTGTTATGGACAGGATGATGGAAAAAACCCTCTCTTTCTCTATGTTCATGTAATTTAACTAGGTTGGCTTGACTAAACTGAGTCTTGATGTCCAGTGGTCTAAGCAGTTGAGATAATGTTTATAAAATGTACAGCACATAACACAGTATGGGGTCGACAAATCATGGCTGGCAGGACAAATCCAGCCCACAAACTATAAATAAAGTTTTGTTGGCACACAGGCGGCATGCCCATTTGTTTATGTATTATCTGTGGCCGCTTTCCTGCCTCGATGGCAGAGTTGAGAGACCATATGGTCTGCAAACCCTAAAATATTTACTATGTGCACCATGTACAGAAAATGTTTATCAACCCTATTCCCCAACATACATGCTCACTCTCGGTCCTATAGAATCAGAAAAACTGGCTAATGAAAGAATCTCTACACTTCACTTTCTAGTCTAACACCTTGTTTTCTGCAAAAGCAGATTCCAAAAAATCTAGACACGTGCTCCACCAAATTTAACCATCTCCAAAGAAGAGAAGTTCACCTGCATTCCATAAAGTCCCTATCACGTGGTATTATCTGTCAATGATACTCTCACATCTATGTCCAGAGACCCATCCACAACTGAGGCATAATGATGCTTCAGTTGAAAACTACCTGCATTCAGAAACTTGTCCTGTTATCTCTACTTGGTCAGATGGACTGTGTACAATTGTAAATAACCCATCGATATCAACGACAGTGCGGTTGTGGCACTTCAAAAGTGGGATGAGAAAGGGGAAGAAAAGTGAAATTGCTTCTGATTTGAGTAAAGCCAAGAAAATGAAATAAGTCTATTAGGAAATGGTCCATATTTTAAGAGTTTGCTGCTGCTGCGATGACTTTGAAATGCACTTGAACACAATGTATCCAGTGCTTCCTCTTGGGGAATGGGCAGCTTTCTGCGTAAGGAATGCCTGGAGAGATCATTTCTACACTCACTATCTCTCATGTAGCAATTTGCGAGGAGTGATGAGGGTAGAGAGATAGGAGAAAGGATTAATAGTCTGCTTTCCAGTGGCTGGGAATGTTGGGAATAGATATTTAGCAGAGGGTGTGATAAGGAATCTCCCCGCTCTATGTGTGTTTGTACATGGGAGATACTATCAATATTTTAGCCTTTCAGATATCACTTGCCTTGGGTCAGTAAAAATAGAAGCAGAAATTTTCTTTAACTCTGTGTTATCTACTCTTTGCAACCTGAAGTAGAGGTAGACTAGTTAACTCTAAATATATCTTGGGGTAGGTACCTATTTGTAAATTATATAACAGGCTGAAATACAACTTATTCTATTTCCTCCTCTGTGGAAAACAGGGTAAGCATCTATAAACTTCCTAATATTACTATCCTCTCTGTTTCCTGATCTTTAAGATGGAGAAATAACAGTAAGAGCTAAACTTCGTCAAGCACTGACATGCCAGGTGTGGCTCTAAATGCTCTCCAGGGATTATCTCATTGGATTCTCGCAACTGTTCAAGGTACATACTGTTTTCCTTTTGCATGGGGAAACTGAGGGATAGAGAGGTTCAAGCCGTTAGTAAGAGGTAAAGCTGGATTTGAACTTGGCATTCTGATCAAAGACTGTTTTGCCTCTGATGAATAGCAAGGTTGTTAAAAATATAAACAGAGAAAAATTCAAGTAGATTTTTTATTATGTGCTTTATATATTGTAAGCATGCGACAAATGGTAGTAATCTATAATAATGACGATGTCTGTGATGAAAAAAATAATAAAAAACAAAGTGATTTAGAAAAGGTGTTATCATAATCCCTGAAAGGGCTTCTGGCCCCAAGCAAACTATTGCACTGGAAAGAGGGCTTTCTTTGTCTATGCTTGGGTCTGACTGGGTACAAAGATTATCTCCTCCTCCCACGGTGCTGATGGAGTTAAAAGCAGCTGAGATCGTAGTCACAGTTCTGGTTTTTGGTCTTTGACTATTGGGCTTGCGTTCAGCCTTTGTCTTCTACCAGTCTCAAAATCAGGGATGATGCTCAGGCAATCATGCGGGCTGCTGGGTAGAAATCAGGGGTCGTCACTTTCAGCTGAGGAAGGCTTGGGAATGGGGCCCACTCAGGCTTACCGGCATCTGAGAAATGGTGGGAGTATCCCCTGTCTAAGAGCCCCGCCCTAGCAAACAAATGATGAAAAGCAGTCTCGGGAGATGAACCAGAATCTGTGAGCTGCGGAAGGGGATGCAGGGAGAGCTGGTAAGGAGAAGGGGTGGAATCCAGGCAGTGACAGGGAAAGGCTTTGGCAGAACTTGAGTCACAGGGGGATGACAGTCAGGAGAGGGTCCCATGGTGAAGGAGCTGGGCAGTCCTTCAGAAGAGTGGGTACAGACAAAAAGAATTGAAAGCAGGGACTTGAATGGATATTTGAAGACTTGTGTTCACAGCAGCATTATTCACAATAGCCAAGAGGTGGAAACCACCCAAATGACCGTTCACAAAAGATTGAGGTCAGTCCCCTCCGGACTCCAGATGTCTGGAACGATGTGGCGGCAATATTGCCCTCACTGCTTCTAGAGATGGGAGCCATGCCACCTCTCTGGAATCCATGTACCCCTCTGCCATTCTAGGGGAGAATGAGGCTCCTTGGGCTCAGGGCTTAGGGTGAGGTCAGCACATAGTCAGCTTGGCATATTCTCCAGGGTCTATTGGGCAGTATGGCAGTTCTTCAAAGTGTTAAACCTAGAACTACCATATGATCCAGCAATTCCACCCCTGGGTAATTATCCAAAAGAACGGAAAGCAGGCGCTTGACAGAGGCTTGCACCCCCGTGGTCTTAGCAGCATTATTCACAGTAGCCAAAAGGTGGAAGCAACCCTAGTGTCCATCAAAGGATGAATGAATAAACAAAATGTGGTATATCCACACAGTAGAATATTATTCAGCTTAAAAAGGAAGGAAACTCTGACATGTGCTACAACATGGATGAACCTTGGGGAAATTATGCTAGTGAAATAACCCAGACACGAAAGAACAAATACTGCATGATTCCACTTATATAAATTATCTGGAATAGTCAAGATCATAGAGACAGAAAGTAGGATGGTGGTTGCTAAGGGTTGGCAGGAAGGGAAATGGGCATTATGTAATAGGCACAGAGCTTCAGTTTGTAAGGATGAAAAAGTTCTGGACATGGATGGCGGTGGTGGTCACTCAACAGTGTGAATGAACTTAATGCCACTGAAATGTATGCTTAAAAATAGTTAAAACGGCAAATTTTATATTATGTGTACTTTACCACATTAAAAATAATAAAGAAAAAACATCAAAAAAATCTCATAATAAAAAAAGACTGGGTAAATATAAATGATGTGACTTAGTTACAGCAGTCACCTTTCAATGTTCATGTATTACATCGATTTATGTTTATATTCAGTAGTGGTGGCTGCGGTGAAGAGGAAACTGGCTAAATGTGTAGAACTACCGTTTTTGCCAACTGAGCCAACCTGTTGGTCCAAAATGGGGCCCGTAATTTATTCCAGGGAGCTGCCACAAAATTTGGGTAGTCTTGTCTTCCCACTGATCACTGTCCTGAAAGGCCCATGGTACCCAATGGAGGCTTGATGGAGGGTGTCATCACCAGGATTCTTGATGACTGGAACTGGCAAGAGTAGATCAACAGGAAAGTAGGTCAATGGAGAAGCCACCTGCCGGCTTGCAGAGGCTGCAGCTGGGGTGCAAGAAGAGCAGGCTGTGCTCCTGGCCGTGTGTCAGGACATGGCGCCTTCTTATACACAGGGGTAAAGGTTGTGAGTATCAGCAGGTTGCACAGAAGCCAAACCACAAGACTTTCAGTGATTCTGGCAGGCTCCCTGGTGTTGGCAAACCAGGGCATCACAGGACTCTAGTCTCCCTACAATTAAACAGATAATTAAGAAATAAGAACATATTTTTCCAATATAAATTGATAGATTCGGGTTGGTAATGTTAGCATCAGAAATAAATTGAGCAGTAATCTGCAAAGGATGTTATTGCTATTATAAAAATAAAGATCTGTCTCCGCAACCAATCAATTCAGCAGATATATACCAACAATCAAATTGTTAAAAATGACTTCTATAAATTACCCAGTGTTCTGTCTAATGGTGCCAGAAGCAGCTGTGATACAATTTAGGGCTGATATAACCATACGTCAAGAGTGCTTTTTCATTCTGATGTTTTTCGTTCCCTTCAAAGCAGTTGTAGTAGAGCCCACAGCTTTGTTTAGTGCACCCATGTGAAAACAAAGTGTATTTCACTCCGTGGGTTAGCAAAGTCATTTTGGCAGGAATATATGCATTTAATATGGGAAGAATAATTCAATTTTCTTTCTATTATTTCAGCTACAAGGTTGCAATATCCTTAATTCTTCATTAAGCCCTCTGGCTTGCAAGGAAGTTGCTGTTCTTTATGAGCTGCCATACCTCTTTCAAATGAACGTGGAAAAGACCCACAAAGGGATAGTTATAATCACGTATTTCTCAGTCTTGTCTAACAGTCATTTCAATGAAATCAGGACGATTTAGTACCTTTTCTTAATACCTGCAGCACTTGAAAATTCAGTCTGTCCAAACTTTGATTGCCTGTTAATGCCTAATCACCAAGCCACGCCAGGATCTGTCGGTGGCCTTTTCTCCTTTGCATATTCATGTCGGCTGAAAAAGCAGTTAAACGCTGGCTGAACTGAAAGCAATTTTCCCAGTTGGGAGCCCTGACACCGCAGGAATCCATCTTTAATATAACAGTTCCAAACTTAGTTCTTACATCGAGGTTTGTCTGGTAAGCTTAGATGGTGCCCAAGCTGAGACATGGTTTACTCCAGACACAATTAACAATGAGAGCAAAAACATAAACTGTAGCCACTGGACTCCTACTGGGTGTTAAGTTCTTTCCTCCGAATATGGAACACCAGGAGACACATCAAGACAAATAAACATGGTCCCTGCCCTCAAATAACTTACAAGAAAGTGAGGAAATGACAAAAAATTGGAATGGTTTGAGAATAACCATGGTGATACAAACCAGGGTGAGTCTCACGGAATGGATCTGCTTTTGGAGAAAAGGTTCCCATTTCTCCCCAAGATGGAGGTAGACAAGCTCTACTCAGGACATCGTGGGGGGGTACAAAAGGAGCCACATCCTTGCCTTGAGTTCAAGGATCTAACAATCTAGTTGAAGAAGCAATTTTAAATGATGGCTGATACAATAAGGTGAGAGAAATAGAAAAATTCGGGGGCAAGGGAAGGAGAGAGCAGTTAAGGGGAGCTGGAGTGAAGGACAGGTTTAGAGAGGCATGAATGAGACATATTAGGTTTGACATAGAAATGGTGACCAGCAATCAATTAAAATCTGAGTTTAGAACTCAAAAGAAAAGTTAAGAATAAAGACAGAGATTTAGAGGTCCTTTTTTTCAGAATACTGGTCAAGTATATTATAGGATGTTCCAGAAGCCCTGTTTCTGACTCTTGGAAATATTAATTAATCATTTCTTTCCCGACAGGTGCTCATCCTGAAATTCTCAATGGACCCTCCCCATCTTTCAGTATAATATTTGCCTATAATAGTTTTGATAACTCCTAATTGGTACTTGTACTGGAGATTTTCTGCGTATGCTTCCAGATCCTCTCTCCATCCTTCTCCAATCTTCTTTGTGCCCCGGGAGCTGAGCTCTATGGACTGCACCATCTTGCCCTCTGGCTGCCAAATGGTTTGGCCAATGGGAGGCACACACGAGAGATAACAGGCAGGAGGAGAGTGAGGTCAAGTTGCACATTTGTCACAAATCTCCGATCATGGCGTCTTTGCCTAGTCATGATGAATTGGCTGCCTCTCTCTGTGCAGCTCCTTGGTTCAGGATGCAGTAATGACTCCTTCCTGCTTGCCAGTCTGGCCTAGAGGTGATAACAGCTTCCTGCTGTTGTTAGCACGTGGGGTATGACACCATCCCTTGTCACTTTCCTTAAACTCTGCCTATATTTTATAAACAGTGCCTTTATTAAGCTTCATTAACTTTTAACTTAATTGAACTTTTCTCAATTACCTAGTTTGAATGCACTATCTCTTTTCTAACATGCTCTGATAGAGTCTTCTGCAAATATTGATTGATTGACTGATGCTATTATCCAGTCTTGGCTCTAATATATATTCCTTTAAAAAGTTCTCCAACATAGTAATGGCATTTGGGCTGATGTCTTTTCATAAAAGAAAATGCTTGAGACAGTTTTCCCTAACCTAAATATTTATCAATAAGAAGATGGTTAAATAAATTATGATCCATCTTTATATATGATACAGAAATTTAAAAAAGAATGAGACAGTCTTATAGATAGGAACACAGAAGTATCTCCAAGACATATTAAGTGAAAAAAAATCAAGCAACAGAAAAATAGCCTCAGTATAATTCCATGTATGACAACAACATTAAACAAATTAAAACTATACATTCTATATAAACTTACATGAACTCATGGTCCTTTAAACTCTAGTCTCGAACGTTTCCCTTGCCTCATCTCCTACTATTCTTGCCTCAGCCTCACACTTCAGCTACATTATACAGTAGCTAAGTTAGAACAGGCACTCAGTGCTTGTTGGAAGAATGAATGAATCACAATTTTCAAACATGTCTTGCACTTTCAAGTGTTTGTTCATACTGCTGCTCCATCAGCTTAGGATGCTGTTAACCCTTCCCTCACCAATTGCAATTCAGTTAGTCCTCTAGCATCTACTCCAAATGCACCCTTTTCTGGGAAGTCTTTCCAAATTCCCCGAGCTAGAGTTTTCTGGCCCTCCTCTGCCATTCCATAGCAATTCATAACTTCAACTGAGCACTTAGGACACCTTGCTTTGTATTCAAATCTAGCTTCCCCTGTGAGATTCTAAGGTCCTTGAGGGAGCTTTGGTAATTTTGTATTCCCAATACGCAGCATAGCATCTCACACACAGTAGGCACTACATAAGTGATTGGTGTATTGCCTTTAATTAAATCTAATTGATTGTTCAGGTCTGGTGGGCCGGTACGCCAGACCAGAAATAGCAGAATGGGTACAATGCCGATTGTGGATCATTAATTGAATGTCCCCAAACAAATGAAATTGATTAATTTAATTATGACATTGAATGCCCTCATACTTTAAATGTTTTACTCTAAAACTTCAGGCAATTTAAATCTAAGACAAAAAGCAGATGGAGAGTGTAAGAGCCTAAGTAGGACAAATTGTTTTTTGTGGGATGTCAAAGTCAACACAGAGAAGATAAGGGCCTCCAGCAAAAATCTGGCCTGGCCAGTGTGGGAATGGGTAAGAAGGGAGAGGTTGGCACAGTCTCGAGCAAACTTTTCTCCCTTCTCTCCCGAGGAGCAAGCATATTTTCCTGTCTCCGTTAGCAGCAGTTGCCCCCTGCGAATTTCCCAATGAATCAGAAGCCGCCTCCATGCAGACCCATAACCCACAGCTTGTAAGTAATTCTCAAATCTAATTTATTAAAAACTCATTTATTTGCAACAACAGCAGATTTCTGATTAATTCCAGCACCATGGGTTATTTAATGTGGTGGGTTGCATTGTCATTTCTGATTTCCCAAAGTGCTTGATTGATAGAAGCTATTGTGGGCTTCGTCTGTCAGTGTATTGTTCCCTTGTCAAGTGACAACAAAAAAACCTTATTGATGAAATTGCCGGGTGTCTCTTAAATAAGGTAGAAACGTGGTATGGCGTTGGAGACCCACAGGTGTTAGGCATTCACCAGGGAAACTAAAAATCATGCCTAGAAACTTGACTGAAATGCAAGGCAGATATCTCTGTCTATACTCCACCCAGAAAAGTCTGATACAGTCCATGGTTGTGTTTTCTCATCTGATGTCAAGGAGGAAAAAGGTTTATTTCCATTTTGCCTTTTTATGAGAGTGATGAAATGTACTGAAGTAGATTCAGAACGATAAATCAACTTTAAAGAAACCAGCCTTATCTTTTGTTTGTTTTTTTAATTTTTTAGAACATTAAAGACTCATTTAAATCTTTGAGGAGAGTAACCCTTAGAAGACAAGACAGAATTGTTAAGGCTCAAAAAAAGGAAAGCAAGAGATGATGCCACAATGTTTGTGCTAATCCTTTAACCTCTTTTCTGTCCCGAGATTACATCCTCAACCCAGCTCTAGACCTGAGATAACCACAGATATGAAAGGTTGCCACAAAATGTCAATAGAGGGGAAAGAGGCGGGTCTCCTGTATATTAGCCAAGTGCTTTCACAATTTGGTGTACTCAGTTTGCTGACATGGAGCAAATCCCACTTTCATTCCTTCCATTCCTACTTTTGGTACTTGATCTATCTTTCTAGGTAGACCAGGGCCCTCAACAGAGGAAAATTGGCCATTTAGTGGAAAGTCCAATCCCTTCGCATTTCTCAAACGTGAGGATAGTAACTTCCTAATCAGTGCTTTCTCTTCTAAACATCATCCACAAGTCTCAGTGACTACAGCACAGAGATTTGGATTAACTTCTGTGCCAAATTTTTCCCTTTAGTGTGGTGTCTGACAGCTGGGATGTTGTGAAGTTTATGAACTGTTCACTGTCAAAGAGATTATATAGCACCTTGAACAGCTTAGAGGACACATGCTGTGTAAATCTAAGAGCTAAGAAGTCAGGAACCTGAGAAGAAAGCAAAATGCAGGATCAGTCTCCCAACCCCTCTCTGTCACCTCTACTTGCCTCCCTGGAGGAAGCGTTAAGAAGGCAAAGTAGAGAATAATGGCACAGGATCCAGAGTTCTTGAGATTTCACTTCCGTGGGCCCTATATTGTATATGAACAAGCCCACTCACATGCGATCTCTCATATACAAATACAACTCTACTCACACTGTCAGAAAGGTGAGCCCTTTGAGATGTTTTCCAAAGAGGGGTTTATGCAATTTATCTACTAACATTTGTATGCAAAGACATGTATTTACTGAATGACTCAGTTGAGGGTGAGTGAGGTCTTAATGCCCTTTACAAAAGATTTGGTTAAGATGGTGCTATCCCCATTTTCCCCTAAGATTGACTGAAATTTAAAAGCTAATACATTAAGATGCTGAAGATATGGGAAATGGACAGATTTTAATATTGTTATATGTAAATTGGTGCAAACTCTATGGAAGGCAATTTGAGAATATCTTTCAAAATTAAATGTGTCATCAGAGATTTCCTATTTTAAGATGGCAGAGAAAAGATTTCTTTCTGTTTCCCTTTCTTCTCAGAAATCACCCCAAATCAACAAGGGTAATTAGAAACAAAACACAAACTCCATAATCCATGAAATTAGGAAATAGTTATAATATCTGAAAACAAATGAAGGTGTTTAAATGATTAGCAGAGCTTAGATAGCCTGTATGGTTGGTAAATGATAGGATTTTTAAGACACTAAATACTACAAAAAGCAAGGTTTAAGAAAGGGGTTAAAATGGGGAGATTTATTAAAAGTCTATATAAGGAACAGAGAGAACTCCGGAGAACCCTACCCCATCCTGAGCAGCAGGTGACCAGCCCTCACGTAACCCATAGTAAGAAGAAATTAAACCAAAATAGCTTCAGAGTCAGCAACCCCAGCCCAGTGGAAGGTGGGCACCAGGCACCAGGCTAAAAAAGGACTGTCAAGTGAGCAGTGAGCCCCCAACTGCATGCTCAGCTTCCAGAACACTGGGAACCAGCCTTGTTGCTACAGCCTCCTCTTCCCACCACCCTCTACCCCTCCAAAAGTAAAGTAAATTGTAGAATTTGCCTCTGAAATAACTGAATGTCCCAGAGAAAATACCTAGAGATACAGATAGTTGTGAATTCCACCAGTAAAAATCAAGCAGCCTGCTACTCCACTAATCTACAATGAAGGCAACAAGCTCAACCCTACAAATGGAACTTCCAATCAGCTCTTTAATAGCTCCTTGTTATTTTTTATTTATTTATTTACTTTTTATTTGAGACAAGGTCTCAATCTGTTGCCGTGGCTAGAGTGCAGTGGCATCATCATAGCTCACTGCAACCTTGAACTCCTGGGCTCAAGCATCCTCCTGCCTCAGCCTCCCAAGTAGCTGGGATTACAAGTGTGCACCACCATGCCTGGATAATTTTGTTATATTTTTGTAGAGACAGAGTCTCGCTGGTCTTGAACTCCTGGCCTCAAGAGATCCTCCTGCCTCAGCCTCCCGAAGTGCTAGGATTACAGGTGTGAGCCACTGTGCCCAGCCTAATAGCTCCTTTTTAAATATAAACTGACAACCAGGGATTGCCTGACATTTAAATATGAAAGACACTAAAGCACGTGCACATGTGCCCACGCATGCACACAGAGGAAGAGAAAGAAACTAGGAAGAAACAATGACAAGGCAGGTAGCAAAAAATTATTTTCAGAAAATAAATATAACTGACATTCTTAGAAATAATGAAAATATTGCCTTAATAGAAAAAGAATAGGAACTATAAAAAGAATAATAAGAGAAATTGTGTTCTTAAAAATTAAAAACTTGTAAATGTTTTTTTCAATAAAGTGGTAAAATAAAGAGTTTAGGAAATCTCCCAGAGAGTGTAACAAAGAGACAAGGGGATAAATCACAGGAGAAACTATTAGAAAATTAGAGATTCAAACCATGAGGTCCAACTTCTGATTAATTAATGTTCCAGTAAGAGAAAGTAAAGAAATCCAGAGACGAAATTATCAATGAAATAATACAAGGAAAGTATTAGATATGAGTCTCCAGAGTAAAAGATCCCCAAAATGTCAGCGCAAAGAATGAAAAATACCCACACCAAAGGATATCATTGCAAAATATCAATACATCCGGAATAAAGACCCTAAAGTCTTTTAGAGATTTTTTTTTTTTTTTAAATCACATACAAAAGATCAGTCATCAGAATGGCATTGGACTTCTCGGCAGTGTTATTGGAAATCAGGAGATAGTGGGAAAACGTCTTTACAATTCTAAGGCAAATTATATTCTACTTCTATCCAGCCAACCTATCCACTGCGAGGGTGAAATAAAGACATTTGCAGGTATAACAGAACCCAAACATTTTGCTCTTCATTAATTACTCCCAGGAAGCTACTAGAGAATGTACTCCACAAAAAGGACTAAAATAAGAACAAGAAAATATGGGGAGCAGAAAATTGGAGATCTGACATGAGAGAGAGATAAAGAGAATTCTTAGAATGATGATGGAAGCCAGGGAGCCCAAAGAGCCCAGAGAACAGCAATTCCAGGGAGCAACCAGTCAAGTTGGAGCAAGAGAATGAAAGGTTCCAAGGGAAAGAAGGAACTGACTAATCCTCTGATGAGCATGTCAGCATGGAAAACAGCACGGAAAATTGGACTGGAGGTTGTTGGAGGAAAAATTAGATGTTTACAAAGAAAACAGGAAATGAAAAATATAAGGCAATCATTAACATCAGGAGGAAAAATGTTCAAAGAAAGGAAACAATCGTAGTATACTACTTGGCACACCAATGAACAACCTTTGCATAATGTAATGTAACATAAACAAAAAATGTCCATTTAACCTCAAAAGGTGCAACCACACTAGGAATCTGGAGGGAGGGAAGGGGTGTGTAAGAAACCTAAGTCTTCATTTAACATAATATGAAGTCATAGAAAACACCAGAATGTAAAAGTTAAACATTATCAGTAGGAGCTTACGACTTAGAAGTATAGAGGCTAAAAATCAGAAGAAACAAATAAAAGCATTCAAAGGGCCGGGCCCAGTGGCTCACGACTGTAATCCTAGCACTCTGGGAGGCCAAGGTGGGAGGATCACTTGAGGTCAGGAGTTTGAGACCAGCCTGAGCAAGAGTGAGAGCCTGTCTCTATGAAAAATAGAAAAAAATTAGCTGGGTGTGGTGGTGCACCTATAGTCCCAGCTACTTGGGGTGCTGAGGCAGGAGGATCACTTGAGCCCAGGAGTTTGAGGCTGCAGTGAGCTATGATGATGTCACCGCACTATAGCCAGAGTGACAGAGCAAGACTCTGTCTCAATAAATAAATAAATAACTGTGTTGAAAGTGGAAGAATTCATGCACACGAAATCAAGAAATGGTGGGGCAGGGACTGTGGGTTTTAGTCATAATACTCCTGGCACTACTTGATTTTTTAAAATTACTCCCCTGTGATAATTTGATTTTAAAAATAAGCATTTATTTAAAAATTATAACAGGGTTATATTATATAATCTTTAAAATTACTCCTAGCTATAAAAGGCACTTATTGAAAACTTCAAAGGAAAAAAAAATCATTTGAAAGAGAAAAGTATGGAAAACAGGAAATGAAAAATATAAGGCAATCATTAACATCAGGAGGAAAAACGTTCAAAGAAAGGAAACAATCGTAGTATACTACTTGGCACACCAATGAACAACCTTTGCATAATGTAATGTAACATAAACAAAAAATGTCCATTTAACCTCAAAAGGTGCAACCACACTAGGAATCTGGAGGGAGGGAAGGGGTGTGTAAGAAACTACAAGGGGTGTGTAAGAAAAAAGGACTAAAGACTTTTTTTTTCTTCCTAGGCATCTTTTTTTCTGCTTTTATGCTAATTCCATAAGCTTTGGACTAGAAAAGAAAATGTTTGTATGATTAGAACCTACATCTGAACTTGGCCTACGTTAATTTCCCGAAGAGTAATTTAAAAGAACACAAACAGAGTAACTACTCAGCAAGGAAGGGGAACAAACCTCTGATACATGCCACAACATGGATAAATCTTCATTGAATTATGCGAAGGGAAAGAAGTCAGAGCCGTAAGACTGTATAATGTGTGATTCTATTTATACAACATTCTAGAAAAGGCAAAACTGTAGGGATTGAAAACAGATTAGTGATTGCCAGGGGCTGGAGGTAGAGTGTGGCGTTGACTCTGCCCGGACTTGGGAATTTTTTGAGGCTATGAATATTTCTTGATTGTGCTGGGGGGAGAACTGCTATGCATTTGTCAAAACTCATAGAACTAAACACTAAAAAGGATGAACTTTATCTTATGTACATTATATCTCAGTGAGAGAAAGAGAGAGAGAATACAGACAATGGTTCCGAAATAATTTTAGATTCACAGATTGTCCAATGAAACAAGAGGCCTCACCTCCTCGGGCCTCTTCTCACTCCACCGGATATATCATTAAGATCACATCAGACCTTCCTTCCCAGATGTACCATTTGGGATAGAAAACCCCAAAGTGTCACGAAGGAGTCTGTATTAGCTTCATGATCAACACAGGTTTTCTCAGAACTTTCTAAAAGCCAAATCTTTAAACACTGAAAACAGCCCTATGGTAGATTGCAAAAATAGCTGCAATTATTCCTCTCCCTGAATGCACATTACTTTGCAAGGTGCCTTTGCAGCTCCTTCCCTCGAGAGTAGGAGTCTGGTTCTCCACCCCTTGAATCTGGGCTGACCTTGTGAATTGTATTGCCAACAGAATACAGTGGAGGCAACTTTGTGCCAATTCTGCACTTAGGCCTCAAAAGGCCTTCTGGCCGTTCACAAGTCCTCTTAGAGCCCTGCCCAGCCCCCATGTGCATAAGCCCCAGTTTGTTTCTCTGAGAGAAATGTGGCCCAGTCACCCCCGTCATCCCAGCTAATAGCTTGCCAACTCCCAGACATGAGAGTGAGGCCATCCTAGACCAGTATGCCTTCAGCAAACCCACTGGCTGACCACAGCACATTGGCAAGCCCAGCCTAGATCAGCCAAGCCTGGTCCAAATGAGCTGAATCGTCCAGCAGAACCACAGAATCAGGAGTAATAATCAATGGCTGTTGTTTTAAGTCACAACAATTTGGGGTACTTTGTAATGCAGCAGACACTAAATGATACAATATAAAAAAGAATCTAATTTTGTGAAAAAAGGGAAATAGCTCAGTTACATGTCTTTGTAATACTGAAAAGTGAGGTATTTTAGACTAGAGGTGAGTCACAAAATAGAAGATTTCTTAACATTTCATAAAACAGTGTATTACACTTTGCAAACACCCATTTTACTTGCAGGAATTTATTCTATAGGTATACTCACACTGGTGTGCATTCACATCATTAACCGAGCCCCGATTAGTCTACATAAAGTTTTATTGGAAAACAGCCTCAGCCATTCATTTATATATTCTCCACGGCTGCTTGCACACTACCAAGGCAGAGCTGAGTAATCTAGACAGAGAATGTGTGGCCCCCAAAACCTAAAATATTTACTATCTGGTCTTTACATAAAAAGTTTGTTGACTCCCCTGGTCGAAACCAGTAAATCTGGGACTTCAGTGTGCATCAGAATGACTTGAAACAGAATTACTTAAAACACAGATTGTTGTGTCTGCCTTCAGGGTTTCTGATTCGCAGAGGTCTGGATAGGGCTCAAGAATTTGCATTTCTAACTCTGCCTAATGATCTTCAAATTGCCATAGGTAGGCTACTGCCTGTTCTGTGTCCTCTGTGAACTGGTAACAGAGACTTCTCGATCCCCGTGCCAGGGAGACGTAGAGCAGAGTTCAAGGTGGCATTGCTGTGTCCTCCCTGAACCTAGCATTCTGCCGAGCGCTGGGATCGAGCTCACAGCTCTCTCTTTGCCTTCTCCTAAGCCATTTAATCTTTCCTTCCATGTATTTGGACGGAGAGCCATAGAACCTGGAAAAGAATGATTAAGAACTGGGTTCGAGTTTCTACTCCATTGTGTGCTTGGGTAAGTCAGTTTACCTCTCTGAAGCCCTGGAGATAATAAAATACTCTCACCTAATTTCCATGGCTATCGTGAGAGTTAAATGGGAAATTTTATGCAAACTACTTTATCACTGTTAACAATTCATAAAGTTGAATTGTCATGTATTATAATTAGTAACCTATTGTATTGTTGTAACGATGCTATTCTCGGTAACCCCAGCAGTTCTAAGTGGATGTTGCCATCAGCAGAGAAAAAGGCTCTGCCCAGAAAGAATTAATAAACATTAATGAAATCAGCCTCTGATTAAAAAGAAGGCCTTTCACCCATTAAGTAGCTTCAGACATTATTCTGCATTCAAAGGTAAATATTTGTCTTCATTCTTGGCAGAAGATTGTGCGGGACAGGTGAGTGATATCGATGGGTCCAAGGTGTCAGACCTGGAAGCTCAAAGCAAACCCTCCCTGTATCCTTTCTCAGGGCGTCTCTTCAATCTTTGGGTTCTATTCCCAGCCTCCAATGCCAGGCCAGCTTCTGAGCCCCTCCGGGTACTCTAGCAACATCTGAATTACTCCAGGAAGACTCAAGGCACTGAGAACACCTGCCCATACCGGAAAGCTCAAGAAACTACAGCCAGCCGGCTCCAAGCTACAAAAAGCCATTAGCTGCTAATGATCCCCGGCACAGCAGCCAGCTGGACTGAAAGTTGATGGGGAGCGCAGAGTGTAGCAATCCGGCATTACTGTCCCCTCCAGCCACTTGGCTCCCCTGAGGCACCTGCGCCAGTGTTTGCTGGCTGGCTGAGCTGGTGAATGTCTCTTCCGGAAACTCACTGCTGTGCCTCTTGGGGAGGTTAGCCAGAGGTGGAGCCTGCCTGTCTGCTTCGTGTTTGCTCTTTAGCTGTTTCAAGGTCAACTAAACTCACCAGCAGCCAGGCCCCAGGTTACTCATCAGGCTGGCATGTGCTGCTGGTGTCCTGCTTTGAAGCCTAGTGCTTTCCCTTGTCACATACTCCGCGGTACAGACTCACCATCCCGATGTTTGCAGCCTCCCAGCAATTCCCTGCACCTGACTCACTCAGAACTCAGGCGAGCCTCCTTGAGAGCTGTTGGCCGGTGCCAAGCAATTCAGATCCCAACAGCATGTGGTAAGGAGGCTCAGGGCCCACCAGGGCTGTTAGGCAGCCTTGGGGAAACAGGTGTTGTCTAGTCCACAGGGAGCTGGAGCCTCCTGATCCAGCCGCGTTGGGAAGTTCTGTGCCTCTGGAAGTTAGAATGCAGATGGCTTCGCCCTTTGGAGGAACTAACAAGATTGTCCTGAAAAGGCTAGAACACTCCGTCGGTCTTCTGATTAATAGTGTGTGTTTCTTCTCTTCAAATGAGAGAGTCAGAGGCCTGGATCTGACCTGGTTCTGCCACCAGTTTACTTAGTGATCTCACATAAGGCACGTCACCTTTCTAGACCTTGGTTGGCTTCTCTAAAAAATGGAGGAATTTGCATTATGATTTCTAAGGCTCCTCTGAGTGCCAAGGTTTTATGATTCCCTCGAACTCTAGGGATACTATTCCTAGCTCCCCGCCCCCCATCAAATATACACACTCGTAGAGAATGCAAACAATTTTTTAATATGAATCCAAGAAAAATGTAATAAAGAAGGTAAATTTGCTGCCCAAAATTTGCATAATATATTCTCAAGCCAAGCAGAAATGGCATTTGGATTGTTTGCTGTTTTGAATTATCTGCACCACCGCACCCCTGCATTTGTGCAGATAATTGGGAGGGGACTGGATATGGGGAAGATACACAGTTGTCGTGTATGGATCATATCACAAGAGCATTGCTCGGAGTTTGGGTTAATGTGATTAACTCAGTTGGTGGAGCCCAGGGAAGACCGTAAGTCAGATCTCTATAGTTTTATATACAGAAAAATCTCTTTTCAGATGTCCCTAACAGTACTCCTGGCCATTAAAGGACTAAAGAGGGTAAGAAAATGCTTGTGTTCACTAAATTCTGAATCAGTAGGCTCTCACATTCATACATTTTGGTTTGTGATCAGAGTGACTTGAAAGGCAGGTCTGGGTAACTTGTTACTTTATCGAGGCATGAGTTTCAATCACCTGTGGTGGGTGACAGGCAACAGGAACAAGACCTGTGGATGGTGATAGCACCAACCCAGCCATGTAGCAGCCCAGCTTTGTCCTCACAGGCAGCTACACACACAAACACTGTAAAGCAGTGATTTCATTCTGACACTTTAATAAAGCTAAAAAGGCCACGAGCTTGTCAGTGGAGCTATGCAAAGGACATCCGTGACTTGGAATGCAGCTCAGGAGAAAGCCTGGAGCCTGCACGAATGTTCCCATTCACTCAGATTCATGCAAACACGTTCTTGTGTTGAAGGTCTCGGGGGCTCACTGTGCTAGAACCAAGAAACTGTCTCGGGAGCTTGAAAGGAGTGGTTTTAGGACAAATACAACAAATTACTACTCAACAAAGCAGGTAGTAAAGAAATGAAACATGTTGCCCCTGAAGGCAATACAGGCTGAAAATAGAAATAGGTTCAAAATTGCTTTGGATAAATTCAAGACTTATAAATCTACAACAGAGGTTTTCTTTGTAATAAGAAAGCTAGGTCTAGTTGACACTTGATGGAGAATAGCTGTGTTAGCCTACAAAGTGTTGCCCGCTGCACAGAGAAGAGCCAATACACTGAGGCTGTCAGGGTTGTTTTGGAGAAAGGTTTAATTCTGCAGAGCACTAAGCGGGGAGATGGGAGGAATTTCTCAAATCTGCCTCCCTGAGAATTTGGGAGGTGGGGTTTTTAAAGATAGTTTGGCAGGCAAAGGATTAGGCAACTGAGTTTGCTAATTGCTTAGGTTTGGTGCAAAATTATAGGGGTGTAGAAATTGTCTTCTTGTGTTGAGTCAGTTCCTGGGTTGGGGTCACAATTCCAGTTGAGTCACTTTCTTGGTCTCACTGGGTAAGTCAATCCCCCGGAATGCAGGCCTGGAAGATATCTCAGAAACTACCTTTAGGTTTGGAAAAGGTGACGTTATCTGCAGAGAAAGTTAAGAATCTTTACGACCGCCAGCTATGTGACTCCAGCGTGGCAATTATGAAGAAGCAAACGGGGGACAGTGGCTGATTATTATCAAGCAAATGAGGGGACAGTGGCTGATTATCATCATTATCTCTAGCTAGGCCTGTGCCTTGGCAGAGCTTTAGGCCCATACCACGGTTCTCGCCTTGCACCCCTTTGTTGATTTGTAAAGGGTGGTTTCAGAAGCATCCTTTTTGCTATGCTCGAAACCACTGTTACTTCTACTATATTGCCCTTCCCTCGTTGAGTGATAGGCACTTACTAAGAAATGTACGTGCATGATCTTATTTAACCCTCGCAAGCGCACTGTAATAGGTATTATTATTCCCATTTCGGAAAAGAGGAAACTGAGCATCGTACAGACCTCCTGGGCTGACTGCTCAGCTCACACAGTCCCTCCCCCACATGACCACGTCCATATCATGTGATCCTGCTCCTCTCCCCCATTGCCAACTGATACAGGGCAAATCCCTGAGCCAACCCAAGGTGAGTCAGTCGCAGAAATGTGAACTCTAAAGTGAGGGTGCACAGGTGTGGGCTGTGTCCATTAATGGCAGAAATCCAGCTGAAGAACATATCCTTCCAGAAATTGTAACCCTCTTACACTGATGGTGGGAATGTAAATGGTGCAGCCACTGTGGAAAACAGGTTGGTGGTTCTTGAAAAAGCTAAACATGGAATTACCATATGACCCAGCAGTTCCACTCCTGGGTACACATCCAAAAGAATTGAAAACAGGGACTCAGATACGTACACAATAATGTTTGTGACAGCATTATTCACAATAGCCAAAAGGTGGAAACAACTCAAAAGTCTGCCAACAGATGAATGGATAAAGAAATTTGGTATATCCATACAATGGAATATTATTCAGCTATAGAAAGGAATGAAGTTCTGATACATGCCACAACGTGGATGAACCTTGAAAACATTACGCTAAGTGAAATAAGCCAGACACAGGCATTGTACGCTTCCACTTACATGACATGTCTAGAATAGACTAATTCACAGAGAGAGAAAGTAGGTTGGAAATTCCCAGGGGCTGGGAGAAAACGTATATGGGGAGTTATTGCTTAATGGTTACAGAGTTTCTGTTTAGGGCGATGAAAAACTTTTGGAAAAAGATAGTGGTGATGGTTACACAACTTTCTGAGTGTAATTCATGCCACTGAATCGCACACTTACAAATGGTTGGAATTGTAAAATTTTATGTTATATATATTTTGCCACAATAAAAAAGTTTAAAAAGAAGACGCATCCTTCCACTGCAACTCCCCAGTGCTAACTGGACTGCTTCGACTCTTCACTTGGTTGTTTAACCAAAATGACTCCATATCATGACAATAAATTTCCTTCTGTCACTTAACTAGCCAGACTTGGTGTTTTTATTGGTGACCATCAAAACTGAAAATAGTATATGAAGGTTTCAGGTTTCATACAGAACCTGCCTAAAATCTCACAGCTTCAGAGTATCAGAAATATCAGAAATGGGAGAGAAGCCCATGTGCCCATGTGTGTTTGGCCTCAGACAGACCTCAGAGCCCATGACTATAGCCACAATCTCACTGTGACTGTCTGAAAACTAATATTGGTTTATGTAGAGTCTGCAAGTGTCCTCTCATGCCATCTTCATCTTCCAGAATGCAAACATTCCAATAACACGAAAAATGAATTCATTCACTCATTCATCTATCTAGCCAGTTAGTCAATAACCAAGCATTTAGTGAGCAGTTACTGTGTATATAACACTGTACAGGATATTCAAAGAGAAAAAGAAAGAAAGAAGGAAAGGGGAGAAAGGAGGGAAGAAAAGAAGGGAAGAAACAGGAACCCCACATTCCACAACCTTGCAATCCAGTTGGGTGACAAGTGCCATGTGGATAAAATATTTAAACAACTAGGCAGTGTGACCCAGCCTTGAACATCAAAGCATCTGAGGGAAGGGGGATTGAATGAAAAGAAAAATCTGTTTGTTATGGATACTTTACAGGATACTTACCAGACTACCAAATTGCTTGCCCCTGGAACTCAAAGCAAAAGAATTCCATACATATACTCATGTGCAAGAATTTTGTAATTCTTATTGTCACCCATTATAGTAAATTTCCCTCCTCTCAAGTTCCTGTAGATTTTTAAAACCCTATTTATTTGAGGGCCATAGTTTCATAAGTAATTTGTGTTTCCATATGCTAAAGTCAGCATTGTTTAGCAAGTCAGAGGCCCTTTAGGCCCCGTAGCTCAAGGATGCTAATGAAATGGTGCAAAAGAGACATCCCAGCAGGCAGCAGAATGGTGCAGAGTGGTGTGATGAAGAGTTGGAGGAAAGCAGAAGTGATCAGAATCTGAGAAAACTAACTGAGCAAACCCGGTTATCTACAAGGCTTGAAAGGAGGGAGCAAATGCTGAAGGAAATATTTTCACTTAGGTCAAAAGCTCCAAGAAGAGAAAGGCAGGCAAGAAATGAGGAGCACACCATTCAGCCTGACGAGGAACTAAGAAATTGATTGCCCAGTTGGAACTATAGTAGAAGTTGTTCCTGAAAAGTAGGGGAAAGGACCTTCCTAAGTTTCTAGGGATGTAGAGAAAGAGAAAAGAGGAGAAAGGATTGGTAGTGGACATTGATTGCTTTTGCTTACCTAGAACTCATTTCCCCTTACTCCTAGTAAGTGTAGTTCTGATAGAACTGACCCCCCAGAGCTCTAGAAATTGGCATGTGGCCCCCAAGTGTGGCCAATCGGCATATTCCATTCTGCTGGCTACACTGCTTGGTTCAAAGATGGGAATGCAATCCAAGTGGGCAATGCAGTTCAATCTTGTGACTTTCACTGGAATTACCCAGGAAGATAGGCCATTGCAGATATTTCTAGCTATTAATGAAAGGATAATAGAATCTTGAAGCTGCTGGGAGCTCACAGACGGAGAACAGTTTCTTGAAAATGATGCTAATACAGATGAGAGAGAAGAAGAAAACTGGGTTCTATTAATTTGACATGGCTTCAGCTCCTGGACCCAGCCATACCTGAAGCTCTGGACTTTTCCATCATGACAACCAATAAGTTTCCTTTTGCACTAAAATCACTTTGAGTTAGATTTCTCTCACTTGCAACAACAAAAACATCTTGATTTTTTTATTTATATTGTAATTATAATCTACAACTATTAGGCTAAGACATGATAGAATATAAACTTTTAAAAATTGGAAGAGAGAGAAGAAAAGAGGTAAAGATTTGGCTAGAACAGAATAAAAGAAAGAGAGAGAGTATGTCCAGATATACGTACTCCAGAACTGGCAAGAAAAAGATGGAGTTGGAAAAGAAATCTAGAAGGCCTGTTGGTACCTTATTGGGATGTGGAAGCAGGATGGGCTGCTCCCTGCCCAGTTCACATGCTCAGGTCCCTCCACTCTGGAGGGCCAAGTCTATATGATGTGGAAAATGTGGGCCAGGCACAGTGGCCCATGCCTGCAATCCCAGCACTCTGGGTGGCTGAGGCAAGAGAATCCCTTGAGCTCAGGAGTTTGAGACCAGCCTGAGCAATAGCAAGATCCTATCTGTACAAAAAATAGAAAAAAATTAACCAGATGTGGTGGCACGTGCCTGTAATCCCAGGTACTGGGGAGGTATCAGCTCAAGGAGGAATTGCTTGAGTCCAGGAGGAGTTTGACACACACACAGAGGTTGAGAAAATAGGAAACCATTTTTTTAATATTATAATACAAGAATTGAAGGAGAATACTTTCCCTTGTAAGTTTTATCTTTACCTGACTCCGATAAGCCTTACTTATTACATTTTTAATTGGTGCTCAGTATTATAACTGAAGGCTATATTGGGGGACTCCTCCCACTGTAATAAAGTATTTATAGGATCCCTTTGAATGTTAGCTACAAGTCAGTATCACTATTGACAAGTCGAAAATGTGTTTGGAAGCAATTAAATATTTCTGCAATGTACATATTCATTAATATATATATTTTTAGTCTCTCTTTTCAGCTTCCTCAAAATTCAGAGCTAAACTTGAGCCATTTTTTTTCTTTTGTATGTCTCTCTTCTTTCCCCATGCCCATCCCTTCCTCCTTCTCTCAGTCTCTCTCTCTCTCAACATTTATTGAAGACCTATTGTGTGCCAGCATTGTCAATTCTGAAATGACACTAAATTGTCTCTTACAGTTAAGTTACAGACACTCTAGTTGCCGATTATTTGATTTAGTACACTGAAGAAACAGTTTTTAATGTCATTGCTGAAAATTTCCTTAATTTCTGATTTCCGGAAGGGATTTTGTGTTAAGCAAGGAAAAAAAAAACCTATTCTTTTTTTCCCTCCATCTTAGTAAGTTTGAGGGCCGACATACATCATTGACATTTGCTATTAACATTAAGTTAGTTAATTATGGCAAGCACACAGTCGGCATGCTGTGATGATGGAAGAGAAAAGAATAGCCCATCAGTCAGAGGAGCCTCTAAATGATTTGCCGTAATCTAGGGATATTGAAATTGATGGGTCTCAGCCCATCAACCAACCAAATATAGCAGCTAGCTCTTACTAGGGGCCAGAACCTAAGTTTTAAACCAGCTAAAATCCAAAGGCTCTGGGGTTGGGTGCACCATGTCGCCCTTGAACAAAGAGTTATTTCCATATCCCTTTCTTGTACCTCTCACACCTGTCACTGTCACCAGAACAAACTTGCCCCTATTGGCTACGTGGCCTACTTTTAGTGTCATATGTCTTTTCTGACTGTTCCTTTGCTAGTAGATGCCTTTGGTTCTGTCACTCATGACTCAGTGGTCCTGATGGGTATGCTCCAGTGTTCCAGCCTCTGTCTCCGTGGCCAGGCCACGGGATAAACCCAGCCATTATCCTGCAAATCTAGACACACCGGAGAATTTAAGAGCAGCTGCTTTGAATTGTTACTCATGACTATTAGCGAACAGTTGGAAGTCCTTTTAGAGGAAATAGATGGAAAACCCTCTCTCCTGCAGGCCTTCGCAATCACAAATTCCCTTTCCCTTCCCTCTTTCTCTTTGTTTCATGCAAATGAGTATATATGGCACTTCCGGGAAGAGAGATTTACAACCCCATCATGCCTGCAGGTCAGCACCATGGGCTCCTCAGAACGGTCATTTTCCAATCAGAAAAGGTTTTTGGAGTCTCTGTCCGAATCTGCTCTAAGCATTCCCCTCCATCTTGAAGCGTGTCTGTATCTCCATCTGCATACATTTTGTCTCCTTAATGAGAGCCTCAGCAGCCTCGAGCAGTTCATTTTTCCAGCCTGACCTCTCCTAGCAATAGCTCTCTCTTAAAATTACTGTGCATCATTTTCTCCGAGTGAAGCTGAATATTAAAGAAGAGCATAGAGAGGCTTGAGACCACACAGGATGACAGTATTTCATCCACAGAGACAGAGGGTGTTAAAATGTTCTACCGTTGTGCACCAAAGAAATTTCTTTCCCCTCACACTTCCGTGAAGCCCAGAGCTGTGTCTAACAGGCTTTCAGTGCCACGTTTAGCACATATTTACACTCTCACAGCTCCTAGACGGCTATCTAATCTCGTTTCAAAACAGAGTCAGCCGGATTGGACCACCTTATCAGGCTGAACCCATTAAATCTTATTTATTTCCCAGCTGCGAGAGATTCAGGTAATGGTTATTTATGTAGGAATTTGGCAAATGTCAGGCAAACCCAGTGATGCTTGTCTGGAGTCCTGTTTGCAAAGGATGACAGCCAGAGGGTTCTGTATTTCCCAGCCTCGTCCCCTAAGACCAGCCCGCGTGAGGTTGGAGGCAACGAGGCCAGGGAAAGTCTGATCGCGAGTGAAATGGTGAGAGTGGAGCCTTAGGAAGTAGAGCATTATTTATATCAATAGTATAAACCGTTTGTTCCACAAACTCAGGGTGCAAAGATCTTCACAGCTTTTTTGTTTTTGTGTGGGTTTTTTTTTTTTTTTTTTGCTTTTCCCATTATTATTTGTCCTACAGCAAAAACTTTTCCAAGCACTTATTGGCAGAAAGCCCAGGATTTCCCTCTTGACGTCCACCCTAATATCTCAAATTGTCAGCAGATGCTAAAGGCTTAGTCACCAGGAAAAGGGTGTTGGGGATAGTGTTGACAGCACACCAGCACACCACTGCCGGGAGCTAGGTCCGAAGGCGTCTGTAGTTGTTCTAGAGCCAGGCCTTCCCTGTGATCCTGGAGCTCCTCCCCCACGCCCTTGCCCTGTGTTCCCCTTGCAGGGCGGTCCTGTGTCTCTGCCAATTTGTCCACCGTTTCCTGAGACCGGTCCTTGCACTAAGATGTATTCACTGGGAGCAGCCTTGACCCCCTGCTTCATAGCCAGAGGTGGCCCCACTCTTAAATTTGCAGGTGGTCTGCTCAAGTGACTCTTCCTCAATAGGACAAGAACAATCTCTCCAGCAAAGGTGTCGTGTGAAGCAGCGCTGACGAGGGGCACTATTTATTGATTTACAAGATAGTCACATTTCCAGAGGGGAAATAACTGGATACAGAACAAAGGAGTTCTTTATGCTTAAAGATTAATTCATAGGACAAGATAGTTGAACGAACTTTGAATCTAAAGGAGATCGTTTTATTTTAATAATATGGAAAACTGTAATGCAGATTTCCTCTTGCTTTAACAACCATGCTGACATTATCAATCTTTTGCTTCTCATAGCTTGTACCATGTCCCCTTTTGTCCTTACTGAAATGAATAAGTAAATCCGGTACTACTCTGTCTAATATCATCAGCACCCTCATGTGAGTTCTGAGGAGCAGAAATGAGAGATCTTGTGTCCTCTTAGTAGCAATTTTATAACTCCTTTCCCCTTCCTTGAAACTCATACCAAATACATTGTTACAACTTTTAGATGAGCTGATACATTCTCTCTCTCTCCCTGTGGCAAACAGGAAGATAAGCTTCCTTTTCTTTGAGGGTGATGTAGTCTTACTCTCTTTAGCACTCATTCCAAAAAGCAAATAATCCCAGTGACAAACTACTGTCAAAAAGAAAAGTCTAAAATCAGTTGTGCCAGATTCAAAATAAGTCACCACAGGCGAATGTGCTCCAGCTTTGAGACTAAATGAATTTCTTATTTTATTTAGTAACCAGGAGATATTTTAACTATTCAAAGCTGCTTCCTGGGAAAAGTTTGGCACTTGTGTGCATATACATCTGAAACCGCCCAGGGTGCAAATGGAAAGACCCTCCATCTAGGCAAGAATAGAGATCAAGTTCCTTAGTTTCATGACAAAACTTCAACTTTGCCATCAGCTCACCAAGGTCCCTGAAGCACGTGAATTTTCCATCAACAATGTGGAAGATCTATGCTTTAAGTCGCAAATTATCAGCTATTTGTTATCTGTTAATTACTCACCGTAGACAACTGATAATTGAGAAGAATTTTCAAAGAAGAATGGCTAAATTCTTCTTAAGCTTAAGTTCTATCCTCATGCCAAGTAAAAAAAAATAAATAACACATCTGTGATTATTAAGATACCTATGAGAAAACCTTAACAAATCCATGATTTAACATTCTTCCCTTGGTACTCATCAAGCATATATTTGAGAAATTTTCATATAAAAGTGTTCTTGTATCCTAAAATTGAAGATAATAAATCCACCATATTAGTGAAATGTCTCCATGAAAGATCAATTCATTTTAGAATTTAATAACAGGAAAACCATTGTTTTAGGTTGGTATATTTAATTTAACAGATAATGAAGACTACCTCAGTTGTCATATTTCTCTTTTTTTTATCTGGACTTCCAGGGTGCTCAGAACTTGTTTTGGGATCGATTGCAATAGTTTTGCTAAGCCAGAGTTTTATGACACAGCTATAATCCACCCATTGGTTGGCTCGTATTCTTTTGCTATCTTCTAGTGCTTCTCCAGTCTTTTGGTGTTCATTATAAATCATTTCAAATACTTAGCAGTGGATACAATCAAAATAGCAAGTAAATAAACCACACATAATTTTTATACCACCATTCTAGGAATGTGATAGAGAATAGTTAGAGGTAAAGAGAGAATGAACTGCCACAGAAAAGGAGAAGGCACAGATAGAGTAAAGGAAACTTAGCTATTTAGGAGGCAAAGCGGGGAGAGATAATCGGATCTATGTAGCCCACTTATTTTCTGAAACGGATCAGGATTTGCACCCATTCGGGATACTGCGCAGATCTCCTACTGCTGCTTTGGACAAACAGTAACCTTTCAACAGAAAGAAGGAAATATCGTCTTAGTGACTGATTTTATGCTATCTCCATATATGATTTTTTTTAATGGTGTATGCCTGTTGCTTGCTTATTTGTGGAGAATGTTTTTCTTTTCTCTTTCCTCGTTTCACTCAGGGTTTCTTGCTAGGCTTGTCATTCCTAAGTGCTCTAGAGACGCCGAGCTCAGATGTGTTCAGCAGAGACTCTCTCAACAGCCCACAAGTCCCCTGTGCTGCCTTCTGTGCCAAAACCCATCACTAGGACTTCTGATTCCCAGGTCAGAGTGAACTGGCTGGATGGCAAGTGCTGATGACTGACTTCAGCTCCAGAGCTGGGCTGGTGCCAGTCAACAAAAAGGATGGCAGGCTCAGCTGTTTCAGCTGAAGAGACTGATCCTTTTTAAATAAAATCTGTAGGGGGTGAATGCCACAAGACCCTCAGGAGCTATGTCAGGGAAGGGTCACACTAGGAGAGAAAAATCAGATCACCATCAGAGGGGACATTTATCTGGCAGCTCTAGCCCTCACTAACTACAGAAAGGGATTTCAGACACAAGTTCAGGGGAAAGTATTACAATAAACATTTTTTTTTTTTTTTTTGAGACAGAGTCTCCCTTTGTTGCCCGGGCTAGAGTGAGTGCCGTGGCATCAGCCTAGCTCACAGCAACCTCAAACTCCTGGGCTTAAGCGATCCTACTGCCTCAGCCTCCCGAGTAGCTGGGACTACAGGCATGCGCCACCATGCCCGGCTAATTTTTTTCTATATATTTTCAGTTGGCCAGATAATTTCTTTCTATTTTTAGTAGAGACGGGGTCTCGCTCTTGCTCAGGCTGGTCTCGAACTCCTGAGCTCAAACGATCCACCCGCCTCGGCCTCCCAAGTGCTAGGATTACAGGCGTGAGCCACCGCACCCGGCCTACAATAAACACTTTTTAAAAATGTTTGGCTAACAAGCCAACTGACTTTATAGTATAATCATGATATTATATAACTGTAAAGATACCCACAGTAATCAAATTCAGGTTATATTAAGTGACAGTTTATGAAACTCCTTTAAATGGAATGCAGTATTGTGCAGGTATGTGCAAATGTTTATTCTCCTGGAAAAAGGACTCACATTTTCATCAAATTTCCAAAGAGGTCAACAATCGAAGAAAGGTCCAGAACCTCTCACCGATCTGATCCAATGCTCTCATTTCCTAGAGACCATCCAATCATAACTAACTCTAGCAGAGCTGCCAGGTGAGGGATCAGAAAAAATCAATTGTAGGGAAGAAACTTTTCTAATGAGATTTTTTTTTGAAAGTCCTATAGCTTGCAAGGCTAAAAACATCTTCCATAAAAGGACAAAGAAGGCCTATACCAGCCAGAACTCTAACTACACAGTTTTTTTGATCAAAATATTTCACATATGATCTTTTTTCTGTGATCATTTTATGTGTTTAGGGGTATAATTTTCTCTAGAGGAACTGCACTGCTTACAATAGCAAGGCCTGCAAGTAACAGATGCTGATAATCAGCTAGTAACAGATGCCAGGTTCTTTTGAATCTTGTGCTCACCAAGGACACATGGATGACTCAACACACTGGCCAGTTTCCTGATTTCCATAACTCCAATAAACATCACTTACACTTGTTTAATATATGTAATCCCTTCCCCTAATGTAATATAATTGGAAATACACAGGATCACTTTTCTGGTGTTCTTACAAGACGTTTATGACCTGAAACTTAAGGCAAGGAAACAGTCAGATAAACCCAGCTTGTGGGGCATTATTCAGGGCAACTAACGTAGACTCTTTAAAGGATTCGATGACATGAAAAATAGAGGGAAGCATTGGTGGAAACTAAAGAGATATTGCTACCAAACGCAAGGTCTGAATCTTGATTGGATCCTGGATCAAAGAACAAAAATGCTAGAGGACGTTTTCAGAATAGTTGGGGAAATATGAGTATGGAATGTATGTTGGATGAAGCTATTGAATTAATGTTGATTGTCATAGATCAGAAACAGGTATTCCTGGTTTTGGAGATGTACGTTGAAGGGTTTAGGAGTGAAGCGCCAAGTGGACTACAATGGGTGTTTTAGGGAAGGAAGGTTTCTATCTGGGTAGTGAGACGAACTGAGTGAATCTGGGCGAGGGGTATACTAGAGTTCATTGTTCCACCTTTTCCATGGATTTGGAAACTTTCAAAAGAAAAGAAAATTATCTCCCCTCCATGTATTCTATCTTTTACTTCCCCTTCCCAGCCAAATATTTGAAAGATTGCCTAAGTGCATTTATATTTATTTTCTCATTTCTCATTCAGTTTTCATTCTAACATAGTCTGTCATCTTCCCCACTACGCCACTGAAATTGCACTCACTGAGGTCAACTATAACAACCTCGGTGCTAAACCCAATGTGTACAAACCTGTGATCTATTTTCTAGTTCACCAAATCACCCTTCAACTGTGTGCAATTTAATGCTAAACCCATCTAAATTTTAGCTATTACACTTTTTCATTTCTAGAAGTTCTGTTTTCACTTCTAGAAGTTCAAATCTTCTCTGCTGCTTTTTATGGTTTACTCTTATCTCTTATATATAGAAGCATTACAGTTTTACTTTTCAAAGTATTTTTACAGGTTTATTAAGGTATAATTGACACACAAGAAACTACATATATTTAAAATATATAATTAGAAAAAATTCTGCATATGTATTCACCCATAAAACCATCACCACAATCAAGATAAAGAGCACATCTGTCACCCCCAAAAGTTTCCTTGTGTCCCTTTGTAATCCTCCCTCCAAGCCTCCGAGCCACCCCCACTAGTCCCCAGACAACTACTGATCTGCTTTCTGTCATTATGGATTAGTTTGCATTTTCTAGAATTTTAAATAATAAAATTATATAGCATATAGCCCCCTTTTTAAACTTTTTTCACTTAGTGTAATAATTCTAAGACCTATGCTATTGCATATGTCAATAGTTAATTCTTTTTGATTGCTGAGTAGTAGTCCATTATGTAGCTATACTACAATTTGTTTACTCATTCATCTGTTGATGAACATTTGGTTGTTCCCAGCTTGGGACTATTACAAATAAATCTGGTATATACATTCATGTACAAGTCTCTGTATACACATACATTTTCATTTTTCTCCAGTAAATACCTAGGAGTTGATGCCTGGGTCCTATGGTAGGTATACTTAACTGTCTAAAAAACTGCCAAACTGTTTTCCAACAGATTTGTACCATTTTACATTCTCACCAGTAGTGTATGTAATGTATGAGAGTGTCAGTTACCTCACACCCTCTCCAACCCTTGGTATGATCAATTTTTTTCATTTTAGCCATTCTAATAGGTGTGCAGTGGCATCTCATTGTAGCTTTAAGTTGCATTTCCCTAATGACTAATGTAGTTAAACATTTTTTTCATGTGGTTATTTGCCATCTAAATATCTTCCTTGGTGAAGTTGACTTCTCGCATCTTTTTTTCATTTTTAAATATAATTGTTTATTTTCTTATTGAGTTTTGAGAACTCTTCATATATTCTGGATTTAAGTTCTTTATCAGATATGTGATTTTTAAATATTTTCTCCCAGTCTGTGACTTGTCTTTTCATCTCTTAATAGTGTCTTTCTAAGTGCTTAATTTTGATGAAATCCAGTGTATCTATTTTTTTTTATTTATGCATTGTGTTTTGGGTATTGTACCTAAGAAATCTTTATCTATGGTCACAGATATTTTCTTCTATGCTTCTAGAAGTTTTGCAGCTTTACAATTAGATCTAAAATCCATTTTAGTTAATTTTTTAAATATGGTATAAGGTATGGATCAAAGGGTTTTTGGTTATTTTTATTTTTTTGCATATAGTTATACAATTGTTCCAGTATATTTTGTCAAAAAGACTATCTTTACTTCACTGAATTCCCTTTTACCTTGGTAGAAAATCAATTGACCATATACGTGTGCATATATTTCTAGACTCTCTAATTTGTTCCACTGATTTATTTCCTATTTTTATGCCAATACCACACTACCTTGATTACTGCGTCTTTATAATTACTCTTGAAATCAGGTGGCGTAAGTCCCAAATTGAACACATTATCTCTTTCAACCTAGTCTTATACCTGTCTGTTTTATCTCAATGAACGGTGGTGCCATTTGTTCACGTCAGAAACCAAAGCATCATCTTGAACTTCTCTTTCCCCAACACCTACATTTCACCAATAACCGGTACTTCTCTCTGCCATTATTGTGGCTACTTGGGATACTTTTTATTACGTATACAATCTCTCTCTCTCTCTCTCTTCCCACCTCTCTCTCCCTCTTTCATTCTATCTGTCTCTCTTGCTAAGTTTTCAAGTTCATAATGACAGAGTAGTGTCTGCCTCGTCACCATTTCATCCCAAGTCCCTTGCATGGGGCTCAATAAAGGTTGGTTGAATGAACAAATTAATTGACTTGCCTGGCTTTCTGCTCAACATGTAAAAAAATCAGTCTTTTAGCTGGTTTCCTCCAGTTTTGGCCCATTCAATACATTCTCCACAGTGCAGCTAGAGTCATTTTTCTAAGCAAATCTGATAAAGTGCATTTCCTTTTAAAACCCCTTCCAAGGCTCCACATTGCCCTCAAGATGATATCCAGGTTCCTTAAGCTGATTTTCACTGCTCTCTTTGACCTGGCCCATACTTAGTTCCCTACGCCCCGGTTCTCATCACGCCCATCCTGAACCTAATATTCCATGTGCTCTCTCACCTTCTGATCTTTGCTCATGCTGTTTGCCTACTTAGACCAGTGTTTTACCCTATTTCCTCTTCCCTTCCATCAGCTAATTCCTATTCCTCCTTCAGGCGTCAGCTGAGAGGTTGTCCCTGAATTCACCTCACCTGGGTTAAATGTTGTCCGTATTTGCTCCCACAGCGCCAGGTATTTCCACTTATCACAGCATAGTGTGGTTAGGAAGATACAGAACATGGTGTGTACAGCACGTGAGAGGTTTGAGGGGCTTTATCTGCTCATAGCAGTGGCCGTAATATGTCGAGAACTGAACTCAAACAAGAGGTCACGCCTAGCTGTCAATTGGGAAGGGGAATGTAGTCTCCGGGATATATGGTTGGGGGCGCAGAAAAGGCTTGGATATTGGTGAGTACTAGCATTCCTGTCTCTGGTGCCCTTTGGTTCAGATACACTAATCTAAGGGGAAATAGTCACAAAACACCCTGGTAGGTGATAAAACCCGGTTCACATCTTACAGATTCTGAACATTATCATTCATGGCCTAGTTGATTATCCCAAGACTTGATTTAAAAATGTATTTGTAATTTCTCTTTAATCCTTATTTTAAAGCCGGATAACATGTCGGATGGTTCATGTTCGTGGCTCTGTAGGCTGCCTTAGGGTTAAAAGTTGTTTTCATAGCTCCCACCAACTATCAGCTATTGCTGTATCTTAAAGAATCATTTCAGTGACTCCCTTTTTCACAGCTTCTGCTGAAGTAGTTCCTTGTACGTTTCAGGTCTGATCATCGATTCTTTCCTCGCAGCAGGAGAGGAGGAGATTACAACCAGGTAAGGCATTTCAGCCCTTCGGAAAAAAAAACCTCTTGGTAATTAATTCTATCTCTAGGTCTCTCCTCACTTGAGTGCCTTTACGTCTTTGCGTTTTATTTTTCTTTTATGTGAGAGCTCACTCCAAGTTATAACCATTTGATCAATATTTTATTTTGCACATAAATGATTTTCCTTAGTAACTTCTTTGCAACTTACAACTTTTAAAAACTGCCTTCGTAAGTAAACTGCTTTCTGAGAAAGATTACATAAGAAAGTAGTTTGTAAAGATTATAAGTCGTAAAAGAGTCCTAATAAAAATTATTGTGTGCAAATTGTGTTTTTGCCTGCAGAATTCATATTAGGAATAGCATATTTAACACCAAAAAAACTGTTTAAAGGAGATTTTAAGCTTTTTTTCAGGACTTAATGACTGCAGCAATTATTTGGATGATGGGAAGGAGGTTGTGGGGGAAAGGGTTTCTTTAACTTTAAACATGCAGACTCCATTTCCTGCATTGGGGAAAGAGAGTTATAGATGAAACCTGGGGGATAATTATTGTAAGATGCTGAGGATTCACTGAGGAGAAGAGAGGGAAAAAATTGGAAAGCCTCTGGCTGAGTTTCTAATCAACTCATTATGCCATCTTGGGTTTTCAAATTCCCCTTCTCACAATCTTGAGTATTTTTGACTCCCCCACTCCCTGCCTCAGTTTTCCCACTTTACGGGTCAAAATGTTCTGCACTAACCAATGAATTTAGAGAATCATGGGTCAGAGTAATCGTGCCAAATCAGAAAATCTCCTTGAATTCTGTTTTAAAAAATAGTAAAATGAAAGATTGATAATATTGTTGGTAAGATGAGGCTCTGTCTCCATTTATTAAAGGAATCATTCTCACTCCCAGACCTTTCTCAAATGGCCAGGGAGAAGGGTCGAGAAGAGGCTCGGTCTCCTTCCAAATAAGCAAATGTTAGCTCTTGTAATGCAATCTAAAGTTCAAAGGATAAGCAAGTAGAACACATCTGGGACACAGTAGCAGGGGCTCTGTACACATTTCCAGGAATGAAATTCCCTTAAGCCCTTAAGAGGGCAGGAGGCTGGTGAGCTGTGGCCTTTCTCTCTCGCTGCCATTCTAAACACTGGCAGATGAGGGTTTCGACAAGTGTTTCAGTTTAATATTTCCCCAGCTCTGACTCTGTGGACCTCACTGGGACTGGGTGCCAGGGGCTTAGTGTTCTGATCCTGGCTGTGTGGAGTGGAGTCTAAAGGAAGCTTAGTTAGGATGGTGGAAATAGCCCTAATCTAGGAGGTTCTACCTGCTCCTTTACCACTGATCCTGAGGTCTAGGAGCATAACTTCCTTCTGCCTCCATTTTCTCACTGAAAAACTTGAATGGTGCCATCTGCACTATGGTTGTGCAAAAGGATGACAAGATGACAGGAAGCTTTGAATATGTTATATTCAAAGAATTTCCCAGCCAGGAAAATTTAAAGCCTTACATACATTTATTAGAAAATAAGAAAGATTAAAAATAATGAACTAGTCATTTATCACATAAGCCTTTGAAAAGAACAAAAAAGTGAAAGGGAAGTATTATAAAAATGAAAGCAGAAATTGATGGAACCGAAAATAAATATAGTAGACTTGATCAATACAAACAAAAAGGAATTGTTCTAAAAGAATAATAACATAAACAAATTGTTGGCAATTCTTATACAAATAAAAGAGAAAAAAGAAACATAATAAGCCTTAGGAAAAAGAAAGCAAGCAAACTAAAATTTCACCGGTGGTTTTAAAAATTATAAGAGATTATATAAATTATGTGCCATAATGTTTGAAAATATAAATAAAATGGATGGTTTTCTGAAAAAATATAAATTTTCCATATTGTCTTAAGGAGAAATAAGAGATAGAAAACTGAATAATTCAATAACTATACAAGTAATTTAACAGGTAATCAAATATTTATCCTTTAAAAGGCTTTGTCCCCAACAATTTATAGGCAAGTTCTACCAAACTTTCAAGAAACAGATAATACTTATTTTATATAAATTATTCCAGGGGTAGAATAAGATGGAAAGCATCCCAACTTGTTATGCAGACATGAATAGGACAAAAAATTATGTGGCCATAAATGCAAATAAATATCCTAAATAATATATCATAAAATAAAGATATATCTATATATTTCTTATATACGCACACCTCAGCCAAGCATGATTTAATCCTATGAATATTAGGATACTGCAATGTTAGGATATCTTGTGATTTTCTACATTAACAAATGAAGAAATTGACATTGATATGTATTTTAAAAATCTGTTCAAATTCAACTTTATGAAACTATTTCTGATTAACATAAAAAAACCTCATACTAAAATAGTAAGGGATCCTTAACTTGTAAAAGTATCTACAATAACTTCAACACAAGCAGTGGACCTTCCGGTGGAACATTAGAAACACTCCCACTGACATCAGGACAAGGGAAGGGTGTCTGCGTCAGCTCAGCTATTCAACATCGTACTGGAGGTTTGGGAAAATGCACAATATATTATTTTAAATGGAATCGTGGGGTCATAGGGTGTGTGCATTTTGATAGATACTCCATTTTCTTCCCAAAAGAGTAATAGGTTAAATATTTTTTCTGTATTATGAATATATAAATATTGTTCACTGCTGAGCCAACCAATGTACCATGATGACATTTATTTTCTTGCACAAATTTTTGTTTTGCCTGGAGTTAAAAATATATTTACATTTTCATTTACTTAATAGTCTTTGAACTTATAGTTAAGCTATCCCATACATTCACAGAGAAATGTAAAATGCCACTGCAAAGACTTTTGTACGTAGGCAAACTTATCAGGAAATTGACCATTCTAATTTTTATTTCCTAGAAATATTCCTCTTGGAACCTGCACCTTCCTGCTCCAATCTGGACCCTCTCTGGTTCAATTTCTTCAGAAAATAAAACCCTCATCTCCCGCACAAGTGGATAAGAGTAAGTGTCCTGGATTTGGAGTAGAAGTAAGGGCATGTGTGTTGCTATATATCCTTTTAAAATAATTTTTCTATTTTTATTCCTTTGCCTCTGCACCACCTTCCAAAAAACCTGGTGCTTCCAATTCTTGACTTTCCTAATCCGTCTTCATATGGTATTGCTTGGGGTTATACAGAAAAGATAGAGTTTGTGTTTTTGTTCATTGTTCCCATTATTATGTTGGAGGGATTCCCATGAGGAGAGAGAGGGTGTATTATTCAGAGGAAACACCTAACATTAAACAGGGTAATTTGAGGAACGTTCGATAAATGGACAAAGGTATGAGCTGAATGTAAGAGAACCGCAGGGGCTACTGTACTGCCAGGGGCTGTAGCAGAGCTGTTCCTCACCTAGCCCCCAGCCTAAAAGGGAAAAGAGGGAGAAGAAGGGAGAAAGAAGAGTCAAGCAGAGGAAGCCATCTTGAAAGAGTAGCAGTGACCTTTGATAGAGGTGACTCTATAGGGACACAACCAAAGGACTTTGTCATGCTTCCTCCCTCTCATCTCCTGGGGAGTGAGAGGAGGGTCCCCCATGAGTGGAACTCAATCAGGAGCCAGAGGGCAAGGGAGTGCCTTGATGGCTGTGTACATAAGGGTAGACAGAGGAGGAGAGTGGATCTGGAGGGTCAAACAGAAGATGTCTGGTACAGGGGTAGAAATCTCTTCCGCAACGATTTCAAAACTGGAAGTTTGATAGCCTGGCTTTATATGTTATCTCTTATTTGACACGGAAATTGATGTTACTAATACCTAAATTTAAATCTCAAGCCAGACCTCTCCTTTAACATCTAGATGTGTAGCTCCAACTGCCTACTCAATAGCTTCACTTGCATACCTAACTGACATCTTGAACAGAACATGTTCAAAACAGAGTTCTGGATTTTCACCCCCAAACATGTACCTCCCCAGCCTTTCCAGAATTAGCAATAGCACTGCCAGTTTCCCAGTTGTTTAAGTTGAAAACCTAAGAGTCGCCATTGATTTTTCTCTTTCTCTCACTCCTCACTTATGATACTATTGATTATATCCTCAAAATATGTCTTGAATCATGCTACTTCTTTCAATCTGTGCTGCCACTACCCAGGCCTAAGCTCCTCACCATCTCTTGCCCCAATTATGAATTTAAAATATCTTCTAATTGGTTTCTTTGTTTGATGGCTAAATCATAAAAGCTACAGCTATGATTCATATTTTATTTCAGTCCAGCTGATTTCTTGGTTCAAGGTCCATTTGAATTAATTGGTCTTTGTTACTAGATTGGTTACATTCAATTGTTCCCAAATTCTGCAAGTAGACCGATCAACTCATTCTTTCACTGACCTTTAGGTTTTCAGTTTTAATTTATCAGCAGTAGGTTAAACCTACCATGTGGGTTAAAGCCCTGTTTTATTTGAAACATTTGAAACATTTTAATCCATATTGGGCTCACTAACACTAGCTAATAGTTTGAGGACTCCACATTTAATGCCTAACGTCCAGACTCTGAAGGAATTGAGGAATGGAAAAATAAAGCAATTCAAAACTTGAAAATTTTCAACATCTCTTGGAGAGGTATATTTAATGGATACAGAGATTCTGTTTGAGATGATAAAAAAGTTCTGAAAATAGATAGTGGTAATAGTTGCACAACATTGTAAATATCTTAATGCCACTGAATTGTACACTTGAAATGGTTAGGATGGTAAGTTTTATGTTATGTATATTTTACTGCAATAATTTTTTTTTTTTGAGTTCTAACAGCTTTATTTGTTATCAGGAAAAACATGGAAGGTTCCCTAAGATGTTGTAAACTAGACCCCAAAGTCCGTATTGTCATCTAGAGTAGAGACTGTTTAATGCAGTTCTCTCACCTGACCCCCATTCCCAGGGGCTCAGCCCAGTCTGTGGCATATGGCAGGTCTCAAATTAGCTTTTATTAAATAGAATTTTGAACATTCATATTGGTGATGAAACAAACCTACATTCATTATTTAGTAGTAAATAGAGATTGAAATGGATCTTACCTCATAGGAGGGACCCAGTTCTGGTCATTATTGTCATCATCCTGCTCACTCTTCTGTGCACGAGCCTTTTGCTATCCAGAAGACCATTCCCACTGCCTCCTGTTCCCCTGCCGTGCTTCTCTGTTTCCTTGTTGCCTCAAAGGCTTGCTTTCCCAATCTTAAATCACTCTTGTCAGCCTCGGATTAGGCCACTGATAGGAGCTCAAGGTCAAAATTCAGATATAATCTGTTAGCTCCCTATGGAGTACGAGTGTCGGGTCCATACCATGTCATACTGGGTAAGTGTCTGTCCAGTCTGGCCTTGTCCTTGACTTTCCTGATGAGCGTACGGCAATCTGCAGCCTGTCCTGCCCTCTTTCAGAGCCACCAAGGAGCCAGCCCTTCACTTAATCCCACCCCTTACCACCTCAATCCTGGTTGGCTGCTTCTCCATGGACCTTTCATCCCCATCCTATCCCAGCTAACTTCCAGCTAATTCTCCCTACCACATGCTGCCACCCATGGGTACCCCCACCCTGTTACCTTGCCAAATTCAGCACGGACAGCACAGCGTGGTGGTGTATTCTAATCAGTGATGTGCTGCTAAGTGTTTAACAACTGGCTCTTCAGGAAAACAAGCAAACAAAATAATGCACAACAAACAACAACAAAATCCACTTGATTTGCAGCATTTTCTGATTTCTGTGATTTAAATACTTGTTCCATCGACAAGTTCAGTCGATCAATGTGATAGCACTGAACATGGAGTTAGGAAGAGATGCACAGTAGCATGTTATTATATATGATTTTCACCTGTGCTAGTCAGCCTCTACGATGCCAACCCCGATATTCACACCTGATGTTTATTTTTCTCTGACATTGTTCCAAGGTGGCTTTGTATAACCAATAGGATGAGGCAGAATGATAACATGTCACTCCCAGGGTTAGGCTGTAAAAGACACTGCAGCTTCTCTCTCTCTCTCTCTCTCCCTCCGATTACTCACTTTGGGGGAATGTTAGCTGCCACGCTGTAAACTGATGGAGAAGCCCATGTAGCGAGGGACTGAGGCCTCTGGCCAACAGCCAGCCATATGAGTTAACATTCTTGGAAATAAAATCTCCAGCTCCAGTCAAGCCTTGAGGTGGCTGCATTCCCAGCAGACATCTTGATGCAGCCTCAAGAGAAACTCTGAGCCAAAACCACCTGGCTAAGCTACTCCCAGATTCCTGAATTAGCAACTGTGTAAGCTAATTAACATTTGTTACTTTAAGGTGCTAAATTTTGGGGTAATTTGTTATGTAGCAACAAATAACTAATACACCATCATAGATGTAAATGAATAGATGTAAATGCCCTCAAGAGCATAGAAAATAGTAAAATAATAATAGTAACATAATTAGGCAGTGCCAAGTTTTGAATATTTATTACCTTTGTTTTTAACATAAATGTAATTATAAATTTATATAATTAAAATTTTAATAATAGTAGTGTTTAATGGATAATATGAAAAAATTCCTGAAAATGTAATAATCAGATCTTATAAGCCTATATGAGCAATTTCTAGCACACCACTGACTCCTACCCAGTGGTTGCCAGACATTTTGGTTACACAGACTTATCAGTAACAATTCTTTGAGCTTATAGTTGCAAAATATTTGTAGTTAGTTTTATATTATAAACATGTAATACTCAACTAACATGGCTATAAAATTTTTAGGTAAAGAATAAATAGTATTTTAAAAGAAGTTTTATTTTACTTATTTGTGATATAAAATTTTTTATTTTCAATGAGAACAAACTTTTTTAAGCAAGAGAAACGTGTCAGCTTTATCAGATCACCACTGTTTTCACCTGTAATTTGGCTGAACTAGAGTTCATGCCAGGAGATGAAAAAGTATCAGCTCTGCCAAGTTCTTGTTGTTTCCTTGTGCTTGCGTCATTAAAATTCAATTCAATTCATGCTCTCTCTGCAGGAATATTTAAAGCTACTTCTTCATTTCGTGGATTAAAACTAAATAACATAATCTGTAAAACCATGTAACTGTGTACATACAAATTACAATATTTCAAAATTCTATGAAATAGAATGAATAAGAATGGGGGTTGTCTTAGTCCGTGTGTGTTGCTATAAAGACATACCTGAGGCTGGGAAATTCATAAAGACAAGAGGTTTTTTGGCTCATGGTTCTGCAGGCTGCACAAGAAGCATGGCACCAGCACCTGCTCGGCTTCCAGTGAGGTCCTCAGGCTGCTTCCACTCACGGCAGAAAGTGAAGGGGAAGAGATCACATGGTGAGAGAGAAAACATGAGGGCCAGAGAGGGGAGTGGCCAGCTCTTGTTAATAACCAGCTCTTAAGGGAACTGATAGTGAGAACTCACTCACCACCCACCTCCCCAGGGAGAGCCTTAATCTATTCATGAGGGATCTGGGCCCCATGAAGCAAACACCCCCCATTAAGCCCCACCTCCACCATTGGTGATCAAATTTCAACATGAAATTTGGAGGGGTAAAAAGCTATGGCAAAGGTCACTGTCAATCCCAACACATTATGGAATTCCCACTCTTCCCAGGACACTTGGTATACCACTAGGGACAAGTGACTGAAGGGACCAAGTGAGGCTGTCATTGTCAATCCATACCTTCATTATTAAAGTTTAATTCCTCTCATTTTTAAAATAAATAAATAAATGTTTTATTCTTTTTCCTCATACACCAATAGACCATTTTACCCAATCACTGAAAAGTTACATCCAGGGAGCGGGAGGAATATCTCACCCCCACCTGCCCCATTAGAGACCCGTGGTCTAATCCTTTTCCAAGAGCTAATGCTGACAATTGATGGCAAATGGCCACAAGGGATCCTAAGAGGCACATACCCTTTTGCAAGAAGGTGGGCATCACTGTACCTTGGATTTACAAAACCCAGTTGAATGCAGGGGACATAAAAACATAAGAGATACAGGCTAGAAAACACATAGCTATCTCTGGAGTTGAAATGATGAGACTACAAGAAGAATGTTTAAAAAACAAAACAAAAAATAGCAGCAGAGATCTTAAATGGGTAATGAATATAACAGACTTGTGGTGCTTTGTTGAAAGCAAAAGTCCAAAAAAGGAAATAAGATAAATTCTTTGCAAGCATCTTTTGAATCCTCAAAGTTTCCTTTTCTGGGAAGATTTAATAGAATAATAGAACAGTCACCTGTCCTCCTGTATAACATCTATGAATGTGCTATTCCTCCATCCCCCCCAAAAATCTTTAAAGATGATCATTCAAATACATATTTTTCTGCACATTATGAAGTAATTTTTCACTTTTGTGTTTTGATAGATGTTTAGCTTCAGAATGTTTTCTTTCAATCATCTGAAACGTTGTCATTTCCTGGAGACTACAATGTGGCTTTAAAAAGAGGATCACTCTGTCCTCAACCGTTACCTGCTCTCCAAGGGAGAGCTTAACCAGGGAAATTGGAAGGTACTGGTGATTTATGCTGGAGGTGGCACAGTTGCTGGAGCCAGGGTGACAGTGAAAAAAAGACATTGACAACGTTTCTTTCTTTTCTTTTCTTGTTTTTTTTTTTTTTTTTTTTTTGAGATAGAGTCTCACTGTGTCACCCAGGCTAGAGTGCAGTGGCATGATCATAGCTCATTGTAGCCCTGAACTTCTGGGCTCAAGAGATCCTCCCACCTCAGCCTCCCAAGAAGCTGGGACTACAGGTATGTGCCACCAAGCCTGTCTAATTTTTAAATTTTTTTTGTAGAGACAGGGTCTTGCTGTGTTGCACAGGCTGGTCTTGAACTCTTGGCCTCAAGCAATCCTCCTGCCTTGGTCTCCCAAAGTGCTGGAATTACAGGCATGAGCCGCCATGCTGGGCGACAAATGTTTCTTTTAAAGAGATCAAAGCCTATGTTAGTTATAGTATTCTAAGAAGAAAAACATATAATAAAAAATGCCCAGAATCATAACCCTTAACATTTTACAAAGTACTTTTACATCTTTTCTCATTGGAGCCTACCTGCAGTTCTAGGTTGAGATTATTTTTATTTACCGTTGAAAAAAACTGAGGTCAAGTGGCTTACCCAAATTACAAAAAGCATGTCTCTAAGGCAAATACCACGGCCACTGGCAGTCCCCATATTTTGCAATACCTGACAAAAAGAGAGAAGTAAAACTTGTTTTCCTTCTCTATTGCCTCGTATTTTCACTGCCTCCCTAACTCCACCTGGTCCAGGGTGAGGTAAGTTCACAGTCCTCATTTACTTTTTACTTCTTTTGAGAAGACTCCTGAACCAAATCAAACCTCAGGGCCAGGATAAGAAAGAGGAAAAAGGAGACAGGTTCATTTGCAGACATAAACCATGAAGATGTTGCCAATATACAGACAGATGAGGTTAACTAGAAACTTGTTAGGCTCTAAAGCAGAAAAGGTAGAGGCAGCAAAGGATCAGAAAAGACAGGAATCAAGAAAACCCCAGAATTTTCAGACCATTATTTCACCTTTTCATAGCATCTTAGGATAAAATGAACAGGAACCCTGTTTGACCGTGTTAGACTGTGTAAACTGGCTGAGCCACATGTATTCTCTGAGCCTCAGTTTCTCTCTCCTAAACACACACACACCTAATTTAGAATTGCCAGATAAAATACAGGATACCCAGTTAAATTTGGATATCAAATTTAAATTTTAAAGCTTTTTTAAGCCTATGTAAATCCCATGCAATATATATGGAATATACTTACACTAAAAAAAATGTTCTTTATCTGAAATTCAAGTGTAATTTGGTGCTCTATGTATTTACTTATGAAATCTGGCAACCCAAATCTAATGAAACTTCAGATCAACTTGATACCACTGAATGTAATGTGACTGGAGCTAAGAAAATTGTTAGTATCCCCTGCTGGCCTCTGTTGGAACAGTCATTTTCTTGTGTTGGGATGTGTATGTCAGTTGCAAATAATTCTTAGTTTCTGCCTTAGTTCACATTTTAAGTACAATTCCCACTCTGTAGATGCTGGAGAAAGTTTTTCAAGTGGGTATATTTTAAAATTTATTCTGTCCTTCTCCAACTTCCAGAGATGTTCAACTCCTTCCTTTACCACCAAGATGACTTCCTTTGCCAAACTAGCAAACATGTCCTCCTAAATCACAGCGTGAACTTAATGTCCACCACCTATGGACCACATAGCATATGCCTGCAAAGGCTTAATCATCTATGTCCTTCTCATTTGGTATAAGATCTATCACAAAAAGTTTGTAGAATCAATCTCATTCCCCAGAGTTAATTTGAGAGAAATCATCTCAAATGGATTGAATTTGGGTTCACCAAATGGCAGGGGGAAAGAACAAACAACTCCTCACACTATGTCGATTGTGTTTTTATTTGCTATATCCAGTTCTCCATTTTGCTAGGGAGAGCATATGAAATTAGACTTGCAGAGATGGTAAGCTAACTCACACAAAGAGTAGTGACACTGCAGTCCCTGCACTCAGTTCAATTAGTAGCCCCTACATGAAAACCCAAATGAAACCATTATTATTTTGTGTACCCCTGAGGGTGGTCTTGGTACACAGAAAAGGCCATTTGGAGGTTTGAAAATTGCTGTTGAATGTATTAAATTTTAATTCCTAAAATGTAAATTTAATCTAAAGGCTTTTATTGAGGTGAAATGAGCCATCTTAAAGGGGACAAAGTAGTGGCATTTAGTATATTTGTTGTGCAGCCACTACCTCAGTCTAGTTCCAAAACATTTCCATAACATCAAAGTGAAACCCCTTCCCCATGAAGCAGTCACTCCCCATTCCCTCCTCCCCCCACCACCCCGGCAATCACTAATCTGCTGTCTCTATGAATTTGCCTATTCCAGATATTCCATATCAATGGAACCATACACTACGTGGCCTTCTGTGTCTGACTTCTTTCATGTTTTAGAGGTTCATCCACATTGTATGAAGCATGTATCAGTACTTCATTCCTTTTTACAGCTAGATATTTTCCTTAAGTTTTTAAGTTTAGTTTATAAACCTTACTATTCTATTTCATAGAATTGGCAGATTTTGAATAACTTTTAAAGTGACTGATGTTTAGTCCATTGACAGAGTTAATTAAGTTCCTTTAAAATTTTGAATAGTATATATACATTAATATATTCAATTTCCATTAATACTTTAATGAGCTTTTTAATTGAAGTATAACACACATACAGAAAGTACACAAATTTTCAAAAAATGAACATGCCTATATAGCTATGACCCAGATCAAGAAGGAGAACATGACCAACATTACAGGAAGTCCCTCCTGCCTCTTTGCATTTTCCTGTCAAAGAATTGTCTTTAAGTCCTGAATCTGTATGATTTTCTGTGGAAGATGTACATGTCTACCAAATGTTCTGCAAATTATTTGCTAGTGGCTTGTCTACCTTAACAAAAAATGGCTGCATGGTGCAAAAGACAAGACTTAGAAGCTTCAGGTTGGTCTTATGGCTTTTAGTATCCCTAACACTCCCTTAAGACCCCGACCTCTCCCTGCAGGGACAGATTCTTCCCTTTGTGCTGGAGTAGACAGCACACATTGCCCTTTAGTATGAAGGAATTGGAAGTAGAAGAGAATGACACTGTATCACCTATAGCTGGGTTTATGGAACATCAACTGCTATTATAGTTCCTGTATACAAATCTCCTATAGGTGTACAGGCAATTATTAACAATCCTTTTGTTAGGAAAACCCTTCAGGTATTGCCAGGGATAAACAGGGGAACTCAATGGGTTTTAATGGCATTTGCTGTCAAGAGTTCCCATGCCCCCTGCCCCTCTTAGAAAAGATGCTTTGAGAAGAATTGTTTCTAGCTGGGATGGACTTTAATAATAGCAGCTAGATGAACAGAAGGCCCAGAGCTAAGATAAAAGCAGAAAGTAGTTAAGAGTTCAAGTGGGAAAAACAGTCTGGAGCCACATGGCAGAGAGCTTCAAAAGCTAGGTGGAAAATGTGTTGTAGGCCATCAGGAATCGTTGGAGGTTTGCAAAGGGAAACTGGTTAGAGGGAATCATCCTCTTCTCCTATATCAACATTTTAATTTTCTGACATGAAACATAGAACTAATGAGTGTCTTGTCACACCTATGACTTCTTGGGGGAGATGAATCTGTTCCGAGAGGCCTTCCCACCTCACCGTGGAGTTGGCTGCCTACCCAGCCTGACACTTCTTGAGTCCCTGCACAGTGATAATTCGCATGTGATCCGTAACAACCATAATAATAGCTAACGTGTGCCTTATAATATGTCTGACACTGTTCTAAATGGTTTTTGATCTCTTTAACCTTCACAGCAACCCTCATAGTTCTATCATTATCCCCATTTTACAAATGGAGAAACTGAGGCACAAGAGGTCAAGTAGCTCACCCAAGTCACCACCAGCCAGTAAGTGGCAGAAACAGGATTCACAGCCAAGTGATCTGACTTGAGAGCCCCTATTCTTAACTTAATCAACTCTATACTAATTCTTGACCTTAAGATACTTTATCAAAGCTGCATTTAATGCTCAATCTTTTTTGCACATACCTGTAGACTTGCAGGCTGCTATTGCAAATCTCAGGTGAATTTTTTTTCCTGCTCCTTATCATCTGGGTCCCGGGCAATTGCTCAGAGGTAGGGCTATCTTCTGCTGCTCCTTGCCTGTGCTTCAAGTGACACAGGTAAGAGCAGCTGCATTGTTTCTTGTTCAGTTATTCAGTACTCATTGAGTGCCCATCTTAGGCAACACAATGCTCTGGAGACACATTCAAGATGCATGAGACATGATCCTTGGCATGGAGGCTCTGACACCTCACCTGGATCCAGGGGCATTTATGGGAGAAAAAGAAAGAGCAGAGCAGAACACTAAAAACAGGAATAATCATCTCCAGCTCTGTTTGGCTACAAGCTTTATCTTGTACTCTACCCCTGAATCATTGGGATGTTATGGAAAAGCTACTACTTTACTGCATCTCCTTTTCCACCTGGAAAGTGAAGTTCCCTTGATACTTTTTTGCCACAGAATACTGGGAGGGTTCATTAGACTAAAAGTGGTTTAAGATCTAAGACAAAATAACAAAGTGTTATTATCTGAGTACACAGCACACACTGCCCTTTCAGAACTATTGCCTGTAGACTTACTGCACAGAGCAAAGCCCTCTGGGAATGAGCACTTGCAACGAAAAATGGTTTATTATCATAATGGAGTATTCAATTACGTGCTCTGATGAGAGGTGGAGGGGTTTCTAAATTCATTGTATTAATTTAGAGTTTTGGGGGGAGGGAAATAATTAAAAATGTAGGCCACCTATGGGTGCTGCATAATGTGGATGATATAGTGTGGTTATAATGGGAATATGATACATTTTATTTATACAGTCTCTGGTTAGGAAGAGTATATTAGGCATTTTGCAGTGGGGCTCAGAAGCCTAAAACAAACAAGATTAAAATCAGCAATAAAGCAGATCGGGAGAAGCCAGTGAAATTCAGCAATAAATTTGATGCAAAACCAATACGATATGCCAAAGGCCTTTTAGAATTTGCTGCAGGCTGGTGCTTATGTTTTCTCATTTCAGTGATATGGGAGGATGCAGAAGGCGGGGTTGGTGACTGTGAAGGAGAGGTCAGGTGGGGAGCACTTCCCATTGCAGGAAGAACAGTTCTGATTTTGTGGAGAATAGAATGTTCATGGCCTAAAGGTTTTTGTGAAAACTCTGTGTGTGTTTAACTTCCCACAGCCACACACTCCTGTGTGACTCATCAGCCTTATAGTCAGGAAATCCTTCCTTTCCGCATAATATCACATCATTTTATGGGGTTTCCCACTAATGTTTTCTTTTGTTTCTCCCAGTACCATGCTCAGCTCTCAATCCTTTAAAACCTCTGGAGTCCTGTAACAATTATTCCTGGCATCCCTCCTGTTAATGTAATACAGCATACTGGACAGAAGTAAGGCCCAGGATAGGAGAGTATGGACTTCACAGGGATACGGGGTTCTTTGGGTCCAGGTATCTCAATTTAATAACACTGAGAAAAATTCCTTATCTCAGAATTTTATGTAAATGGCAGCAAATGTTGAGAAAGACTGCATGTACTCTCTGTAAGGGAACTTGCTATTTTTCTCCCGGCACTTACATTATACATACTAAATCTTATCATTTAACACCCTGGTAAAAATCCTTAACCCACATGTTGAAGAGAATGGTTCTAGTCTAATTTGTGCCCTCTTTTATGTGTTCCATGTTGTTCTTGCTGCAAATGCAGATGCATTTGCTTATCAAAGCATCACTTCTGAGGACTGGATATTATGTATTTTCTATGGGAGAGTGGCTTACCCACGATGGGTTCTACAGATTACTTGTGAGTTACCTGCTCTACTTGTTAACAAAAATGGGTGCACGGTGAGAATGAGAGCTTCTCTCTCAGTCTCCTCAGTGCACACTGCATCCTTGGTCTCTGTGGCCTGTTTTTGCTTTGGCACAATCCTTGTTTCTGGGTACAGTGGCAATCCCAGAGCTATTTAGTCCCCTATGGTGGGAAGTATTACTTCCTGCATGTCAGCTGCACTAAAAGATCTTCCTTTGAACTGTATCATGGTACTTTCTGGGTAAAACCATTAAACATCCTCTTCCCCTCCGTGCCAGTGACTCTTGGTGTCATTGTTTAAACACCTCATTTCTGAAAACATGTCATCACATCATATTGTAATTACGTACCATGCTTGTATTCGTGCCCACCTTGCTGGTGTGTTTCTAGAGGAGGGACACTACTTTCACATTTCCTTAATTTTTCTCCATGTCTGGATCATAGCTCCATATGTATTAAATATCCAATAAACATACTCTTTCCATATACACCATCTACATTTTTTGTTTTCTCTCTCAACTTCCTTTTAAATTTTTTTAATTGATATGTAATAATTGTACATATTTATGGGATGCAGACTGTTATTTTGATATATGTATATCATGTGTATATCAAATCAGGGTAATTAGCATATCCAATACCTCAAGCATTTCTTTGTGTTGAGATCATTCAAAATCCTCTCTTCTAGCTATTTGAAAATATACAAAAAATTCTTGTTAACTATAGTCACCCTACAGTGCTCTAGAACACTAGAAGTTATTCCTCCTATCTAGCTGTAATTTTGCATCCATTAACCCTTTCCCTGTCCCCCAACCCCCTACTCTGCCCAGCCTCTAGTAACCACACTATTTTACTCTCTACTTCTATGAGCTCAACTTTTTTAGTTCACACATATGAATGAGAACATGGGGTATTTACCTCTCTATGCCTGACTTATTTCCCTTAACATAATGACCTCAAGGCTCATCCTTCAACATCTTATTTTGAAAATGTTCAAAGATACCTACAGAAAAATGAGAAGAATAGAACAATGAAAACCTGTATACTTTTGCCTAGACTTTCCAATTGTTAATATTTGGCCACATTTACTTTATCTGTTTGTACATGCCTTATTTTTTTCTAAACCGTTTGAAAATAAGTTGCAGAAATCATGATAGTTCACCTATAAATATTTCAACATACATTCCCTAAAAATAAAGAGATTTTTTAATATAATCATAATACTATTATGACATTTAGGGAAAAATAGTAATATGCAGTCCTTATTTAAAATTTCATAATCTCAAAAATGTTTTTGAATAGTTACTGCTTTTTAAAAATCTAGGATTCCATAAAGCTTCATGGATTGCATTTTGTTCTTACCTTCAAAAGTCACTTTGAACAAATACAAAAATTCAAAGTCATTCCTTTATGGTTTCTGTCCCACAGTTTTTCTTGGTAGAATCTAGAATGATTTTTTTTCTGCCTGGAAAGATGATAGAAGGATTAGAGATAACAAGTTTAGAGAAGAGCTGAGATTAGAACAGTAATGCACCAGTATAATTGCAATGGTTGTTAATACTGAAATACTATTTTTTGCTGGCACATTACAGTACCTAAAGCCTTAACTTCTGTCACTGCAGATGACTAAGGCTGAGACGTCTGCTTGAATTGGTCAATATCATACCATTCATAACTTTTAAATATCATCCCTCAATTAAGAGAGTGAAAATCCTGAATAAACACATTCCAGATTACTCTACGTCTATTTTGGTTTTCCT